>CM034150.1:177184899-178384899 GCA_019776745.2 Taxus chinensis | reverse complement strand
CCTAAAATCTACCTAAGGCAAGAATTGTCCCATTTGGGGACATTACACAAAGGCATTAAATATTCACGAAGAAATTGAATAAATACTACTTGGTCAAGGTTGGAGAGTGAATAATTATCAATGCATGGAAAGGAAAGTCCAATCTTTTTTTGGTTAAGTGCCAACGAAGCCAAGAAACTCATCAATGCAAGTGGAAAATTTTCTGTGCTTCTTTTGAGAGATAAAGAAGGTGTGGTACAATATAAAGCTTCCCCTAATATGCATACAAACAAAGAACAAAAGCAAATGGAACAGTTGTTGAGTCCTCCAAAGAGGTTTTCCAAGATCTCAAAGGCATGCCACCTAAGAAGGAGGTAGAGCATGAAATCCAATTGCTGACGAGTTCATCACTCTATTTTAGAGGCAAATGAAGTGAAGAAGAAAATCTAAGGATTATTGGGTCAAGGAGTCATTTGCCCAAGGAAATCACATATGGTTCTCCCATTGTCGTTGTACCAAAGAAAGATGGGACATAATGGATATGCATGAATTATAGAACCTTGAAGAATATGACAATCAAGAACCAGATCAACTGCAACATCTTAAAGCTAAAATTGAAATTTGACTACCTTGAAGTAAGGGTAGAGGAGGACATATGGAAAACAATGTATACGACAAGGCAAGGGTTGTATGGTTGGCCTGCACTCCCTTTTGGTTTATGCAATGCACCAACTAATCCATGATGTTGATGAATGATGTTTTGAGACCATTCATAGCTTCCCTTTTTATTGTATACTTGGATGAAATTTTGTTTTCTAGTAACATAGGAAGAACATTTAATACATTTGAAACAAGTGGTACAAGTTTTGAAGGAGACTAATGAGAAAAACCGCTAGATTTTCAAGTAATCACCAATCTATTTGTGCTCTGTGGTTGGAGGAGAGTTGAGGATTGACCCAGGAAATTCTCAACTAGAAAAATCTTCTCAACGTGATCGAAACAAGGAGTTCTGTCAGAGAATACTAAAATTTGAAGAATTTCATTTGCTTCATTCTCCACACTAGCAGTGCCGTTGCATTCCATAATTGCTAGTTTTATTACTCGGGGAAAAAAGTCACCAATTTGCTTTTGTTGAGTTACCCTTTGAGGTTGAAACGAATCCAAGCTACTATGCCATGGGACAATGATCTTGCAAGGAGGTTAACCCTCATGTTATTATTCCAAATTATATGGGGCAGATTTGAATCATCTGATTTATTAAAAACAATATTATGGAAGCATTATTTGTTGGGTAGAGGAACTAATGTTCATACTTATCAACCTCTTCAATACTTGTAAGCATTAACTAAATTGTTGAAAGCAAGGTGCTATAAGTGGATGGAATTCCTTCAATAAATTCAGTTGGGTGGACATATTGTCTAGGCCAATTTCGATTTCAGCTTTGGGCACCATATCTCGGCTTGATCCATTCATTCATGAAGCATATGGGGAAGAGTATGCCAAAGATGAATACTTTTGGGAGAGATATACGTGGTTGCTAGGAAAGGTGCATATTTTGAGACCGAAGAAGATTACCACCTTAAGGACTGGTTTCTCTGCAAGTTGGAGAAGTTGTTTGTGCAAAAGGATGAAAGAATTAATCTCTTAAGAGAAGCTCACACCTCCAAAGTAGTTGGGTACTTTGGATTGGCACGACATTAGAAAATTTGCAAAAGCAAGACATTAAAAGCATTTTCAATGGTATCATCCAGGACGGCTTTCCAATAGATTGTATGATTATTGTCATTATTCCTCTCTAAAACATTGGTGATATTAATAATCTATCAAACTACTGTACTATCATAGTCAATCCCCTTGTGGAAAAGCTATTTGGTAGCATGGTAGAGCATAAAATTAGCAGCTGGGCAGAAAAAGAAGGGAAAAGAGCAGAAGGATAGGCAAGTTTCAAGCCAAAGCATTCCACTATTGACATCTGCATCACCCTTAGATACTTGATGGAAAAGGTATGGGATACCCAAGGAAAAGGAGCTTTCTATTGCTTCGTTGAATTTAATAAAACATTTGACACAATTCCAAGAGGTAAACTTTGGAGCAAATTGGAAGAGCTCAAAGTGTTGGACGAATATACAACAATAGTTCATAGACTTTATGAGAAAGTCAGGGCCAAAATCAGAACAGGGGAAGGAATGTCAAAATACTTTGGAAGTGACATTAGATTCAAACAAGGCTGTCTGCTCTTTCCCACTTTGTTTGGGCTATTTGATAAACTAGAGTGGATAAACAAAGTTGGTGGAGGTGGCATTCACCTAGCCAACGATGTAGTAAAGCTAGTCTTATATGTGGATGATCTTATCCTAATTGCCAAAACAACCGATAGTTTGAGAGAGCATCTGAGGGGGCTAGAGATCTTCTGTTAGGCGGTTGGTATGCAAGTGAACACCAACAAAACCAAAGTCACGATATTTTCTCTTCGGGGCAAAAAGAAGCAAATTAACTTCCTTTTTTATGGAAGCCCACTGGAGCTAGTGGAAGAATACAAGTATCTTGGGATTGATTTCTACAATAAACTTAGTTGGGAGACTTGCAGGGGAAAAAAATTCAAGAAGGGTGGAAAGTTTTATATTCACTACAAAACAGGTGCAGAAGTGTTGAGTTATGTGATTAGAAAACCAAGAAAACCTTGTTTGGTTTACTTGTCACTCCAATGGTCCTTTATGGTTATGAAGTTTGGGGCAACAACATGTTAGACTAAAATGGAGACAAGGAGAGAATTCAAAAACATTTAATCGTGAGTAGTCTCAAAGTCAAAACTTCAATCCCATATGAGATTCTTTTGGCTGATATAGGGACCTTCTTGATGGAGGCAGAGGTAATGACACGAACGTTAAGTTATTTAAAAAAGGCACAAAGTATGGAGAACCAACGATGGCCCACAATGGTGATGGAAGAAGAGATAAGAAGGATGAATACGTGGACGAAACAAAACAAGTGGATGAGCAAACGAGACATTAGTATGCAAGAGTGTCTAGACAATAAGGAGGAAATCAAACAATATGTAAGAGAGAAATTCAGGACAGCCATGTGGACAATACAACTTGGGTAGAAGAAAACATACTATATCAAAGAGTTTAATCCCATGTGGGAACATGATGAAAACTCCTACGTATGAGCGGAAATTAAGTGGAAGGCAAAGATGTTGATGACGCAATTGAGAACTAACATCATCTTCGGTGTGAAACTGGTAGATGGACAATGCCCAAAGAGGATTGGGAAATGAGAATCTGCTTATTTTGTAACAAAGGGGGTTGGAGACAAAATGACATTACATCATGGAGAGTGCAACCTGTAGTGACATCGTATCAAGTATGAAGACACCCTACGAGTTGACAAATTGACTGATTTGTTTGAAGAGGCAAGGCTTGAAAAGATTGCCAGATTTTTGATCAAGTTTACAGTAGAAGATCCAACATCAAAAAAGGTTTGGAAAGTCTGCAAGATTGATAGGGCAAGCTTTGTTTCCAGTAGTTGTGCTAAAGTGGGGCCCCTTTTTTTAGTTCTTGGTCCCATAAACTGTTTGGTCTCCTGGTCTCATGGACATTAGTAAACTCTTTCATTCATTCATTCTATTGGCCAAAAATGGAAGAAAATGTTTCTAAGTTCATAAAAGGCATGTTTTGTGTAGCACTAGCAAACCAAACAATAATAAATTTGATTTGTATATGCCAGTTGTTGGTTCCCACAAGCCCATGGGAAATTATTTCTATGATTTTGTTGGGGGTTTGTGTATGTTTAGAATGAGGCACCGTTTTTTTTAAGTAGAGTAGTTTGGTAAATTACGCATAATCATTCCTTGGAAGAAGACTATCTAAGGCCACAAAGCAAATGAATTGTTTTTCACTAATGTTTGGGTGCATTTAGGTTTGCCTAACTCCATTGTTTCAAATATAGATGCAAGGGTTTTGGACCACTTTGTGTGAGATAATGGACACCTTATTCCTCATGCAAAGATTCTATGGTTTTGTATCGAGTGTTAGAAGGTATTTGTTTAGTGTGTGTTGCTTGTTAAGAACTTCCCACCACCGAAGTGCTATAGGAGCCATTTGTTGAATCCAACTGTCAAAGTGCTTTGGCATCAATCTTGCCTTGTAATATTGGTACGTTGATGTTGACTTGCACCTTGAATGAAGCATGTACTTGAAGCAAGGAATTCCCACAAGTTAAGGCACCCAAAAATCCATAAGGGCTTAGTTGCAAGTGCAACATTCAATGCAAAACTGAGGGAAAAGGGAAGTCCTCTATTTCCCCAATGCATCCTCTGCAATCTATGGGATATCTTCAACAGTTTGAAGGTTTTCTTAAGAGAAACAGCTATCTTTTCCCTTGTACATCTGCTTATACAATCTTCTCTTGTATGGAGAGTTGAGACCTCTAATATTACAAAAGAGGACGCTCATCTCCCATTTTCCTATGCTTTTGACTTTATCTAAGATATCTACTCAAAATTGGCTTCATGATTCTAGAAAAGATATTCCTTTTTTCTTTAGCATTTCTGCTTCTGTCTGTCTTTTTGTCAATGTATTGTATCAGGTTTTCAACAGTTCTAATAGATAAGTTTTTTTCCTTGGGTTACATGTTTTATGCCACCTGGTATGGGTGGAAGAATCAATTATTCCAAGGCAAGTCCTCTTCTTCATCCTCAGTGGCATCATCTATAGGGATCTAGGAAGCCTTTTCCTTGCCTGAGGTAAGGGCAGAATTCTCTAAGATGATTTCACTCCTATCAATAAGGAATAGATTCCAAAGGATCCTCCCTTAAAACTTTACCCTTAATTGCTGTAGGGTCTGATGCTAAGTTATCAAACTGATTTTGGAATGGATTGGGGTTTATCGGCTCTTTTCCTTTTTACCGCTCTTCTGAAATTCCACAGACTTTGGTCTCTTGTTCGTTTATTTCTCTTGGTGGTGTGGTTTGAAAACCATTACTATATTTAAAGTTCTTTTTGTTGATTGTCAGAGGACAATCCCTATCTGAATGCCCATGGTCATAGCAAATTATGCATAGGAAAGGGGATGTTCTTAAAGTTGACGGTTGTTTCTAGACCAGTCCCTAGATTTTAAGCAAATTTTATGGGAATGTTTTTCCAGTTTTTATTTAGATCCACTTGAACAGAAACAAGGGAAAATGAGAGAAAATGTTTGCGTCTTACAACAAAGGAAATGCAAATGAACCTACTTTGAGTTTCACCAATTCTTGCCAGCTTTGATTTTCTACAATGCTCCAACAAAAGGTTGAATAGTCTGACTCACACGAGGCTTCTTGGGCTCTTACAAAGCAAGGGCAACAGGGTCTCACAAAATGGCCCGAATTGTTGTAAGGACACTATCCTTCTTCAAAAAACAGCCACCATGTCTTCCTCCAAAGCGAAGACTGTAAATACGAAAACCCTGGGGCCAATCTTGATCTGTAATTGACTACTTTGTGAATAAGCCCAATTCACCAAACAAATAATCATTCTTCAAAAAAGAAAAAGCTAGTAGTATATTTGACTGAAGTAATTTTGAATTTCTTGTGTGATGAAAAACAAATACATAATATGATTAAGAAAAATACAAGCAAACATACATCCACATGAAAGACATATTTATTGTTGAAAAATGCTTTTGGAGTAGAAAACTCCACAAGGAAAAAAATCAGGAACTACATTTATTGCTTCTAAAACACTATGTGACAGAAACAAAGTACGTGTTCGCTTTGGAACAGTTACAGCGTGATTACTCATTTACAAAGAATGCTACAGTGATTTCTTTGTTTATGACCACACTCCTCTAATCCTCAAAACTAACCTTCAAGGATTATTTAGGGTATCATCTTTGATTCCTTGGTCTGTTGATGCAAGGAAAACTATTTTTTGTAAAGTTACATTAACTTTGTCTTTCTGTATTGTTGTGGCATTGATGGGATATTCCAATTAGTGCCATCACTTAGTGCCAGTTTCTTGGCTGGAGAATGATCATCTGGCTCAAAACCAAATGACGGACTTAGTCGGTTTTAGACCTTTTGGTTCATTTCCCTATTTCCCATGATTTTCAATGAGATATGTCTACCCGAAAAACAAAAGTAAACATTTCTTCATCATTTTCCCCGTTAAAAATCTCTCTTCAAAGATGGAGCGAGGGGTAACAAGGGTGCTTCTCATGCAGGTGTTCCTCGTGACCCTGTGAGAGGCTGCTGCCCTTTGAACCCCACAAGAGGAATGGGGAAAAAAGATGTCAAAAAGGAGGCATAAAAGTCCAGAACAAAGTAGCTTTTTTGAAGGAAAGAGTTGATGAAACACACGAGCAGGGTGAAAACAAAAGCAAATGTATAGCAATTTTATTATACATAATTAATTAAGAAGCATTGGTTCACTTGTCCCAACATCTTTTCAAAATTATATTTCAAGCACTCTGATTTGTGAAAAATTTCAAGCATATCTAATACACAAAAATGAATCCAAAAACTCTCATACTAAATCAGTTCCATGAGGTGCACTGCATGGCTACAATTTGTGAGTTTTGCAAGACTGGGAAGAGCTCAGACTTATCACTACGAAGGAAAATGACAGCTGGTGTAACTGAACATACTTCCCTCAATAAAGTCTTCTTCCAAACCAAAATAACTGAACTCACTTCCCTCAATTAGGTCTATAAACCCCAAATTACATAGGCACATGGGTGCAATTGGAATTGGGTGCTTATCTAATCTAACAGAAACAAACTTACTTACATCCATTTCAAGACAACCATGTTTCAACGCTCAAGTAGCTTATGCTAAATTCTTGATAATGTGGCACCATCAGATTCCACAGAAAAGCATCTAAAGTTAAGTTACGAGCATTTTATGTATAATGGATACTTTTGTCCTTGTTACTCATTTCCTTACGAAATATAGGCTCCAAGAGAGCAGCCTCAATGAAAGAAAAAACATCAAGGTAAAACCATCACCCCATTCAACTGGAGGAAAAACATCAACGAAAAACCGTCACCCCATTCGACTAGATAAAAAACATAAAGGAAAAACTATGAACAGTTGAGCATTGCTTTGGGAGAATGGTGGGAAAAATACCAGAGTTTGAGGCAGAGCTCCAAAGATTGTCTGAGACACAGAGGCAGTTAAATCGACAATATAGTATACCATAATACAGTAATAAATAGATTTGTCATGCAAACTACGTGGTCGAGCGCACAACCATGGAATTGGAATGTAATAACTGGGCATCCGCATCTAAAAATATTGCATCTTAAATTAAGGACATGAACCTTTGTCTATTTCTCTGTCCATAAAACAAGATGCGTGAACGTCGTACATGTAACGTTGTCGAGGCAATTGCCATTCAATTACGCAGGCACAATGTCCGTTTATTCTTTTTCAAAAATGTCCCATCTAGGTACTTTTGGTAAGCGAATTCCTTACTTTTCCGCGCAGATTGCAATACCCATCGCTTTACGATTTTAGCATTCTTGTTATTGTGCAATTTCACAATAAATAATTAAAATATCGCATCAATATGAAATGAAATAGTTTTAATTATGTGTACAAACGTCTATACCTCTTATGATTTTGGAGTGCTTTTGTCACCCAAAGGGTATTCTCACCAAGTGAATGAACCACATACAAAAAATTGACCCATAAAAAACACCATAGAGACATGCATGCGCATCCATGGATGGGACCCACATGTCAGTAGTCACATCATAGGTTTCTTGTTTTTTGAATATATCCGATTGAAATCAGATGGTGGTATGTGGCAAGTAGTAGGTGGATTGGTAGGAACCTATGTTAGTATAGAGCAGGTCGTGGGTTCAAACCCCTGTAGGTGCTTGTACACACTATTGAAAAATAGCGTGTTTTTCATCAGTGTTTTTCAACACTTTGTTGAAAAACACACTTAAAAAAAGTGTTGAAAAACACAATACTCGTAAAAAAAAACTAACTGTGGAACCACGTGCCACGTGGCAGTGGATGGGCATGATAGTCGCGATGATATTGTTTATGATCAGTTTTATGTATGCGGTGCATTGTGTGAGGGTAATATCCCTTACCAATTTCTTATAGACTAAGTTAATTCTAAATGTATATATCTGGTAGATAGAGGTGGCTAAGACAATAAGTGGACAAATTGATAGAGGGAAAATATGCTCAAGAGTCAAATATATGTGTTTTGTCCATGTATGTCAAGGTATGACAAAGTATGTCGAAGTATCAAATATCACATTAAGTGTTTACAAATGTCTACCATTAATCTATGAAATTGAAAACACCAAATTAAAAGGAATAACACGAATTTGGTCCCTGATGTAATTGTGTTGGATGTGATAGGTAACTTTGGAATGTGCCATTCGCTCCATTTGAAATTTGCAAGAAACTATGTGTGCATCAATGTATGATGAAAAATATGAAATAATCTAAACCATTATAAATATTGAATTTGAAAGAACTAAGGAACAACTACACTTGATGGTATGTGAATCAAAGCTACTACTGAAATACACTCGTGTTGATTCAGAGAGTGTAAATGTCATGGGCCTCAAATGACCAACTTCATATGATGAAAATTGATCTAGCCTTATCCTCCTCTTGGCTAAAGATTTCAACAAGGGTGTTTTGATTTCTCCTTGAGGTTGGACCCCGAATCAAATTTGTGAAGGTTGGATCATCCGTTGTAGATAAATGTAGACCCAAAAGTGTAATGTAGTACTAATTGTTGCTCATTGTTCCTCAAATGTAAAAAAAACTATATATGGATATAATCCATACCTCAAGTGATATATTTGCTTCTCAAAGTGATATAGAATGCCCAATTGTTCCTCAAGGTCATATTAAATGTCTCAATATGCGCTTAAGAATTTGATAGAATATCACAATTCTTCCTCAAAATCTCATAGAATGTTGTCGTTCTCTTTAGAATTGTCATGTAAAATGTCTTAATTGTTCAAGTCAAAGTCACTAGATGATCTCATTAAGCCCCAAATGACCCATTTGATTTATATTATCTATCTTGCAATATGGAATGACTTGAATCTTTGAAATATGTCTATTGCATTGCCCCTTTTGATATGAAGGATGAAGTATATGAATGACCTATCTTAAAATAAGTTGTCAAAATACATCATATGTTATATAGGAAAATTTTAGTCATGAAAAGCCCCTATAAATACACTAGAATATATCATCATATAAAGATTTGATCATTCAATCATGTATGTACATATCATCCAAGGAAATGACAATAGTTTGTCAATTGCACAAAAGATATAATCATGTAAATCCATTAAAGATAGGTGTGAGTGTCAACTAGATATCAATAAGTATCACAATAGTATTGTGCATGATAGAAATCACGACACCCAGACATGGAATAAAAATCAAGTAACTTCGCGTGTGCGTGCGCGTGCGTGGCGTGGCGTGGTGTGTGTGTGTGTGGCGGCGCTGCGCGCGCGCGTGTGAGTGTCAACTAGATATCAATGAAGCTCTCAATAGTATCACAATAGTATTGTGCATGATAGAAATCACGACACCAAACATGGAATAAAAATCAAGTAACTTCATATGTGTGTGTGTGTGTGTGTGCGCGCGTACGCAGGGTGGGTGTGCGTGCGTGCGTGTGCGTGCGTGCGGTGCGCACGTGCCGACGTGCGTGCGTGCGCGTGTGCGGGTGGGTGTGGGTGCACGTGTGTGTGTGTGTGCACGCGCTGCGTGCGTGCGCGAGTGGGTGTGCGTGCGCGTGGTGTGCGAGTGTGTGTGTGCATGCGTGTGTGTGCGTGCGTGGGGTGTGTGCGCGTGGGTGTGCGTGGGTGCGTGCACATGCGTGTGTGCGCGTGCGTGTGTGTGTGCGCGTGTGTGTGTGCGCGCGTGTGGGTGTGTGGGTGTGTGCGTGTGCGTGCGTGCTGTGTGCGTGTGCGTGCGTGTGGGCGTGTGTGTGTGCGTGTGTGTGTGTGTGTGTGTGTGGGCGTGTGCGTGGTGCGTGTGTGCGCGTGTGTATGTGTGTGTCCGTGTGTGTGTTTGTGTGTCGCGCAACGAATATCATATGTATCATCATGCATACATCATGATCAAGACACACACAAGCATGTGTGTGTGTGTGTGTGTGTGTGTGTGTGTGTGTGTGTGTGTGTGTGTGTGTGTGTGTGTTGACATCCCCAGACCTTCGACACAACTATCACATATGACCTATGTGCACACACAACGCATTGACAAGACATGCCACATCTTGGCTAGGATTAGAGGATCCTACGACACAACTAACTCACGTATGACCTCACATATGACATGTACGCACACAACCGATGTAACTCACACATGCACATACATAAACACACAACATATACATCCATAGATCAATGTCACAATTAGCAATAATAAGTAGGCACATATCAAACAATGTTAATCTTCATAGTCAAACAATGTTATCATTTAGTATAACAATACATCATATCCATAACAATATAAGGTACATACAAGTGGAAGTGATGTAATATCATTCTAAGTAGCTCAATAGGATCAATAATCTAGCATAGAAAGATATCCCTTAATAAGTGTGCCAAGATGCCCCCAAGATGGGCATGCCCTTGATGTAGAAAGGTTGCCCATGGGTGTGAGCAATGCCACACATATGTATGTCCATATCTCATGTATAGATAGTGTGGCATACATCCATCTCATGTATACCACGAAAAAAAAGTGTGTAGATAATGGATATGTGAATCACCTTGTATCTAGTAATGACATCAAGTAACAGTGTGTTCTATTCACAACATGTCATGCACCAGTTCTGGATTTGTATTTTTTTGTCATATTTGATGTAGCATACGCCAAGGCATATTGTGTGCCATGTGTAGTAGGGAAGAAATCACCAAAAAACGAAGGCAAGTGGTATGCCCCCATTATAGGCGCAAGCGTAAATGGCGAAGCCCCATCTTAAAGAAGTGTGGAAAACTCATGATAAGTGCATACCCCTAGTAGGAAATGATTAGTGTGTAAACTAGTGCCATAATTTGTGTAGGCATAGATGTGATCATGTAAGCTCAATGTTTGTTGATGCAAATATAGTTATGGCGCCCAATTAAGAGCAACCTTAGACCACATAACCCTTCAAAATTATATATGGAAAATAAAACAAGATATATAACATGACACAATATATGTACTATTCATTCACATGGGAACATCACATTCTTACAAAGACTGATCGCCAATGATACAACCTCAACAATCTCTAAAGAGGCAAAAACAATAAGATTCAAACATTTCTCATTTAAAAGAAATTGTGCTATCTCATAGTGTCCAACTTCTACCCAACAATTACCAATTTAAATTTCTTATCATCGAATCTACTACCTTACTTCAAGGCTCATGGGTTTGTTTAAATAGGAATGCAAACCACCGGAAAATTTCCTCTAACATACTATGCCCTACCCATTAAGACTCCTAAATTTATGGGATGTTATAAAGACCAGGCCCAATGAAACCATACAAGGTAAGTCAAATTGATATGGACTTCCACATAATCACACACCTTCTTCTGCAACTTTATTGCAGCGTTGACAAACCACCACAACATTGGTGAACCTTAGCAACATCGGTTTAGGCCTTGGTGGCATTGATAAACCTTCATGGTTTATTTTAGACATTCATGACATGGTCTAGACCTTCACAACCTTGCAAAAAAACACAATTATCAATTGTAATTGTCTTTGGTTGATAGATTGCCCATGGACCTAGATACTCCTGCGTTATACAACTTAGGTAATTTTGAAAACATGAGCTTTGATCCATGTGTTCTTTTCTTACATAATTCATCGCCTTGCAATTTTTTCAGCACTTTCCCAATTTGTGTCCTTGATCCTTCTTTCTTTCTACTTTACTAAGTACACATTATATTCCTTGTTACGTGTCCCTTTGAACCTGATGTCAAATTTCCTTTTTGCTTCTTCACGTACCCTCTTTGGCACCTATTGTCTCTAGTTAACTTCTTCAACATTGGTTCTAGAATTCACTATGTGGGCCTATCTTTCATGATAAGGGTGTAGTTATGCCACATTCAATATGTTTGAGATAGTTATGCATTTCGACAATTCAATCTCACATGCATTCATCACAAACTTCCTCAATACTTTGTATGGTCCTATTTTCTTCCATGTTAACTTGTTATATGTGCCTCTAGGAAACATTTCCTTCCACGGATGAGCTATAGCCAAATCGCCAACATGAAATTTAACTTCTCTCCTTTTCACATCTACTCATTATTTGTAATGCACAATTGTTTCCTCTGATTTCTTACACACTTGGTGCACATTCTTCAATTGCTCTACAAAACCTTTATAGCTTCTACAAGTTTTCCTATGTCATCACCGATATCCAACAACTTTGCTACTCCCCTTGGGCTACTACTATATGCTATCTGAAATGGTGTTTTCACCGTGCTTCTGTTTATAGAGTTATTATATGCAAATTCTACTTGTGCCAGTACCAAATCTCATTTTCATGGCTTATCTCCCTCCAAACATCTAAGTAAATCTTGAAGACTTTTATTTAGTACCTATGTATATCCATTCGTATGTGCATGATATGTTGAGATTAATTGTAACTTTGTGTTCAAATTCTCCCATATCGTTTGCCAAAAAAGCCCAACACATTTGGTATCCTTGTTATTCAAAATATTGTATGGAAACCCATGTGGTCTTACCACCTCCTTGAAGAAAAAATTTGCAATATGCATTACATCACTTGTCATCTTGCAAACAATAAAATGTGTTGTATTTGAAAGTCTATCTACTATAACATAGATGGAATCAACTCCTCATTATGTGCTAGGTAAGCCCAAGTCAAAATCCATAATTATCTCCTCCCAATGTCTCTTTGGGATGGGAAAATGTAGGTACAATTCCACATTTTGTGACCTTCCATTGATCAATTGACATACTGTAGATTCTTGCACAAATTTGCACACATTAATACTTATCCATGACCAAAAACAACTTTTAGCTAGTTGCATTATAGTCTTATCCACTCTAAAATGTCCTACCAATCCATCATTGTGTTTTCTTTTGCTAAATTCTCACGCATTGATATTATATGAATGCACAAATTTTTGTCTTTGAAGAATAAGCCTTCTTGCACAAAATAATCGAACCAAGGCATCCTGTCAACACTCACCAATTTTGTGGATTCCTTCTGTGCTTCACTAAAATATTCATCCCTTACAATTCCTTTAAGGTTTCAAAACCCAAAACTTTTACGGATCTACTCCCATTTGTGTGAACATAATAGTTCACCCAATCAATGTGACATTGTTAGATTTCTCACTCTTGTACTAATACATATATGTATAGCCCTCTAGGTATTCTACCCACTACGCATGCCTCTAATTCAGTCTTATTTGATTATTTATGAATTACAATGCCTAATGATCAATATAAAAAAAAAATTATTTTGGCAACAAGTAATGCCTACACTTCTTCAACTATTTCATGATGACATAAAGTCTTGATTGTACATGTTATACCTCCGCTTCACACCATTCACCTTCTCAACGGAATATGCTACTAGTCTACCTTCTTGACTAAACATTGCACCAATGGTGATGCCACTAACATCATAACCTACTTGAAATAATTTTGCAAAATATGGGAATGCCAATATTGTTCAATCACTTTCTTCTTCAACTCTTCAAATCTTATTTTTGTAATTGAACTCCAGAAAAAATCATGCCAATACCCTTGCGTGGCCTCTATGATAGGTGCACACATTTTTCTAAAATTCTTAATGAGATTGCAATATAAACTTACTAAACCATGAAATTTGCATGCATCAATTTTATTTCGAAGATGATCATTCCACTATTACTCACACCTTTCTATATCCATCTTAAAACCTACATGGGAGATTGCAAAATCCAAATGTACAAGCTCTTCCTGCATGAAACTAGACTTCTTAAAATTTCTCAACAACAACTCTTCCCATAACAAATACAAAACTTGCCTTAATTACTTCAAACAATATCCCCCGTGTCTTGCTAAATATCTTAATGACATCTCGGTACATAATTAGAAATTTTCCTAAAAAGGGATTCATATCTTCATTTATCATTCTCATAAAGATGCTTGGTGTATTACTTAATCCAAATGCCATCACAATCAATTTATACAATCCTTCTTGGGTATTCAATATAGTCAACATGATGATATCCACTCTTAAGATGATTTTATTTAAGTATCACACTCCAATCAAACATTCCATGAGGTCATCCATGCATGGCAATGAAAACCTATACTTAATGGTGAATTTATTGATCATCCTCAAATACGTGCACATGCATCTCTCTCTCCATTCTTCTTAGGTGCTATAATTGTTGGGAATGTGCATAGGCTCAAACTCTCTTTGATCAACCATTCATCCAATAACTCATGGACTTGTCTTTGTACCTCCTCATTCTCTTGCAACATCATTTAGTAGTTGTCTTTCTTGGAAAATTCGACCCTAGAATGAGGTCCATGTAGTGACTTATATCCCTCATGAGTGGTAGTCCGTGTGGTATATTTCTTAGTACTACCTCTGCAAATTCTTCCAACATGCCCTTCGCCTCACAGGGAATTGATTCAATCTCTTTTGTTGCTATACCTACACTCTCTCTTTGCACAAATTTCATTGGTAGCACAAAACATACACCATCTTATTTTACTTACCTAGAAATTGTTTTCCTGATATATAAACTATTTGGACTTTTCTCTATCTCTTCATTTTGTTCCCATATAAGATTCAAAGTGTAGTGTTGTCTATCCTTCACTACCTTGTATGTGTTTGCATGACCATCATGTTGCACATTCTGATCAAACTACCACAACCTCCCAAGAAACACAAGGCAAGTGTCCACAAACATTATATTGCACACAACCTCATCTTCATATCTCTCTATTTGGAACTTAACCATGCATTGATCAATCACTAGGGGTCGATGCCCTGTCTACTACCATGAAACCTTGTAGGGATTAGGGTGTGTAATCCACTTCAACCAAAACCTATCCACGATCTCTTGCACTACTAAGTTTTCAGTGCTACCGATGTCGAATATCAACTTACAAACCTTGCCTTCCAACTTATTTGCAGTTCTAAATAGATTATTCCTCTATGTCAAGCCAACTTATTTTTTTGGATTCAAAAAAATGTGCTTGATAATATTGGATTCCCCCATCTTTGGCTCTTCTCCAAAATCCAATGATAGATCACTCTCTTCAACTTGTGCAATATGCTCTCTCATAAATGGGTTTTCCCCAACAATCATTTTGTGTATGTGGGCACTTGAAAGCTTTATGCCCCTTCTCTCCACACTTGAAATATGTGCCACCAAAGCCATGACCTCCTCCACATCCAAAGGATCCTCCTTCCCTAGAATAAATCCCCCCTCCTTACATTCCATCATTACTTGAAAAAATATGAATGTCATAATCTTGTGTGGAACATCCCTTTTTGTCACTTAGTTGATAGCCTTGTGTGACTTTCTTTTCTTTGTGCCACACACTGCTATTTTTGTGAAAAATCATCCTTTTCCCTCAATGCATAATGGTAGGATTCCTCCATGGATTGCTCTTGGATAATCCTAAATGCGTCATGAATTGATTAATTTGATAATTTCTTCACACCTTCCTTTACATGACCCACTCAAATGACGAGTCTATAAAATTCCTTAGTGTATTCCTTCTCACTACCTCTGTCACAAATTCTACAACTTTTTAAACAAAGTGAGTTGGTAATCCACAATGAATAATTTTTCCTTTATGTTTTCCACCGACATCTCCCAACTCTTGATCTTTGGTTTGCATCAACAAACTTGCTTCGTCTATACATGCTCCAACCAAAGAGATACACAACCCTTCAATTTGGGGCGGGAAAACTCAAACATTTTGGGATCTTCCATATCTTGATCCTCAAAATAATTCTCAAGATTAATTATCTTATCAATGAGTTTTTCTAGTTCCAAACGTATGTAATAACCCATGGTATCCAATGTAGGCTTACTCCCCATTCTCCCAACTACATAGATGAGTATTTCCTCTTGCATGTCGACTTGCACTTCTTCTTCTTCCTTTACATCTTGTGCTCTTGGTTTAACATGTGTCACTTCATGATCACTAACATCTTCTACTACGACACTTCTACATTGCATGGTTTCTATAGCCTCTAGATGGGCTTGCACAACTTAGCCAAGTCATCAATGCTTGTGCCTTAGTATACTCGACCTC
Source organism: Taxus chinensis (assembly GCA_019776745.2). NCBI lineage: Eukaryota > Viridiplantae > Streptophyta > Pinopsida > Cupressales > Taxaceae > Taxus > Taxus chinensis. Next base: position 178,368,642 of record CM034150.1, on the reverse strand, counting down.
TTCCATTGTTCTTTCCCTTGTTCGCCATTAGTGCTTACCTAAAAGTGCGAAATCTACGGTATTTGAAACCTTCATGCCTTATACCCAATAATTTGTCTTGCTATAAGTTTCCTGGAATGATTTTCCACAGACACTATCCAATGTGGAAAATTGCCAAATGTTTGTTGTGCAACCCTCACAACTTCTACCCAAAATTTACCTTGTTGGAAGATGTCAACAAGAAATTTCCATCCCTGCTCATAAATGTCGAAAATGGAAAATGCCTAATATGTCTCATTCACAAGGAAATAAAACCTTTATCTGATACCAAATCATGTAGACATGGGTAGGGTTCCTAATTAAGAGAATACTTAAAGCATACAACTCTTCAGAATTACACATAAAAATAAAACAAGATATATAACATAACACAAGATTTTTATTATTCATTCACACTAGAACAACACATTATTACATAGATTAATCACCAATCACACAACCTCAACAATGTATGAAGAGATACAAACAAGTTTAGATATAACATTTTCTCATTAAAAGAAACTCCATCATCTCATAATGTCTAGAAACTCCTACCCTTCCAATTTATATTTTTATCATCGACTCTACAACCTTAGTTCGAGGCTCATGGGTTTGTTTATATAGGCATGCAAGCTACCTAGAATCATACTCAAACTTAAGTACACCCTACCCATCAAGACTCCTAAATTTACATGATGTTACAAATACAAGTCCTAATGGTCCATGTACGTAGCCAAAAATTACGAGGTACTACATGGAAGAACATGTTAAGTCTCTGATGATGAAGAAACTATTCTTCAGAGTAACAATGAGATCTAGATTCTTCCCCTTTGCCTTCACATGCTTTTATGACCTGATTTGTTTATGTTCTCAAAGTTAGAAAGTTCATTTTATCCTTGTAAGCCTTTTTTGCTTTTTATGTGATTTATTTTCAGCTTTAGTTACGTAACTACCACGAAAGTTACAGAATTGCCGGTCTGCGTAGACTAACAGTCCTGTCACCTTAATCTAAGACTTAAAAACACATGTTTTTCAATGCGTGTTTAGATTTTGGGAGCAATTTTCTCATTCGTGAACGCAACCATTTCACCTAATTGTTTGCTCATTGGATTCGTATTAGAATTCTCTTTCTAGTTTACTATGTTTAGAATGTTGACTGCCTCTTATGTTGATGTGTTGGCACTTCTTGTTGGAAATGTGTTGTTAGACTCATTCTTCCCCAAAGTTTTATAAAAGCCCAAATTTTTCCCAAATGATGGGTAGGAGTTTTCACCTTTTGGATGTAAAGTTATGCTACTAATTTTTTTTAGGGGAATTATACAGACAATGAGTTATTTGCTATGTTCCTTCATGCTGCATTTTTCTCAGTCACTTTCTTGCAACCAACCAACCACAACAATTTCTTTATATCTTCCTGCTACTAGCTAACACTTTGCACACCTTTGGATCACTTGGAAATCATTTATGGACAAGAAAAGAAAGCTGAGGAGACAACAAATACAACACCATACCTGAAGTTATATCTTAGTTCAATAGTAACAGGTTGGGGGTGTATTTGAATTCTTCAAACTTTAATTAATTATATTTGTTAGAATAGAATAAATACATTATTTTAAATTGGTAGAATTAAAAGATTTTTGTTTCCATACAAAAGTCTTGTCTATGCATTATTTGTACAAATCTTCCATTGAGATATTCTTCCCTGCTTATCCATGTGGATCTGCAAGGGAAAGAAGTTGGAGGAAGATTATGTGTCTGTAATCCTTTGTTATTTCTTCATTTTTATCTTCCGTATAACTTAATTCCACTCTGTTGGGGAAAAATTCTGGGTAAAGAAGAAATTACTTCCGAGAAGCTTTTCTTTCCTTTGCCGTCAACTTGAGACAGAAGTTAGTTAGAATAAATATCATTTTCCAGAGTAATAACTTTTGAATACACCTTCCTATTTAGAATACATTTTATCTTACAATCTTGCAATAAAGAAACAATGACATCCGACTATTCCTCGTTCTAGTTTATTTTCATTAGAAGTAGTTTGTTTTATTTTAGATTAATTTCTTTATGTCTATGTCTGTAAGTATTTTTTTATTTAATTCTTTTAAATCAAGAAAATACAAAAAGACAGTTAGGAGTTTAATTCATTTTAACCATTTTGTTTATTTGAAAAGCTTTGCTAAAAATACAAAAAGAAGTAGTTAACTTGTTATTGTTTTAATTTATTTGAATATTGGCAAATGCAATTTAATTAGATTAAAGGGTGAATAAATCATAATTTATTTAATTTGGGTTCAGTTGCTTTATTTATTTAAAGTTAGGAATTAAAAGTAGACTAAAAATTGGAATGAACACAACTCTCCATTTCCTTAGCGGCCTAGGCTACCCGTACTTAGCCCTTAGCCCCCTTGGTTATCAATCGTCCACTTTCTCCTGCCTTTCTCATGAGTTGGTGCCCATATGACCATCCCATTTCCATTCAAACCTTGTAGAAGTATTTTTGACGTAATCATCAACCCATCCATCATCGACATGTATCAGGGATACATAGAAATAGGTTTATGGGCATTAGTAATTATAGCAACCCCCATACCACTGGAGATCATCGACCAACTTGATGCTCTTAACGACCAAGTGACCATAACAGAACAATATTGGGTTAATCAAAACAATATGATTAGACCACAAAACCCTTAGTTTTCCCTCAAAACATCCTCTCTCGTTCTTACATTACCCTATTTGGAGAGTTACATTTAGAGGCAGAAGGGAAATTCCCTCGAATCTGTCAATCAGGGCAAGCCAGACTAGGTTTCACTAACATAGACTGAGACCTAAGGATAACAATCATTCTCGACCGCAGTATCACTCCTAGACAGGTTAGGCGGGAATTCGTTGCCCTTGACAAGCAACTTCCCAATTTTCAAGTTGAGTATCTACGTTTTCCTTGGCATAGATCCTGATATCACCATTATTCCCATCTATATCGTTTATATGGTATTTAATCATCCCATTCCCATCTCATCTATCATATTTCGGCTATCTTGGCATGACCTTGAGAAGTCGAGTGCATATGGAATCACGTGTTGATTTTCAGGTGTACGGTCCCATACGAGTTAATTCACATTGATATGGACTCTCATGGAAGCGTATACCTTCATCCACAACTTTATGTGACATCAAAAACCATTACAACATCATTAGACATTCGTGGTGTTGATTTAGGCCTTCATGATATTGGTAGATGTTCACAACATATCTTAGACCTTCAAGACATGGTTTAAACCTTTGTGACATGGTTTAAACATTTGAGGTGTGAATGGGACCTTTGGGACATGACGTAGACCTTTGCATATTTGCACCAAAAACACAAAAAATCTACTCTATCTTTGGTTAATACACAATTTTTTGTGGACCTAGATCCTCCTGTATCAAGTGCCATGACATAAGTAGGTGTAGATGGTTGTAATGCCCAAAATTTGGTCATGTGGCACTTGGAAATATAACTTTGGCATTTATCATGACGTTATCCCATTTAGCTATTTATTAACTATAATTAGAGATTTGTGCTATATTTTATATTTTGAGTCTATTAGGTTATGACTTGTTCTTCAACTTAGTACTTTATGAATCATTGCACCTTAAATAGAGAACATCCTCAAAAAATCTACAAATTTTTTATTGTTTTAGATTTGATTCTAGATTAATCTTGGATGGGTTCATGGGCCAAGGAAAGGTTTAGGTGACAAATTTAACTTAGTCAACTTAGGTTCAGTTGAGTGGAAAATCATTTGAATTAGTCACCAATATAAACACATGCACCATTACTTGTTAAGGGCATCTAGGGATCCCATATCAAAAGCACACTATAAGAAGAACAATAAGCCAAACATTGAAGTACTTATCTATTAAAGCATATTACAACAAAGCTACTCAAATATCAATATATCTATATTGTTTCCCTACAACATACATTTATGCATTACAATCAAGCCAAGTGATAATTTCCAAGTGTTAAGGGTTGAATAAAGGGCTCCATATTGTTTATATTTTATAACCTCCACATCATCATAAGATTTGGAGAGCTATGTGTTGCTTGACCCCTCTTCAGAGTATTGGTACATAGTGCAGCGCTCATCACATAAGTGGGGGGTGTGGTGAGGTTAGCCCAAATCAAATTGTAATAACCCCTTTTAGGTCAAAAGGAGGAGAGCTAGGGCTTTAAAAAAAAACACAAGACATATATAGGTACAAGAGTTTCATCAGATCCAAATACATGAAATAGGTCTTAAGACACATGAAAATGGTGCCAAAATCAAATGATAGATTCAGACCCCAAAGAACACATTCATTGATAGCCATTTAGAATCGCCCAATGAACCTCTACCATACCTAACAAATTTTTCATATGCTCAGTTCTTTAATCCCAAAATTTCCAAATACCTTTAGGACACTCTTCAAAACATTTTCATCTAGTTACAATTTACTCAGTCTTAGTATAAAGCTTGGTGAATACTTTCTACAACCCAAACCCTAATTGTACATTCATTTTTCTTTCTAGAAGTACTTTGAGCGATATATAATCCTTACATAATTTAAGTCTGTGATTTATTATTTTCTATTTTAAATTATCATTTAAAAAAATTGTAATATCTAAATTAGATAAACCCTTGAATTGATCTTCAATTTTAGTGAACCTACTTTTACATTGATACATGCGACCTATGACTTCATTCCACACTCTCGGGGTTTCAAATTTCAATCCAATCTTGGTGGCCTTAGTGTTAAAGCCACCACTCCCCATTTTAGTCAGAAAATGGAGCCCTCCTTTATCGAGTTATAAGACATTCATACACCTCCAACAAGTCCTTGAAAGACTCTTTAGGACAAAGCATGAGATCCGTAACTTTAAATCATTCAAAATATACATTTCTTCTAAAGATTAGCCTGCTCATGATTAACAATACTTCATTATTTTATCAATAAAAGATGTTTTCATGGCCATGTTCAGTGTTATTGGTGTGCAAGTTAAGTTAGGTGAAAGGTTGGAAAAGACTTGGAGTTGTTTGAGCTTGAATTACTATAAAAACATTCAATTGACGTTTGTATGCCTAGATCTTTCTTTGTGAAGAAAATAACAAATTTACTTCCATGATAATTCTATGACGAAGACTAAAAAGTAACGATATTCTACACGTGTCCATCCTAGATAGATGTTAACCGTCATCTTTTGGTAAACATTTGAGCGAAGACAAAAAAATTAAAAGATTGAAAGAGTTCAAGACAAGGATGTTAAACAAGTGTCACACATCGACCTTATATAAAGGTTTGAGTTTAGCACGAATATCAAAGTTTGGGATACTTGTAGTAATACAGAGCACTGATGCCCAATAAGTGTCACTCATCGACATTCGACACTCCAATGAACCTATTTTAGATGAGGACAATGTACTGCATGAAACCATATGTTGGAAAATCATTTCTCAATGATTCCAAAAGCTTACAATGATGTGATCCATGTGTCATCCATTAGAAGTCTGCATACTATAAAGAGAATTCCAAGCCATGAGTTTTTTAAAGCCTTATAGACAGCGATAACAACGATCTTCACTAAATGTCAACAATTAGTGAACAATTGAAGCTTCATAAGAGGAACATTAAGCTATAATGTCTAATTAGGGGACGAGTCATCAAAATCCAAAAGCCATAAGGTTTACATTCTCATTAACGGAGTTAAACCGCGCGAGCCATATGTAAACTAGAAAATACTAAAAGACACTCACATTAAACTCGTAGAGGTTCAAAATACACCTTTATTTATAAGATCTCCTTTACTACAAGCTTGAGTCACTTCTAACTTGATTCACAAAGGACTATTGAGAAAAAGTTGCATTTCTATAGAGCTCTGTTGAAGAAATTACATGAAAGATTGAGAATGAAGGTTAAATTGTTAACCAGAACGATGAATTAAGAAAATTAGCTATGACACCTAAAGGAGAAATATTTACTTCAGCCCCATTGTAGGCATTAAGAGATACAAAATTTACAAAGGCCTTCCTAGCTCAAATTAGTAATTGGAGCCAACTATTCTTGTAAATCAAATATTGTGATAATAATTTTCAAGGGTTAGAACTATTAGATGCTGACGAACTCTATTATGAGAATATTAGGTCATAAGAGACTCTAACTTACACAATATTGCAGCAAAATCATAGGTCTTCCCCTGTGAAGGATTGTTCATAGATGTATTCACAACACATGTCCTGTAGAATGGGAAAATCATTTTGAGAGCCACTTTATCAATCATTTCCCTAGTCACATCGGATATGTTCCATGGTATGTACAAAATGAACCCTTCTACCATGTCTTATAATAAAGATACGATAAGAGAGCACATGAATGAGGGAAATATGTTTTAGGAAGTAAAATATTGGGAAATGGATCCTTCAAAAATCAAACAGAGACAAAAGCCTACTCCTTTTCATTGCCTTGTTTAGGCCAAGATTCATAATAGTTATGGTATTGTTAACTATACTTTATGGGGGAATTACAGGATGACCATGCCAATTAGGCACAAGCCCAATTGTTAAGTATGTTTCTCAAAGATATAAACCCTAATTTTGGAGAGATCCTAGAGTTTAACTTTAAGAAGTGTTAGGATCATGCTACTACATGAGGAAATTTTAACATGTTATCATATTTGGTGGACCTATTTTGTAATGCCCTCAACTTTAGTGCACCATTTTCAAATTAGTTACCCACCTCCTCTTCCTCAGTGTATGTGGTGTTTTAAAAATTGTACAAACACAACCATGGCCAAGCTATTCAAGATATTTGTGAGGATTTCTACCCCTTTGTATATTATGCCATCCACTGTGTCAAAAGACCTAGGATGCTCCTTGAGATACAAGAATCTATGAAGAAAATTGGATCTTATTGGCATTAAGGGAGTTCACTTTGGTTAGGATTGAGGGAATTTTGAAAACTCCTTACAAATTACCAAGACAAATGCTAGAGAGACTAGTTGCTATATAAGTAGCATGAAAATATGAGCATGGGATTGGAGGATGGTGTAAGTATGTTTCACAAAAGCCATACCTATCACTCCCTTTTTCCATAGTGAAGTATAAGTTTACTATTTATCCCTCCATTCTCAAATTTTCAAAATAACAGTGGCCTTATGACCATTTGGTAGTGAGTATATACAAGAAATGGGATCCCCAAGGCCGAATGGATAGAAATTTGAGGATGTTACTTTATAGATATTGAAATGTTTATGATCATTCCACTTCCATGGATGATGTGTATCATTTGAACCCAAATTTAGTAGATGATTTAGTGGAAAAATTAATGGCTATAGGATTATTAAAGGATTCACAAGAAGAGGCTCAAGTTCAAATCCCACTAGAATCCCCTAATATCACAAGGAAATATTTACAGATGAACATAATGAGAATGGGCCCTTTACCTCCATCAACATCGAAAATAAAAAATGATATATGTTTTTTCCTCTATTGACCTTAGTCCTACAATCCCAATGTCTTATATGCCATCATTGCCATCAACTTCAACACTTTTTATTACAAGAAAAAGCTATTGGAGAGGGGGGAAATCCTACAGATAGGGAAAGGGGAAACATAAGGAATTTAACCCTATTTTAACAATTCAGAGCATGACATGCTCTATTCCTATGATTTAGGTGTAAACACCCATGCCAATTCTCTCTATTACTTTTATTGTGAGTTCTAGTTACCATGTTTCTATCATGGTTAGTGATGGTGTTTCCCCTATAATGATTGTTTCATCTTCTTCTTCCATCACTTCTTATATTATTTCTCCCACAGTTCTCAAGTCACCTCCTCCTCCTCTCATTGGCACTTCCCCCATTATTTAGTATCCCATTTCTTCTACTACTAACACTTTACCATTACCACCACTGCTATCAACTACTATGTTAACAACCATTAAAATACATTCACTTAGAAGAGTTCCCACAAATCCCATCTCCTTCATTTAAATGATGGCATATGAGGGGTTAAGTATGGCCATGCCTCTGCCTCCATTGTACACTCCTCAATTGAGGCCCCTAATTCCTTACATTCCTATATTCCCACTCCCCAAAGTTCCCCTACAAGTTCAAATGAGTTGTGCAATTGGTAAACTAATACAACCACTTATATTTATTCCTCATATGGGTCATCCTATTGGGATACCATCCACTCAAGCTCCAACGTCCACAACCCCATGGTCTCTTCTTCAAACTCTTTCTATCATGATTACATCCACAATTGGGGAAGTTTAAGAGGCCTCCAAGAAACACAAGGAGTAATCTAAGAAACAATGTCAACAAGAATAATTGATGATAAAATATCAATATCATGCATACTAACCACACGAGGTTTATTTATATTATAACAAGAAGGAAAAGAAGTTATAGAAGGTGACAACTAGAAAAATATCTAGCCAAGGCCAAGAAATACTATTGAGAGTAAAAGAAGATATCATCGACATATCAAGGAAAAGGACCAAGGAAAGAGATCTAACTATGGATCAATTTAATATCATGGAAGATTCCTTAAAGTTTGCAATAGGAGCCATGCAAGAGGTAAGAGAGAGAAATCCAATGCCACAAGTGTGTATATATATATTGACACCTCTTACTCTAAGGAATGATGTACACCTAGCCCTAAAAGAATTATTTGTCAACTTCAGAGATATATCCTCAGCTAAAGACATATTGGTTATGATAAGTAAGATGGATAGTTTAAAAAAGAATGTAATGGACATGAAATCCAAAATTGAGGTTGTATACGAGATTGTTAAAAAATAATCTGCTACCTAATGCATCTCTAATGAGTATTGATGATGTAATAACTATAGAGAACAAGCTGGCCAAATAAATTGAACAATCAAAATACATCAACTCTTTACCAGTTGCATGTAGACACTTGGATTTGTTCCATTATAATATTGTCTCTATTTGTAGAAGTGGGTTTAACTCAAATTGTGGATCCAATAGGGCAAGTGCGTACAATTGACACAATTCACCTTGTTTTTATTGTAGTTCATGGATATTTTTGATCAATGGTTGCAGAGCTTGAGATAATCAAACAATGCAAGTTGATTTCATCCTTACTACATCAATCAAGCTTGAAAAAACTAAAAACATAAAGCTATTTTTAGGAGGCATGCTCTTTGACTTCGTTATATATTAATAAAAGTGAAGAGCCATATAAGTATTTGATTATCAATACATCGGTCATGGATCACAATTATAAAATTTTCCAACATGCACAAAACCTAAGCTGACACCCAACTTCTTGAGCTCTAGTTCTTCACGTAGGATCACAATTGCAAAGAAGTTGTTTTGGATGCATTTTTTTTTGGTAAAAACTCTATACATGCAACAATGCTCTGCTAGTTTTGATGATTCAAATTGGGAAATCAATATAAAATAGAGAGACTATAATTAGGCTATTTATTGTAAATATGAGAGGATTTTCTCATATAGCTTTTCCAAGATTTAGTTAGTGCTAGTTAACTCTAGTTTTTTTCTTTACTTTTAGTTTAGATTTCCATTTTCAAAGGATTTATAAATACATGGAGAGCATGAGGCTACATCCCATGGTTATATATATATATATATATATATATATATATATATATATATATATATATAATCAATTTATTGTAAAATCATCTTGACAAAGTTGGATTAATACAGAGAAGGAGTTTAGAGATCCACATGGTTTTTCGTGAGTTTTTAAATCTCTACAGAAAGGTGTAAGCTCATAGTATACTCAGAGTAGGATAGTACTAGCCTACCATATTTAAAGATGACCAAAATCATGTGATAACATGTCACGATTGCTATGGTTTTTTCAAAAAGGAATAAGTATGCAACAATTTTTTAGTGTAGGAATTATTTTCTTCGCTTTATTTGTATTATCCTACTCGAGAGATTCCACCTCACTTGGAGTTTCCCTGCACTTATGGGATATGCTTGCTTAGGTATACAATTGACTAACTATTCTAGGTTTGGTTAACCACTTGAATACACTATTCTAGGTGTTGATTACCACTTGAATACACTATTCGAGGTGTGTGGTTACCACTAGTATAGGTACAGACGCCATGATTCTAGGAGGATGTTACCATATTCACGTCCTATACGTATATCTCTTGCCATTATTCTATTTGAGCGTATGAGTGGAGCTATTTCTGTGTTATTGCAATTACCTTTCTATATGTCATAATTTGTAGTTTTGTATACTTTCTTTGTGTTGTATGGAACAATCATGTCTCACATCATTCCCTATGCATTCGTTGACCGACAGATCTGTGGCGCTCTCCAATAGGTATCAGAGTCGAGCCAGTATTGAGGCTTGTCTGATTATTATTATGCAAATTTATTTCATTTGAGATCATTATTTGTAAAGTATTTAGGTGTTTTTTGGTGGTTGGGTGTCGTATGTTTCTGGTTTTTCTTGGTTTGTGGAGCATAGACCATTTACAGGCATATGAGATTTGTAGGCTCGCATAGGGCATATACAGTCTTGTAGATTTTTGTTTACAGGCTTCTGAGGTGTTTTTTAGGCCATATGCATTGCTACAGGCTCCTTGGAAGAGTTAGATGGCTCTCATAGGTTTTGAATGACATTAATATTCCACTCAGGCTCTAGTGAAGGTTTCAAACAACCCATACACATATTGCAAATCCAAAGTTCAGTTGTTGTTTTGAGTCCCGCGATAGAGTTGTTCGCTACACTTAGATTCTATAGCAATTTAAGGCACAATAAATATTTCCTTGATCTAACGTGGCCACCTATTTTTTTTTGCTAAAATTATTTTTAGTAAAAAGTGTGCATTTCAAGTTTAGTGCAAATTCATTTAAAATAGGGCTTATTATGGGAAATTATTATTGTAAAAACTTTGATTGGTAGTTTGATATCGAGCGCCATTTTTTTTTACAAAAGCTAAATATATTCATTTCCCAAAGTATTGCACCTATTTATTTGTTAAACACATTAAGTTATAAAGTGCCAAAACTGTGGGGGGACTTCCTGATACTATTTCCGAGGGGTGTATAGTGTGTTTCCTATTTTATTCAGAACTTCTTTCTTGCTGCACATTTCTTTGTTTTCTATACAACTACCCACAACTTTAATTTCCTGCACTAACAGATCTAAGTACAATTAACCCACTTACACCTTTTAACTACCAGGAATGAAAATCACAAATGACCATTGCACTTAGGAGTAAAGGGTTGTAACATATCACAATGGGGTTAGAACCCGAGCATAGTCCAAGCCACAAAATAAAGTTAAGTGGTTTAATAAGTGTGATGAATTTTTTGGTATTTTGTGTCTTTCAGTGTCTCCCAAACTCCTCTTTCCACATAGAGTCAACCAATATCCCAACAGGTGTGAAAAGCCTTAGAACCTTGTTTGGAAAAGTTGACACTATGAGGGGTCATGAGCTAGAAATAGAACTTATCAACTTAAGTCCTAACAACTTTTGACACTTTGGAAGATTTATGTACCATATCAAGTCCTTACAATGTATTGAAGAAAGTGCTTGCTAAACTAGCTCCTAACTACTCTATCTTTATCTCTATATTTATGCTACTAAGAGGGATTGTAGAAGCCACAGTGGTCTAATGCCAGATCTAGATGACTTTATTGCCAATTTGAGTAAAGAGCAAGACATGTTAATCCAAATGGGGTACCTTGAAGCCACCCCAAACCGCAAGCCCTCATTATTGGGAATTGGGAAACATAAATCCGCGAGAAACCAAGAGAAGAAACAAAAGAGCAATGTTAAAGAAAGAAGAAAGAATAAAAAATCCACTACCTCTTCCAAGTATACCAATGAAACTTCCATTCCAAATGGGGAAACCTAAGAAGGAAAGAGGTTAAGTGTGCCTATTGCAAGAAACTTGGGCATGATGAGCACAATGGTATGAATAAGTAGATTAACCACCTTAGTCATCTCCTTGAGAAGAACAACACATGGGGTCCCTGAATCTATCAAAACATCTTCACCAACCCAAAATATATTAATGAAAAGGAAAAAGAATCTAGCGAAATGGTACGGGGAACAAAGCTAGAGTAAGAGTGGAGAGGAGGCGAGGGACAAGGGGGGTGAGAAATTAAAGTCGAAGTCGAAAGAGAGAGACGTGAGAAGACATGAGTGAACGTGGGATAGGGATAAGGAACAGGAATGGGGAAGATGTTTTTGGAGGGGTAAGCTGTAGTGGGGGCGGGAGAGAAAGGGGGGAGGGGAAAAAGCGATAGGAAGGGGGGGGAGAGCGGTGATGGGGCTCATAGGGGGAAGGAGGGAATGAGGGTAGCGAGAAAAGGGGGTGAAGACGGGGGGGGGAAGAGAGGGATGATTATTAGGGCAGCAGGGAAAATTGAAAAAGATGCAACACAGTAAAAAAGTGGTGGGCAGGCGAATGAGCGGGAGAAAATAAATCAATATGGAAAGAGGATAAATGAAAGAAAGGATAGAAGTAAAAGTCAAAAGTGGCATGAAGGAGGGGGAGAGGGGGAGATAAAGATAAACATAATGGAAAGCCCTAGTTGCAATTGCATCCTCTCTACTCCTTGGTTATCGACTTTGGTGCTTCACACCACATGGGTTCATCACAGGTTGATTTTTCTTCCTTAGAGCCTTGTAACATGTCCTCCATCGCTTTGGGTGATATACTAATGCACAGTTTCAGGGAGAGGTTTTTTGAAGTCGCAGGTCAACACTTCATAAAATGTTCGCAGTGTGCCTTCAATTTCAACTAATATCTTGGTAGTGTATCATATGAATATATATGAAATTGGGGGGGGTGTGGTTGGTGGGGGGGGTGTTGTTGTGTTGGGGTTTGTGTGTATGAGGGGGGCTGGGATGTTTGTGATTTTGTCTTGTTGGTGGGGGTTTGTGTTGTGTGTTGGGGGTGGGGGGTGGGTTTGGTAGGGCATGATATTCCCATTTGATCTAGATTAATTACGATCAGGGAGTTACATATCAACACTACAACATCAATGGGAAGGGAATATAACCATGCTAGGGTTATATACCTTCTCACCACTTTTCACCTGATGTTTCCCCTAGTGGCTTGCTCACACATTCAAATGAGTTAGTAGATTATGGCATGAGCGTTTGGCCATCTTAACATACCGTTACCTTGAGCAACTCAGTCAACCTAAACATGGTTAGAGGATTGCCTAGAGTTTGTTTCTCAAAAATACTTTGCGAGGGTTCGTGCTCTTGGGAAAAACACCATGAAGAGAATTTGACAAAGGTAAATCTTGGAGAGCTTCAAACACATTTAGAGTTGATTCACAATGATTGTCACATGGGAGTTTCTCCATCCGTCTTTCACCAGGGCCAAATACGCTCTCATCTTCATAGATGGATTTTTAATAGATATAACATGGGTCTACTTCCTTGGGAATTTTTTTGAAGTGTTCATTACTTTCGAGGGACTTTAAGGAACTCGTTGAGAAATATATGGGAAAAACATCAAATTTCTTTGAAAAGATAATTAGGGGGAGTATGTTAGCAACAATTTTATTAGTTTTGCAACACATAGGATATTGATCTACAATAGATAATGCCTACACTCCTCAGCATAATGGCATGGCAGAACGTAAAATTGGTCCTTGAAAGAGATGGAAAATTGTATGATCCACTCTAAATATTTGACTTGCAGTTTGGGAAAAATCCATTAATTGTTCTTGTTATATAAAGAACTGGGTCCCCACAAATATTTGAAAGGAAAACTCCCTTTGAAGCTTGGCACAACAGGAAACTGAAAGTTAAGCACTTTAGGGTCTTTGGATCACCAGTACTGACACACATACCGAAAAATAAATGTAAGGAAATGAAGCCTCAATCCAAACCTTGCATATTTGTTTGGTATCTAGAGGGGGTCAAGGGCTATAGACTTATCTATCCTATTACTCATGAGTTGTTCATCGAGAGAAGTTCTATTTTAAGGAGAGTCCCATTAACTCTTTACTTGACAATTCTTTATCTACTTTGGTTTCACTCAATTTTTATGAGCAATCTGAGGATTCAAATCATCCACAATAGGTTCCTAAGGAAGAGTCTTTTACTTCTTCTAGCTCTGACAACGAGTAGAGTAATGAGGAGTCATCCTCATCTACGTCTAGCCATATTTAAGAGGATGAGGATTTGGCACATGACTTACCCATTCTAGGCCCTCTTTGGGATGGGTAGAAACTTCAGAGTACAAGAACTTGGGTAGGGGATCTAGAGGATGACATACGTACTCAGATAGACTATTAGAGTAGGCCACATGCCTTCTATACTTCAATGACAGATCCACAAACATTCTGAGAGGCATCAGGCATACTTGGGTGGGATAGTGTTATGCATGAGGAATATAATTCCTTAATCACCAATCACACTTGAGATTTGAATTCACTTCGTAAGGGAAGGAAGATGGTTTGATGTCGATGGATATATTAGACCATATTTGTAGCAGATGAGTCAGTTGATAAGCACAAAGCTCAGTTATTAGCCAAGGGTTTTCACAGGTATTCGACATAGAATACTCAGATACCTTTTCACCGATAGCCAGATGACTTCGATTAGACTCATACTGCTTTAAACCGCAACACATGGTTGGAGTGTGCAACAGATAGATGTGAAGAGTTCTTCTCTTCACGGGGACCTATAAGAGGGAATCTACATGGAGAAGCCACCTAGTTTTTTTAGGATTCATCCTTAGTTTGTAGACTTAGGGAGTCCATCATGGCCTCAAGAAGGCCCCTTGGATTGGTATGCTAAGATGAATTCCTTCTTCCTAGCTTCTGGTTTCACTCAGTGCCATTTAGATCCCAATATATATCTATTGTGATGGGATGATTCATTATTGATATTGATACTTTATGTTGATGAAATTTTGATTACTAGGAGTACTTCATTGACTATATTGATAATGAAGACAACTCTTTAGGATAGATTCGTCATAACTGACCTGGTTCTACTACACTACTTCCTTAGTATTGAGATCATACAATCCGATTCAGGGATTTCAATTGCACAACTCAAATAATATTTTGATCTTCTAGATGGGTTTCACATGGTTGACTACAAGTCGTCTGCGATTCCATTCATATTTGGAGTCAAGCTTGAGGCTGACTGTTCCAAACCCTTGGTTGATGCTACTTTATATCGAAAACTTGTTGGAAACCTTATTTACTTGACTCACACCAGACCTGATATCTCCTATGCCATCGGTATTGTTTCTAAAATCATGTAGGTACCCCATGAGATGCATTGAAAATAAGATAAGAGGATTTTACACTACATTCAAGGCTCACACATATATGGGATTCACTACAAGGTTGGTTTAAAACATTGACTTGGTTGGATACACAAAATCAAATTAGGCTGGAAACACTGAGTATTGTAAGTCCACTTTAGGTTATACTTTCTCATTGGGTTATGGTCATTTAGTTAGTCGAGAAAGAAGTAGAATTCTATTGCTCTATCATCCATAGAGGCAAAGTACAGGGGACTTGTTAACACAACTACTAAAGCTATTTGGCTTCAAGGGATTCTTTCTGAGCTTGGCATCTAAATAAAGTAGCCTACAATCAATCTTTGTGACAACAAAGCGCCATACATATATGCAGGAATCCAGTCCTTCATTAGAGGAGAAAACACATTGATATTCACATGAAATTCATTCGGGAGCTCATTCATGATTAGGTCATTGATTTTTTATTTTACTAGTATTTGGAGCAAGTTACTATCATCTTCACCAAACCTTTCATTGAGAGAAAGTTCATTCATATACGAGCTCTTCTTGGGGTGCGGTCTAGATCGGAAAATTCATCATCTTCAGGGGGGCCTTTTAGCCTCTTCACTTATTCATGTCCCCCCCCCCCTTTTTTTTTGGGGGGGGGGGGGGTTCTCACTGTGTTTTCTCCTTTTAATTTATCTTATGAGAGATTGCATTGTACGTGGGTACCTGTGTAGACACCAAATTTGGGTCACACTCCCCCCTTACCGCCACATGTATATTAATTTAATTACCTAAAATTAAATTAATGCCCATTCTCACAATATCCATTGATTTAATTACTTAATTGAAAGTAATTTCCACCTCACCTAAACACCTCACCCCACCACATCACCTAGACACCTTATCATGGACATATTCTTATCATGTTTCCTTTTAACAAGGACTCAATCTCTACTTACCATAACTAACTGAGACTTAGTCTAACCCTAACACTACATGCCTATTCTTTCTCTAACAACATGTCCACTTACTTACGTGAAAATTCCATTTTGGATCTGCAACAACGAACAAAACTGGCCAAAAGATAACCAAGATCTTCTATTTTTGGCAACCTAGGATATCATGCCTTAACCGACGCCGATCAGCCTGAGACTGATGTCGATCATCCCAAACTGTCGTCGGTTACCAAATAATCACTTTGGGAACCTTGTACCAGAGGTTGGAAGAATTGTTCGAGTTTCAGAGAAGAGATATATGCATGCAAGCACACACTAGATTCCTCTTACACATCTTGATGTCCTAAACCAGCACCAAGACTGATATGAAGATTAAACACTCATGGTAACGTTCTAGGAAGCACTACCATGACACTGACCACTAGTTTCACAGATCAATCATCACCGTCATCCAACCACCAGTCTGCAAGTATAAGTAAGTATGTTTGTATATGCATCTTGCCATACTTATTTAGATCAATTTCTTTATCTCTGTTTGGGAGTCCCAGTCTCCTCTGCATTTCATCACCTCCCACCTTCCTGTCAATTCATCAACATAACCACCTACAACCTCCCAACTCTTTATACCCAACCCTAGACATTTTTGAGAATTCTTAACATCTTTAGCAGCCTAATCCTCATTCTCTCATTCTTTGTGAAATCACAGAGAATCACCAAAACCAAAATTTATTGAGTTTCTATCATCCCAACCCTACCGACGCTAGTTAACTCAAACCGTCATCAGTTTCCTCTCAACCATCATTAGTCATACCAGACCGACGTTTGTCTCTGTATCTGGTAAATCTACCTATAACAACCTCATAACATTCACCCAAATAAACCAAATCACCCAAAACTTGATCCTGACCTGTCCCAGTCACCTTGGCTACCTGCCCCACCTCCAGATCTGATCATAACCTTACCTGTTAGATTAAATTTTCTTATTGTATTTGAATGAGGTACCTAAATCATATCAACTACAATAGGATGTTTTCTACTTATGTTACTTCTTGCATTGAATTGTATTAAACAATAGATTGAAAACCATCTAGGAAGTATCACACTTCCTTGATCTAGCACACGCTAGGCAGTCCACTGACATATATTGTTTAATATTCCTCTTGTGGTCTTGTTTTGCATTCACAGGTAGTTCCTCCTAGCAAAAAGGAAGTTCTCGCAATCAACACTAGATCAGTAAATCAGAACGCGCACATACTACCTTCCACCTTCATTCACAGGTACTCCTCACCCTTACCCTATATTTTTTGCTCATACGTACCCAACTTATCGGCAAAACATTTTGGCATGCCTAGTGGGACCCTCGTTTGTGGGTTTATTTCTATTCATATAGGTTGCATCTTGTGTATTTCCTTTCTAAATTTTTATTCACTAAATCTTCTTCTCTGGTAATATGCTCCTTCTTTCTAATTTCTCTAAATGAAACATTTCTTTTGGTGCATTTAAAAAGAATCATTGTTCTTTCTTTCTACATTAGTGAAAATCATTCTCTCTCCTATTCATCATTTGCTACATTGAATATAACTTTTGATTTGGGTTATAAAATTTGTTGCATTTCATCCTTGTATGCTACATTATTAGCTCACATTTAAAACTGAGGGAATCCTATACGATAGAAGTCATGCCCAACTGATGGTTGACACAATTGAATCATAGAAAACACATTTATCTCTTCTCTCTCTTTGCCAAACTACACAAATCTGAATTTACACATCTTCTTAAACAACACCTTACCTGGAAGAAGCTGTCAATGATCACACAATCAGAGGATTGACAGTGGGTGCCCAGCTGGTTTCTCTGTCCAGTCATTATCTCAGAGAAAGGACACCCCCACCAAAACATAACCTGAAACCTCACATTTTAGATTACCTCTTCATAGGATGCCTTCCCAACCAAAAAAAATTGTTCTAAGTTCACAATTCAATCTCAAATAGCATAAGCTAAAGTAACATAAAATCCACTCGTAGGATTACGTGTTTTTCTTATCTTTCTTCCTAAATTGTGTTTTGAGTTGTGAGGATTACATTTCTTCATTTTCTTCTTCCTTTCACACTCCCCATCATAGTTGGAGTATTCCAACTGTTTCTAAGTGTGTTAGGGCCTCATATTATCATCCTCAGGTCTTCTAGGTTGTTTCTTCATCAAATTTAATTCACAAAATCCATTTTTCTTCACTTCTTCAGATTTCACAGTAATCGGTGTCGGTCTAGTGACCGTCATCAGTTCCCATCTGACCGTTGTCGGTTTACCTGACCGATGTCGAGTTACCAGCTCTTTTGGGTATTTTACCCAAAAAAGGATTTCATCACCTTCTTTTTTCTATTTTAAGTCATCTGGACATCATCATATTCCCAACATTCTGATATCACTATCAAGTACAATTTCTCCATTTCATTTTTCATTAGTTCTGCTCCTTTTGCTCAAATTGGTGTTTTCCCACAGTAACCATCATCGGTCCCCCTCAACTGTCATCAATCATCTTAACTAGCATTGGTTTCCCGGTTTTAATTATTAATTGAAACATTGACCAAGTCTACCTACCAGTATCTGTTCTTTCCCATTCCTGCTACTTTCTGTGTCATCTGCAGAATATAGTTTCACCAGGTCAATGCTAATTCACATGGTGTTGACTCACAACAAAACCAATGCCCTTTTATTTCACTCTAGTCTTTAGCCACTCCCACCTATCCCATCACCGCCTTCCCTCCTATTGCATATGGATCCAACTTAGCCTATCACCATTTCTACTAGTGACGAGGAGTTTGCAAGACTCCTTTATTAGAATCCTTACAGCCTTATAGTACTATCTTGCCCACTCATCTACCTGAGACACCTCAGGGACAGCTAGTATATGACATGCCTGTATCTATTCCTCCTTCCCTCTCCCCCACTTCCGCATCAGCTACCACTAGCTCGATGCTACCCTCATCCACATTACCCCCTATGGTCTCGCAGTTAGGTCCCACCTCTGCCATAATTGCTGCCCCAACGACGTCTATTACACCCGTGGTGTCAACCCTTCCTTCACCAACCACCTTGAACATGGCCCCATCTGCCCCCTTTTCCACGTATATACCAATTGCATCACAACCACCTCTAGTGTCGAACAACCCACACCCCGTTCCAAAACCTAGTTCTTTCCATCCCTCAGTCTCTACCACCCATTACCACAGAGAGTCGTTGCGACCACCCCACCTATTTACATGCATCACCAGCAACCCCCAATCTCGTCTATCACTTATTCAGGGTACATTCCACCTGTATCTATCCCCCCTTCACAGTTTTCATATTCGACACCCTCATGTACTAGGATGCCATCCACATCATACACCCATCATCAACCTCCCTTTACTATAGGAGGCACCCATTCCTCACAACCCACCAATGACCTCATTAGGATGATGATGGA
Source organism: Taxus chinensis (assembly GCA_019776745.2). NCBI lineage: Eukaryota > Viridiplantae > Streptophyta > Pinopsida > Cupressales > Taxaceae > Taxus > Taxus chinensis. Next base: position 178,348,937 of record CM034150.1, on the reverse strand, counting down.
AAAGATGCAGACATTAGAAGCATCAGTTTTTGGCTCTCGTAACTCCTTGACCTATGACGAAATCTGTAATGAGCCTATTCATCCATCCATTCCTATTCACCCATACCCCGTGCATTGGGAAATGCCCAAGTTCAACCATTTCAACAGTAAAGAGGACCCGCAACAACACTTGTGGTCATTCAAACATGGGTGCTACCTAATTTCCCATGATGATGCTTTACTCTTACGAACATTCCCCATGTCCCTAACAGGACCCCCGCCTTAGATTGGTACAACAGTTTACCTAGACATTCCATCTACTCCTTTAACCAAGTGGCTCAAGCATTCCTGGACCACTTCTCGATCAATGTAGTCAAAAAAGTCACCATGACCAACCTATATTTGACACGATAGTATGACGACGAATCTATCGCATATTTCGTTGCTCGTTGGGGAAGTCTTATCAACCAATTGACGTTCTAGTTACCTCAAGCTAAACTTATTGAGTTGTTCACTAGAGCTTGTGCTAGACACATCTCACCAACTCTGCAGGTACAAACCTTCCGTACCTTCGACGAAGCATTCACCATGGCACAAAAGCTGGAAATTTGTGCCATTGAAGAAAAGAAAATCCAATTACGAAACAAGAACACCCCGTTCAAATCAAATGATTATTCTTCATCTTCAAAACCCCAAAATAATTATTCAAAATCCAAAGGATCTGCCAATGCGGTAGTTCTCAAAGATGGTCCATCTCATCCCTCTAATCAAGCCAAACCTTCTTCCAATCTTTCCCCTATCAAGACCTTTCAGTTCCGGCGGGAACATCAGAAGTACACTTCAATTGGAGAGCCCTATTCTTCAGTCTTGAAAAATATTCTTAAAGTTGGAGCCATTATGCTCCCCCCATAAAACCTCATATTGGTTTTGATTCCGCTTGTCCTATGCCTACATGGTATAAGGAACATGACTACTATAATTATCATCGCGTCAAAGGCCATAGTGACGGTAATTGCATAACTTTTAAGAACATTGTCCAAGAGATGATAGATAATGGAGACCTCATCATGAACAACCCGAATGCACCGACAAATCAAAATTTACACATCTTTAAGAAGTTGTTCCCTAACCATAAACCATCAGCTAATCAAAATAGTGAACCTTCAACCAGTGACAACAATGTCCATGAATTCCACACAATTTTTGATATCGTACCGACCATTCCTCAAATTCCACCTATTTCATCTATCGAGAAAATTATGGCATGAGCTCCTCTACCCACAGAGGAGCATACCTCTTCCACTCCTTCACCCTCAGAGGAGTCCCCTTTCATCTCTTCCTTCACCCACAGAGGAACCCACATTTTCTATTGATGTCATTTCACCGTCTACCTCACAACCTACCAAACAGTCAACAATATTAACTCTCCCATCCATAGGAGAATCAGCATCGCCTTCTCCTCCACCAAAGGAGAAGTCTACCTCACCCCACTTACCATCTCTCCTACCCATGGGATATTTTTTAGATATGTCACAACCTGTTGGGGAAAATTCTCCCTCAGCATCCCGGCATCTCGTTGACCTGATCTCGGCTCTTTTACCCACAGATTCTAAGGCTAATCCAATTCCCTGTCTCACAGACATATTTTATAGGGATTGCCACCAAACCAACTGCATCTCCTCCTACAACAGTCTTGTTTTCATGGTTGGTCGATCTCTTGGATTACATTGATAATTCCATGCTTTGGGGATGTCTTCAGCTCCCCTTTTCAACTCAAATGCAAATGTTTCCTAAGGATACTTCCACGATCTACCCAAAGGTATTTCCAGCAACCAGATCGACCCTGACCATGCCTATCAAAATGGATTCTTCCTCATCACATCTACCTACATCTGAACCTTTACCCATGACTAAAACCATTCCAATGCCTAAAAACCTACCCACACCTATATATTCGTCCATATCTAGACTGATCACTACCTTGGGTGTCATGTTGACGTCAAGCCTTACCCATCCACCTGTCAAATTGGACTTAGCCATGTCTTCCCAAACCCGCACCAAAATTATTCCTCCACCTAAAAGGAAGACCCAACCTTCTAGGCCACATACACCAGTCTCACCTACCACACTTTTGTCACCTTCACCCCTTCCATCCATCCTAGGGCCTCACCCATCAACCCTAGCCAAACAATCTCCTACCCAAGGCTAGTCAAAAGATAAGCAACCTACTGCTTCATCACGATCCTTCATTACACCTCATTTACCTACACGAAAAACACCCTCACCCTCACCCGTACATTTCTTACCACCTATACCTCCACCAACTACTATAACCCCAACTTTTCCTATGCTACTTGAACCTGTACTGTCCACCTAGCTTCTATCAACCACTTCCATCATGACTCTATTGTCCCCATGGGTAACCCGTCCTCTTCCACTGTCTTCTTTCCCTTTTGCATCACATACTCCCATGTCACCTTTACCCAAGAAGGTGCAACCCAAAGACAAGAACCCACTACCCTCCAATAAGGTAGTTAAACCAACAAAACCTTCCATTGCTAGCTCTTCTACCACACCTTTACGCAAGCAAATGCCATCAAAACCTAAGACAATACCACTTACCAAACCAGTGGTCTAACCAATTCCTCCTCATATAATGACTCTTCCCTCACGATCATCCGCACCTTTACCCAAACCCACACTCACTTCCCATTGTGATCTATTGGCAGGGTCCTATACCAACATTCTAACCAACCTCTTAGAGACTTCCGTCATCACATTACCGCCTCTTCGACCTTATGACCCTCTCAAACCCAAACCAAAAGGGTTTGATGAAACCAAGATTTGTGCCTATCATCATGTGCCAAGACATGATGTAGAAAATTGTAAGGCTCTAAAAACCATTCTTCTCAAACTTTGTCCTCTTGAACAAAATTTTGAGGACGACGACCTTCTTGATGAGGAACATGTTCCACCTTCGCTTGTCACCAGACATAATCGTCCCTTGCTTCTTCAACGACCTGCATCTCCACCCCCATAACCCTTTTCTCCACCTCCAAAATTTGAGATCAACATGGTCCGTATTAGAGAGTTGGCCAAACCCTGTTCCACCCAAATGCCAAGTGTGCCCTACTCATTTCATGAGGATCTTCCCCCCCATTAGGTTTTTTCCGATCATGTCGTTACACTACTCATGCCACACCTTCTCCATCTACCACCTCCCCTCAGATTAACATGGTCTAAGTTGCCACTCGCGCCTAGGACAAAGGAAAAGAAAAAACAACTAGCCCATTAACCAATCCTGTGCCCAATATACCATCTACACCCGTACCCAAAATCACCATTCGAGGACCCACATACCCTATCTTTGATGGGGTCACCCATCGTACAATGATAAAATAATTACACCAATCCCCTCTAAAAATGTCTTTGTACGATCTCATCTAAACTTTTGAATCTCATAGACAAGCCCTTATGGAGGTTTTGCAATCCATCGAATTTTTACCCAATGACCTCACACCTGTGGCCTCCATTATCACCCCTCACCACATGGCCTCGCTTACCAAATCATCTCCTTCTTCTACCCCCATGCCCACTCATCAAGTCGCCGCCCTCAGTTTCTCTGATGAGGAGATTGTACCTCTCTAGTCAGATGACCCTGATCCTACCCTTTTCATTTCCATCTATATCGATAACATACGCGTATGACGCATCATGATCGATGGTGGTGCTAGCATTAACATCATCTCCTCCCACACATACAATCAAATGCACATCCCTTCAAATTGTATGCATAATAACCTAGTTATGTTGCGCTCCTTCAATGATGTCATCACTTCCACCCTTGGCACCATTATTCTTCACGTTCGCGTAGGCCCTCGCACTGTCCCAGAATTATTCTACATCTTAGAGGGAGAGTTCCAGTATAACCTATTACTCGACAGACCTTGGATTCACGTCATGGGTTGTGTCCCTTCAACTTTACACCACTATGTAAAATTTGAACATGAAGGGCATAACTATACCATCCCAGTCGACCCGTCACCATTCAAAACTTGTAACATGTTGTACCGACCTAACGATGTCCTTGTACTAGTCAAGGCATCTGCCACTACCTCCACTTCTCCTTCACCCATGACCCCATCCACCAATATTGCCACCACTTCTCCCACACCTAACTCTTCTATTCCTACTGTTGCCACAACCTCTGCAGCTTGCCCATCTACTTCCCAACCAACCGATACTCCTCCTACCCAATCATCTAGTAGTTCATCTATCCCCGCTACCTGAATATCTACTACTGATCCCTTAGAAGGTGTTTTTCAATGCCTCACTCTGGGGGAGTACCGCCTCTATAATATCAACACATTCCTCACTCCACAAGAGTATGGAAACCTGTGCCAACACCCTCATTATGACTATCGCATAGGAGAGGTTTTCCCTTATGGTCCTCCCCACCTTCGCACTAACTTAACCTATGGGGGACTTGATACTACCACCTATTCACCCGAACCTCCATCCCAAACATGACCATTTTCATCTGACCTCCAATCCCTCACTAACCACCACTTCGCCCACACTTTCCTTCACCACTATGCATGGAAAGGATTTGGCTTTGGTTTTTATGAACAAGGCCATCATACCATCATTCCATGTACCACCCGTAAACACAAAGATCACAGTGGCATTGGATTTGTCTGCACCATCTTCCAAGAAGGCCCACATCGACCTCATTGAGGAAGAAAAATCTTCTCCACCCCATTCACCAATGTCACCACCTTCACCCACGGAGTCCATAGATCCCAAATCTATTCCTCCTAACTTTTTTTTCATGAACATAATTTCCTTGGGACCTCTGACTTATCAATGCGATGACGAGGCTCCTTCTTCTTTTCCCTTCTTGTATCCTGACATGATCGATGACGATACACCTTCTATTAATGTCGTTCAATGTCAAGACGATGAGTCTATCCTCACCTACCTTGGTGCGGAAGATTCTTATATTCACCAGTCATTACCTTCTGAGACGCAAACCATGTTGAATGAATCAACCATCGAAATCAACATTAACACTCAGGATGACCCACACATTCTAAAGATAGGCCAATCTTTAGATGTTGCTGAACATGAAGCTTTTACTTCTTTCCTCTGGGACCATAGCAACGCTTTTGCTTGGTCCTATGTTGATATGCCAGTATTGACCCAAACATTGTGGTCCACAATATCGTAACCATTCCTCATGCCAAACCCATAAAATAGAAGCTACGGAAAATGCATCCTCGCATTGCCCTTCTTGTCAAAGAATAACTTCAATGCCTTCTCTCGGTTTCCTTCATCCTACCCATTGACTATCCCCAATGGATTTCTAATATCGTTCCTATGTCACAAAAGTGATAGGGGGACTCCACATTTGCACAGGATTTCTGTGACCTCAACTTAGCTTTCCCCAAAGATGACTTTCCTCTACCAGGCATTGACCAACTGGTTGATCTCACCGCCAGCCATGAGATGCTATCACTCATGGACAGTTTCTTGGGTTATAATCAAATATTACTCACTCCAGAAGATCAACACAAAAATTCCTTCATCACTCCTTGGGGGACCTTCTGCTATCGAGTCATGCCTTTTGGCCTTAAAAACATTGGTGCTACATATCAGTGAGCCATGACTTATATCTTTCATGACATAATGCATCACATATTGGAAGATTATGTAGATGACCTTCTTTCCAAATCCAAACATTGGGCCAAACACCTGACAGTCCTTAAGGTCATCTTTGACCACCTCATCAAGTATTGTGTTCACCTTCAACCTAAGAAGTGTGTCTTTGTGGTGCTTTCAGGAAAGCTCCTTGGTTTCATCATTTCTTTGTGTGGCATAGAAGTTGATCCTATTAAAGTAAAGACTATTCTTCAAATTCCTCCACCTACTAATCTCTGTCAACTTCAAAGTTTGCAAGGTAAGTTGCAATCTATTCATTGGTTTATTTCACAACTTTCTGACCGCTGTCAACCATTTCATCATCTCCTCAAAAAGGACATCTCCTTCAAATGGGATGATGAATGCCACAAAGCCTTTGACGCCTTAAAACAATACCTTCTTCAACCACCAGTTGCTCATTCCCCCTAAAGATGACCAACCCTTTTACCTATACATTTCTGCTACTGATCATTCCTTAGGTGCCATGCTCACTCATCGCGATGAGCAACACATAGAGAAAGCAGTTTATTACATAAGCCATACCCTTTTGGACTACGAAACTAGGTACACCCATGCTGAAAAACTTTGCTTAGCCTTAGTTTTTGTCGCCACTAAACTTCGTCATTACCTACTCAACCACAAAACCTTTGTCGTCACTAACACTGATCCCTTACATTACATGTATGCTAAACCCTACCAGCATCAATGTGTTACACGTTGGCTCACGCTTCTTGTAGACCTTGACCTTGAATTCATCCACCAAAAATATATCAAGGGCCAAACCATTGTTGACCAACTAGAAGACACACCTCTTTCTGGAGATCAACCCTCTAACTTTGATTTTCCAGATGAATCCATTGTACCCTCTCTTTGGATGATACCACTTACCAGATGACCTTATTCTTTGATGGTTCCAAATGTCAGCGTGGAGGTTGGTGCAGGTGTTATCCTCATTCCTCTTGATGGTGAACCTATGCCTTTATCTTTCAAACTAGATTTTGATTGTACTAACAACATCTCCGAATATGAAGCACTCATATTAGGCCTTCAAACCACCATCACCCTAGATGTTAAATCAATTAATATCTTTGGTGATTCCCAACTGGTTGTAAACCAAGTCAATGGTATATACCAATGTCATAATGAAATACTCCAAAAATACAAACACCATGTCAACATAATTTTGACTACCTTTGACCATTAAAAACTTCAAACCACCCCACGTTCTACTAATAAATTTGTGGATACCATGGCCTGCCTGGCTTCTCAGATACCCGCTTCACCTTTACCGACTCTAAAATATTTTTCACAATACAAAGGTTGCAATCACTCTCTTATTTATCTCGAGATGTCAACTCCGTCGGAACCATTGCACCTGACCCATGTGACCTTTGGTATAAGCAGTTTGCAGACTACCTTTCCCTTTCTATTCTACCTCTAGATCTTACTCGTAATGGACAACACACCTTTCTTAAAGGTGTCTCTCGCTATGTCATCATGGGTGGTATTCTTTATAAATGTGGCTTCGACGGTATTCTCTTACGATGCCTTACAAGTTTTAAAATTCCCTACACCATCAAGGAAGTTCACGACGGAATTTGTGGAGGTCACTTTCGTGGCGTAGCAGTCACTAAACACATTCTTTTCCTAGGGTATTATTGGCTAACCCTAAACCGTGACTATTGTGACTATGTCAAACATTGTGTGAAATGCTAGCAACATGCTAATCTTCATCACACACCTAGTCATGCCTTATAGGTCGCACGAGACCTTTGGCCTTTCTCTCAATGGGGTTTGGATCTTGTTGGAGAAATCAATCCTCATTCTTCACAACGCCATCAATGGATTATAACCACTACTGAATACTACACTAAATGGGTAGAAGCCATTCCCCTCATTTCTACAAAAGCTGAAAAAAATTTGTGAATTCATCAACCATCACATCATTTGTCGCTTTGGTGTCCCTCACCGCCTCCTCAATGATAACAGAAAACAATTCAAAAACAAAACCCTATAAAATCTTTGCGACGCTTTTGACATTCAACTCAATTTCTCATCACCTTATTACCCACAAACAAATGGCCAAGTAGAATCAACCAATAAAACCTTGAACAAAATTCTTATGAAAGTAGTTGACGATACTGGGAAGGATTGGCATACACACATTCCTTTCACCTTGTGGGCTTACTACACTAGTATTCACACTTTGACTATAGCCACACCTTTCTCTCTAGTCTATAGTATCGAGGTTGTCTTACCTCTTGAAGTCCAGATTCCATCTCTCCACATCTCACTACAAGACATGCTCAACAATGATGACTTTTTCCAGGACCGTTTAGCACAACTTGAGTTATTAGATGAACGTTGTCTCAATGCTCTTGATCATCTCCAAATCTACCAAAAACATATCAAATGTTCTTACGATAAGTGTTTCCACAAATGAACCTTCTAGGTCGATGACCTCATCTTGAAGGAAAATCAACATGTAACCAAAGAAGAGAAAAGTAAATGGGTAAATTTTTCTCCTAATTGGCTTGGACCCTATATCGTTACTCATACCTATGGATCAAGTGCTTATCATTTGTCTTCACTTGAAGGTAAACCTAAACCTGAGACCCCTCAATGCCTTGCATCTTAGATGATTTTATTATTGAAATCCATTTCTATATCACCTTCTATCTATTGACCGCTCGTACCTTGAGCATCATTCACCTTCCATGTTACCTATTTTGAGGAACAATGACTAAACAAGAATCATGTGATTACCCATCACCTTTCAACCCTATCTTCAAAATGAGTACCATGGCTCTACTCATGGCATGATTCTCATGGATACTTTTCATCTTTTTCAAAGATGGAATCCCATGGTTGTTCATCACTTGAAATCATCTCTTTCATAGTTAACCTATGTGTACTATGGTTTTGTCTTCTAAACAAGAACCTAATCTTTCTCTATAGTTTGGTCCATGAATTAAATGTTTAAAAGAAAAATGGGATGCAACTCCTTGAGTTAAACTTCCATCAATGAGATGACTCCCTCAAAAGGGACATCTCTTCTCTCTATCTTTCCGCTATAAATAGACTGCTCCCTTGAAGGACAACTATATAAAGTCATTGCAATAATAAAATAAAATATTCAGAAGCTTCCTGCATTGATCAACTTCATGAAGACCTCAAGGAGATAATATACTCATCCCATATAGAATTCCCACATTGATTAGTCTATCAAAAAAAAAACAACAGAAGAAAATAATAAATTTTTTGTCATGGACTTGCCTATTTTTAATTATGGGTTTCTTGCCAAGGAAACATACTGTCGCACACTAAGTTACTCTGAACCACCCATTTTCACCTCATTACCTTTTCACCCTACTGTTCTATCTACTTAAGGGACTTATCACAAACTATGACATTTCGTGATCATGTGACTTTCTTCACCCTTAGAATAGTCCATTATGCAACACCTTTAGGGTCTCATGTTCATAAGCCAATCTTTGGTATGATAGACTCATTAGGGTTCTTATCAATTAGGTGGATATTTTTACCACCTCTTACCATTCACCTTATCCATTACTTTTTGATCACCCTATACAGGACCAGACAATCGACACCTACATTTTAAAAGACTTCCTCTTTCACCTAAACTCAACCATTCCTGAAACCAATACTCAACCATGCCTAAGTGACCTAACTCAACCATGCCTATGACCTAGACTCAATCATGCTTGAAATCTACCAACCCATTCCTCTACCTCATCATATTCTTCCCTAGCTTATGGGAGAACTACATTAGACTGAGGCCCCTTTTCATCGAGGCTATGTAGGCAACACTTTGAGGGCATGGGGCCCTTGGAGGTTAGCACGGCCAATCTTTACCCTAACCCATTTTTCCCACATGTTTTCTATTAACATTCACCCTTAATTAGTTTCCATTTTTCATAACATTTGGAAATTTCTCATTCATACATATCTACCATTTTATCACATCATAAAAACATCCAATCAATCATTTCACATTTCCATGATATCAAATATTTTGGAAATTTACACCATAACATACATATAACTCATCATTTATTTCCCATGTTACCAATAACTTGGAAATTAAATAAAAATTAAAAACAAGACCCCACCATGCCTAACTGACCTAACTCAACCATGCCTAATCGACGTAACTCAACCATGCCTATACCTAACTCAACCATGCAAACATCCACCTAAACTGACCTCATCCACATGCACTAAATAACAATAGAACTTTCAAAGCATAAGTACATCATGCCTAAACCATCTGACTCTCATCATGCCTAAACTACCTAATTCCATGCCTAAAACTCTAATTTCCATCCATACAAAAATAACAATAGAACTTCCAAAACACAAGTACATCATCCATAACCATTGATCTCACCATCTATAAATAAAAGTCTATGTATCCATCAAATATACACCGATAAAAAAATAATACAAGTATCTCTCAGGTATGATCTCAAAATCTTCCACATGCAATAAAATCAACTCATAAAAAATCTCATGTACAACCTCGCTATCATCAACACGCATGCCAGGTATATATCAAAAAATAAACAAAATGATGATGTACAGTGACATCAATCGTCAGCCCATCTGATGTCCAGGCCGGTCTCATTTGTCTCCTCCTCTCCTCCAGCTCAATGCCCTGCCAAGATCTCTCCACCTTCCATGGGTCTCGATCTAGCCTCCACCTGGCCTGCAGTTGGGTCAGGCCTTCGTGAGCTAGTGGCCTATCCTTGACCCTATCTCTTGGATTTCCAAACCCCTGTACTCTCTGCACTATGCGTGTGAGATATAGTCCTCTCACTCGAGGCATGCTGTGCCCTATACTTTGCATAGGAGGGGACATCTATCACGACAGTAGTCAAGTGATCATGATACTATCTGGCCTCATTCAGGGCATCCCTGAATTTCACCATCAACACTATCTGTGGTGGTGTCATAGGTCTCATAGTAACCTGCGAGCTCTGTCCTCCTAATAATGGCATCGACCCATAGACGTATGAACTCTTCCATCCTCCCTGTACCATGGGACCTTATTCCACTACTGCCTATAATAAGGGACCCTATCCTTTGGGCCTGTGAGGGTTCTTGTGTTATGACTTGGGCCTGTAGGGTCACAATTTGAGCTTGTGTAGTGGAAAAATGACCCTATAGACTTGCTACTTGTGCTTGTAAGGTAGCTAGCTGTCCCCCATCACCATCCCCACCTTGTTTAGGTACCTTTCCTTGTGTGACCTGGGCTTGCAGGGCTACCACCTGTGCTTGTAATGTGGTAACCTGTGCCTCTGATCCTATCAAACTGCCCCTGCACTACTCCCAGCTATGTCAAAAGGGTAACCAACTGCCCATGTAATGTGTCCCTTTGAACCATAATAGTGGCTAAGTCAAGATACCCTAGCCTTGGTGGTGCTGCCCATAGTTGCGCTATCCACCACTATCTGTATCTATCCGTAACCCTAACATCACCAATTTTCTGGTCCACCACTAGATCCTCCTGCCCTATTAGCACCATCGGTTGTAGTAGAGGAATAGGCCTCTCCACATCATATCTCATGTACTGTGGGAATGGTGGAGGCACATCTTAGGGTAGGCCAAACTTCCATTTGAACCTTTTCACGGGTATCATCTTGTGCTCACCATATCAACATCCCTCTATCCATCTGAGTAGCTGTAGTTCATCCAACTCCATGGCTATGTGCCTATATGAAGGAAAGCTAACATATGACTTCTAAATGATGTCAACCCCCAAAAATCCCTCCAGCATGCACCTGTAATATGCTACATCATGTGCAACCCTAGTAGCCATGCACTCTCCCCTAATAGGTACCTAATGCCTATAGCCAAATCAAACCAAGCCTGCATCGAATACATCAGGCCGAGGAAAACTAACTGGATGCACACATATGATGTGCTCATATGCCCAGTAGTGAAGAAGAAATGTATAACACAAACTAAACCTCCGTAACCTCCCATAGGCCCACAACTCTTTGTATAAATGCACCAAGAATGCTGGTGCCCAAGAAAAATAGCTCATAGACTTCATCATGTCATAGAGAACCCCTATCAGCACTCGTTGGAATCTCCCACCCTTTTCATCTAGAAATTTAAAGTAACACACTACCTCCATGATCAAGACAACCAACCTCATATCCTAAGGGTGGGCTACGTACATATCCCTATAACTTAGGCTTGTGCTCTGGTGTTTCATCTCTAACATCACCTCTCCAAACAAAACCACTATTAGCTCCTTTGAGGCCTTTAATGAAATAGAATATACCTTCTCTCCCACTATAGGTAGCCACATGATCTTCTATACATCCTCTAGGCTAACAATGATCTCACCCATCGATATGAAATTTATTGGTCATTGAATCCCATCTATCGGTGAGTGTGACCATCAAGCTCGGATCTCTAACTATATACCTATAGTGTTGGATCCCAATCAGGCCAATGTCTATCATGTGCCTCCACTCCTCTATGGTCATGCTTGACCATAATGCTAGCAACAGAGGTGGTACTCTCTCCCTCATCCACAGCTAGTCCCTAGCCTACATCTGACAAACCACAAGATTGTTAAGGCTTGACCATTCCCAACATATCTCTTAACCAACCAACCTATTCCCAAGACCCTTACTATTTACTATCTCGTAACCACATCCCAACCCTAAAGACCACCCCTTTTACCCCCATCTGAATTTCACATCCCTCAACTCGTACCATTTGTACCTATTACGTCACCCATTCTCAATAAACCTGCCTTTATATCTCATTGCCTATCTTCCCCTCCCACCCTATCTCTTTTATTGACCTATTTTCCCCTAGATCCGACTGACATTAGTTAATATTGACCAACATCAGTCACTATTGACTGACATTGGTCCATCATAACTAACATCAATCACCTAATACTTGACTGATGTTAGCCAAGGCCAACTAATGTCATCTAAACCTTGACCATTGTTAGTCATTGTCGCGATGCCAAAATATGCAAACCCCTACCCTCCTTTTCAAAAATTAACACATTCACCCTAAAAACACCTACCCTACCCTACCCAAACCTTTCCTAGCTTCATTCCACACTATTTACAATATATTGGACTTCTCACCCACCCCCATTCCATTCATTTTATCTACAAATACAAATTCATTTTCCACCTAAACCCCCCTTTTTTACTCAACCAATTTAAAAACATCATTTTCAAACCAAATGACCAAAGAGGATTGAATCCTACCTCATCTCGGTGCTGTCGCATGGTGGTACATTGGGCCAATTTTTTGGTGGTCCACCCAAACCCTCTCCCATCTCTATCATCAATAAATCCACTCCACACCTCACAACCAATCAAATGGATCCAATCGATCTCATGGACCTGTCTACTGAATGCCAATCACTAGCTACAAGGCTTGCCAACTTAGCTCTCTGTCTCATCCTATCACTTTCCAACCTTTACCTCACCAATCTGTCATTTTCACAAAGGACAACAAGTTATAATGAATCAGTAAAATATGGATTTTTCCTTTTATTAACCCTACCCGAGTTGACTGATGTCGGTCATACTAAACCGACATCAGTTACTTTCTAACTGACATCGGTTACCTGTTACTCCCATTTTTTACCCCCATTTTCCCAATTTTCCCCATTTTGGCCTCAAATCCTCATTGATTGATACCCTTTGACCTCACCCACACTTATGACACCCTACCTAAAATCCCAAACTATCCCTACATTTGCATAGTTGTGTCTCAGGAGTTGTCATTTATCTATACCTTGGCCTTACCCGTGCCATGACCTATTTACCTAGACTTGACCTACTTCATGTGATTATCAGCCTTGTGTACTTGCTATACCTTGTAATGTTGTTACCCATGTTATTTAGCTTGATGGAGCGTATCTTGCCTATTACTGTGTCATTTATCCCAACCAAACCTTTGGTGTACCGAAACATACCTAAACATTCCTGCACCTAACCTACGTTGTGTGTCCAGACCATATCGTATACCCTTGATACCTGATACACTTCACCCTTGTTTGGATAAACCTATCAACCTTGGATGATGTAGATTTTACAAGATCTTCAATAAGGCACCATGTTGCAATCTATACGTGTGCATGTGTCTGATTTCCATTAGCCATTACCTAGTTTTAACCCTAGCCTATTATCTATTACCCAATTTAACCATTACCCATTACCCAATTCGACCCTGGCGTATTACCTATTACCTGATTTAACTATTACCCATTCCCAATTTGACCCTGGCCTATTCCTTATTTCCCGAGTAGACCATCACCCTTTCCCCTCATACTCATACCCTTCCCCACCTACCTTCACTTACACCAACTACACATTTATTAAGCCACTCACTGATTCCGTATAACACCTCTTCAATTCCTAGTTTGAGGGGGATCACCTTCATCCATACATGGGGAAATCACTTCCTATATTTTTCAGTGTCTCTTACCAATACAAGCTATGTGACAAAAAGGGGTAAAATGTAGACACCAAATTTGGGTCACACTCCCCCTTTACCCCACATGTATATTAATTTAATTACCTATAATTAAATTAATGCCCATTCTCACAATATTCCTTTTTTAATTACCTTAATCGAACTAATTTCCACCCCACCTAGACACCTCACCCCACCACATCACCTAGGACACCTCATCAATGGTTTATTCTTAGCATGTTTCCTTTTAACTAGGACTCAATCTCCACTTACCATAACTAACTGAGACTTATTCTAACCGTAACAATAAATGCATATTCTTCCTCTAACCACATGCACACTTACTTACGTGGAAAATGCCATTTTGGATCCACAATAACAGACAAAACTAGTTAATAGATAGCTAGGATATGCTATTTGGGTAACCTAAGATATCTCACTTTAACCGATTTCAGTCAACTTGAAAATGATGCCGATCACCCTAAACCATTGTTGGTTACCATATATTCACTTTGGGAACCTTGTTTCAAAGGTTGGAAGAAATATACAAGTTTTGGAGAAGAGATATCTATATGCAAGCACACACTAGAGCCCTCTGGCACATCTAGTCAGCCTGAACCCGCACCAAGACTGATATGAAGGTTAAGCATTCACGGTAACATTCCGAGAAGTACTTTCACAACACAGACCACCGGTTTCATAGATCAACCATCACCTCCATCTAACCACCAAGCCTGCAAGTACAAGTAAGTGCGTTTGGATTTGCATTTTTCCATACTTATTTAGACTAGTTTCTTTATCTTGATTTGGGATTCCCAGTCTCCTTTGCATTTTATCACCTCTAACCTTCCTGTCAATCCCTCCACTTAACTATTGGTTTCTCAAATGTGCACCCGTGTATCGGATCTCGGAAGAGGCTGAGGTGTTTGAGACCGCAATGGAACCGCCCCCAAGTTGTGGGACCTTGCGAGCTTGGGACGGATCTCCGGAGAAGGCCGGTTCCTCTACCTACCTCTAATGCTACTACTACTCCTAATGTTGAATGCAGATGCTAGACTAAACATGCCAAGGGATCAAGGATAGAAGGACAACATAAAGGAAACTACACTAAAAGGTGATAGTGCCAGAAGGAAAGGGTCAATCTCTCCACGAGCAGCGACAAAAATAGAGCGGGCGTGGGAAACAAGGGCAGACGACACACGCCACAAATCAACATGTGGGCTCGGCCTTCCAGCATGTGAAACACATGAACATGGGGAATGCAAGCAAAGGAATACACACAACATGCCATAAAATGTAATAGAGAGGTGAGAATGCAATGAAAATGAGAGAGGGAAGACACGAGTTCCACAAAACATGATTTTATTACTCAACAGACACACAATCATTTACATCCACGGCAGGAGGCAAGAATACATTGCAGAGACCATGTCAAGGTCTGAGACCCATGGGAAGTCAGTCACCATTTTGGCATGGTGCCGTTAAAGCAAAAGAGGGATCATTTTTACAAAGTAGAACTCTATTATTTATAGAAGAAGAAGGAGAGAAGAGAAGGAGAAAGGGAGGGAAACTCGGGTTCAAATATTCAACCACCAACAACCAATGATAAATGCCTGCAAATATGTTGCAAGGCTGTCAGAAGTGCTTCCTCATGTTTTTTTTGTGTATGGAAGAAGGAAGAAGGAAAGATTTGATGAAATTTGGTAGTTAAGGTCGATTGGATGTGCATTGATGAGATGAAAGACATTTCCCTTTTTTTGCCTACTAAATCCTTCCTAAATTTGAATTTGAATAGTCCAATGTATAGCTTGTGTTAGCAACTTTCTAACAATTCTAGGCGTGTGTCGATCTGAGCTTTGTAGAAAAAGATACGGCAGTCAGAATATGTTTGAACCATCGGCATACGCAAGATACGTGGCGCGCATGGGTTGGCTGAAATGATGGCCAACCGTTCATATGTTTTGTCTTTTATGCCACATGTCATGCACTGGTTGGTTGTCAATATTTTGCGCCATATTGGTGCGCTTGATAGGTTGTGTGAAATACACTCAAGTCTAACAGAAGGTGACATGGCACAGTGACTGGTGCAGAAGAAGGTGAAAGGCGCAAGAGAGAGAGAGGAAATCATGCGAAAGGGAAATAAAGGGGAGAAGTGCGCGTAGGAGAAAGGTAGGTTTGTAAAGGTGTGTGCAAGGAGTGCATGACATGATGGAAGAGAAAGTGGGCGTGCAAGAGAAAGACACGTAAGGGGAAATAGAAGGAGATAGGAGAATGCAAAGGGAATAAAAAGGCGCGTGAGGGTGCGCAGAGGAACTACAACTATGCCAAGGTGTCAAAAGAACAATCTTGAGTGTGTGCAACCTGAAATGTGAAACACCAAAGTCGGGATGAAAATATAAGTTATCCAGATAACTAGGAGAATTATTTGGATAACACTAACCACCTATAACCTCCTAAATCTCTGTACCTGACCCCAGACATCTTTGAGAATTCCCAGTGTCTTTGGAAACCTAATCCTCATTCTCTCATTCTTTGTGTAATCACATAGAATCACCAAAAGCAAACTTTATTGAGTTTCTATCAACCCGACCCTACCGACGCCGGTTAACCCAAACCATCATCAATTTCCTCTCAACCGACATCGGTCATACTTGACCACCGTTGGTCTCTGTATCTTGTAAATCTTCCTATAATAACAACCTCATAACATTCACCCAAATAAACTAAATCACCCAAAACTTGATCCTGACCTATCCCAGTCACCTTGGCTACCTTCCTCACTTCCAGATATGATCATAACCTTCCCTGTTAGAATAAATTTTCTTATTGTATTTGAATGAGGTACCTAAATCATATCAACTACAGTAGGATGCAATTTTCTTATGTTATTTATTGCATTAAATTGTATTAAACAGTGGATTGACAACCATCTAGGAAGTATCACATTTCCTTGATCTAGCATACGCTAGGCAGTCTACGGACATATATTGTTTAATATTCTTCTTGTGGTCTTGTTTTGAATTTCAGGTAGTTCCTCCTAGCAAAAAGGAAGTTCCCACAATCAACATTGGATCGGGAAAGTAGAACGTGCACATTCTACTTTCCACCTTCATTCACAAGTAATCCTCCTCACCCTTACCCTATCTGTTTTGCTCATACATACCCAACTTATCTATGAAACAACTGTTAGTGCAAATCAGCAACACCCCTGGATGTTTTCTCAGATTTCTAGTTTGATATGGAACATCCAGTGTGATTGCACAACATTGGATCTTTTTCCCAAGTGTGAGACTTGTAAAAATAGGAAAATGATCTCCAGATTAGAGGCTGGTTCCTCAACTCCTCTGATCAGATGTATTGCTTGAAAATTGCAGAGATTTAATACCAGATCCTACTCTAAATTCCAAGGAGACAGAGATAAAGATGCAAAGAAATAAAACTAAGTAATAAGGTGATACACCAAAGGAGTAGTGAACATTTAATTATGCAAATTGACACAAATTACAGAAATGTAACTAACATCATACACAAACTACTAAAATGTAATGAAAGATCATAAATGAAGCAAAACAATACAAGAAGAGGATTGAAACTCATTCACAGAGCTTGCACTATCATTCCCATTCAAAAATACATGCATTACAATAGCAGAGAGGCAGAAAACGAGTTGCAGTCTTGAAAGAGGTATGATATTCCACAAAATCACTTTCCAAGGTGATATAGGGAGTTTGCAAAACATAAAAATGTCCAACCCTTACAAAATGAGCCAAATCTGGCTTTTAATGGTCGAGCAGAAAAAGAGAGAGAAAAAACGTGGGAAAAATGGATTTATGAATTCAACCACCCCACCAGATCCACAAATTTTACCTGTAGAGTGATGGGCTTCATGGACGAACCCATACTTATAAGTAAATTGTTTTTCAGATAAAAAAAAATGGCCATACTTCTTTAAATCTGGTGGTTGAATGTCAATTCTGCATCTTTTTCGTGCCAGGGACATTTCTTCAATTTTCTCCCAAAATTCTCCATCAAAATACAAAATTGAACCCTCCATCATGTAGAGAATTTCACCAGCTTTCCAATGACACCAAAATCACGAAAATTTGAGCTCTGGATCAAAAGTTATGCCCTTCTGAAGATTTAGGGCAAAAAAGGGCCTAAAATGGGTTGGCAGGACGAAAGTTTAAAATTTTCCCCTTTTTGACTTTGGGAAAATTTTCCCAAAAATTTCCACCCCCTGCCTCTCCGATGCCACGTGGCAGGTTTTGATTAGTCTGTGGGCTTCCTATGATCATTTTAGACCTTTTCGATCTTTGGAATTTTTTCCAAAAAATCTCCGCCAACCCGACGCTCTGAGGACACGTGGCATCTCCTGATTCACTGGTGGGCCCTTGCTCTCAAATTTTCCATCGCTGCCGACCATTTCCTCGAACGAGACACGTGGCGCCTTGTCATTGGCTCGGGTTTTAACCTAAAAATTTCCTTTGTCACGCCCGCCCTTAATATTTTGCTGGCCACAAGGACACGTGGCGCCTTCTGATTGGTGTGGGCCATCTTAGGTGGGCTCTCATACCATTATTTTCATAGTTTTGAGAAAGGGAAAATTTTCTTCCGCCCCTCCACCTCCTGAAACTCTGAGGACATGTGGCATGCTATGATTTGTTACGGGCCTTTGGGCCAAGATTTCCCAATTGCGCTGAGTTTTGACAATTTTCTAAGTTCCTCCCGCTGCTCCAGACTCCGACGGGCCTCAGGACATGTGGCCGCTTTCTATTGGCCGACAGGCCTTCGGGCCAAAAAAATTCCTTGTGCGCCCCACCAATACTTGGTGAAAATTTTCCAAGTTGCCTCTGCCCCCGCCATTCCGATGCCACGTGGCAACTTCTTATTGGTCATGGACCTCCCATGGGAAAATTTCCCTCCAAAACTCCGCCGAGCCATAACTTGCAAAATATAAGGAGTTAGAAGGAAAACTTTACCTTTCTGGAAAGCTGAGAAGATTCTTTATCTGATAAAACCATTTCAAGAAAATTTTGAGTGCCTGTAAAGTGAAAAAATTTGACTGAGGCACAAGGAAGGAAGAAATGAAGGGGAGTTAGACAAAATAAGCAAGGGGCTTATTTTGGATAACAATTTTGGTGACTTAGAGGGGTCATCTACCTACTGGATGAAGTTACCAGTTGCCTGAAGCAATCCATTGGGCATGGAGTCATCAAAAATACTGCTTGGTACCCCCAACTGATTAGAAAATTACAAGGAGGAAGAGTGTGAGAGTAGAACATCATCTGATCTGGAACATGGCCTGCAAAAATGCATTTCTGGGACAACAAGCTTGTGCCAAAGCACTTAGGAAAAGTAAAACTAAGCTACAACAAAACAATGTGCACAAGCACTTGGAGGAATGAAAATATAAGCTAATATGTACAAGGTGGAGAGTTCCCTTCTAGTAGCAATGCTTTAGATGGATTCCATTAATTGGAATCTACAGTTCTTCACCATCCAATGTAGACAATTGGAAGGCATTGTTGTTCTTACATTTTGTGACCATGTAGGGGCCACTCCAAATGGCATCAAACTTTGAATGCCTTCCTGGATTTGCTCGGTCTACATCCCATTTCAACACTAGATCTCCAACTTGGAAGGTTCTAGCCTTAGCTTTCCTATCAAAGGTTCTCTTGATTAAGGCTTGATCCTTCTCCATTGCTTGGGCTACATGATCTCTGATTTCTTGGAGCTCCATCAATTCTGCATATCTAACCTCCATGGGTTCAAACTCCAACAACTCCAATTGCTTCATGAGTTCCAATGTTGGCAACTCAAGTGACATGGGCAAGATTGCCTCTCTTCCATAAACAAGTCTGAATGGAGAGTTACCTGTGGATCTCTTGGGAGTTATCCTATCAGCCCACAAGGCTGATTTCAATTTAGTATGCCAAGTCCTCTGATTTTCATCAAGAGTCCTCTTGATGATCCTTAACAAGTTCTTGTTGGTAGATTCAGCTTGGCCGTTACCTTGAGGGTAATAATTTGATGAAGTGCTCAGATAAATCCCATTTTTAATAGCCCATTTAGTCACCTTTGATCCTATGAATGCCAATGCATTATCTGATATTATAGTGGCAGGTATACCAAATCTGGTTACTATTCCTTCATAGAAGTCTAGAATGCTAGATTCATTTGCTTCTTTAAGTGCCACTGCCTCAATCCATTTGGTGAAGTAATCTTTTGCTGTTAGGATCCACTTGTGTCCTTGGTTTGAGTTTGGGTTAATGACTCCAATGAAGTCCAAACCCCATTACATGAATGACTGGTCAACTGAGATTGGGTGCAATGGAAGGGTTTCTAATCTTTCTTTTCCTGTAAAGAATGCACAATTCTTACACCTCTTGATCCATGCATAACAATCACTAAATACTTTGGGCCAATAATAGCCAGCCTTCATGATCTTGAGGGCTATCACTCTTGGTGCAAAATGACCCCCAGCTGATCCACTATGGAAGTCTTCTAGTATTCTATTAATTTGGTTTGTCCCAATACATCTCAGCAACACTCCATTCACATCTTTCCTGAACAAGACACCATCAACAAGTACATATGGGACAACCTGCAATTTGAAGTGTCTTCTCTTGGTTTTTTTCATCTCTGAAGGGCATAGGCCTATGTGTAGGAAGTGCATTATGTCTTGGGTCCAACAAGGAGTGAGGACACAATCATTCTCTTTTTGAATGCTTCTTGGTTCTTGACTGTCTTGCAACGTCAAAACAACATCCTTCTCATTGCATGCTTCCATTGATTTGCTCAAGACCAGCTACTCACATAATCCCTTTCCTTGGACCAGCTTGGTGACTTTGATCTCAATGTCATACTCCATGACACGAGTAATCCACCATGTACGTTTTTCATTTAAATATTTGTTGAGGAGGAAGTCTTTTACTCCCACATGAGAAACCAACAGTTGAACCTTGTTGTTTGAAACTAGATGCTTAAATTTCTTCAAGCTCCTAATCACTACAAGAAATTATTTCTCAATGAAAGAATACCTCACCTCATAGTCCTCCAGGCTTTGGCTAAAGAAAGAAATTGGCTGCTCTGCATTTTCTTTGTTCTGTTGTACTAAAATTGCAGAAATTGTATCATCACCTCCAAATGCATAAAGGATAAAATCTTTGGAGAAATCTGGGTTAATGAGAGTTGGAGCTTATGAGATGGCTTCTTTAATTGCCTCAAAACTTACCTTACCTTCAGCTATCCATTTGAAAGCCATGTTTTTCTTTAACATCATGGTTATTGGCTTGACAAGGGCTACAAAATTTGGGACAAACCTATGAACAAAATTGATTCTTCCCAAGAAACTTTGGAGGGGCTTCTTATGACTTGGTAGTGGCAGTGCTTTTATTGCTTCAACCCTCTCTGGATCAATTACTAACCCTCTTTTGGAAACAATGTGGCCAAGGAGCTTTCCTTTGTGAGCTAGAAAAATACATTTTTTGGGATTCAAGGATACCCCAAATCTTCTACATCTTTGGAACACTTGTCTCAAATGAAAGAGATGATCTGTTGTACTTTTAGAAAAAACAGTGATATCATCTAAGTATACCAGCACTATCTTGTTGATCAATCCCTTGAACACCATATCCATTTCCCTTTGGAAGGTAGCTCCAGCGTTGGACAACCCAAATGACATTTTTATGTATGCATAAGTTCCCCATTTGGTGGTGAAGGCTATTTTGAACTGATCCTCTTCCTTTACCATGATCTGATTGTACCTTGAATAACCATCTAGCAATGAAAACCTCTCAGAGCCAGCAACAACTTGCAAAATCTTCTCCATAAAAGGAAGTGGGTAATGATCCTTGAGAGATGCTCTATTCAAATCTCTGAAGTCTACACACAATCTGATTTCTCCACTCTTCTTTCTAACTGGAACTAAGTTTGCTACCCAACTAGAATGCTTGATGGGAAATATGATACTTGCCTCTATTAACTTATTCAATTCCTTCCTCATGAGAGGCTCCATGTGTGGATTGATTGGCCTTTGTTTTTGTCTGATGGGTTTAGCACTTGGATCCAATTCAATAGTGTGCTGAGCTAGCTTGGGATTGAAACCTCTCAAGTCTTCATAGCTCCAAGCAAATATGTCCGGGAACTCTTGGAAAAGTTGCATGAACTCATACCTTTCTTGCTCGGTTGTCACTTTACCAATTTGAAGTGACTTGCCTTCTCCAACCAAGATGGGCACTGAATCTTCTCCCTTGACTTGGATATTTGCTTTCTCCTTCCTAAATTGATCATTAGGATTAAAAATGGACTCCAAAGTGACAAGTCCCTTTGGCAGTTTGTTGGTTCTCAGCTGTACCACTTGATCACCATACTGTTGTTCTAATTTTTCCTGATTTTTGGCTGAGAACTCAGCTTCTTCTTGCAAGAAATTGATGATTTGCTGGTCATTTTCAAACACTTGCCAACTTACATTATTGTATGGCACTGATGGCCTTACAATCACATGAATGCTTGACTATATTTTATCTTCCTTGATGCTCTCAACAACATCAAAGGCTGCCCTAATTGCTGCAAGTCTGTCAGCAGCTTGGTTTTCTTTCCTAGGGATGGAATTGATGCCAAAGCCTTCAAAATCTTCAATGAGGTCCCACACCCTATTCTTATAACATTTGAGCAGATAATTTTTTGTAGCATGCTTCCCCTTAACTTGGTTGACAACCAGCTCACTGTCACCAAATACTTGTAGATTTTTGATACCTCTCTTGATTGACCAATGCAATCCTTGTATCAGAGCTTCATATTCAGCAGTGTTATTAGAACAGGAAAACTAAAATTTGAAAGTTGAATAATACTTAATGCTTTGAGGTGAAACAAGCATAGCTCCCCCTCCTGCACCCTGCCTACCTCTTGATCCTTCAAAAAATAGCTGTCATACCTCATTGTCAGCCTTATGGTCTGGCTTGGTGATACTAGGGATAAGCTGATTTTCTTCACGTATGCAATAGACTCCTAGCTCAGATTCTTCTATTTCTTGGTAGGGATCAAAAGCATGTACCTTGCTTGCCCATTCATCAAGAGTCAAATCTGGGATGCTTCTAACTTTGGTGTCAGCTTCATCTATGCTTGGATAATCCTCTTGATCAAATGTTGAACAATTGGCATTGATTGGGCTTGGAGCATGAGGCTCAATGTGAAAGTTTGCAATAGGTTCAGATCTGATTGTGGCCTTAGTTCCATATCTAGTTCTAAACAACATGTGTGACCAATCAGCAGATAAGTAACCTCCAATTTTAGCTGTGAAATCCCTTGACAAACATAGGGCAAAGAGTGGTGGCAAATCTATCACTGACACATCTTGTAAAACAGTAACATTGGGGCATGCATGCAAAGTAAGATTCAAATCTTTGATCACTCCCACTGTTGTTACTGCTGTCCCATCCAGTTGCACCACCCCTCTGGATATAACTTCATATTGGAGGCTTAGCTGATCAGCTATTTGCTTGGGCATTACGGAACTACTTGCCCTGGAATCAATCATGCAATTGTGTACTAGCTTATCCCCAATGACCAATGAAACATAGAATGAGGGGGCTTCAAAACTTTACCTTGTTGTCTTCCATGATTCCCTTTAGGATGAGCAGCATTTGTGAGTACCTTCTCTTGCATATGAACCTACTGATTTGAAATTGACCAATTCTTCATGGTAACTTGTAGTAGATCTCTTTGGCCTGGGATGGATAGTGATTCCCACATTGATATATTCACATTTGTCTTCTTCATCTGATCAATGATGTTGATTTGGGATGAAACATCTCTTTGCTGCCCCTTGGCCTGTACATTCTTTTCTTGGACATGGGTAGCAACAGCTGGCATTTGAGCTAAACTAGAAGGTGACTTGGGTAGTCCTTGCATAACTAAAACTGGATTTTGCTTGTCAGCACTTTACAGAGTGGTGGAAGGTTGTGGATCACCTGGAGCTAATGACTGCCCTTCACCAATTTTCCTTTTCTTTGACCTTGTATTGGCTACCACATTATGAGACATTGCTTGATTCATGCCACAAAAATCCTCAGCTTGCCAATTCACCAGTGTAGTCTCATTTGAAGCTGCATTTTGTTGGGATGTTCCTTGTTGTTGGTTTGCTTCCTGATTCAGCTCACTCTCTACGCCAGTTGTTGTTACCATCAACGCTTGGTTCAAAAATCCATTGAAGCACATGGAATTTTTGTGAGCTTCATTGCATGGGAAACACCAATCATACTCTTGAGCCATATTATTTTGCACTGGCACCAAGGCTTTAGAGGCAGATGCAACATTGGGGTTATAAGGCTGAAATGGTCTATTAGCAGGAGGCCTTGCTTGATTTTGATTTGCAGTTGGGTTGGGTGGCCTATTGGGCTGATATGGCTGCCTATCAGGCTGAGCTTGAGGCTGATAAGAAGGTTTAAAGCTTTGGGCCTGTTGCCTCTTGAGTGTAACCAGCTCATTGCCTAAATTTTGCAATTGTTTCATGACTTCTTAAATTTCATTTGAGGCACTAGAGGATGAAGTAGAAGTCTCATTTGAACTCTAATTTCTAGGAGTGGGAATAGGAGCTATAGTAGGTGCTTGACTAGTACTTGGATTTTCTAAGTTTGGATATAAGGGCATGGGAGGCCTAGGAGCCAATTTACCGACTTGGATCAAAAATGGCAATGCTATAAGCTGCAGGTATATTTGCACCCCCCATGGATTGAATTAACATAGAAATATCATAATTTAAATCTTTGAGATAGTATAAGAAAGCACCTTCAGCTGTTGGCCTCACTGTCACTGGAATTCTATCCCAAGTCCTTTGAAATCTAAAGTTGAAGTCAGTCAGTTATTCATTGGGAGCTCTCTTGATAGTTGTCAGTTGTTCCAAAAGAGACAAGTTATCTCCCTTTTCTCCAAACTACTCATGGAGAGCTATGCATAACTGATTCCAATTTTGGATAGAGCCAGCCCCAAGGCTCCTGAACCATTGCAATGCTTTTCCCTTTGAATGAAGATGTCAGTAATTTGACAGCAATTTACATCTCAAAATTTTCATGGACTGCACAAACATTAGCAATGTCCTTGACATGATCACTAGGAGTGGTCTGATTTTCTCCAATAAAGTATGGAATGTTCTTCAATGCTGCAACTGGAACTGGATTTTGTGCATTGAGGGCAAGTGGCTTCTACTAGTGAAGTTGACATAGGGGTTGTTTTTTTGTGCCATTCTGATCAGCCTGAGAACCCTTGTTGATTGAGTGAAAGGTCTAGAAGGTGGAGGAGTTAATAGAGTTCTGTTTGGTGGATATGGACACCTTTGAATCCTTCTTCCTCTACATCTTCTTCCAAGAGATAGCTGCAGATACTCAGAAAATCCCTCCTCTCTGGCTCTTGACCTTTTGTTGATTCTTCTCATGAATCTTCAGACTTGGACTGCTAAAACCAGTTGATTTTTCTCTTTGGAGTCGCCAGATGTGCATATTAGGGATCCTTTTTGAGTAAGAAACGTGCAACAAATGCACATCAACTTATTACAATGAAGGTGAAGACCTCTAAGGTCCCACCAGGGCATGCCAAAACTGTTAGTGCAAATCAACAACACCCCTGGATGTTATCTCATATTTTTAGTTTGATATGGAACATCCAGTGTGATTGCACATCATTGATTTCCTTCCCCAAGTGTGGGACTTGTAAAAATAGGAAAAGAATCTCCGAATTAGAGGCTAGTTCCTCAAACTCCTCTAATAAGATGTATTACTTGAAAATTGTAGAGGTTTAATATCAGATCCTACTCTAAATCCCAAGGAGACAGAGATAAAGATGCAAAGAAATAAAACTAAGTAAAGGGGGTGATACACCAAAGGAGTGGTGAACATTTACTTCTGCAAATTGACACAGATTATAGAAATGTAACTAACATCATACACAAACTGCTAAAATGTAATGAAAGATCAGAAATGAAGCAAAACAATACAAGAAGAGGATTGAAACTCATTCACAGAGCTTGCACTGTCATTCCCATTCAAAAATACATGCATTACAATAGCAGAGAGGCAGAAAATGAGTTACAGTCCTGAAAGAGGTATGATATTCCACAAAATCACTTTCCAAGGTGATATAGGGAGTTTGCAAAACATAAAAATGTCCAACCCCTACAAAATGAGCCAAATCTGGCTTTTAATGGCTGAGCAAAAAAAGAGAAAGCAAAAAACGTGGGTAAAACAGATTTATGAATTCAACCACCAACCAGATCCACAAATTTCACCTGCAGAGTGATGGGCTTCATGGACGAACCCATACTTAGAAGTACATTGTTCTGCAGATAAAAAAAATGGCCATACTTCATTAAATTTGGTGGTTGAATGTCAATTCTGTGTCTTTTTCGTGCCAGGGACGTTTCTTCAATTTTCTCCCAAAATTCTCTGTCAAAATACAAAATTGAACCCTCCATCGTGTAGAGAATTTCACCAGCTTTCCAATGACACCAAAATCATGAAAATCTGAGCTCTGGATCAAAAGTTATGCCCTTTTGAAGATTTAGGGCAAAAAAGGGCCAAAAATGGGTTGGCGGGACGAAAGTTTAAAATTTTCCCCTTTTTGACTTTGGGAAAATTTTCCTGAAAAGTTCCACCCCCCACCACTCCGATGCCACGTGGCAGGTTTTGATTGGTCTGCGGGCTTCCTATGATCATTTTAGACCTTTTCGGTCTTTGGAAATTTTTCCAAAAAATCTCCGCCGGCCTAGCGCTTCGAGGACACGTGGCGTCTCCTGATTCACTAGCGGGCCCTTACTCTCAAATTTTTCCATCACTGTCGACCACTGCCCCGAACAGGACACATGGCACCTTATCATTGGCTTGGGCTTTAACCTAAAAATTTCCTTTGTCGCGCCTGCCCTTGATATTTTGTCGGCCATAAGGACATGTGGTGCCTTCTGATTGGCGCGGGCCATCGCAGATCGTAGGTGGGCTCTCATTCCATTATTTTCATAGTTTGACGAAAGGGAAAATTTTCTTCCACCCCTCCACCTCCCGACACTCCGAGGACACATGGCGTGCTATGATTTGTTGTGGGCCTTTGGGCCAAGATTTCCCCATTGCGTCGAGTTTTGATTATTTTCTAAGTTCCTCCCGCCACTTCAGACTCTGACGGGCCTCAGGACACGTGGCCTCTTTTTATTGGCCAACGGGCCTTCAGGCCAAAAAAATTCCTTGTGCACCCCACCAATACTTGGTGAAAATTTTCCAAGTTTCCTCCACCCCCTTCATTCTGATGCCACGTGGCAACTTCTTATTGGTCGCGGACCTCCCATGGGAAAATTTCCCTCCAAAACTCCGCCGAGCCATAACTTGCAAAATATAAGGAGTTAGAAGGAAAACTTTACCTTTCTGGAAAGCTGAGAAGATTCTCTATCTGATGAAACCATTTCTAGAAAATTTTGAGTGCCTATAAAGTGAAAAAAATTGACTGAGGCACAAGGAAGGAAGAAATGAAGGGGAGTTGGACAAAATACGCAAGGGGCTAATTTTGGATAACAACAACCTCATTAGGCCTTGTTGCCGGCACCCACTTTCCTTTTTCACTTCCCACCTAAGCTATGATTATGGGGGGTGTTAGTGTAGGATTTATTTTCCTCACTTTATTTTTATTATCGTACTCGGGATATTCCACATCATTTGGAGCACCCCTACACTTATGGGATATTCTTTCTTAAGTGTACACTTGACTACACTATTGTAGGTGTTGGTTACCACTATACTAGGTGGAGATTGCCATAATTGTAGGAGAAGGTTACAAATTCACCTCATATATGTACATCTCTTGCATATTATATTTGATCGTATTGAGTTGGAGCTATTTCTGCGTTATTGCAATTATCTCTCTTGTATTTTTGTAATTTGCAGTCTTGTATGATTGCTTTGTTTTATCTTGGAACAATTCATGTCTCACATCATTTACCTATGCATTCTTTGAGAAAACATATTCGTGGCACTTCTCTGATAAACAATACCTCTACAAGAAGTTATTATGGGCATGTCCTTTTCTCAATTGAGATTGGATTTCATAGGGGTTATCAATATCAATTCTTCTGATAATCACATGTTTGTTTTAATAGCCACATATTATTATACTAGATGAACATAAGTTGTTTCTTTGAAGAAAAGTACAACTAAGGAAGTTATCAAGTTTCTTGAGCCTAGCATTATCACAAGGTTTGGTTTCCCTTTTTCTCTTTTATGTGATAATGGACCGTCTTTCCAATCTTATGAATTTATAAAATTGACTTATGATCATCACATCAAGCTCAATTTTTCTTCAAACTAGTATCCCCAAGGAAATGGATTGGTAGAATCCACAAACATGAATCTTCTAGATGTTATCAATAAGATAGACCTAGACAAGTCAAGGTCATTTCATTCACTTATGAAGTATGCACTATGGGTAAGATAGAACTAGAGTCAAATAAACTCTACAGAAATCACCATATTTTATGGCTTATGGACAAGAACTGTATGTCCCATTAATTTGTAGCTCCCAACACATCAATTATTTTGTGACTATATGAATGGAGGAGATAAGGATAAAAACAAAGATTTGAACTTAATACAATTAAAACATGCTAGAGGAAAATCACTTGAGAGTTTCAACAAGGATCAAAAGGTTGTTAAACGTTTGTTTTCTAAAATAGCTAAAGTGAAATCTTTCAGACATGGAGATTTATACTTGTTATGGGATAAGGTGCATGAAAAGAAAGTTCAGCACTAAAAGTTTGGTCCTTTATGAATTGACCCGTAGTAGATTGTAAAATCATTAGGAAAAAATATTTCACAGACTAAAAGGTCTATAGGGGAATGATATGCTTTTACCAATCAATGGTCAGTACTTGAAGCATAACTTCATGGATGCACCATAATCCATTTCCTTTGAATAATATAATAAGTATGGAGAGTATGAAAATGATTAGTTTAATGCTTTCATAAATTAGTTTTATTGTTTCTTAGATTAGTTCACGATTTCAATAAATTGAAATCTATCACGAGTTCAATTTCCCATTCTAAACCGGAATTAATGAAAACAACAAAAAGGAAGTCCCACTAGATAACGTATAGAGGTAATAAGTCAAAGGTTTATTATTTTTTTATGGATTTTGAACCAAGAGAAACATCATTTATAATTAGAATTCAGAGATGTTTTTTTCCTGAGGAATTGACTCATGGAAAACCATCCATGGAAACCCCTAGTAAGTTAAGGAATGTACGTGGAGTAAACTAGCGGTATTCAAATAAGCGATCACTTGAATCAGTAGGGGAATTTAACATTCATCACTTACCCACTTGAGCTAGCCCACAAGGATAAATTTCATAGATTTTAATGCCATTATTGATGAAATACAAATGTTTTCATACCTAAAAGAGTCACACCACACTTCTACAAATTTAAAACTTTTGCAAAAATGATGAAATAGTTGTATTAATTTATTTATTTATTGTAGAAACCTCATTATGAAGATCTAAAATGGTTCCCGACCCTTATAGGTTGCGCCAAAACAAAAATAAACCTAATAAAGCATTTTCTTGAAAATAAATGAGAAAATATTTTAAATTATATCCAAGAGAAGTGATTCAAGTAATCTCCATTAGGGAAACATATTCCTAACTCAAATAGAGCAAGGTATTGAGTGGATCCAATATTATATTTGTTGGGGCTATTGACATCTAGCTGGTAGCAAAACAATGTTTACAAATTTTACATGATGAAGTTACACAATTTAATAAGATTTGATTAAATCAATTTAAAATTTAAAATGAGGATGGATTGATGCACATATCACACAAGAGTCTTGAAAGTATATTAGCCAAACATATTTGAAAGTAAGAAATACAAATAGTTTTGAAAATTATTCATCAAAAAAGCATTCTTCTTTGTTACAACACTTTCCTTGCAAGATTAACAATCCTAAGATTCTAAATTATAAAAAAAATTAGAGTGTTTTCCTTGTAATTGACCATCATTTGTTGTATCCAACACTCCCCATTTTAGTCAGAAAATAGAGCCCACCTTTGTAGAGTTATAAGACAATCATAAACCTCCAACAAGTTCTTGAAAGACTCTTTAGGACAAAGTATGAGATCCATAAATTTAAATAATTCTAACTATGCATATCCTCTAAAGATTATCCTACTCATGATTTATAATGCTTCATTATTTTATCAATAAACTATGTTTTCATGGGTGTGTTTATTGTTCTTTGTGTGCAAGTTAAGTCAGGAGAAAGGTTGGAAAAGACTTGAAATATTTTGAGCTTGAATTAGTATAAAATTGTATAATTGACGTTTTTATGCCTTGATCTTTTCACCATGAAACATGGATCAAATTTACTCTTAAGATGATTCTATGTAGAAGATTAAACAACTATCTATGTGTCCATTCTAGATAGTTGTTAACCATTGGATTTTATTAAACATTTGAGCAAAGCTAAAAGACTTAAAAAGATTGAAAGAGTATAGGACATCGATGTTTGACAAGTGTCACACATCGACCTTCTGTAAAATTTTGATATTAGCATGAAGATCCAAATTTAGGAGATTTATGGTAATACAAAGCACTGGTGCCTAAAAACCAAAAAATACTGAAAGGTTCTCACATTCAACTCATAGAGGTTCAAAATCCACCTTTTTTTATAAGATCTCCATTACCATGAGCTTGAGTCACTTCTAACTTTATTCATAGAGGACTAATGAGAGAAATTTTCATTTCTACAAAGATCTACTGAAGAAATTGCAGGAAAGATTGAGAATTCTAGTTAAATTTCCAACCATAGCAAAGAAGTAAGCAAAGTATATATGACACCCAAAGGAGAAGGCTCTACTTTGGCCCACTGCAGGAGTTAAGAGATACATAGTTTACAAAGTCCCTCCCAACTCGAATTCACAGTCGGAGCCAAATGTTCTAGGAAATCAATGATTTTCATAAGAATTATCAAGGGTGGGAATAATCAGATGCCGACCAACTCTATTGTGAGGATATTATATCAGTAAAATATTCTGGCTTATGCAATATTGCATCAAAATCAAAGGTCTTCACCTGTGAATACTTGTTTAGAGATGTGTTCACAACATGCGTATTTTAGGATGGGAAAATAATTTCCAGATCCACTCAATCAATCATTTCCCTAACCATAGGGGACACATTCAATTGTATGTACAAAATGAACCCTCCTACTATGTATTATAATCATTATATAATAAGAGAGAATATGAAAGAGGGAAATGTGTTTGAGGAATCGAAAGATTGGGAAATGGATCCTTCAAGTATCAAACAGAGGCAAAAACTACTCCTTCCCATTGCCTTGTTTAGGCTAGGAGTCAAAATAGCTATGGTATTGTTAAGTATAATTTATAGGGAAGACAAGCATGGTCATGTCAACCAGACACGCATCCCCTTGTTAAGTGTGATTCTCAAAGAGAAAAATCTTAATTTGGAGAGCTCCTAGAGTTTGAATGTAAGAAGTGTTGGGATCAAGTATTAACAGGAGGAAATTTTAACATGTTATCATATTTGGTGCACCTATTTTATGTTATCCTCACCTTTAGTACACCATTTTAAAATTGGTTACACAAGTCCTCTGCCTATTTTTTTTTTCAAATTTTACAACCACAACCATGATCAAGATATCTATGAGATTTCTACCCCACTATATATTATGTCATCCATGGTGTCAAAAGACCTAGGATGCTCTATGAGCTGTAATAATCTATCAAGAAAATTGGATCTTATTGGTATTACAAAGATTTTACTTTGATTAGGATTGACAATAATTTGAAAACTCCTTACAAATTACCAATGCAGGTGCTTGAGAGACTATTTGTCATAGAAGTAACATGGCAATATGAGCATGAGATTGGAGGATGGTGTACGTATGTTTCAAAAAAGCCATACCCATTTCCCCCTTTTTCAATAGAGAAGTATAAGTTTACGACTTATCCCTTCATTCTCAATTTTTCAAGGAAACATTGGCCTTACGACCATTTGGCAGTGAGTATATGTGGAAATGGGATCCATAAGGCTACGTGGTTAGACATTTAAGGACTTTAAGTTACATATCCACATGTTTATGATCATTCCACTTCCATGGATGATGTGTATTGTTTGAACCAAACTTCAGTAGATGATGTAGTAGAAAATTTAGTGGCTACATGATTGTTAAAGGATCCACATGAAGAGGATCAAGTTCAAATACCACGTGTCTCCCTTGATATCATAGGGAAATATTTGCAAACAATCATACTGAAAATGGTTCTTCCACTTCCTTCACCATACAAAACAACAAGAATGATAAGAGAGGCTTAAACCTATGTTCAACTTAGTCCTATAAGCCCAGTGTCTGAGATGGCATAATTACCATCAAACTCAACGCTTATTATTATGAGAAAAGCTATTGGATATGGGGCATATCCTAAAGATAGAGGAAAGGGAAAATAAAAGGAAGTTGTACCTAGATCAACATTTTAGAGCGTAACATGCTATATTCCCATGATTTAGGTGTAAGCACCCATGAAAGTGACATCCTCTACTCTTATGGTGAATTCTAGTCCCCATGTTTTTATTATGGTTAGTGATGGTGTTTCCCCTATAATGGTTGTTTCATCTTCTTCTTCTATCACTTCTAGTATTTCTCCCACACTTCTTATGTCAACTCCTCCTCTCATTGTCACTTCCCCCATTGTTTCCTCTTTCATTTCTTCTACTAATACCACTTTACCATTACCACCACATCTATCAACTACTATGTCAACAACCAATGTAAGGATTGCACCTATAATAGTTCCCCAAAACCCCATATCCTTTATGGATATGATGACATATGAGGGGTTATATATATCCATGCCTCTCCCTCCATTTTTCACTCCTCAATTTAGGCCCTCAATTCCTTACATTCATAGATCCTCACTCCCCAAAGTGCCCCTACAAGTTCCAGTGGGTCAAACCTTTGGTAAATCAATGTAACCACTTATTTGTATTCATCTTATGGGTCATCCCATAGGGAGACCATCCATTAAGGATCCAACTTCCACAACTCCCATGACATCTTCTTCAACTTATGCTATCATAATTAAATCCATAATTGGGGAAGTTTCATAAGCTTCCATGGAACAAATGAAGTTATCTAAGCATCAATATAAACAAAAAAATGATGAGAAAATATCAATATCATCCATACCAACCACCATAGGTTTATTTTTATTATAACAAGAAGGAAAAAAGTTACAAAAGGTGACCATTAGTATAATAACTTCCCAATGCCAAATATTGTTGAGAATCAAAGAAGATATCATGTCTTTGTCAAGGAAAAAAACTAGGGAAGGAAAACCAACTATGGATCTATTTTTTTATCATGGAAGTGTTATCCATATTTTTCCCCCCGGAAAAATATTGGATCAGCCATGACCCTGCATAGAAAGAAAAAGAGAAATCACATTCGAATCCTACAAACAGGTTGCATGGAGATTCTACAATGGAAGTGGCAGGGGCCTGCGAAAGATGAAACGACCCTGTGCAGGAGAAATTTAGAAAACGGCTCTGTCGAGTGAATCCGTGCCTTAAATCCATTCTATAGATTACAGGCAGGCTCAGAAATGGAATAGAAGGGTTAGGGTAGTGGAGGAAGTGTCAAAGAGGCCAGAGGCTAAAAGAGAAAGAAATGGTGAAGGTTTGAGGTGTTCAGGTTTTGGAACAGTTCAGAACGAGTCCAAAATTGACTAAGTATGGAGGAGACAGCGGACACTACCAAGTGTCTAAACGATGCATCCCCAAACTCAAATCCAAAGAGGGAATCTCAAACAAGAGCCAGGCCCCCACGTGTCCCAGGCCCAAAACGGAAGCAAAGTCAAAGCTAAAAGTCAAACGGCGGATAGGGTGGGCCTAAAAAAAGGCTAAGTATAGAAGCGCCGCAAAAGCTGCCACGTGTCATCTTGGCGCGTCCCCAAGGGTAAATCCAAAATTAGAGACTCAAATGAGCGCCAGCTCGCCACATAGTCCAAGGTCTGAAAAGGTAAGAGGGAGGTCATTGAAAATTCCAAAGACCTGCGGAAGCTTCCAAGTGTCAACCTGATGCTCCTTCAAAGGTAAATCTTGATCGGGATTTTAAGTGAGCGCGGAGCCTCCACGCATCTAGTCTCAAAAAAGGGGACATAGTCGGGTTGAATAGTCAATGCATTATGATAGGCCAATGGAAGGTTCCAAGTGTCCAAGCGATGCTAATTCAAAAGTAGAATTAAGGGGAGGTTTCCAAGCAAGCACAAGGCCGTCGCGTGTCCCCGGTCAGAAATATGATCCCGCCGAGCAAAGGACTTAGCCAAAAAACATAAGGAAACCATGTGTCAGCCCCATGCCATTCCAAAAGCAAAATACAAAGGCCGCCCTCATATATGCACCAACCCTCCACATGTCCCATTTTAAAAAGGGGCTCATTTTCGCATTGGTTTTCCTGCCTTTTTGTATGAATCCGATAAAAATTTCAAAGGGGCATATCTTTCGACTTAGGGCTTGAAATCTAGGAAATCTGGCACCGTTGGAAAGATCTTAGCCTCGTCTACACCATGAAGATCTAAAACTTTAAGTTTGGGGAGGTTAGGTGGGAGAAAATGAAGAAACATCTTCAGACCATTAATGCAGGATCTATTTTTCCCCAACAACTAGATCGGATTCGATCTGATCCGTCGTTTCCTCCTCCTTTGAAGCATCGAACAAGAAATTGATACAGTCAAGACAGATTTGGGGACATATTTTGTAGGAGGCATTAATAGCAATGGTTGAACTTCGAATTGTTTTTCCCACTTCTCTCTCTTTCTCCCCTCTGTTTTGAATCTATAAAAGTAGGGTTGAGACTCATTGTAAGGGGTTGGACATTCTTCTGTTTTGTAGGCTACCCTTTTCTTTTGGAAAATGAACTCGTGGAGTTTCAGACCTCCCATTAGATTGCAACATGTTCTCTGCCTTTTGGCCATTGTGTAAATGCATTGTATCAAATCTGCAAAGCAATAATACATGTTTGTGGCTGATTTTATGACCCTTTCTTGTCTTCATTGCTCCCATCTAGTCTTTCTTTGCAAAACTGGTTATTGTGCTTGATTATTGTATGCATTTTTTTGGTTTATGCCTATCACCAAAATGAATGTTCATCACTCCTTCAGTGTATCACCTGGTTAGCTTAGTTTTAATTTTTGTATTTCTTCTATCCCTGTTTCCTTGGCAATATTAGATTAGGTTTAGGAAAGAATCCTTTGAAAATTTCACGTATGCACCTAGACAAAGGAATAGGAACAACCTTAATCTGGAGATTTTTCCCATTTGCAAAGTCCCACACCTTTGGGGAAAACTCAATGTTATGTGAATCATATCAAATGAAAGGTTATAAACACTAAATCTGAGAGGTCATTTAGGGTGATTTGATTTTGTACTAATAGTTTTGGCACGCTTGGTGGGAAAAAGAAGTCTCCATATTTATTACAATAAGAGTGATGTGTACTTGTTGTGATTCTAGATTTTAAGAAGTTTTCAAAAACTGCACATCTGGAGACTCCAAAAGGAACATAATCCATTGGTTTCAGCAGTCCAAGTTTTCCAAGTTCATGAGAAGGATACAAACAAGGTCAAGAACCAGAGAAGAGGGACAGTTTGTACACCTACACTTGTCTTTAGATAGAAGGAGAAGAGGAAGAAGATCCCAGAGGTCTCTATCTCCACCAAACAGAGCCTTATCAACACCTCCTCCTAGTAGGTTGTTCTTTCAATCAAGAAGGGTGCTCAGGTTGATCAGGATGGCACAACCAAATCCTTATGTCAATTTCACTGGCAGCAAGCCCACTCGCTCTGAATGCACAAAATCCAGTCCCAGTGGTAGCATTAAAGAGCATCCCATATTTCACTGGAGAAAACCAAACTTCTCCTGGTGACCATGCTCAAGACATTACAAATGTCTGTACAATCCATGAGATCACTGAGATGGACATTGTAGTCAAGTTTCTAGGCTCTTCACTCAAGGGTAAAGCTTCACAATCGTTTAGGAGCCTAGAAACAGTCTCTATTCAAACTTGGGACCATATTTATAGAGCTCTTTATGACCAGTTTGGAGAAACATGAGATAAACTATCCTTGTTGGAGCAACTGACAATAATCAAGAGAGCTCCAAACGAGTAGTTGACAGATTTCAACCTCAGATTTCAATGGACCTGGGACAGGATTCTAGTGGCAGTAAAGCCCACTGAAGAAGGTGCCTTCTTATACTTTCTTAGAGCTTTAAATTTCAATATTGCTTTAATGATTCAGTCAATGGGAGGCACAACCTTACCTGTAGCTTATAGCCTTTCCATAGGAGCTGAGAATCATTTAATTCAGGCTGACAAACTTTCTCCTAGGCCATCCATGCCTCTATACCCCGAATTAGGAAACCCAAGTACCAGCCAAACACCCACATTAGCTCCTATACCTACTCCCAGGAGTCAAAGTTCAGCTGAAGCCTCCACCTCATCATCTAACACCTCAAAAGAGCTTCAGGAAGTTATGAAACAACTTCAAAACCTAGGGAATGAGTTAGTAACCATCAAAAGACAGTAGGCTCAGAGTTCTAGGCCATATCAGCCTCAGGCTCAGTATCAGGCTAGACCCCCATATCAGCAAAATAGACCACCAGCTTAGGCTGTAAATCAGAGTCAACACCAAGGACAACCTCAAGCTGCTAGACCTTTTAGGTCATATGATCCAAACACAGCTTCAACATCAAGGGCATTGGTTCCAGTACAAAATAACATGGCACAAGAATATGATTGGTGTTTCCCATGCAATCAGCCACATAATCAATCAATGTGCTTCAATGGTGCACTAAATCAGGATTTGATGGTGCAAACCATTGGTGTGTCACAAGAACCTAGCCAAGAAGAAAATCAGCAGCAAGGATCTCAGCAAGAGGGACCTCCAAGTGAAACTATGCTTGTCAATTGGCAAGCTGAAGACTTCTATAGAATGAATTAGGATCCTTCTTGAAGTATAGTTGCCAATACATGGTCCAAGAAGAGAAATATTACAGAAGGACATTCACCAAACTAAGGTGATCCTCAATCCTCCATTGTTTAACGAGGCATTGGCATTCAAAATACAACTCCCAATATGCAGAACCAATCCAAGCCACCTTCCAAACCCACTCAGGCACCGGTTGTAACAAACCATGTGCAAGAGAAAAATGTGCCAAGGAAGGGGCAGACATTGTAAGGATAACTCATTTAATATCATTGAGCAAATGAAGAAGACAAGTGTGAACATTTCACTATGGGAGTCACTGATTGATTCCAGGGTAGAGGGATCTATTGTAGACTATTATGGCCAATTGGTCAAGCTCAAATCAACCCCCTAACTAACAAGAGAAAGTGCTTACCAATACAACTCAACTTGGGGGAAACCATCAAGAGCAACAAGGTAAGAACCTGAGACCTCCTCCATTCTATGTTTCATTAATCATTGGGGACAAATTGGTGCATAATTACATGATTGATTCGGGGGCAAGTAGTTTTGTAATGCCCAAATAAATAGCTGATCAACTGGGTCTCCAGTATGAAGTCATCTCTAGAGGGGTAGTACAATTGGATGGGACAACAGTGAAAACTGTTGGAGTCATCAAGGATCTGAGCCTCACTCTACATGTCTACCCCAATGTGATTGTATTGCAGAACATATCAGTCATAGACTTGCCACCACATTTTGCATTGTGTTTGTCCAGGGACTTCACTACCAAAATTGGAGGCTATTTGTCTGCTGACTGGTCACATATGCTCTTTAGAACAAGGTATGGAGTGAAGGCCACAATCATATCTGAGCCCATAGTGGATTATCACATTGAGTCTTATGTGCCTAGCCCAATCAATGTAAAATTGTTCAGCTTTTGATCAGGAGGACCTCCTAAACACTTGTGAAGCAGATACCAAGGTGGGGTGTATCCCAGACCTGAATCTCAACGAATGGGTAGTCAAAAGACATGCTTTTGATCCCTATAAGGAGATGGAAGAATCCGAGCTAGGAGTCTACTACTTCCATGAGGAGAATCATCCTCTTCCTGACATCATTAAGCCAGAACACAAAGATGACAATGAAGTATGGAAATTATTCTTTGATGGCTCGAGAAGTAGGCAAGGAGATGGAGGAGGAGCTATGATTGTGTCACCCCAAGGTATGAAATATTACTCATCTTTCCATTTCCAATTTTCCTATTCAAACAATATAGCAGAGTATGAGGCTTTGGTTCATGGATTGCATTGGGGGTAGAAGATGAGGAATCAAGAACATGCAAGTGTTTGGTGATAGTGAACTAGTTTCCAATCAAGTCAAAGGACAAAATGTTATCAAGAACGACCTGCTCAAGAAGCTACAAGAATAGGGTATGGGATCTCATTGAGGATTTCAAAGTCCTTCAAAATTGTGTCCATACCCAGGAAGGAGAATGAAGCTACTGATAGGCTTATAGCAGTTGGAGCAACATTTGATGTGGTTGACAGCATCAAGAGGGACAAAGGACAGCCACATATCCATGTGATTGTGAGGCCAGTAGTGCTAGATAACAACACATGCTAGTAGGTGTTCGAGAATGATCAACAGATCATCAATTTTTTGCAAGAGGAAGTTGAATTCTCAGCTAGGAATCAAAGTAGATTAGAGCAGCAATATGGAGATCAAGTAGTGCAGCTGCATACAAATATTCTTCCCAAAGGTTTGGTGATATTAGAATCTATCTTCAATCCTAATGATCAGTTTTGAAAAGAGAAGGCTAACATACAGATCAAAGGAGAAGATTCAGAGTCAATTCTAGTTGGAAAAGGAAAAACACTTCAAATTGGCAAAGTGGCCACCGAGCAAGAAAGGTATGAATTCATGCAACTTTGCCAAGAGTTTCCAGATGTATTTGATTGGAGCTATGAAGACCTAAGAGGGTTCAATCCAAAGTTAGCACAACACACAATTGAACTAGATCCAGCTACTAAGCCCATCAGGAAAAAGTAGAGACCAGTCAATCCACACATTGAACCTCTGATGAAGAAAGAGCTAAACAAGCTGATAGAGGCAAGTATCATATTTCCAATCAAACATTCAAGTTGGGTTGCAAACTTGGTCCCAGTCAGGAAGAAGAATGGAGAGATTAGGTTGTGTGTAGACTTTCGAGACTTGAATAGAGCATCCCTCAAAGACCACTACCCACTCCCCTCAATGGAGAAAATTTTGCAAGTGGTGTCTAGATTAGAGAGATTCTCCCTCTTAGATGGCTACTCAGGGTACAACTAGATAATGGTGAAAGAAGATGATCAGTTCAAAATGGCTTTCACCACCAAATGGGGCACCTATGCCTATAGAAAAATGCCATTTGGATTGTCTAATGCTGGAGCCACTTTCCAAAGGGAAATGGATATGGCATTCAAAGGGATGATCAACAAAATAGTACTGATCTATCTGGATGACATTACTGTGTTCTCCAAAAATGCAGCAAACCACCTTTTTCACCTAAGACAAGTGTTTCAAAGGTGTAGGAGATTCAGGGTATCATTGAACCCTAAAAAATGCATATTCTTGGCCCATGAGGGCAGGCTTCTAGGCCATATTATGTCAAAGGAAGGTTTGGAAATTGACCCAGAGAGAGTTGAAGCAATAAGAGCATTGCCATTGCCAAGCCATAAGAAAGCTCTTCAAAGCTTCTTAGGAAAAATCAATTTTGTCCATAGGTTTGTACCAAACTTTTTTTGCCTTTTCAAACCAATAACGTTGATGTTAAAGAAGAGTTTGGATTTTAGGTGGATAGCTAAAGGAAAAAAGTTTTGAGGCCATCAAAGAAGCTATATCACAAGCCCCAACTCTCGTGAATCCAGATTTCTCTAAGGACTTCATACTATATGCCTTTGGTGGCAGTGACACAATTTCTGCAATCTTAGTACAACAAAACAAAGAGGGTACAGAGCAGCCAATTGCCTTCTTTAGCTAGGGTCTGGAAGATTATGAAGTGAGATACTCCTTCATCAAAAAGAAATTCTTGATAGTGATCAGAGGGTTAAAGAAGTTTAAACATCTGGTTTCAAACAATAAAATCCAACTGTTAGTCTCCCATGTAGGAGTTAAAGACTTCCTTCTCAGCAAGGATCTGAATGAAAAATGTGCAGGATGGATCACTCGTGTCATGGAGTATGACATTGAGATCAAGGTTACTAAGCTGGTCCGTGGGAAGGGATTGTGTGAACAACTGGCCTCAAGTCAACAAGATGAAGCAAGTGGTGAAGAGGAAGTTGTTTTTGTTCTACAAAATAGTCAAGAGGAAGAAAATGATGATGTACCCACTCCTTGTTGGACTCAGAACATGGTGCACTTCCTTCAAACAGGCATGTGTCCTCCAGAAATGAGTAAAACAAAAAGGAGACACTTCAAACTACAGGTCATCCCATACGTGCTTATTGATGGCATCTTGTTCAAAAGGGACATCAATGGCATTCTATTAAGATGCATTGGGACAGATCAAATTGAGAGAGTGTTACAAGAGTTCCATGATGAAGCAGCTGGAGGCCATTTTTCTCCATGGGTGACAACACTCAAGATCATGAAGGTGGGTTATTATTAGCCCAGGGTGTTTAGTGACTGCTATACATGGATAAAAAAGTGCAAGAACTGTGCATTCTTCAAAGGCAAAGAAAGGCTAACAACACTTCCATTGCGCCCAATTTTAGTTGACCAACCATTCATGTAATGGGGATTGGACTTCATTGGGGTCATCAATCCAAATTCAAGCCAAGGCCACAAATGGATTTTGATAGCAACAGACTATTTCACCAAGTGGACCAAGGCAGTGGCACTCAAAGAAGCTAATGAGTCTAGCATACTAGATTTCTATGAAGGGATAGTGACCAGATTTGGAGTGCCAGCCACCATTATATCAGATAATGCATTGGCATTCATAGGTTCCAAAATCATAGAATGGGTTGTTAGGAATGGGATTTACTTGAGCACTTCATCAAATTATTACCCTCAAGGTAATGGCCAAGCTGAGTCCACAAACAAGAACCTGTTAAGGATTGTCATAAGAACTCTTGATGAAAATTGGAGGACTTGGCACACAAAACTCAAATCAACCTTATGGGTTGATCGGACAACACCCAAAGGTCTACAGGCAAGCTCTCCATTCAAAATTATCTATGGGAAAGAGGAAGTGTTTCCTATATCACTTGAGTTTCCAGCATTAGTACTCATGAAGC
The DNA here is from genome assembly GCA_019776745.2 of Taxus chinensis. NCBI lineage: Eukaryota > Viridiplantae > Streptophyta > Pinopsida > Cupressales > Taxaceae > Taxus > Taxus chinensis. The sequence continues at coordinate 178,307,484 of CM034150.1, read as the reverse complement.
AGCTGGAGATGTCTGAGTTTAAACCAATGGAGGCCAGGTATGCCAAACTGATGGAATTGGAAGAAACCATAGAGCATGTACTTCAAACAATGGAAAAGAGTCAAGTATCAATCAAGAGATGCTTTGATAAGAAAGAAAAAAAAAGGACTTTTCAAGAAGGAGACCTAGTTTTGAAATGGGATGCAGATCAGGAAAAGCCAGGAAAACACTCCAAATTTGATGCCATCTTGAGTGGCCCTTACATGATCACAGAGTGCAAGAATAGTAATGCCTTCCAGCTGACTAAATTGGATGGCAAAAAATTACAAATCCCAATAAATGGGATCCATATCAAACATTGCTATTGAATGGGAAGTTTCCACCCCTATAAATATTAGCATAGGATTTTATTTCCCTAAGTGTGTATGCACGTTGTTTTGTTGTAGTGTAGTTTTGTTTCCCTAAGTGTTGTGGCACAGGTTCTTTGTTGCTCCAGGTTGCGTCGTCACACAGTCCAACATGCCTTCAAGTGGACATGTTATTCCTTTCAGTATTCACAGTAGGGAAACTCATGGTTACCTGTATAGTTTCCATCTTCAAAAGAAAACAAATGCAGAGCAACTAAAAGCCGTCTTCGAAATAGTCCATTCAGGGACAGGCGAAAGCCCCGGGTCGAATTAAATTTTTACTCTCAAAAACCATTGTCTCGAGTTTTCTTATGAAGATTGAGACTCCATATGGTCAATCTCATAGATCAGAGGTAGGATCAGTACCAGGCCATCATTCTTGACTACATGCCCAATGGACATAACAAGGCAACTGGTCCTCTCATCTAGCAGGCAAATACCCCTATGAGTTGCCAAAACTGCTATCCATATTTTCCCCCCGGAAAAATATTGGATCAGCCATGACCCCACATAGAAAGAACCTGAGAAATCACGTTCGGATCCTGCAAATAGGTTGCAGGGAGACTCTACAATAGAAGTGGCGGGGCCTTGTGAAAGATCAAACGACCCTGTGCAGGAGAAATTTAGAAAACGGCTCTGTCAAGCGAATCCATGCCTGTAAATCCATTCTATAGATTACATGCAGGCTCGGAAATGGAATAGCAGTGTCGGGGTAGCGGAGGAGAGTGTCAAAGAAGGCTATAGGATTCAAAGAGAAAGAAACATTGAAGGTTCTCAGGTTCTGGAACAGTTCAGAATGAGTCCAAAATCGACTAAGTATGGAGGAGACAGAGGATGCTGCCAAGTGTCCAAACAACACATCCCCAAAGTCGAATCCAAAGACAGAGGCTCGAACAAGCGCTAGGACCCCACATGTCCCAGGCCCAAAATGGAAGCATAGTCAAAGCTAAAAGTCAAACGGTGGATAGGGCAGGCCTAAAAAAAGGCTAAGTATAGAAGCCCTGTAGAAGCCACCACGCGTCAGCTCGGCACGTCCTCAAGGGTAAATCCAAAAGTGGAGACTCAAACGAGCGCCAGCTCGCCATGTATTCCAAGGTTTGAAAAGGTAAGAGGGAGGTCATTGAAAAGTCCAAAGACCTACGAAAGCTTCCAAGTGTCAACCCGACGCTCCTTCAAAGGCAAATCTTGATCGGGCTTTTAAGTGAGCGCGGAGCCTCCACACGTACAGTCTCAAAAAAGGGGACAGAGTCAGGTTGAATAGTCAATGCATTATGATAGGCTAGCAGAAGGTGCCAAGTGTCCAAGCGATGCTAATTCAAAAACAAAATTAAGGGGAGGTTTCTAAGCAAGCGTAAGGCCGTTGCGTGTCCTCGGTCAGAAATATGACCCCTCCGAGAAAAGGACTTAGCCAAAAAACATAAGGAAACCACATGTCAGCCCTGCACCATTCCAAAAGAAAAATATAGAGGCCACCCTCAGACATGCGCCAGCCCTCCACGTGTCCCATTTTAAAAAGGGGCCCATTTTCGAATTGGTTTTCTTGCCTTTTTGTATGAACCTGATACAAATTCCAAAGGGGCATATCTTTCGACTCGGGGCTCGAAATCCATCAAATCTAGCACCGTTGGAAATATCTCAGCCTCGTCTACGCCAAGAAGATCTAAAACTTTAAGTTTAAGGAGGTTAAGTGGGAGAAAAATGGAGAAACATCTTCGGGCCATTAATTCATGATCTATTTTGCCCCAACAACTAGATCGGATTTGATCTGATCCGTCATTTCCTCCTCCTTCGAGGCACCGAACAAGAAATTGATACAGTCAAGATAGATTTGGGGGCAGATTTTGTAGGAGGAATTAATAGCAGTGGTTGAACTTTGAACTATTTTTCCCGCTTCTCTCTCTTTCTCCCCTCTGTGTTGAATCTATAAAAGCAGGGTCGAGACTCATTGTAAGGGGTTGGACATTCTTCTATTTTGGAGGCTCCCCTTTTCTTCTGGAAAACAAACTCATGGAGTTTCAGACCTCCCATTAGATTGCAACACATTTTCTGCCTTTTGGCCATTTTGTAAATGCATTGTATCAAATCTGCAGAGCAATAATACATGTTTGTGGCTGATTTTCGACCATTTCTTGTTTTCATTGCTCCCATCTAATCTTTCATTGCAAAACTGGTTATTGTGCTTGATTATTGTATGCATTTTTTTGGTTTGTGCCTATCAGCAAAACGAATTTTCATCATTCCTTCGGTGTATCACCTAGTTAGCTTAGTTTTAATTTCTCTATTCCTTCTATCCTTGTTTTTTTGGCAATATTAGATTAGGTTTAGGAAAGAATCCTTTGCAAAATTTCACATATGCACCTAGACAAAGGAATAGGAACCAGCCTTAATCTAGAGATTTTTCCCATTTGCAAAGTCCCACACCTTTGGGGAAAATTCAATGTTATGCGAATCACATCAAATGATAGGTTTTAAACACAAAATCTGAGAGTTCATTTGGGGTGTTGTGATTTTGCACTAACAGGAAGCTTCCCTAAAGATGGAAAAAGGATACACGTAAAAGGAAAGAGAAAGCCAATGCCATAAGGATACAAATTTCAACACCTCCTACTCTAAGGAATGATGTATACCTAGCCTTGAAATATATATTTGTGAACTTTGGAGATATATCCTCAGCCACAAACATGTAAAATATGGTCAAATATAAGTTGGATAGTTTGAAAAATGAAGTAATGGGTATGAAATCTTAAATTGATGTTATATATGAAATTCTTAAAAATAATATATTACCTAATGAACCTCTAATGAGTATTGATGATATAATAACTACAGAGAAAAAGTTGGCCAAAGAAAATATTAAACTATCATAAGATTCCAAATCTATATAAATTGCATGTAGACACTTGAATTTGTTCCATTATAATATTGTGTCTCTATTTTTAGAAGTGGGTTTAACTCAAATTTTGGATCCAACAGAGAAAGTGCATACAATTGATAAGTTTGATGTGTTCTTATTGTAGTTCATGGCCATTTTTGATTAATAGTTGCAGAGCTCGAGTCAATCAAGAAATTTAGGGATGCACAATTTCATCCTTAGCACATCCATCAAGCTTGAAAAAGAAAAAATTATAAAGATATTTTTAGGATGTATGATATTTTTATTCATTCAAGATGTTAATAAAAGTGAAGACCTGTGCAAGTATTTGATTGTCAATATAACTATCATGGATCACAATTATAAAATTTTCCAACATGCACAAAGCCTAAGTCGACACCCAACTTCCTAAGATCTATTTCTTCATGTGGGATTACAATTGCAAAGAGGTTTTTTTGGATGCATTTTTTGTGTGTCAAAACTCTATTCATGCAATAATGCACTGCTAGCTCTAATGATTTAAACTAGGTGTCTATTCTAAAGCAAAGAGCCTATAATTAGGATGTTTATTATAAATATGAGATGATTGTTCTCATATAGCATTTTGAAGATTTAGTTAGCTTTAGTTAACTCTAGTTTTTTTGCTATAATTTTAGTTTTGATTTCCCTTTTCAAATGAGTTCCAAATCGATGGATAGGATGAGATTGTGTCCCACGACTCTATATTTGTAAGCTTTATATATATATATATATATATATATATATATATACACTTGAAAAAATTATATTATAAAGGGAAGGAATTTGGAGTTGGACTTGGTTTTTGTGAGTTGAGGATTTTTTTTATATTATTGATTCATGTCTTAATGCCTAGACAATGTTTTTAGTTATTATGTAGAGTTTACACTTATAATCTCAGTAAAATTTACAAGATAAGAGATTGAGCCATGTTAATCTCAAACTCATTAGTTGATGTTTCTTACACTTAGATTGGTATGTTTTATTCGTAATATTATAGGCTTAGGTGATTTATAGATGTTAGCAAGTGGGAATTATTCTATTCATGTGTGTAGAATCTAGTTAGCTTGAACAATAGTTAGGATGATTAATATATGATATATGCTTTGTGAATGAGCTTAGGTTATTTGCTTAGATGATGTAGAGTTTTGAATACTTTAGGTTGTTCTATATGCCCAAAGAATGACTGATACCTTGTCATCCCAATCCTTTCTTCCAGCATCACATATTTTTGTTAGTGTAGGTCCCAAGATATTGTTGAAAGCTTCAGCAGTGACATTCACCTAAGGGTGATAAGGAGTAATCTTATGGTGTGACATCATAAACTATGCCAATAAAATTCTAATAGTCTCATTAAAAAATGAATTCTTCTATCACTTGTCAGACTTAATGGGCATCCATACTTGTTGATAATATTTTCCCAAAGGAACCTTGTTGTTGTTGTTGTTGTTGTTGTGTAATATTTTGTAGGCGCAACCTCTTCCCACCTTGTTAGATAGTCAGTACATGTGATGATGTAGCGTGCTCCAGTCCTACGCGTGGGTGGTGCAATAGACCCTATAAAATCAATTTTCCATTTTTCAAAAGGCTACGCGCTCACTATAGGCCTCAAGGAAATTTCATCTCTATTATCAAGCTTTCCAATTCTCTGGCAGTGATCACATGCTTGGAAAAAATCCTTAGTATCTTTGTATAATGTCTCCCACTGTAGTCCTACGAAAAGGATCTTGTGCGCAGTTGCATCTCCTACATAGTGTCCTCATGTTATTCCTCTGTGCACTTCCTCCATGATGGCTTCGTGTTCATGCTCTAGAACACATCTACGTAAGACCTTATCTTGACCCATTTTATACAAGTCTCCTCTAATAAGTTGATATGGTGTGGCTCGAATAAAAAGTTTTTTCTTTTCCAACGTTTTCATTATTTCCAACGCAAGTCCAGTGCACAAAAATACTGCAATATCTTCCAAATCAGCTAGCACATGGTTCAGTATGAACAATTGTGCATCAAGAATTGGGTCTTCAATACTCTGCACATCCTCTCCAGAATCAATCCTTGACAAATGATCAAGTCCCAGATTGCTCTTGTTTGGCTTTACTGCAACCATAAAATCAAATTCCTAAAAAAGGAGTATCCAGTGGTAGATGCGCCCTTGTAAAAGATGTTTTTTGACCAAGTACTTCAATGCCATATGATCTGTATGAAAGATGAACGGTGTGGCCAATAAGTACTGTCAAAATTTTTGAAGCACGTAGATCATATATAACACCTCTTGCTTCATCATTGTATAGTTCTTCTATGCTAGTTTCAACTTCCATCTTGCAAAGCATATGGTATGATCCACATTACCCTCTCATGGTTGCGCTAAGATTATGCCAATACCCATGCCAGAGGAATCAACATATACATGGAAAGGTTTTTTCCATGAAGGGAAGCACAAGATTGGTGTGGTGGTAAGATTCTCCTTCAATGTTTTAAATTTTTTTTTGTTGTTTGTCACTCCAATAAAACTTTCCTTTGGCCTTTAGTAATTCCTCTAGTGTTCCTCTAGGGGAGAAACAATATTTGCACAACCCTTGGTGAACTTCCTATAATAACCAACATGTACCAAGAAACTGCGTTCTTCACTTTTATTGGTAAGTGCTTCCAGCCCCAATATGATTGCAATCTTAGCTGGATCTACCAACAATCCATCCTTGTAAATGATGTGCCCAAGTAGAGTGCCAAAAGGTTTAGCAAAGATACACTTCTTAATGTTGAGAGATATGTTTAACTCTACATCTTTTAAACATGAGCCTTAGATTTTCACAGTGATTTTCACCAATCCATAAATGGTCCAATCATCTAGATAGACCTGTAAAAAATTATGAATGAAGTAATGAAATGCATACATAACTATGCGCGAGAACACCACTGGCGCATTCTTCAATCCAAAGGGCATCAAAATATATGCAAAACTTCCCCATTCGACGGCGAAGGTGGTTTTTCCTGATCTTGGCGCGTAATACGTACCTGTGGTACCCTAAAAATCCATCGGTAAATGAATATATTTCATGCCCCGCAAATCCTTCAAGGATCTCCTCTGTAAATAACATACGAAAAGAATATGTGACACATGAAGCATTAAGTTCCCTATAATAAACACAAATCCTGATCCGGCCATCCTTCTTTTTATTGATCACCATGGGGTTTACCCACTCAGATTCCTCAATTGGTTTGATGATTCCTAACTTAAGCATATTGTCAATTTATTTTTTGACCTTCACATGCAGGTTCAGGTTCATCCTATAAGGCCTCTTCCAAATGAGACATGCGCCATATTTTAGCTTAATCCTCATCTCTCCCAATGAGGGTTGTACTCCCTTTAACTCATGATAACCTCTGGGAAAGAGGTCATAGAAGCCACACAATATCTCAATGATCTTTACAACCTTTGCTTTTGACCAATAATCTCTAATAATAGCCTCCCTAGGTACATCTTCAGTCCCAATATTAACTTTCTTAGTCTTCATAGGTACATGATATGCATGTGCCTTCTCATTTTTAGATTACATCACCTTGTGTGCACCCTCTATATGGATGATATCCATTTTTTCTACTTCTTCATTATCAATAATATATACCATTTTCCCTTTTTCTTTCTCTCTCCATGCGCACCGTAATTAGATCTCGTCTACTTCCATTACATCCTCGCACACATCAGTCTTAATCTCTCCTAAAAGTTAAACCATGAGTTCCTCTTATTTTTTGTTTTCTCCCAACGTGATGTGTTTCATGATTTGCAAGGCCTTATGTACTGGTGGCTTAGTTGAAAAATACCTTCAGTTAAGTCGTGCCAACTCATAGTTTCTTGTTTCAGCTTGGCATGTACATACCAAGCTTGCACACATCCTCATAGTGTACAATAAAACTTATGCACCAAAAGAGTTGGTGGTATATCATATTGTCCTTGCATCCATTGTCTCTCACAGCGATGGATATGTGTCAAGGCAAGAGTCTTCCAATCATACTCATGCAAGAGAGGAATCATTGACCCTTGTCAACCATGTCAAGAAGGCTACTCTCACCTTGTACCATCCTAACATATTATCTCTATTTATCACCCACCAATGCGTTATTATTGTGCGTAATGTATATACCATCATATTCCATTTTTCTCCCTCATTCTTCAACTGGCCCTCCATGATGCGCATAAATGAATCAGGTTTGTCCTCTCTAGTATACCTAGGTAGTTGAGTTTTTTCCAAGTGCCTTATCATGTGTGTATTGATCATCTGGGTGACTCTCCCCTTTACCTCATAACCGACCATTTCATATGTGACATGGGCCTAATTGTCACAAGACAACACTAGTAGTGTCACTGACAGAATACGCATCTTCCTACTGAAGTACACCTTCCTTAGATGGTTCCACATTCTCTAGGGTCACGTACTGTCTATGCATAGATCCTGTTAAGATCTCCTCTTTACTCATAGGCTCAATACTAGGGTGTTACCTTCACATTATCTAGAGATATGATGAAATGCACTCCTCCTTGTTCTCAAAACTGATATATCTTTTGTTAAAGTGCAAGTCTGCATTGTTGACATAACCCAAAGGATGCGTCAAGTAGTGCTGGGGAAATTATCTACCTTAGCTTAACTACAAGTACCTCAAAATCACTTTTGAACTTTCTCTCCTCGAATAGTGATAGAGGCATCCTTAAGCACCCCAATAGGCATAGCCTTTGTCTTATTTTCCATATACAACACATTAGAGAAGGGATGCAATTGTGGTCTTCCCATTTGATTCTATACATCCAAAGTTAGAAACATTCATGTTTGTACCTTTTGTCGATCAAAATGTTACTCACCAACCAACCGCCAATCACTACATCTAATGTAATTTTCTTTTCATACTCATGGTCTATGTCGTGGCAAATTAGCATGTAAGATCTAGTACTCTCGTTCAACTCCCAGTGCATGGTACCTTCTCATGAACATCCATTCTCCATAGAAAGGGGATAATGTTCTCTTGTCACAACATTCTATATACCTCCTTCAAATCATCAACATCCCTCTATGCAAGCTCAACACCCTTAGCACATTCCATCTCATACACCTATTCCTTTAGGTACTGTATCTCACCTTGAAATTATCCCTAATTACTCCCATGGTCTCTTGAGTATACCTCCTTCTAGATTAGCAGTACGTCTGGATATTTAACATGTATAATTTCCTCCCTCCTGATGAGAGGTGCTTTGCTTTAAAGTGGCTCACACGTGCGTGCTGCTTTAATGCACATGTAGTCACTAACATAGGATGGAGTACTTCAGATTAACCATCTTTTCAAGCGTTTCACATTGTTTCATTCTTCACACATTACTACATTGATCATCTCATGATCCTTTTTCCTTCTTAGTTGTTATTGTACATGTGCGCATACAGATCAGGATAATTCTTCAATCTTACAGTGCGATTTTACATAGTATGTGCATACCTTAGTTCTTGGGACACTCGCACTGATAGTGATTTGGGGACCCATAAGTATAATCAAGTACTGTGTGTGAACCTTCCTCTTCCACCACGTGCTTCTATACTCCTATATCCACTTCAAAACCCACCATCTCGATTGTTGCGTCCCTTCATTCAAGCTAGGCTTCCTGGGCTTGAGAACTACTATCCGCAGTGGTGTGTCACAATCTCAGTCTCACATGCATCATGAATATGTTCAATTAACTGACAATCCAGCTATATCATGAGTATGTGCATCACAAATCTTGTAGTTCATAGAGACATTCTTCATTATTGTGTGCTATAAGAGAGGGGAAATTCCAGACATCATGATTATTGTGGAAAATCTCACAATATTGTAAGAGAGTGCGTGTACATTCCTACATGGAAAAATTATCCTTAGTATGCCCCTCCACATCGCAATCGGTGCATCATAACCCACTATGCATGTCTCATGTGCTGAAATGATACATAAAGCTTCTCTCAATTATTTTAGCCATATTTGTTATCTGCGCATCAAGGAAAAGGACTTACTCCAGTAACTCAATACTACCAATTGCTTCTACATATAAAGTCTGCTTCTAGATCCTCGTGTGGATCAGTGAATGTTTTATGTGATAGGGCTCTCTTGAAACGGTGTTCAACAAACCTCCAATGAACCACTAAGCATGTTGTCTCTGAGTGAATATCATAAGATAGCTTAGGCAATAGAGTCTTAAACCACACATCATACTCCCTCACACTTTTAGACAAATCATGTTTGATATCCTTTAGCATGTTTATGCTCTATTTCTCAAACTCATGGGATGTGAAATTCAACTAAAAATGTAATGCACGTAGCGCATGTCATAATCCATTGCAGTTTGATGTGGATCATAATTAATATACCAACTATGTGCGCACCCTTGAAGTGTAGTAGCAAAATTACTTGCCTTTCTATAAGGGGTTGTGATGCCCTTAGCTCTCCATAGTAATTTCACACTTTTTTACATGCTTAGTTGCATCCTCTGCACATCTATATACTCTGGCAAGTGAAGAAACATCTTTAAGAATACCTGAGGTGTATGTTGTTGTGGTTGTTGAGGTTGTGTTTGTTGTGGTTATAATGGTGGTTGTTGTGGCCCTTGCCTTGGGATTAGAACCATATCTTGAACCCTGATCCTCCACCAGGGTTTCCTCTACGTGGTGGTTAACCTGATACCTCCTGATCCTCCCACCGCAACCTTTGGTCATAGAAGATGAGATTTCCTTATGTCCCAGTTGTTGTGTACTGAACTAGTCACCCCATTGTCTATGTGCTATAAGCTACACTTATTGGATTGATTCCAACAGTATGCATGCACAAATACTCTATTTGGATGATGCACTTGTGAAAATACCTCCAAAAGTACTTGTTCCAAACACTAGCACCTACTGCGTGGCCATGTGCATGTCCTTGATCTGTCACACTTCCTGAGAAGTAACTAAAATATGTCTCCTTGCATATCCTATCTAACGCGGAGATCCTGCCTGTTTTCCTTCACTATGATTCGCTTCTACAATTACCTCTAGATCTAGAACACCTTGTACTATTGGACAACGATTGACGTTAGACCAAAACCCATAGACGTTAATCTCCGCAACAATCATCAAAGTTAGGATCCACGAGAGACAGTTAGTCCATGTCATGAAACTCATGAGGAGTGTTGAATGCCCATGCCAACAATCTCCCCAGCTTTACCCGAGTGAGTTTTGAACTTGAGACCTGTCACTTTGATACCATTTATTAAACCACAATGTGTCATTAGACAAAAATCCACAGGCATTAATCTCTGTTACAATAGTTAGAGTTAGGATCCATGAGAGGCGGTTAGTTTATGTCACAAAACTCACGGGGGCTGGACACACATGCCAATATGTACAAGGGCTACGTAGTTAGGTTGGGTCAAATGTGCACCCATGATGCTTCATTTTCTCCCCAAACTCACTATCATCAGAAGCCGAATGGGTTCTGTCTACTATATTTTCCCAATGTCAGGAGGACATGATATTGTGGTCCCTTGTCTTCTAAGGGGTCTCTCATCACTTTTTTCGGTCCATCATTCTTCTTGACCTCAATGCCTCATCCAGTACCACTCTGTCACGTACCTCATTATACGTAATTTGTCTTTCCTCTATCTATGCCTTTCTTTCGTCTAGGGCCGCCTCGACATCCTTCTCAAACCTTCTTCTGCTCCTGTGCACGCAGTGAGGGATTTTAGATTGCCATGGGTTATATCTCCATTCCTAAGTTCTACCATCAGGATCTTAATAGTTAAAGGTGTTATGCGCATAAATATGACCCCCTTGATTCACATAAAAACCAAAACTCTGCTTCCATCCGGGAAAGAGTATGTATAAGATTATGTACTCTAAAGTATAACTGCACAAAACACCTTCCCACCAATGATCCACAACTTTAGTCCAAGGAATCGTTTGAATTAGAGAGTGCCTGATAATCTTTGTATGCATCCAAGACTTACTTTCTTGGCCTGGACACCTCTATTCATTGTGTATGTTGCCAACCATTGATACCACTCTACTGGGAAGAAAATGAAGAGCATATCATACATATCAAGAACTCATAAAGATTATCTTCAACCCACTTTCACGCGTTAAAGTTGGGTCCAGTGTTATATCTCTATGTAAAAGCATCTTGGCCATCATAAATCCAATTCTCAATATTCTCCAAAGATAATCAAAATGTCATCTACATGTAACATCTTGGTAGACAGTTTGAAAAGATATCTCGACAACGGAACCAAAATGTAGTCTTTATTATCGCCTAACGACTAGCTATGTGCACTTGGCACCTCATGCAGACAAGTTTGGAAGCTCACCCGAAGCACACGTACAACCGCCATGTTCCCTCCTTTGATATGTGCCTATCTATATGTTAGAATGCAAGTGTATTAACCATATTCAATCAACCAGATACATCATACCATTCATGCATGACAGACACATATCGTAATCATAACCTTTCATACAACACATATAATAAGGAAACCAATACCCATGGATCAGATACACAAGTAAGATCTGACATACCCATAAACATTTATCCATTACAAAAACATCATCAATTACATAATATGTGAAGTTGAATACAACATAGTTCAATACATCAATGCGCAAAACCTATGTGCTCTCATACAAACTCCAAAACCCTAAAAATGCTTAACATAAGAACTATAGAGCTAAGATTCTCAAGCTATCACTCCCTAATAAAAAAGGTGTACCACACACACACACACACATATAACACAATGGGTACTTTCCCTTCACCAATTTCTTGCACATTCCTAATAGTAGGCATGTTTATAATAGCCTGCACACTTTTTACACAACATGTGCTAATAATAGATTAACTAAATATTCAACAGATCTTACATGCACTAATCCTATTATTAGCTCGATCCATGCATGGTCTTTATCTCTTCCTTGTATGTGCTTTCTCTAATTATAGCTCCTTTGTGTACGTCCCAAACCATCATGCCTTTGTCTATCTTTAAACGTTTATCTTTAAACGTTTATTGGATGTCACTCCAACTCTTATTCGATATTTTTAGCCTCGTCTTGGAAAATCGGATAAGTCCCAAATTATGTTTGCTCATGTGCGAACCTTCGTGCGTTGACCCTTCATGTATGCATGTGACCCTTCACACACCCCTTGTGTGTGGTCCCCAACCTCTATGTGTGGCTAATACTTAGCCATTTTCTCTATTCAACATTTACAATGATGAACTTTGAAGAGAATCTTGTCAATGAGGGAGATCATAAGATTCCACAAGGAGAAACAATGTTTTATGGTGAAAAAGGGAAACAACTTGCAGTGGTGGATGACAATTTACATGTCTGCAATGAAATTGATGTTGTTTGGTTGTTGATGGCCCATGTGGCATGAAACATCTAATGGATGTGGACATGGAATTGAATAGTAGTAGTCATGATATGAAATTAGACATGGAAAATATGGAAAAAATTTGGTCTCATATTGGTATCATGCTACAAGGCGATTATGTTAATTCAGTACCTGAATGGTACTACATCTTTTCTAGGGAGACAAAGAGAACAAATTTTTTAAAATGATTGGATTATCCAATGAGGTTAATAAAGAGAATTTAGGGTTGCACATTTTATATTTACACCCAAGACACTCTCTATGTTATGGATAAGAAAAGTGACACAATGATAGAAAACGAGATAATTATAGTAGCAAAGCTGCAAGGAAATTTGTCGGTGCTGTAGAGTTCTATCCCCAATGTAGATATGATCATCCCCGTAGTGCTTTTCTTGGATGAATCAAATTTGAAATTAATTGTAATCAATGAAGAAAATTCAAAGTAGTACACAGTAATAACGATAAACAACAACATGGGCTCAAGGGCTTATGTTATTGGTGAGTTACAAGTAGTTTGTAATCATCAACCCCAGCTCTATTTGCATTGAAACCATTGGACACTTTCAATAAGTGGCCATGGAGAAACCTTGGACACTTTCAATAAGTGGCCATGGGGACACCTTGAGGTAGGAGTCCCACTCCTCTATGTGGACCAAGCGGAACACAATGGGGTACTTTGAATGTGGATTACTTGGTGAACATTACAGACCCAAGCCAACCCCTATGTCTGACTTTGAGAAGGTGTTTGATGAAGGAGCATCCTGATTCATGTACGATCTTGCTTCACAAAAAAATTAAAAAAAAATCTACAACCGTTAACTTAAACAACTAAGAGTTTTAGAAAAAAAAATCCTAAAATTGGAACTTCTTATAATTACCTCGTTTTCTAGGAGCGGTTGTAGCTTGCTACATATATTTAGAATTAGAAAGTTAAATTAGGAGTATTTTTTATTTGTTGGTTAATATAATTGCATGTTAGTCTAGTTGTAGAGGGATATAAGGGGGCTACAAGGAAGATTCATGAGTTGTAGAAGAGGCCATTAAAAATAATCAAATATTTAAAATGCTCTTATTCAGATTCTAAGAAAGGTTTTTTTTCACATTGGTCTTATGATGAAAAATATATATGTTTCTTATTTTGGGGAAGGAAAGGATCTCTTCATGAACCCTACATGTGACTCTTCTCTGAGTATCCTTCCCCAGGCTTTTGCTTTTATCAGTGATGGTGTTCTTACTGGTGGCGGCATCGGCTCTCTAGCCACATAGGTTTCTGATGGTGTGTCTTTTAGCAGTGATGGTCCCTCGCTTGGTTGCAGTGTTGTGTGTCCTTCTTCTGTTCCATTTTTGGAGTCGGTGGTTGGGAAGGTGGTATGGTCGGGGATCAAACCACTTTTTCAAAGCGCTCCTTCTTGCATGTTGAGGTCTCTGCTTCCTTTTCCTCTTCTGCTAAAGCTCTTTATGCAGCGAAATCCTCTCCCTCTGTTTCCTTTGGGGAGTCATTAGAGTCAGAGGGTTTTTTCTTCAGCTAGGGTTTGATATTCTGCTTCAACGGCCTCTGTCCTGGGCTTTCACTTCTTCACTCACATATTTCTTCAAAATGACGTACTCTCTTGTTTGGTAAGGTTGACATTTACCCCTGTGCAAGGGGATTTTTATGAGGTTTTTAGTTCTGTTGAAGATAGGGATTTTATCCCCTCCAAAATTTGGGATCTACAAAATCATTATCTGTTGATAAAACTGTGGTTTCCAACCTTTAATCCTCTCACTGATGCATTCAATGTCAATCATGTCTAGGTCTGTTTACCTCATCTCTCGCTGCAGTTTTGGGGGGAGTGTTTGATTGATATTGGAAATTATTTGGGCAAGTTTTTATCCATCGATTCCAAAACAAAACTCTACACTCACACTACCTATGCACAAATCTTATTAGATTTGGATACCTCTCTTGATCTACCTGCTTCCATTGATCTCAAAGTTTTGAATAGGGTTTGGTCACAACCGCTTGACTATGAAGGCTTGTCATTTAGATGCAGGAAAATTTTTTCCCTAAGGCATCTTACTTCAAAATTTTAGAAAGTGAAATAGAATTCTAAGGAAAAAAATTCTTGTTGGAAGGAGTCCCAACCCAACCTGTTGGTTTTTGGGGAAGATTCAGATCCCTCCTTAGAAGATTTAGCAAAAGTTCATGAAGAACATGATTTAGAGGTCAAAAAAATTTAGCCAACGGTTAAGACCCACGTGGTTGGGTCGGGTAAGGTAGAACAAGTGGTGATACTCCCTTTGGGGGAAAATTTTGATCTTTCTAAAAATAAAATCTTGAGGGTGGAGTCAATTGTAGGAACAATAGAGATCTCTGATCTTCGGCTTCCAATACATCCAGATGAAAACTTGGATCCTAATAGGAGTGATGGATGGAAAATCATAAATTGAAAAAATAAAGTTATTCCTCTCCCTAAAATGAGATTACGATCTCATGTTAGGGATCCTTTGGAGTAAATTATTTGTGTTGCAGCCGTGGGTGCTTCAGCTTCTCTTTTTCCCTCCTCTTTTCTTTGTTCTTCACTTTTGTGCCTTAGTGGCCTTGTGTCTTTAGTTGCCTATGGGCTTCTCTTCTGTTTTGCTTCAATGCTCTATTCTACCTTAAGGGCCTATTGTTCAAGGATGCGGATCCTTCCAAAACCCACACATTTACCCTTTTCCAAAAAAAAAAATGTTTTTGTATAACAATTAAAGAGATATGTGTTTAAAGGTTTCAATTGTCTGTGAAAACATATAAAAGCAGAGTCTACATGTGTTTGTATACCCCTTTCAGGCTCAAATTTGTTATTTGTGCGATTATACAATCCATTGAGATTGTGTGCTAAATGTTGCAATGTCCATTGAGGCTTGAATCAATAAAAAAATGTTGTTTTGCATTAAAATTTGTTGTTACTCTATAGCTACAAGGTTGAGCTCTTATCGATTTGAGACCCTATACCTTAACTGCATTAGTGGTCCTTCATTAATCCACTTTGATTCATAGCTCCAATATAATAAAAGTGTTTACCATCCAACATATAGCCTTTAGGGTGGCTCGAGTAGATGGTATCAGGAAACACAGGGATAAATAATAACACAGATTTATATATCCACCAAAATAAACAAGCCAAGGATTATAGTTTGTGTTTGAACAACAAATTATAATAAATTACATCACATAATGAATTAGATCTTAGTTAGTGTATGAACATGTAAGTAAATGAACACAAGACACAAGATTTAAGTGGGAAAACCTTTCGATAAAAAACCCACTGAAAAATATCACTTATCTTTATTGATCATATGTATTTTACCCAACACTCCCACTATTTCCTTAAATCCAAAGCAATTACACTTTCAAGGAGGAACTATAAATTGTCATATACATTTGCTCATGTATCAAGTTATTCGCATCTACATGTGTGCGCGTGTGTGTATGTGTATATCTAATCTCTAATGAGATCACCTTGATTTATATCAAGGAAGGTGAAATTTTTGGGTCACTCTTATATTTTAAATTCAAACATGTGCTGACCCGCTATGGGGATCCACCACGCTTATGTTTTAAACATAAGTTTTATGCCATAAGCATTTAATCTTTGGTTGGTTTTTAATTAAGCAGTTTCCTGCTTAATATTACAACTCCAACACTCTTCCTTAATGTTAAGTAGAGAAACATGCAAAATTGTCTTTTATACAAAAGGACTTATAATCCATAAATCATCACATAAATTATTTGGCTATCATGCAAATATATAAAATTTGTTCCAAATAAAACATGTCAAGTTACCATTTTCTACAAAAGGAATTACAATCCATAAATCATCCAAGTGATTTAGGATAACATGAAATAAAACATTTGTTTTGAGGATTTTGTAACTTTGTGGTACACTACTTCAGTGTTCTGTGGGTTTTGCAACTCTATGGTACACTTTTGTAGTATCCGTAGACTTAAACAAGTCGTAAACTAATTCAAGTGTTCTACAGGTTTTAGAAAAGTCGTGGCACACTGCTTCATTATTTCAAGGACTTCAAGAAGTCGTGACACAAAGCAAGTGCTCCACAGGTTTTAGAAAAGCCATGGTACAGCTTTAGTGTTTTGTGGACTTGAGGAAGCCGCGGCACAAAACAAGTGTTCCACATGTTTTAGAAAATCCACGACGTAAAGCAAGTGTTCCACACGTTTTATAAAATGTGTATTACACTGCTTTATGTGTTTTACGGACTTCATGAAGCCGTGACACAAAGCTAGTGTTCCGTAAATTTTATAAAAATTGTAGTACACAGGAACAACGAGAATTCTCAATATAAAGTGATTACATATGAAATCTTACATAAGATTATGGAGTCTTTTATAAAACAAGAACCTCTCATATATAATGTTTCATTGGGTATTACAAGTAACCTTGCATAAAGTGATAATTTAATTAAATAAAAATGTTAATAGTATAGTGAGTTTACAATTGGCACAATCAGGCCGATAAGAGGTGACATTGCAAAATACATGCAAAACATGTTCATCCCTCCTTATTTACCCCTCAATGGAAACTATGAAAGGCCATATCTCATCTGATTTAGAGGTGAAGATCAACGTCATCCACATGATCATTTGAGCCAAATTCTGAAATGCCTAACATAGCACAAAATTTGTAGAACTTTATAGCACACAATGGATTTGTAAAAATGTTTGCAACCTAATCTTCAGTAGAACAAAACTTGAGGTCTATGTCACCATTCAGAAATTTCTCCTGAATGAAGTGCATATGAATCTCAATATACTTGGTTCTTTGATGTTGAACTTGATTGTTTACAAGAGCAATGCAACTTTGGTTTTCACATAGAAGAAGAGTACTTCCTTTAACACTCATATGAAATTCATCCAACAGTCTTTTCAACCACATACCTTCCATAACACTTATATACTTTGCTTCAGTAGAAGAGAGATATTTTTGGATACTTCTTGTTACTCTAATTAATTGTACATGCACCCAACTTGAAAACATATCCAGAAGTAAATTTTCCATCCATAATATCAGCAATATGGTTAGAATCACAATAACTAAATAAATTTGTATCATCACAAGAAGAATAATACAAACCATAACTGATTGTACATTTGATATACCGTAGAATATTTTTTTTCATTTTCTAATGGTCCTCATACGGATAATGTATGAATCTAGAAATAATTCCAATTGCATAGGATATATCAGGTCTAGTGATAGTCAAATAAATCAAACTACCAACAAGTTTTCTATATAAAGTAGGATTAAATTTATCACAAGTAGGTTTTGGATCTAATTTAACTCCAACTTCCATAGGAATAGAGATATGATTACAATCAATCATGTTAAATCTTCTAAGAAGGTTATAAGCATATTATGCTTGAGATGAAACAATAGAGCTGTGATTTTGACAAATACCCATGCATAAGAAATGATTTAATAGTCTTAAATAAGTTATTTCAAAACATTATCTTAACTTCTCTTTGATTCTAAGAATTATATTTTTATCACTACTAGTAATCAAGAGATCATCAACATATAAGATAATAATACTAATATGCATGTTTTCATATTTTACAAACAAATCATTATCAACAAAACAAATTTTGAAACCAAGATCTTGAAAGAAACTATTTATCTTAGCATACGAAGCTCTAAGAGCTTGTTTAAGACCTTATAAAGATTTTTTAAGTTTACACTCATATAATTATTTACCGGGTTCTTCAAACCCTCTAGGTTGATGCATGTATATTTCTTCTTTCAGATCACCATTTAAGAAAATATTTTTAACATCCATTTTATGAATCTGACATCCATGTTGAGAAACTAGAACTAGAAGAATTCTAACAATGCTCATTTTGGCAACAAGAGAAAAGGTTTCAAAATAATCTAAACCAGGTTCATGAGTAAGCCCTCTAGCAACTAATATTGCCTTGAATTTTTCAATCTTACCAGCAGAGTTATACTATAACACCTCAATATTACGCTTCATCAAACTAAGGGATTTTTTTTTAATTTACCCATTTAATTATCTTGATGCCTTCAATTATTAATAACTTACATCAAATTAATCCAGCATTAATTAATTTCCAGAATCCATATTGACAACCTATGATAACCATGTGCAATTGTAAGGGTTTCAGATCCTACCCGATCCCCCTTCAATGCTCTATGCAAGCCTATATACTCAGTATATCAATTTGTTAGACCAAAGGTACAGAGAATCATGTGTATCTTCTTAGCGTCAGTCTCCCGCTCATGACACAGTTTAAAATAATAAATAGTGACAGACAATGTAATCAATCATTTACACTATTATGCGCATAGTTTTGGCATTGCACTAGCAAGCCTGGTTTCGTGACTGCACATAAGCCACTTAAAACCTATCCCTCCATTCACTGCACAATTATCTCATGCATATTATCATGATTATTTTTTGTTTCTTACTTACTAAGTTCACAGTTACTATTCTTAAGTAATCATTAATTACTAAGTTCAATCATTGAAGTTGTAGCTATCATAACTCGGCATCCAGGTCATGCGGTTCATGCTGACATCACTTTAGGATCCCTATAGAAAAAAGTACGCTCACATCATGACCAAGGTCATTACGCGTCTGTCCCTCTCCCCGTATCCATCCCGAACTGATACGGGTATGACTCGTATGACACGAGGGTCGTTTCATGATTCATGTCTTCGGATACTAATTGTTATGCTTTTGATTTTGATAACAAGTTAATTGAGTTTCATTATGTCATCTAAATCATGATAGAGGTATGCAATGATCTCCATGAGTCACTGAATGATGTGTACACCTCTTACTACATGTCAATTAATTATATCAGTTTATGATCACGAGTTATGTTTAGTCAAGTATAAGACAAGAAACCTTTTCCCATCATTAATTAACATCATTAATGCCCTTTAATTGATACTAGGTCTAATTTTGTTTACCTAAGGTAGATAAGTACAACACTACCATTTCATGAGTTTTTACTATACTTTTGTACTTTGTTTCATACATAAACTGATTTATATCAAATCAATTATCTATCCAAATAGGTACATTATTTATAAGGTTTTCTTTGAGTACTCATTCATATGTCCTTGCTTGCAATTACCATTCTCATTGTGTAATTAATAGTTAAAAATGAAATCTTATAAACAGTTATCATATCTCAATTATTCATCAATTCATAATGGTTACCATGTTGTTAAACACCGATTATCATTGTTGTAACAACACCACCATAATGATATAAGCAATCAACTTTATATTCATAATTTGACATAAAAGTACATAGTCTCGATAAATAATATCAATGATGATTTTTAATACAAGAAGCTCATTTGCTTTGTATATTAGCGAACTAATACTTTCACTTTTTAAACAAATACAAGTTCATCTATTACATTCATATGAAATAGTACAACTATAATTACAAAGTTTCATAATCAGTCTTTTATCCAATTCGATATAGTTTACAAACCTGCAATCTGAAAATGATAAAGTACAACAATGTACATGGTTAACTCTAAAAGAACTGACATGGTTTACACTATTCACATCCTAATTGCTTCATTACAAAGTCATGAATAATAACAGTCTTAATTAAAGATAATCAATTAAGTATCATATCTATCAAACATATGTCCCGAACACCATGTTCTAGAGACATTAAGCATTTCTTTTTACCCTCGTCAGATATATATATATATATATATATATATATATATATATATATAACATATATGTATATATATATATATATCAACAAGTATTGGATGTAAGTATTGAATCCATCCAACATATCATATTAGCTTTCATTAACCGGGTAATGCAATGTAATTACTTAAAATGTCCCCTAACATATTGCATGTTAATACTCCACAACAAAAGATGATAAGATATTTCATACTAATTCTACCTTCCAAGTTCCATAATAAGCCTTCAAGTAATTTAGTTGTCAAAACTAATTATGTTTCATAGTCACTTTCCATAGTTGAAAATAAATATTTTCAACATATGCCCAACAGGCTATCAATGGTAAAAATTCTGCAAACCTTAACTTATTCATAAAATAAACAATCCTTCTATACATATGTTATAGAATCTAAATAAGACCAAATCGTGGATTTAGATATGTAGGAAAAGGAAATCGGATTAATTTTATCAAAAATATCATCCTACGGAAGTCCTCACTCCTCGTAGTTCCATTCAAAGAGAATAAACTTGCAAGTGTAACTATACTCAATTTAGAGTTCATTCAAAAGCTTTATAAAAGAAGATGTATCAACCCATTGATATTGTACATAAAATGGGTAACCATCATAAACAACGAATATAATCAACTAAAACTTCACAAGGTTTGGTTTGTTTTCAGCCCACTCGAGTAGAAGCACTCAATATAAACAATGAGAATTAATCATGAAACTCAACATGCATAGACTATGATATATCCTAGCCAAACCAAAAGAATCAGGGTTCGAGATGAACCCATTTTCCATCAAGTATGTTGGCTTGAAAGTCTCAAGCCCTTACCAAACTAACTAAAGGTTACCATCTAGATTTAAAGGAAACCTTTTCAAAATCTAATGATAATTTACAGTCAGACCAGTTCAAACACATGTTCGAATTGGGGAACCCAAGTCTCCCAGCCAAACCAAAAGAATACAACATTCGATTTGAACCCATTTTCCATCAATTATGTTGAATTTAAAGTCTTAAGCCCTTACCAAACTAACTCAAGGTTACCATTGGTTGCCAACAGATTTAAAGGAAACCTTTTCAAAATCTAAACAATTTACAGTCAGACAGTTCGAACCTTATTCGAATTGGGGAACCCAAGTTTCTTGAAAAATCATCACAAAATACGAGTACCCAGTTCATCTTTTAGGTGGAAATATTTTGCAAATACAAACAAAGAACTTGGGAACGAGGCCAAGGGCTTAATATCTCAATAAAATCTTCATCAAACAAACCCATTTCAAAATACTCAGATCAAAAGGGTAACAACCCAAATTAGATATCCTACAATAAAAAATTTACCTTTATTACTCACACAAAAAGTTATTCCAATACTTCATAATGAAAAAGTTAAGCAAGGAAGAGTATAAAAATGCCTATAAAATGGAGAACCCTAATATTTTTCTCACTTTTTCCTTTGAAAACTTCAAGAAAGTCGAACAATAAAACCCAAAAAAAAATCGAGTCGTGTTTTACCAACATTTCTTACATTAAGTTGCACATTACACAATCCTAGATTCACATAAATCAACCTAAACAGCACATGTATGAAACCATCAAAGCCACTAATCTTCCACAATTTCTAATCCTGAAATGGTTCCACATACCAACATGGAGAGTTCAATCGAGTGAAACTCAAGAGGAGAAAAAAACAAAAATGTGTGCCAATAGAACAATAAGAATAGAACCCATGAAAGTTAGGTAGCTTCTCCTAGAAGCTTTGGACTTTTTGAAGAACTACCTTGCATTGAATGCATTCCAATATACATGTGCCACATTGTGGCTCCATTTAAGTCTCAACAACTTCCCTCCAAATTTGGCGTGGGTGTTAATCGGTCGGTCCAAGATTTTAGATAACCAATCTTATATTACAAAGTTGCATGGGTCACTCAATTGACTGCTAAACAATCAGATCTAAATCTTTAATCAATCCCAAAACCCATTACATAATTTGCACAGAGTTACAATTTGATCGGTCCAAGGTTCGAGTAACAACTCAAACATACCATTTCCAATTTTGCATGGTGAGAAATAACAACTAAGCAATCATCATATACTTATCAACTATCATTCGAGTTTTGTCAACCATATTGATTCCATACAAGCAAGACCAATGAACAACGTCGAAGACTCTAATAATCGTAAATCAAAGCCAAGTAAATACCTTTCAACGTTTTTCTTAACAATGAAAAGGGAGCGTAACAAATCAACTTAATCAATCATGTCAATTACCTCACCATTGTCCATCTTACTTACCAAAGAAATGGATTAAGACATACTTAAACAATTTAATTGCTCATTTCAAACACTACTTTTTTCCATCACTATGGTCTAAGACCGTGTTAGATCCAAATATTTGATATTATGTTTGATGCCATGGAAATGACTATAATAATGTTGTCATATATAATATTCAAGCCTTCCATTTGAATGGTAATATTGTCGCTCCGAGGTGTTAGACCCAACCTCGTTGACACAATTAATGATAAGCGGATAACACGTTTACCTTATTGAAGAAATCAAACATTGCCAACACCCAATGAAGAATTTCATAGTGCCTCATGGTCCTTGATATAATCAAACACTTGTAAGATTAGTCATTTATCAATCACAACAATTATTTCTTGATAACGAAATACCACCAAAAAATACATTAGTATTGCATGTTTTTAACATCGTTATCAAGCCAATAATTCCAGCAAGCGAGATAAACTGGAATAATGATAAACATGTACAACCATACAATATAACCAAGCATCTAAATCATCATACTCGACATGGTAAGTACATTCGTGTGGCTGATTTTTCACCAGTGTGAAATCTTCATGAACAGTAAGAAAACATAGTCATCTAAGATAGTTACAACAACCAACAGTCCACCAATGTACGAAAATATCACACACATGATGGTAAGCACATTCAAACATCAAAGCAAAACAATAATAATTCATAAATGCTAAGTGCATTATGAGTGTCGAATGACAAGCATTGTTACATGGTTGTACATGCAACTACAAGTAAGTGTGCATATCCTTTTCAAGATATGCATACACACGTGTGGCTACGTATACAGCTACGCAACAGAGTTTTTTCTTTTGCTCTTGTAACCCACTCTTCATTTAGACTTATCCATTTCGACGAAACATACAAAAATTTCGGAATGTGACATATACTTAATTTTATATAACCATCTAGATCCTACATTACTTTTTTATGAGGAAGAGGGACTAATTCTCAAGTTTAATTTTTGATTAGAGCATTATATTCAACTTTTATGGCATTAACCCACCTTTCATCTAGGCTGACTTCTTCAAAATATTGAGGTTCAACCTCATACAAATTTGACAAGGCATGATAAGTATGTTGACTGCAAGTCATCTTTCTCATATTATTAGGCTGCGAATTAGATATCATATTTTGAGTCCATTTATGAATATTAGACTAAGACACATATTGAAAAGACTCCCCCTCAATATCTACATTCATCATATCAGAAGAAGGATGAGAAGCGTCTTGGAAATCAATTTCCATATTGTCTGAAGAAGGAATATAAAATTGAAGAGTTTCAAACTCAAGAAACACAGAGGAGGGAAGAAAGGAATAGAACATGAACATTCATATTTTTTATAATAATATGTTTGACTAGATCAAACAATCTTAATCATTTTTTGCGACCGTCAATACATAACAAAAATGTAAGAGTAGGAGGTAAGATCAAGTTTTTGTCTTTTGACTTAAGGAATGAGAAGGGAAACATGGACTACCAAATACCTTTTAATGAGAGATATCTATGTTTTTTATTTGGTCCAGACTTCATGAAGTGTAGTTTGATGCAAATATTTAATAGGAATTCTATTTAAGATATGAAAATACAGTGTACATGGCTTCAGCCCATAGAGGATATTAGGTACTTTGGACACATGAAGTATGGTCCTAGCCATTTCTATGATTGTCTTATTCTTCATTTCTGCTATGTCATTTTGTTGTGGGGAATATGGAGTTATTAGTTCTCTTTGAATAACACAAAACACACAAAACTCATCAAAAATTCTTATTGACATATTCACCTCCATTATCAGTTCCGAGTCTCTTTATTTTCACACTAGTCATGTTTTCAACTAATGCCTTTAAAGTCTTGAAACTTACACAGAACTTCAAATTTTATCTTAATGTAATATGACTAAGTCGTTCTAAAAAATGCATCAATGAAACTAACAACATAAATTGCTCCACCAAGAGAAGAAACTTCCAAAGGACAGTTTACATCACTATGGATTAACTCAAGTAAGTTAAAGGAATTAGACTCATGATTTTTATGAAATGGTTCAATGTATTGCTTACAACACAAGAAAATTTCACAAGATCCATGGTCTATTTTCAAATTAGGGAGTCCTATAACAAGGTTAAGTCAAAACATTTCAAATAAACTTTTAAAGTTCACATGCCCAAGCATTTTCATGTTATAATTGAACAACATTACAAGAAGAAAAGAAAGACAAGTTTCAGCAACAAATCCTTCAAAAACATACAATGCATTCTTCTTAAAACCAACAACGATAATATTACCAAGCTCATTCCTTACATATCATTTATGTTTTAATAACACAACTTTGCAATTTTATCTAGTTAGTTGAGAACAAGATAAAAGGTTTTTCTTTAAGTTAGGAACAAATAAAACATTACTAATGGTTCACATTTTCTACTTAACATTACCACAACATTCAAACCTGATGACAAAATTATCACCTAGAAATACATTCTCATGACATTCTACAACATCATAAAGAATTTCATGAATATATGTCATGAATGCCTAGATGCACCAATATCTAGGATCCATTCGTTGTCATTAGAGGCTAGGAGAGTAGTATAAAGAGCAATAAATTACTCAACATTGTTAGCTTGGTTTTTAAATTGATTCTAATTTATATTCTTATTATTTTTATTGTTGAAGTTCTTATTTTTATGCATTATTATGAACCTTATT
Source organism: Taxus chinensis (assembly GCA_019776745.2). Lineage (NCBI taxonomy): Eukaryota > Viridiplantae > Streptophyta > Pinopsida > Cupressales > Taxaceae > Taxus > Taxus chinensis. Next base: position 178,282,037 of record CM034150.1, on the reverse strand, counting down.
AACTTTAGAGTAACAATAAACTACTTTATGGCCTAGTTTATCACATTTGATACATGTGCCATCAAACTTGACCTTAAACATTTAATTATTCTTAGGTTGGAACTTAGATTTAAAGTTTGATTGTTGATTAGCATTATTGTTTTTTCTTCTTTTTAAATGATTTCTTATTTTGGGATAACAATTCCTGAGAGGCATTCTCTTTCAAGTCAAATTTTTCCATTACACTTTCTTCTTGAATGAGTAAAATAGACAAGGTATCAAAATCAGGTAAATCGGACTCATTTTGATACTTAGAATTCAAATAGAAATGTAATTTCTAAATTTTTGAAAAGGTATGTTAATTTGAATGATAGAATATAATAATTTATCTTGAAATAATTCACAATTACAACCATCTAACTGAGTCTTAATGTTCTTAATCTTAGCTAGATAATTGACTATCTTTTCATCTCCTTTCATTGGAGTTGTAAACAATTCCATGGTTAGTTTTATTATCTTAGAAATATTACTACGTTCATGCATAGTTTGCAATTGAATCCATGCATCAGCTGGAGACTCTATGTGTCGTATATGCAACAAGAATTCATCTATGATACTTTAAAATAAGATGGAGCCCACATTTCAAATCCCCCCAAGGTTTCTTCGGGATTTTTGGGAGAAGATACTCACATTTTCAAGTGTATCGTTGCATGTCTGTAAACCAATGGTGTCTCTTTTCAACACCACTATCTTGACTAGAATTCCAATAGCTTCTAGATTTTCATTGTGGATCCTCTCATAAGAAGGGCTTTAAGCCTAACTCAAATCCAAATACTATAGTTTGTACCAATTCACCACAACTAAGATTGTATTACCATGTAAAAATATATAGTTACATTCAACTAGCCATTTTTAGCCATATAAAAAAGGCTTAGCAAATTTGAAAAAAATAGTGTTATTCAGGTTTTAACATTTACATATATTCATGGTTAGAAGAAAATAGACTTTTATGTATTTGAAACAAATGAAAATGCTTGCAACTTATTAAACACACTCAAACAAGGTATGAGAACCAAGAAGGAAAGCCACAAAACACAAAAAACATGTCGTAAAAGGCCATAAGGAAATAAATAAAAATATATACTTTACAACTCTAGACCATTTATACTACTAGCTTTGGACCAAATACACTGCTAGCTCTAGACCAAATACATTTCGGGCTCTGGACCAAATACAACTAGCATGGTGAAAATCCAAAAAACCTTCAAACAAGGTATGAAACTTAAGTAGAGAGGCCACAAAATAAAAAAACATGTCGTGGAGGGAAAATGAATAAAGAAGATATGTGCACATAACAAGTTTAGAAGCGACACAATAAAAAAAAATAGTGGCTCACGGGTTTTTTTGAACTTTTAGTGTTCCACAAAAAAAATAAGGTAAAATTTGTGGACAAAGGAAGTCTTTGCAAACAAAGAAAACATCCTTGGAATAAAGGAAGTCTACGTGGAACAAAGAGAAAAGACCACAGAACAAGTAAAAATGATATTTGCATATTAAAAATGTCCTCAAAAAGAAGATATGCAGAATGTCTTCCACTAAGGAGAAATGCCGTGAAACACTTGAAAATATCATGTCATGAGGACACACAAGGCAAGTTCACAGAAGAAGTTATAACTTGTGCAGGTCAACTACAGAAGTCCACAGAACAAAGAAAACAAGTTTCGAAACAAAGTTTTATCCTTAATTTTTAGTGTTTCGAGGAAAAAAATAGTGTTTCGAGAAAAGGTCGCGAATGATTAAAACAACCGTGAAACAAATAAAATTGATCGAAAAAAGCCACGAAACTAAAGTTAATGATCTGTGGGTCAAACTAAAAACTACAAAGAAAATTGCTCGCAATGCAAAATAAGTCGTGGAACACTCAAGAAATAGTCCGCGCAACACTTAGAAAATAATGCCGCATAACAACTATAAATATGTCGTGAACACTTAGAAAATAAGTCACGCAAACACTTTAAAAATGTCGCAAAAGACTAAAATTAGCCACGAAACTGAAGGGAAAAAGTAGCATGAATACACAAAAATGTCGTAAAAGACTTGAAAATACTAAGGAAGGTCGTAGATGATTAAAACAACACAATCTAATCACACAGAAGGTTTCGGGGGATAGAAACATCAAGTACACACTTAGGTTTTTATCATTTCACACTAATAATTTAAAGATCCAAAACTTCTACATTTATCTTAATTCACATGAATTAGGGTTTTTGCACCTTATAGAACTGAAAAACCACGCGAATGCTCAAAATTAGGTTGTCACGAGTTTTGAAATTTTCAAGCTATCTTCTTCAATTTGATCTACAGATTCTTTGCACCTACAAATCACAAACAATAAATCTATCCTATGCACAACCATAAACACCATAGCTCTAATACCATGTCAGGAAAATCATGGGGAGAAATAATAACATAAATTTATATATCCACCATATTAAATTGAGCCAAGGATTAGAGTTTATGTTTTAACAACAAATTATGATAAATTACATCACAAAATGAATTAGATATTAGATTTATGCATAAACATGAAAGTAAATGAACACAAGACACAAGATTTAGGTGGGAAAATATTTCAATAAAAACCCCAATAAAAAATCACTTATTTTTATTGAGAATATACATTTCATATAGCACTCCCACTATTTCCAGAATCCACATTAGTTACACCTTCAATAAGGAGTTATAAAACTCATGTATTTATATGCATTCATTTATCATGTTTTGTTAAGATAATCTTGCATCATGTCCCTTGCTCGCATGCATCATGTAATCAGATCACCTTGATTTATATCAAGGTGACTGGCCCTATCTCAAATAGATCACTCTTATATTTTATATCAAGGTGGGTGGCCACTTTGGGTCACTCTTATTTTAAATTTAAACATATGTCAACCTGTTATGGGGATTCACACAAGTCTTTGGTGGGTTTTTAATTAAGCAATTTCCCGGTTAACATTACAACCCCAACAGATGGGACCAACAACTTAGGTCGTCTAGGTCTCGAGTTCGATTCCCAATCCCAATACGGTGTGCGGCGTGGGGCCTCCATAACATTGTTTGAGGTTATAGGGTTGTTCGCCATGTGGTTTAGAGTCAATGAGGTGGGTTAATGCACATTGAGTCATTAGGCTTCCAATTTTTTGCTACCAAAAAAAGCAATGAACAACATAATGAAGGGAAGTGATGAATGAATCGTGGAGATCGAGTATAGTGATGAAACACCCTCTTATTCACAAAATGGGCAACGATGTGGTTTTAGTTGATGCTAGTAAAGGTAGCTTTGTCAATCTTGCCAATGTGATAGAGGAAGAAGCCAAACATAGAAATTATAAGGGGAAAGTGGGATTGGGGATTGATGAAAAGGAGATCATGATATTTGGTTTTCATGAATGCTTTGGAGAAACCCATCCTCTCCTAGCATATGGTATCTTCTCCGTTACAGAGATAATCAATTTCAAGGAAGACAATCCTAAGTAATGACAATTTAAAGTCCTAGAATTTCGACAAGAGCAAGCTTCTTTCCCAAAGTACTTTAGCTCATTGCATATGCTAGAAACCTCAAGTTGTTTTATTATGTTCTAGTTAATTGTATGGCTTGGTATGTCCTATTTTTCCTCATTAATAAAATCTAGTTAATTGTATGATCTTGGTATGTTCTAGGTCTCCTCTATAGCATGTTGAGTTAGTACTATCATATAATTGGTATGTTCTGGTTATATCCCTCTTAGTAACAATGTTTACAAATGATGTTGGTATTTCAATAAATTTATCAACTTGTCATGCTCAATTTGATTTATATTTTATATTTAAGAGCATGCTTGTGCTTATACTCTATTTTATTTTTAGGTGTTTATCATTTTTTTATGGATCGTTTGTGTTTGTATTGTAGAAGAATGGAAGATTGTTTTCCTTCAAAAACTTGGGCACCTCACTTCCATTAATGCAAAGGTCTTGATTACTACCCCACCCGCTAGTGGTGGTAGAAAGAAGAGTATCCATCCATTGCTTTTTCCCTATCCCACTCAAACCTAGGTATTTTTTCAATATTCTTTGTTTCATATTTCCTTTATTTTGTTAGAGCTTTTTATTTTTCTGCACAATGTACAATGAATTTTAGTATTACTTTAAAGGCCTCTGATTGAACGTTTTTCTAAGTTGCAATCCTTCACGATATGAAATTACATTGCTCTTGCATAAATCCCATGGTATCGAACAAAGTCTTGATATCATATGGATTTGAATGAATTGCATAGAAGGAAAGAGTAGAAACATGCATCTACTGACATGGATGGTTGTGTTGTAGACAAGGAAAACTTTCAAATAAAAGTTGTTTTCTCTTAGACTTGGAGATTTTCTTTAGTTACCTGGTCTTAGGGACGGGGAGATAGCCGGATGGAGGGACAAGTCTTCTGGGACCAAAAAAACAAACCATATTTTGGCAACGGCGAGGGGACAATCATTAAAATAATATATAAAAAATACTATTTAAATATTTTAACTTCATTCAATTAAATTTAGGGGATTAAACCATATTTTGTATTTTATGGTACTTACAAAATTAGAATCTAATGTTTCTGGTAAAAATAACAGTTCCATAAAAATGAAAACATCAGAAAAAAAAAATTTTCAAAAAAAAAAAAGGGTATGCCCCCTCCAAGACGCCCAGTGCCCAAAACATAAAAAATTGGATGTGTCCCCTCCAATACCCCAAGTCCCCAAAACATAAAAAATGGGATGTCCCCAAAACATTCAAGATGTCTAGGAAGTCATCAAAATTTAGGGGACGCATCCCCACATAACATTGATTTTCAATCTTTGTTTCTTAATATTGTTAATTAATTAATTGATTAACAAAGTCCCAAAGTTTCCTCCATTTCTTTGTATTTTGGCTTTTTGAAACCGCCCCTTCTATCATGATATCACCTCATTTGGTATACAATTAAGCTCCTCTCTAATTTTGATAGGCAGTCGAAGGCACTGGTCATGAGTACGTGTTAGGGTTACAGTAAAATGCATACTAGACGCCTAAATGGATGTCCATGAATAGGGAAACATCCACGAATAGGTGCGTATCTTGCCAAGCTTTGTTTGAGGTCAGATTATTGCCTATCAAAACTTTTCCACCCATAGTTCTTGAAACTGCTTGAATTCTATGAAAATAGTGTGTATTATTGAACCGAAGTGCCGACAATAATTCATATCTTAGTTGTCTTTTGTTAAGATTTTTGTATTCAGGATCGATCCAAGGAGCACTCTCTTCTCAATGGCAAATACTATTATATCAATTCTTACTGTGATCTATGATGCTGATAAAGTTTCATGTTGTCTCTAACAATTTAGCTGCACTGTTAATATTCTAAGCTCTCTGTGAAACTTCTACAATTTACAAGAATTCACACCATTTTGAAAAAAAAAATGGTATTGAACCTCAAGACACAGGCTGAATTTTGCATAAAAGATATTTTGAGGATAAATTGCAACCTTCCTTGTTACACAAATAGTACTCCTTTCAGTTAAACACACGTTACTGAATTTTGTGGAATGGATACTCTTCAGTCCTCCAGGCAAAGTCTCTGACACCAACGGAAAAGAAAAAAAAAACAAGCAGATTGTTTCCACCTTTGATTAAAAAACACAAAGCCAATAGGCATCAGTTCCCTATGATTGCGTAATACATCTTAACGGTTCATTATTAAATATAGCTAAAAAGCACTACCGTTCCATCTGCAATAATAAACACGACTGGTTTTGTGCATTCAAGGCAAGGATGCCCATACCTAGTCAATCTCTATGTGCTCCTGACATCCAACGGCTTAGCGTCAAGCTTCTTCCTCAGATCCATCCATTCACTCTGGCACCAAGGGGATAATTTTTAGATGTTTTCGTTGCAAGTGCCCTTGCAGACATGTATGCCGACCTCTGGCCACAAAACGCCCACAAGCAGCCTTCATTGAAGTGCGCTAAACACATCCCCCATGCCATGTCTCTTCATCTACATTCCTTCACAAATCCAAGATACTCTGCCATCTGGCACCACTTGTGCACTTAAACTCCCACCTATGAATATGACATCCATCAAAGCTTAACGGAGATGGAATATCCCTGCTTTAACAGAGGATTTCAAATGTCGTCACTCCTCTTCAAGCCCTATTAAAACCCTATTGAACGCTGCTCCATACGTACCTCATCTATCAACAGCTTCAACTAAAAAAAAACCTGTACTTCTCTTTTTCCAAGTATCTGAATTTGGATAGCTGTGGATACTGCCAACAGCAGTTCTAGGTGCTCTTTCTTTGCTGTAAATTACACTTCAAACCCTTGCCTTCTAAAACTGCCACGCAAAGAAGACAAATGAATCTATAACAAATGCCACCACTATTCCTGCAGATTGTACTGCTTTAAAGATAGTTGGCTGCCGCTATAATTGCGCATGACAACAAATGACCCAGATGCGTTTAATCCTCGTTCAGAATTGAAAAAGAACCTAACAAATATTTCAGCCTCCAATGGTTGGTATACTCCACAATTTGAGCTCATTTCGCATGGTTTAATTTTTCTTTTTGGACTGTAAACTCTGTATGTGCACATTGATGGATACCGTAGGAACGTGGAACTAAGATTAAATTGCCACACCTGTTATGACTGGGAGTGGCTTGGATGGCGGGATGGGCTACATGTCTTCCTTGTTCTGGCACTACATAGTACTTCAAAAATTGCTCAACAGTTCACAATAACTCAATGGTCTTGCCCATCTCAGAATTTATAACAGCCGTTGATTCAAATTGTGGCAGCAAAGCTCCACTATATATGTTACGCCTATTGGAGTAAAAATGATGATTGAGTTTTATATATTACCTTTAAACACTTACGACACTTGAGATTTCATTTACAATTTTTTGAAAAAATGAATACGGAAGAATTTTGTTGAAGTCAAATTATATCAATTAATTACTTTTGGGAAGACTTCTTACCTCTTCAGATCAATTATCATGTAGTAAACAAATATTTATTCAAATAAGCACAAGTAGAGATGTAGGAATAAAACATTCCAAAGTTCATAGCATGTAGACTCAGATTAACAACTTCTTTCAAAAATCTAGTATCTGCTTTTACACAAAATAAAAGCTTTTCAGACTTCGTTATTTCCTAGGAAATAGAAAAAAGATATGCAAATATACAAAAAGTCAAAAACATATAAAGACATCTGCATCCAACCCCTTGCACTTGAGATTTTAATCAATTCCTAGGCACGTCCATTTATTTGCTGTCTAAGACGTGGGATATATGACATTGATCTAAGAAGCCCGGAACAACATTTTAGCAACTCTCAAAATACAAGCCACTTGAACGAGTGTTCATCTATTGGATCATGTCATTGCCATTGTTTGGAAATCTTGCTTCTCAAAAATATAAGCTATCTGGGACCACAGCAGTATCTGTGTATAGATACGTGAACCCAATAAATCAGATTTTTATAAGGCAGACGACTAAATAAGATAAACTTTCAAGTATGCAGCAAAGTAAACAAGCATGTTTTGGAGGTTGGGGGGGCGGGTATGGACTTTGAGTGGCAAAACAAACTGCGTGATTTTCATTGATTCATACGTATAAAAAATGAATTCCAAGTACTGATCGTTCAGATCTAACTCATCACTCTAAAGAACCAAATAAATAGGTAGATCTATGGATTTAGATTCTCCCAACTGCTCACATAACATTCTCTAATCAAATTCTCTACAATCTCAATTGAATTCTCTAATGGCCTGTGAAAAAATTTGCTCTCCACATGGAAAATGAGCTTAATAAATTTGCCTATCATATCTGAAGCACAGATACATGTAATTGCCGCTTTCTTTCACTCATCAATTAAAAATATAAAGCCCCTGCAACCATGCTCTTGACCCAAATGTCGCAAATGTAAGGGCAATGGACAAAGTGCTTGGTTGTCAACGAACATCTCCAACCCTCGGTCATCCAAGCACAAAATTCAATGAATGTGTTAAATTTTTCCTTCAGAAAGTCTCAAGCTTTACCCTCTGTAGCAAGCTTCTTTCGCTGGTGGTGTTCTGCAACTTTGTAATCTACCACTTCTCTAAAAAGGTTGGCATCAAGCACACAGTCCCAACTGCCATAGACAGCAGCTTGAACACTGGCCATCATCTTTGCTATTTCTCGGCCAGAGAATCCTTCAGTTATAACTGCAGCCTCGCGGATTACATCTTCCGATATACCCTTTATCTCTATTTTTTGTTGCTTCCCCCTGAAGAAAGATGCCCATCTAGTTCTAGTATTACCTGCAAGCGCAATGTACTTCTCCAAATACAGTTTGAGTAACTTACACCGCTCCTCTTCTCCAGGAAGAGGGAACTCAAGAACCTCGTCAACACGATCAGTAACAGCTGAATCGAGATCACCAGGCCGATTTGTTGCAAGAGCAAGCACTATGTCTCTAGATTGATCCCCAGTACGATACAAAAGTGCATTAAGAGCACTCCGCTGAGCTTCACTCATATGAGTGTTGTTGCGCCTGCATCACAATACCATTGAAATTAGTAAATTGCAGTAAGGCAAGCAAAAGCCATGGTAACAGTAAACAGTATTTAGTACACATGAAAAACTAGACTTTGGATGCCCAAAAAGCAATACAAACCGAATTTTGCGTCTTTGCTGAAAATCTTAACGCATAAATATCAGTTCATATTTTAGAGCATGCTTGTGGCATTCAAAGAATCATGAAAATCTACCTAAATTCTGTAGACTTCAATGAAAAATTACATAATTTCCATTAATTTTAGGCACAGACAACTCAAAATACTAACATCTCAATGCTTATAAGCCATAATCACATCCAACACAATGACAGGGACCAGCTCAAGACAAACATACTAAAACTCACTTCAACTTTAAACAGTATTAACAAAGTTGCCAACCATTCTCAAGCAATGAAGGCTAAAGAACATAAATACAGGTAGATAAGCAAGCTCAAAGCCAATAAAATCAAACGCGTGACACGCTTAATACAACCCTTTCATAAGCAAATCCAAAACTCTAAAACCAAACATCAGATTGAATTGTCATCAGTCACTCAGATAAGGAGCCAAGACAGCTACAAACATGACATTAACAAGGTGGAAAACACAGTGCATCCATCAATGCAAGGACATCCAACTCTGATAAGAGTATTCAATCAGTTATCTTGAGATTAGTAGTACACATCCATTGGTAGATATCTCATTGCCCTAGAAACTTTGCAGTGGGCTAGGTACCACCCCTTAATAATGTAATTAAAGAAAAAATTTACACTTCTTATTATAAACTTCCGTAATATATGATGTCTTTTCGATTTCAACAATAGGAGGAACCAGAAGAAGAAATAAAATAATGAAGCTTAGTGTCTTATCCCTTAACTATTAAATTGAAATTATATAGGTCCAATCACAAGTGTAAGAAACCCCAGATAGGCAGTGAAAGAAAAAAATAGGTGAAATGAAACCAATATTATAAATGCAGTTAAAAATATCACTTTTTCAGTGTCTACATATCTCGTAGCTAACTGCCATGCACTAGTGTTCAGACCCAGATTAAATGATTAAGTGCCCAAGGTTGCAATTATTTAAACTATCCTACCACGAATGCAGAATATAGAGGATATTGGTAGGAGTTACAAGAGGGTGAAAGGCCAAATGCTTTGAGTTTCTATCAAGAAGAAAGAGAAAAATGAAACAAAAGCATGCAAGCACGCGCCTATGCAAATGACAGAAATGCCTGAAGACGAACACTGTCAGGCTGGGTAACTGGGAACTAGCAGAAGCCTGAAGACCAAGAACATGCTACAGGTGCCAAACATTCAAAGGAAAAAGGAAGGTTCACGAGGAAATAACATCAACAAGGTACAACACACTGTAGAGTAAAGATCAGAAGCTCCTCAATGAATCTGATAAAAGAAAACACCCCGTGCCAAGTATAAGAAGTACATACATATTTCATACAAGTACATTTTCATGAAGCTGTTGAGGATGCATATGAGGAAAACCCATAAGTAAAGAGTAGTTTAGCCATTTCTGATATGGCTTCCTTCAAAAATCTACATTCTTCATCATTTTTTAATTATATCTAATGGCTATAGAAATGCCTGAAATTCACCTGACTTGAACAAAACAAAGTTACTCTTTTGACACCTCTGTCATACATAGCAATGGTCCTACAAAATCTAACCCCATTATCCAAAATGTGGCTGGTGGTTATACACTTAACACATCCCATGACAATATACTTTTAAGTTTTAACTGCAACAATTTCCTGCTCTATCACATATTTCACATTCTTTTGACCCTTGCTTTAAAAACTACTTACCGTGTATTATCAATTACAGCAAGCCTACCAGCTGGTCCATATGATTTGCAAGCAAGCTCATACTAGAAATATTTGAAAGTATCATGTCCTGATCTGTAACTCCATCAATGACTTGATATTATATAAACTTTAGACATGTAAAACCAAGCTTCATCATTCTGCCTTGTCCACTGATGCCTGAATTTTCCCAGAAGATAATAATTTTGCAATCCTTCTCTATTGCAGTAAAGGACAACATCCATGTGAAACAGACACACAATGATTTCCCAATTGCCAATTTCAGATCTTTTTGCACGGGCTTAAGTGTTCATGAATTTCCATCCGATAATATTGGCTGTTAAAGAGAGAATGAAAGCTAACCTTCAATACGAACAGTCAACTGGCTAATTTCTATAAAAAAAAAATCAGAACTTAGATTTACCAATTGGTATGTTTTACCAGGTTATTGGCCAATAAATTAACAATATTTGCAAAATTTTATCAAGTGTTGCTATAAGATATTTACATTTTTTATTTATAGAATAGAAATGTTTGCCCAATATTTCTATACTTACAAAATAAACCTTCAAGTCAATAAGGTTTTCCCGGGGCGTTGGCCTATTGTGTGGTTGATTGATGTTTTAAATGAAGTTGTCTATGTCATCCCATACATTATTAATATATTATAAATCAGATTTGGGTGCTGACATAGTTTAAGCACCATTAACTTATACATTTACTTGATCACATGTTATCACTACCCGTCATTAGTCTGCTTACTTCAATGACATCTTCAAGTGTGTCAATTATTAATTTATTACCATATGGCACAGCAGTGAAAAACAAGCATTTAACGCCTGGCCTTAAAATGGATAAGTTTCCACAAGAGTTGCCAGTATATGGTCATTTCTAGTTCTTGTACCTACAGAAATATCCCTCCTTTGGTTATCGATATCTATAGTTTCAGTTGATTTTTAATGGGTATATTATTGCAATTGACGTATACTAACATCTGAAATAGTATGCCAGTGCCTGGATGCCGAAAAATCATCATAAGGCCCTAGGGCTACATATGACATCAGTTAAAACAAATCTATGAGATGATCATGCATAGTTTTTTATTTCAAGGTCAGTAGAGGTATACATACAGAAAGAATTACAATACAAAACATTCAACAAAATGCAAGTATGCTGTCACAGGAAGTGGTTTGTGATATTGCTATCAAAACATTAATTTTTAATGATACAACATGAAGTTGGTCTTAAGTATGAATCCCCCAGAAGCACCAAATGCTTCTCGATTGCAATTTTTTATTTCTTGATCTGAGTAAACAATTCTGCAGGTAAAATGCAAGTTCAGTTACTGAAGCACAGATATTGCTTTCTCACCTAATCTACGTCTCTAGGAGATTACAACTCAGCAAATTCAGTACTTACAAACTAAGAGATGGACCACCCACCCATTAACACAATGTCACGTGTATCCAACCATTAAACCATTTATGGAATATATGCATGAACACTCAATGAAGTAAGCTTAGGTGCCCTTTTGAGTACATGGCACCCAAGAATTGGATAAGCTGTGAATACTCCAGGCTGATGGAACAGTTGCTAACTACCCACTCAGAAACAAAAAAACACTAACAGGATGCCAAAAACATTACATTGGTTAACAAGACCATAAAAGTACAACTTTTTTTCATGTAAATAGAAGAATAATATATTTGGCCTAAAAAAATGAATTCAAGGGAAAGGAAAAGCATACAGCAATATCATCTTGCCTAAAACGAAGGTACGAGGGTCTGTAGAGAAAACTATATCCTCTCCATCCTTTTGGTCAAGATACAATACCATCGGAAACTTATCACTTACAATCTTTGCCGTAATATGAGAAAATAAAAATTTAAGCTATGCTGCAAAGAATACATACTCGCATAGAAAGGCGTCAGCTTCATCAATGAAAAGTAATAACCCTTTCCTCGATTTTGTAGCCCAGTCAAAGAGCTGATGAATTTTAGTGACAGCCTGTGAACCCAATGGAGCTACATCTCCTCCAGTCATCAATGCATATTCCAGGCCCTGTAAAATTTGCATTAGACTATAACTCTAAATTATCACAAACAATGAAACACTGCCCCTCATTTTCACAATGTAGACACCATAAGCATTCAAATTTCATCACCATCCAAGAATCTAGATACCAAATACTTCTACCATTGCCAAATGTAGATGAAATGGATTCTATTTAAATCCTTGAAATTGTACAGACAGCTTAAGAAGAAACTACATAGCACAACAAAATCAGACATATTCATGGGAATGTCTTCCCTGCAGACATTTACAAGACCACATTAATATTCTTTGAAAGCTAAAAAAGGAGGAAAATAAAGATCATAATATTATTCAGCTTTAGCCCCATTGGCAAATCTATGATTATGAAATAATGCCTAGTGTATACAGACACACACAGGACCATACCAGATTTTAAAGATATTTTCAATATGAGGCCAATGTTATGCAGAAAATTATATACCGATTTGCGAGCGAGTTCCCTTGCTGCCATTGTTTTTCCGGTGCCAGGGGGTCCATAAAAAAGCATGTTTCGGAAAGGAGCCTGATGGGACTTAGTGTTTGCAGTTGCACTGGCAATTTGTTCAATTCTCTTTTGCAATGAAGGATGAAGAATTACATCACCAAAAGCATTTCCGTTTTGTGCAGACCCCTTCCCTCCAGTCGCATCACCAACAACATTTCCATTTTGTACAGGCCCCTTCCCTCCAGTTGCATTAAGAGGTTTAGAAAAGGAACTGGTGGCACGAGAAAATAAACCTGACCATGGATACTTCCCTCTTGAGGACTCCCGTATCAACGAAGGCTGACCCAATATTCTATCAACATAGCCCCAAATAACCCTGGAACCTTCTCTGCAGAGGCAAAAATTAAAAAACTCATTATCCTTAAACTTCAAACAAGTAACTAAAACGAGTATCATCACAAAAAGAATTGGATAGATGATCATTTTAAAAAAACAAACACTATAGTCTATAGGGGAATTAAGAGCCTTATTTGTAGCAGTAACTGAAATAATTGACAATCAGAGTAAAACTTGCCAACACATAGAACAACTACTATCTCAAATATACTTTGGAATTGGCTCTATATTTACCATTAACTATTCTATTTGGAGATGATACCAATGTCAATAACTTGCTCTTATAAGTAGACCCAGTTTTGTCTTACCTCTAGTCTGGCAACAGTATGGTCAAGATTCACTTTAATTCAAGCTTAAAATAGAGTGTGCCCTTAAAGTGCATTTGTTTCCTTTATTGGATGCACTATGCAACAACACTGAGTTTCTTCAAAAGTCACTCTATTAACCTTTCCCTTTAAAGGAAGAAAGAGAGGGAACATCCCAGCAGTATTTCTCAAGAAGACCTTCAATAGAAATATTTACAATCTGTAGAAGAAAGGCCTCAAAGTACCAGTATCATCTTCACCTAGTGAGACCCCTACAGAAGTAGAAAGCAGGCTCTTCAGGGAATAAATATCTAGGAAAGGATTTCTCTCTCACACATTCAAAGGGAGTGAAGCCTCTGAAGGTAAGAAATGAGCCTGAGGATATTCCAAAAAGGAGTAAGTGGGCATCAAACTTGACTTGAAGAATGCTTTAGGAGCAGTTGACGTTCACCAGACCATATGCTGGACATGATAGTCTGAATTCTCTTCAAACCTGCCCCATCAACCAACTTTAGAGTACGCCCCCAAGAATGCAGTGCATAAAGAATAGTGAGTTTTTAATGTTGGTGTCCAAAAGATACATTTTGGATATGTCATAGAAATAGAGCTTAAAGACTAGTGCTCAAACATCACTAAAGATGTATATCACATACATAACCTTAACTACACAATTGGCTACAAGCTAAGTGAAGGATAATGACCACACATCCAAACAAGTGCAAGACGAGACATACTGATCTCAAACAGCTCCTTAAGAAAGAGAGGTTGATTTTGAACAGAGTAGAGAAACATAAAACTGGTAACAACATGAAGAAAATAAAGTTCTGAAGGAGTTTCAAAAGGGCTTGACCAGGCCATTTAAAAGAAAACGGTCAGATAACTCTCAATTGAAGCTGCTGGTAGCTTTTGCAAGTCAGAACAACTGAGATTTTGAGGTGGATCATTTTAAATTGAAACAAGTTTACATCAACCAAGGTTGGGATGCTTGGCCTTCACAACCCACGTTAAAGCCCCCAAAACAAAACTGAACCCAAGAAACATTCTCGATGCAATAGATGTTCAACCTAATATGCCATTTAGCCCTAGAAGTGGTTAGCTATTCAGCTCATCGCTACGTTCATTCATAATGAGAGAAAGGGCACACATAAGAATATAACTAAGCAATAGTCCTCACCTATATGGATCCACAACTGTTATATTGGAAAAGAGAATGCAGAAAACAGTATAATCAAACAATAATCATTGACTGTATGAATTCAAAATTGTTACACTGGAAAAGGAAGAGCAAAAACAAGTATAATTAAACAATGTGTCACCTATTCACAATTGTTATATTGGAAGATATATACATTGATGTATATTAGACTTTTTAAAGAAAACATATTACATCACATTGCACTTTTTAAGGAAAATATATTGCTTGCACTTTTTAAGGAAAATATATTACATCATGTCAGCTTGCACCCACTATTTACATTGCTGAAAACAGTATCTATGGTGCCAGAGAAAAAATTCCTAACTATCTTCCAGTTACATAAATATTGCGACAACTATCTTATGTCCTGTTAACAAGCCACCATCAATATCCTATCAATCAAAAGGAGGCAATCAACAACCAAAGCATTTGCAAGGTGTTTGTAAATAACTTGTTGATAAGGACATTGCCAATGCATTATTGGAAAAAAATGGGTCATAACCTTTATGAGCTCTATGATCAACATAGAAAAGGAAATGACCAAAAGGACAAAAAACTCAGTGTAGTCACCTTATTAATATAATAAATGGACCAACTTTAAACCATTTGAATTTTGCATCAGAAAGCCTAAGAGTCGGGAGACTATTGTTAAGCAAAATGTATCAGGCAGTTAGCCAACAATAATATAATTTAGCAAATTTGTTAAAACATGCAAAAAGGGTCACAATAAAATGCAATTGTTGTTTGCAACAACAAAGACTAATAGTTTGAAGTTGCACTAAAGTTCATTACACTTATGAAAAATATGGTGATACAAAAACTAACATAGCAAGGGAATTGTGCTGCCAGAAATCCAATTGCTGTTTGCAACCACAAAGACTCATAATTTGAAGTTACAATAAATTCATTACAATTACAAAAAATATGGTGATGCAAGTAACTAATTTAGCAAGGTAATCGTGCTGCCAAGCCGACTCCAGAAGATGAAGCCATTAAACAATGTGGTTTTTGAACACATTGCAAAGGAGAATATAAAAAAAATGATAGCTGAATTGTGGAAAACTACTGTGGTCTACAACCGCTGGTTATTTATAAAATTTGTATTGATTGTTGATCAAAACTGCTGTTCTCTTTCCTTCCACTTGCATGGGGCTGTTGATTAAAATTGAATTTTTGATGACATGGTTTTTATGATATACTTCTGCAATTGCAATAAATGGATTTAAAATTTCAAACAATAAAGGCATGACAAATCACTAATGTTAAGTCCTAAACTTAAACGCATGGGTATTATCTAAGATTTGAAACTAACAAATGAAGACTATTGATATAAACTGCTAGTAAAGAGAGGCACTACTTTGTTGGAGCCTTGAATGCAATTGTAGATATAGCTTATAAGCTATACAATAAAGTTTTATAAGGGGAGCCAGATTGTGTTCCCCCTCCCTATGAAATAAATATATATTGACAGGCCAGTTGCTAAAAAAAAGCACTACAAGCATGATCCATGTCATATATACGAAAATCGGCCAATTGTGTAAATTGTTTAAGGCAGAGGCAAAACTAGCAAACCAAAAAACTGTAGACCAGCCTCTTCCCACGTTATGTTTCATCATTTAAGATCAGAGTCATGAGGGATGAGATGGAATCAATCTGCCTGCCTACTGTCCAGGGTCAATATGAGGAAGTAGGGTTAACAAGTAGACTAAACACAAGATGTCAAGGAATAATATACTAACACAGATTTATTGTCCAAGATACATGATCGTGAAGCCCACCAGCAGACCAACTATTATGAAGCCCATACCACACTGTACACATGGTGTTTCAAGTTTACAGATGATAGTGTTAGCATCCATGTAAGGTTCCTACATTGTAATGCATTTATACAATTTAGGCACATTCACCATTTTTTCCTGCATGAAAATTTGGATGGGCATATCAAATCATAGTCACACGACTAAGACTTGGGAATCACTTGGCAAGCCAAAGAGAAAAATTTGACGTCACACTACATTATACTTGGCAATTACTCAGGGATAAAAGATGCTAACTCCAATAGCTCAGATTCATTTTGATAATCCATAATTTTTAATGATACCAATTGTTAACCTAGTCTAAAACTCAGCAAAACCTCAATAACTTGACCGTGCTAATTTCGACGTTAGAAGAAGAGCATTTGACTACCCTTTCAATCACCTTTATGAAATGCATGATAGGTTTTTCTGTTTAAATAAAGTGCTCACTGCTAATCATTAATTAAAAGAAGTTGCAAACATGCCCTGAACTTGTGTCAAATTCAAGTATTTAGGGTAGAAGCATCACTTGTTGAGCTTATAGTTACATCTTTATACCAATTTGAAAGATATTTACTTCATTAGTCCCAGACATATCCATTCTGTCATCTATTGAGTCTTCGCTATTCCAGACAAGCCAAAGAATAAAAATCAGCAATAGCTCACAACATATTTTACTTATCTGGATAATCTTATAAAAGGCAATACGTTAATTTTATTAAAAAACCACCACTCACTGAACCTAGCTACATCTCTAGCGATTCAAACATGTGTACCTCAATCCAGCAACCTTTTAGCATGTCAACTCTAGCTATATCCAACATATCATACGCTACTAAAAATATAAATAAAGGTATCAAATTTTTAAAAAATTATTACCTCAAAAAGTATTTTACATAGAAAGATATTTTTAGCCTCTAAATAGTGGAAGCCCTTCCTAAATATTATCCCCTGCATAGTTTTGTCATAACCTAAGTCACAAGGTTTGAGTTTGTGTTTGAGTTCGACGAGGAAAAAATTTGATTCAAGTTCATCAATAAATAAAGTTTGAAAAAAAATTCGCCATTATGTTCAAAACTTCAACCAATAAAAAAAATTATTATAAAAATATGTTAAATATAAAAAGAGATCAATAATATTAAACGTAAATTAATAATAAAAATACATTAAACATAAAAGTGAATATAAAAATATTACATAAATTATAAAGTTTATTACTTCATCATTATAAAAATATTAAAGTTTATAGAAATATATATAACTAATGTTAAAGTTCATTAATTTAAGTTAATTTTAAAGTTTAAAGTTAAAATGCATAGAAACATAACAACTAATGTTCGAATAAATATTAAAACAAATGTAAAAGTAAAACATAAAAATAAATTAAAATAAACAAATAAATAACAAAACATAAAATAAAAATATAGTTTATAACCTAAACTTTATGGCAATGTGGGACAAGGCACAAAGAACTTCAGCTTTGTTCAGCCACAAATGATTTTTTGCTACAGGAAATACATCCATTCTTCCAACGAAGCGGACGATGCTGTATGAAGGTTCATCCGCTGCATAGCATCATTGTGATTGTCTCTCAGATTGGAGCCAAAGCATCATGAGTACTTTTGTAAAGAATCCTTCACGCTTTTCAAAGTCAACCGCTAGGGCATGCTCCCTCACAGATTAACGTTTCTGCTCATGCTCAACACGTCCACAAATCTTCCACTTGTTTTTTTAAGCCAAGCTTCTTATGTGATTTTTCCAAACGTTTTTAGCCGAATCACACCGAATTTTATCGAACTTTTTTCATAGCCTGAAAAAACAGCAAATTTTGAACTTCATGGATGAAATTCGCCGAACCCTGTGACATAGGTCATAACTATAAAAACCCCTCAGAAATATATGAGCTATTTAACATTTATGCTGCTTGCCATATGTGTGACTACATAATGACCACATCTTTGAATATAACATCTAAAATGAACACACAGAAAAAAATTATATTAACATCCACGGATGACCAAAAGTAGGTCGGTGTGACTCAACAATACATTCAATTACAATAGGAAGTGCTAAGGTAAAAAAGGACCCAAGGATCAAAGACTGACTGAAAAAAAAAAGAGCAAAAGCACTGAAGAATAACGAGGGGTAAGCCCAAAGCAGTGAAGCCCCAACCAATGTGATTAAGGTACCAATACAAATAGCCATGTGGGGGGAGCGATAAGCCCCAAAGAGCATGGGCTGATGAAAGTCGGCAGGACTATATGGTAGTCCCATCAAACATCTCTAACAAAAAGCATACCAAAAAATAGAGATACTGGAAGTGGAGTAACATTAAGTTTATTTATGACTGGTGATAAAAATTGGAGATACTGGAAGTGGAGCAACAGGAATCCTTTTTATAGCTATGATATAGAAGATTTATATTTTATACGACGAAGTGAGACGTGTTTTATTCCTACACCATTGAACAGAAATGGTGAGTATGTAATCCTGAGAAAAATGGAAAAAACAACTGCCAGACTATTTAGAAATCTAGGACTCCTTTCAAACACAAGATTTTAACATGGTCAGTGCTTCACCAAGGCTTGACAGTCGAATCAAGGCTCAATAAAGCTGGTATATCCGATTCTTGAATCTTTGAGCAATCTTTGTAAGAGAGGAATCAATTAGGTACGTTTTCTGGTTATGCCCATTTGAACTCTTCTTCGGCATGTTGAATTCAATTAATTATTTATTGGCTTTTAGTCCTAGCTAGGTCCTCATTTGGAAAATACCTAGAAGGTCGGACATGGTTGCAAAGAGATGACTTTCAATAAGGATGCTGTCTGCCATCCATTTACTTTGAAGGACAAGATGCAAGGAAGCCTTTCAGAAGGGAAGTTGTCCACCCAGCTTAGAAGAGTTGCATAATTTTTAAGTAACGATTTGGCCATGCAAATTAAAACCAAAATTACTTGTTTTCAGAAAGATGTAGAATCTTTTGCTCTTGGAGAAAAAGCAAAGATGTTTAGCCTTTGTAGGATTCCATGTCACACTGTTCCTCAGCTGATGTACCTCATATGTTATTTGGTGCAATATAACATGAATTTCTTCAACTCAAACATGATGCAACATTGAATCCTTAAACTGTTATACATTATGTACGAGTTTCTTAAACCTATCCCTGTTCTCCTTTCATAAAATCTTGCAACATAAACGGAGCAAGTATAAACTCCAGGAAACAACGATTACAAATAGCTGAACATCAAATTAGGAAATTAAGATCTCAAGTGTTCATAAAAATAGAGAACATAATCAGACACATGATGTCAATAACTGCAAATCACAATAGTAACTATCAGAAATGCTGCTGATCTAAATAGTTTCCACACTATATATGCAGGAAACAATAAAAACCTTGTACTGTAAATGCCTGCTGCTAGTGCTGTTGCTCCACCAACAGCTACAACCAATTTATTTTGATCTGTCAATAAAGCCCTCAAGCCCCCTACAGACAGTCATGGAAGTATTTTATTAGAACAAAATTGAAAACAACTCATAGAAATGACAAGAAACACAATGTGCTAATTTGTTGAATGGGTGAGGAATTTGGCTGAATCCAAGCATTTGATTAATCTCAACCTAGAACAACTATTCAATATTTACAAGCTTTTAATGTTTTTCATGCGATAAAGCTTTGCAAGAGGGAAAACAACACTAAACCCTTGATTGTTCATACTATTTGAGATCTAGTAAATAGGTATATTAGGAAGTAAATAGCAATAAATATCTCGAATTTAGGCATTCATTGAGCAATTTTATAAAAATGTGATTATAACCCCCTTGGATTGTCAATAAAGTTTTGTATCCTGAATTGATTTTTTATTAGACAGATGTCTCTGTGATCTAAGAAGAGTCTTCTTCTCCTTGTTTTTCTATCCATCAAAGATATTTCCTATGCCACTGAGCCTCTATCTTTCAAATGTCTAGTCCTTGCCCTAGCAGAGTTTTATGGAATAGATCGAAGGGTACTTTTATCCGTGCTGTGATTATGATCGAATTAATGACACAAAAACCCAGGTCCAGATTCTTAACACACTATGATGGGGGAATAAGAAAAGCAAAAAAGATACAAATGCATACTTAAAGAGATATAAAACAACCGACCATGTGCTTACAGTAAAGAGTTGATCAAGTAGCAATGACATTACCTGACCACATCTAAATCATGTCCAACTGATAGTCAGAAAGATGAGCTCGGGCAGTATAAGAAATGAGAAATGGTGATTTTAGCATGCATATTTCTCGATTGTTTTTCAGATTTCTTTGTCCACATACTCAAGTTGTCACCAGACTCCTGTAGTAGTGTGGCCAGCTTCTACAGCTTCTACTTAACTGTGCAGCAATTAATGCACACAGTTAATGCACTTCCTGCCTTGGTGTTTACAGAATTTTGTTCTTAGGATATTTAGGTTTATATCTGTGTTTTACTCTAATCATCTCTTTATTTGTATACATCACCATCCAGTTTCACTAAAGCAATGTTCATCTGCCAATATCCAAATCTTGGGGCACAAATTTTCCAGCAAATAGGAGCTTCATTATTTAATAATCCAAGGACCTATCATACAAGCAACTAATAGACCAGAAATTAATTGTAAGAACGAGGATATATCCTTTTGCAATTCCAAAAATAATAACAATCTCTAGCACTTAACTATTTAGGTTAACCATGTAAGAATATTTCTCGATTGTTTTTCAGATTTCTTTGTCCACATACTCAAGTTGTCACCAGACTCCTGTAGTAGTGTGGCCAGCTTCTACTTAACTGTGCAGCAATTAATGCACACAGTTAATACACTTCCTGCCTTGGTATTTACAGAATTTTGTTTTTAGGATATTTAGGTTTATATCTGTGTTTTACTCTAATCATCTCTTTATTTGTATACATCACCATTCAGTTTCACTAAAGCAATGTTTATCTGCCAATATCCAAATATGCTTGGGACACAAATTTTCCAGCAAATAAGAGCTTCATTATTTTATAATCCAAGGACCTAGCATACAATCAACTAATAGACCAGAAATTAATTGTAAGAACGAGGATGTATCCTTTTACAATTCCAAAAATAATAACAATCTCTAGCACTAAACTATTTGGGTTAACCATGTAAGAAAATTCAGCGAAATTCTGCGACAACTGGAACTGCAAATGAAAATGAAAGTTCGGGACACATAAAACAACCACAAACAAAGGTTCTAAATTTTGTCTTTGCAAGTTCCAACCCTTTTCTCATGGATACATGCATAATCATGGAACAATGACCCATTTACATTTGTGTTTATCAGTTCCAAACCTTTTCTCATGGAACATAAAGAGATCTTCAATGGAACGTGGACCTTGAAATATTCCGCCATGCTTGCTCATACACAAATTTGTTGTGTAAACAACTATGTACCAAATGAAGGAGGAATGTGTTTACAAATTACAATCTAATATTGATTTCTGAAATTGTACTTGCACGAATTTTACAGGAATGTTTCTTATGAATTGAAAAATAAAATTAAGAGGTTGGCCTTGATGAGGGCATTAATCTCAAACATGCCATTATGTGAGATGAAGATTTCTGTCAAAAATGACTCCCGACCGCACCCTAACCTAACAGAAAATAAATGCGAATTTGTTAACTAAATGTTACAAGATCCAGATCTGAAGCTAATACTCCAGTGTTCTTTCAATATAGGATCGAGCTATGCAGGCAAGGATCAGCACAAGCTAGTTGATCAACTTGCCAACAATTATGTCAAGTTAAAATCAGATTAAAGGAAATAAATACCTGCATCGATCAGAAGAAAGCTAATTTTATTTCCGGGGTAGAGCCTCATCAACCTTTGAAACAAAACAGAAGTTGAATGTATCAACAACCAAACAATTGAACCCAACTGAACCACTTTCAAAGCTTAGCTGGATGAACTTTCATTACAACTGCACACTGAGGCTGTCAATCACACCCTAGTCTATGTAGAAAAAGTGGGACAACTACTTGCAGATCATTCAACACAGCTACAATCAGGCTTCCCATATCTTAACAGCACATTCTCCTTTTAATGTTTGTTATCCAATCTTACGCACCTTGTGAGATTCTAGATTCTCTTCCAGCTCCATATACCTCCCACCAAAAGAAGTAAGACACAGATTTTTCCTTTGCACTAAATAAGGCCAACATTCATGCCACAATTCAAGGCATTCTCCAAAAAGTTGGGCCTAATCCAAGGCATTCCATGATTGGCATTAAGTACCTTATTCCTTCCAAGTTGGTGACTGGATTTGGCTTTCACTAGGAAAAGCAAGTGTTCCACAACAAACAACATCGCAAGTTGAGCCTATCAGGTACAAGCCTTAACTTTTCTTCAAGCAATCGGGCCTAATATATTTGGCGTAGATCTCCCAGCTTAGCTTGGAGGAGATTTCTATCACTCATCCTAAGGCCGCCATTCCAGACTTTCAAACAAGCATTGTGCAAGGATACTTTGCTAAATGTTTGCACTCACAACAAGCACAAGAAGCAAACCACTACTACCGTGTTGACCACAAGAGTACTCTTCCGACACAAGGCAAATGATACTCCAAGCCAACTTCTACGAAGAAGTTTCCTTGCCTCATGTAGAACTTGGGACAATTTCCTCTCAGCAGGGAAGAAATTATGAGAATCATTTCCATCTCTTTTTTTGTAATTATCTGTATCATTGTAAATATCCTACAACACTTGGACCAGTTCACTAGAGCCTCACCATCTGCATGTAAGTTAGATTAAAGCAGATTTCAGTTCATTGGAACCTCACTGGGTTCATCTTTATTAAACTAAGATAGATTTAGCATCCCCAGATTTTGACAGTTTGCAAGTGCATGCCCTTATTCAGCCAGCACTCATCCTGATGCTTGTAAACCTATTTAATGCTAATGAAGAGTGTACAGCATCAATTTTTGGCTGCAACGTCTTTAATCTTTTGTTGTTCTGCATTTTCATGTGTATTTTTTATTGTATGTTCATATAGGTTTATATAAAGATACCATTTTTGAATGAAATTGCTTCAATCATAAATCCATGCACAACTTCGATAATTTGGCACATGGGATTGTGCTCCGAAAGGAACAGCCCTTTCTTGTCTTTCATTATGTGTGAATATCGATAAATTGACTGTCGAAAAGATGACTAGCATGACTAGTATGATAACATGGTTGTACTTAATAATGCATTTCAGGAATAATCTTCAAACAGGAATCCATCATTTTAGGGAAGGTATCAAAGTCCTTTGTCGCAACAAAATTGTTTGAATATTTAATTGAATCAATAGACACAGTCAAAAATTGCATTCTGATTTTATGTTATTTAAATTTTTTGGGTAAAATTTAGTTATGACTTTTAAAACAAGTGATCATGTCTTTCTCTAATAAGATTCTATCATAACTTGGAATTTCTTCTAGATTTCATGTCCTTATTAGCTTGCATCAAAACTTCTTGACCTTTTTTATTTGTATAATCTGGTAAACATCTTCTTTCGATTTTGGCATTTTGCTATTAACAACACAATTGCTTGTGCTAATAGTTCTTCATTTGGAACTTTCTTAGCCCATCTACCTAAGATATTCCCTTCCAGTTTGTTCCAAGATACATACTTCTTAAGTTCTTAATCAAAGGTTAAAGCACCATTTATTCACTTTATTTGTGAACTACATCTATATCATATAGCCTAATAAGTATGTACTCTTTTTATATATATTTGTTCCACTTCCCCCACAATTTCACATCTTCATTTCCCAAAAAACTAGTTATAGGATCTAGCTGTGAGACTCTATTATTCTTTCTTACATTCTTGGATAAGCTCAATAAGGGCTTTAAAATATTGATGTATAACAACTTATTATTTAGTTTACTTACTTATATTTTATTACTTTTTTAAATTTTATTTGACTTGAATAAATTTGGTGTTGGTTAAGCCTTTAGTTGAATGTGAGTCGGGTGTCTACCACCCAGTAGGTGCATATTGGGTGCATATCACAACAGCACTAGGTGCATGTTGGGCACTTCTTTGTTGGATGCCAAATACATGTAGGTCAAGTATCAAAAAACGTCAATCAAGTATGGGGCAAATTCTAGGCAAGGGCCTAGCAAGAAATGTGCAAATGGCGATCAGATTTCGGGCGAGTGTTGCGCAGATTTAAGTCTAGCATCCGCCAGGCACTTAGAGGATGCCAATAGCACATTAGACAGGTGTTGTGTATATGTAGGTTGGGCACCAAGCAAATAGAGCTCAGATTCAGCATCAGTCTCATGTTGGATAGAAATAGGCAATAGCAACTAATAAAATATGCCTATAGGCTCAAATTAACAAAAATAGGGCCAAATGCCAATGCACAAGAAACGGCCATAGGCCCAAAGAAAAAATAATCAGTATCCAGTTCAACTGTCACTTGTAAGAGACCAAAGGGACTCTTATGTTAAATCCGTACAAAATATAGCTAGATACATAAATTAAACAGTCTTCACAAGGACACATCCCGTGCATTTCGGTATCATCCCGAATGTTTTGGGGACTGGGATGTCCCCTGATTTTTATAAAAAAACAAAAGTTTTCTACTGTTTTTACTTTTAAAAATCTGTTATTTTTACCAAAAACATTGAGTTTTATCTCGATAGTACCTAAAATACATTAAATGCAATTTAAATCCCTAAATTTCATTGAATAAAATTAAAATATTTAAATATTAATTTTCATCTATTATTTTAATAGCAGTCCCCCTACCACCCCCAAATTTGGGAACTTTTTTGCCTTCCTAAAAACCCCGTCCCACTGTCCCCGAGACTTAGGTAACTATGAAATTAACAAAGATTAGGCCACAAACCAAAGCAAAGGAGATGGCCATAATCATAATTGGAAAGCAATTGATTGATACCTCTAGTAAAAGACCGTAAGGTCTCTTATGTTAAATTTATAAGGATTCAATATTAGATATATTCTAATAAAAGAAGTGTAACATTGTGTACATAATCCTAGGTTATAGTAATATGTCTTCTTGTAGAATCTAAACAGTCATCCTAGAGATGAATTGAATGGTCATACATTGTACTAAATATGTACTTGCAAGTTGCATCTCATTTTTGAGTGATTACTATTTTTGGGATTTGCATCAATACATTTTCTGCATTCATTATTCAGTCCAAATTCTTGGTCGGCCATTTGGTATTAGAGCAAAGGCTATATTTTTCAAACTTGTCATCCATTTTTTTGCACCATTCGTCTAGGGTTTCCAATAAAATTGGTTTTGTTCGCCATTATGTTTACCCTTACTTCTACAAACCCCCATTCACTATTCATTGTTCACCAACATATTCAATTTATGCATGTCGTAAGGCGCTCTACAAAGTTGTGCATTATTTGTCAATCAAGTACTATTGATTCCAACACTTACTACAGCATGTTAGCTTTGTGTAATTAGGATTGAAGTGTTGAAGGTGTGAAATGAAGTCTTGCCCCTACTAGCATCAAACAGCTGCAAACCAATATACCAAACCTCTCAATATACTTGCCCTTTGTGTATACCCCTTAATCTGTGGAAGAAGCTCATCCTTCCAATATACCCATCAATACGTGAAAGAGAGTTTGAAACATCTAAGAATAGAGTGGTTTATGGCCTTTAGGCAGCATGTGAAAAGGATTTTTCTCATCAATGACACTTGCTTAGAAAAAAATCCTTGTATGCAGGTGTAACTTCTGTATATACTCAAAATTTCTTAATGTCGAGATTTATGTCTAATGAAAGATATGAATGGGTAATGGAGGGAAATGGGGAAAAAAAAGCGCCCTTATTTCTTCCCAATGATTTATAGGGTCAAGGCCTTAGACATCATTGTTGTAGCGATGTTTGGCATTGGAAGCAGTAGTTCAAGCGAAACGACTTTACATGTAAGTGTGAACCAGAGGCACCACATATATCAAACACAGATTTGTTTTAGGTTTGCAAAATTTATTTTGATTTTTAATTGCACTAATATAACATATTTTTCAATAGTTTAAATAAGTCATAATAGATACTGTTGCTTCTCCCCAAAAAAAACAAAAAACTAAATCAAATAAGATTTTTTCCAAACTTATAAACTTATCATTTATTTTCTTCACTCAGCAGAGAAGACCCACACAAGGCCGCGCAAATATGGTTTGAAACCTTCAAACTGCCAAGGAAGCCAACAAGATTTATTGAACATCTTGGTCAAAACTAAGCTTGAGGTGAATAATAGACTAGCCAAAGAGGAGCCATGTTTCGAGAGGCATTGGGCAGCATGAGAGAGAAGACAACAGGTTGAGAACCAACATAGCAAGTCTGCGGAAGTGACAGTGGCTGCTTGGCACCAGCAAGGGCAAGACTTCATCCACACCTCCAGTGCTTCAATCCTTATTACACAAAACAATAAAGTAGTAGTAAGCGTTGGAATTAGTAGTATGGATCAGCAGATAATGCACAACTTTTTAGCAGCACTATACAACTTGTATAAATTGAATATATTGTTGAACAGTTGATAGTGAAAAGGAATCTGTAGAAATAAGTGCAGACAAAATGAAGAACAAAAACAATTTTATTGAAAACCCTAGACGAATGGTGCAAGACAACGGATGGTAAAATTGAATAAAACAGCTTGTGCTTCGATACCTGTGTCAGATAATATCAATTATGCCTCTATAAATTCAACCTGGTTTGATGAACCCGATTCGATGCTTGGGTCTTAGATATTGGTGCCACACAACACATGACTTTGTGAAGGGACTTCAATGAGGAGTTTCATGAAAAAAGATTTGGTCTTATATATTTAGCAAACATAACAAGTCCTCAACCTGAAGGAAACAGGACAATTTGACTCAAGTCACCAAGACTTCTAGATTTCGTTTTCCACAATGTCTCATATCTTTCTCAACTAAAACAAAATTTATTGTCCTTGGTGCTCATTCAACAACAAGGTCACTCTATTTTGTTGGATGATGGAGAGGTAAAAATCAAAAGAAAATGTGATAATACAGTTATCTTGACAAGATTTGAGAAAGGGAACTTGTTGAAACTTGAATCTTCAATTTCAAGAAACTTTTCTCATATCGTTGAAGAAAGAATGTCAGCAAGTCTTTTGTGGCACGCAAGATTTAGCCATACCAACTATGACAGCATTTGAAATATGCATAGGAATAGTGTTGTAGGTTTGCCAACTCTGCCCAAAACAACTGAAAAATGTGAAGCATGCATCTTGGCTAAACAACAAAGAGAGCCATTTCAAAAAACAAATTGAAGAGCTGAAAGAAAATTATAGTTGATCCACTCTAATTTCTGCAGTCCGCTACCAATTCCTTTTGTCAATGGTAATAAGTACTTCATGTTGTTCATTAATGACTATAACAAAATGACTTGGATCTATCTTTTGAATAAAAAATTAGAAGCTTTTGAAACTTTTCAAAATTCAAAAGTTTTGCACAATGGTTGAAAATGAAGCACAATCCCATATCGGCGCACCAAGGACTAATAATGGTGGTGAATTCACATCAAATATGTTTGAAGCTTCTCTCAAGAAAAATGTGATCAGGCATCATCTCACAATCCCTTACACTCCTCAACAAAATGGAGTAGTCAAGAGGATGAAACTATGATGAATATGGTTTAGGCAATGTTTTATTTCCAAGGAGTAAAACTGCATTTATAGGCAAAAGCGGCTCAAATAGAAGTCTATCTCCACAACAGGTTACCTTCAACCTCTTCAAATGAAGACTCCTTATGATGTTTGGTGTGGTCATCTTCCATCAAGATTCCAAAGGAGAAAAGAAACAAGTTGTACAAAAAAGGCAAAAATGCATCATTTTTGGATATTTTGAATCCTCAAAAGCACACGTCCTATACTAGGACACTGAGGACTAATAATGGTGGTGAATTCTCTTCAAAGGCGTTTGAAGCCTATCTCAAGAAAAATGTGATCATGCATCATCTCGCAATCCCTCGCACTCAACAAAATGGAATAGCTGAGAGGATGAACAAACCAGTGATGAATATGGTTCAGGCAATGTTGTATTTCGGAGTAAAACTACATTTCTAGGTAGAAGCAACTCAAATAGCAGTATATCTCCACAACAGGTTACCTTCAACCTCTTCAAATACTCCATATGAAGTTTGGTGTGGCCATCTTCCCTCAAGATTCCCAAGGAGAAAAGGAACAAGTTGGACCACAAAATTCGAAAATGCATGCTTTTGGGATATATTCCAAATCCTCAAAGGCCTACAGACTATATGATTAGAGAAACAAGAAATTTTTCATTACAAGAGATGTTTACTGTGAAACTACAAAGGACATAGCCTACATTGATCAACAATTAATTCGACTTGAGAAATTTGCAAAGTTTGATGTTTCAAGGAGATTCCAGACATTAAGGTGGGGACATATAATTGGAATTTGTTTTTCCTCCAACAATTGAAAAGAAAGGTTACTCCCCTTGAGGAAGAAATTAAACTTTCATTAGAAGATGAAGGAGCTTCAGATCAAGAAAATAAGGCACCAATTGTTCTGCAAGAATCATAAAAAAGGATGTCAAAAAGGGCCACACAGCCATTGACAGATGTCAAAGCTAATGAAATTGGAAAAACATGCACCAAAAGCACATACAAAGCCAGACAACATTTAGACAAGATCCTAGAAGAGATCCAAGAGAGGCTAGAAAAGTTTACCGTGGGCCATCCACAAGAAGAAATCAATATTGTGATGCGTGGAGAAAAGCAATAAAAATCGAATATGGCAGTCAAGAATCGAACTTGGGAATTGGTTGATCCTCCACTCAATTGTAAACCCATTGGTTGCAAGTGGGTCTTTCAAAACAAATACAAAGCAGATGGCTCACTTGACACACACAGAGCAAGGCCTATCGCAAACGGATATGCCCCCAAAATGAACGGATAAACTATAAGGAGACCTTTGCAGCAATAACAAAATGGACCATTTGGATTTCGATGGCTTTAGCAACATAAAATGGATGGAAAGTCCATCAGATGGACATGATAACTGTTTTTCTAAATGGTGATCTCAAAGAAACTATTTACGTGACTTGGCCATAAAGTTTTGTAGTTGAAGGTTAAGAACAAAAAGTGTGCAAGTTGATAAAATTGTTGCATGGTTTGAAACCAGTCCCAAGAGTTTGGTATGAAAAACTCATCGAGCACCTCTTGAGCATAAACTTCAATTGTTTTGAATTTGAAGATGCAACTCTTTGAGTTTGATATAAAAACCTCATTGAGCACATCTTGAGCATAAACTTCAATTGTTTTGAATTTGAAGATGCAACTCTTTTAGTCAAGGCAATTGACAAAATAGTTGTATATCTAGTTGTACATGTGGATGATTTGCTCATAACAGGAAATAATGAAAGGTACACTGCAAAAGTCAAAGTAGAACTGATGAAAGGTTTTCGAATAACAGATTTAGGTCATCTTCACTATTATTTGGGTATTGAAGTGATTCAAAAATCCATGTATATTTTCATCACACAATAGGAGTATATTGGTGAAATTCTGAGAAAATTTTGGATGACAGACTGTAAAGCACTCAGTACGCCCATGGAACAAAATATGAAGTTGGCATAAGATAATACTGCAGAGTTTGAAAATGCAACTAAAAGTAAAGACAAGTCATTGGAAGTCTAATCTATGTAATCACAACTAAACCAGACGTTTCTTTTGTTGTTGGTGTTCTATATAGATTCATGCAACAATGAAGAGAAAGCCACTGCGCAGCAGCAAATAGAGTTCTTTGATACCTAAAGGGAACTTGGAATTTTGGACTAAATATTCATGCGCAGCAGATTAGAAACTAGTTGATATTCAAATTCAGACTATTGAAGTGATGTTGAAGATGAGAAATCTACTTCAGGTTTCCTGATAAATTTAGGATCAACAATCATCACTTGGAAGTCAAAGACGCAGTCGACGCCAGCAATTTCTTCAGCAGAATATATGGTAGCTTCAATGGCAACTAGGGAAATATTATGGCTCAGAAAGATTCTTGAGGATTTGCAGGAAAAACAAATTTCATCAACACCACTCATGGTTGATAACACTTCTGCAATCCAAATGGCAAGAAATCCATTATTTCACGACCAAACCAAGCACATCAACACCAAATTCCATTCAATTTGGCATTATGTGAAAGATGGCAGTGTCAAATTCCAACGGCAGAGCAACAGCTGATATCCTGATGAAAGCGCTTGGAAGAGAGATTTGAAAAATTCAAAGGCGTGCCCTGCAGATTGGGGGTTATGTAACATAATGTACATAATCTTAGGTTATAATAATATTTGTATTCTTGTAGAATCTGAACAGCCATTCTGATGATAAATTGAACAGTCGTCTGGAGATGAACTGAATGGTCATACATTATAATAAATACGTACTTGCAACTCATTTTTGAGTGGATATAATTTTGGGGGTTTGCATCAAAACAATTTCTACATTCGTTATTAAGTCCAAATTCATGGCTTGACAAGAAGTATGATATCTTCGACAATGGTACATAGACATTAATAGTGTCCTCGAGGTATTATCCAAAGCAAAATTAACAATACAACCCACCTTTTAATAGATAACATTATAATAGGTTAAATAATGTAAGGTGTGAATATATATTGGAATCTAATGTATATGTATAATGTTTTAATGCAAGTTACACCACAACTTTTTATTTTCTTTTTGCAATGTCATTTGATTATTTTATTATTTTTTAGATACTACAGTATTTGATGTTTGTGTCATTGGCTCATATCCATATAATTAGTAGACTAAGAAATGTTTTTTTGTGATTTATGTTTTGTTACGTTCCTTACCCACATACCTATGTACCCACCCCACTCCATACTTGTTTCCCACTTGCAATTAGCAATGCCCCTAAAGCAGATCTCCTCATTCCCCTCTCCTTGAAACTTGGCAGAATATAAGATTTAACGTGGACTTAAATTCAACTTTTTTAAGAACCTTATCCAGGGAGCTCCACAAAATGCACAAAAATCCCAAGCTTAACGAAAGATGCATGAACATCCTACAAACATTGAAAACGAATCGATGAAATTTATAATGCCAATTTTGACTTGGTAAAAAAAATCCATGTATTTCAACATATATGGGTCAGGATCAGCAAAAGCATGGGTATGCATGGCTTATTCTATCAATCAAGCTATTAGAAGGAAGACAAAATTTACTACTTGGAAAACTAGTTACAAAACAATAAGAGACAAGGCTGAATATTGTCATAAAGCTCTTGATGAATAGGAGTTACTTCTAAATGTGTCTATAAGAAGGCAAAAAAATCATTTGATGAGACAAATAATATGGTCTTTTAGGGTGGAAGTTATTCAAATATAGGATATTTTTAAAATCATATTCCCGAATTAAACAAAATAGAAAGTTCAAATTGAGTGACTTCTAAATGTGTCTATAGCAGTGCAAACAAAATCATTTTAGGAGACGGATAATATGATCTTTGAGGGTGATATTTATTAAAATCTAGGATATTTTCAATATCATATGCCCGCATTAAACAAAATAGTAAGTTCAACTTCGAATTGAAATAGTCCAAAACAATAGCAATGTAAAAAATGGAACAAAAAATAGAAATGGGAGTAATTTGATGCACATTTTGCACTCGGAAAGTTTTTACCCTATTGGACATCAAGCCAGAATTGTCGAAACTAAAATTTGATTGCATTTCCACTTTTGCTGGTTTATATGGAACATGTTGTGAAAGGTTGGGAGGTGCCAAATTCAACCAATTGAAAAAGGAATTCATTGTTGGAAAGATTGTAGCCAGCCAACACTGGGACTTTTGACCAATCAAATAATATCCTGATAATTATAACTTGATGCTCCCCTATTCTGGTAGTACGAGGAATAATGCAATTTAATACAAAGGACTTTTGCAATTAAACTTATGACACAGTAAAAATCACAATGGGGCCAAAAATGGCAACAATGAGATTATAACAAGTTCCATGTAATAAAAATGATATGTAAAATGCCTCATAAAGGCATCGAGGCACTTGCTGGCTAAATAATTTGTCGTGTGGCAAATTATTGGGTTTTCAACAATAGTACGGAGCTAAGCCCCTCCTCCTTGTGTATGGGGAGGCTCCCATTATTGAATGTAAAAAACCTTAATCTATCTAGAAGTTGTGGGGTGGCCAATAGGTCAGGGATCACACAGGGACACTCCATTGAACCTATGGAAAAGTGCTTGTACAGAGTACAAGGGAGGAAATTGGAACGAAGAAAGGTAAAGGGGATTGGGAAATAAGGAGAGAGAGGGTTATTGTTGTGAGTAGGCACTAGCAGAGTTCACACACAATAACCACAGTAAGTACACATCCAATTAGAAGAACACAACAATGCAAACCATGATAAGACAAAACAAACCATAGACACAGACTTCCATTGATTCATTCATCAAAGGCGCAGACACCTTTCTTGGTTTTACAAGATTATCATATATGCAAAGTTGGAAAGAGAGAGTAGAGGAACATGAAACAAGAAATAGAAGAATTGCAACTTTTATTGCTTGATGTAGAAGTGGAACTCTCAACAACATACATTCAATCAACAATTGCCAACCCTTTGGAATGGAGAATCCATTCCAATTTATAGCATTACAATTTGTCCTTTCATCTACCCCCCACATGACTCTTCACCTATCCTCATCACTTGTGACCATTCATATTCCTAGGAAGTGAGTCTTTTCCTTATCATTGGAAAAAGGACTCTTACAATGTTTAGCTAATGGTCACTTAAGTGAATAGGATGAAATAGAAAAAAGTACATTCTCAATTGAAAATTAGAATATGGAGAGATAGAGAGAGAGAGAAAGGGAAGGAATTGACTGATCTGTTGTTGATGAAGAACTTGTTGATTTATGATCCTTGAGGAAGGGTCTCCAGAATGATCTCTTGTCCTTTGAATTCTTTACTAAACTGAGCCATTGCAGGTGCCACCTTATCTACTTCTGGAATGCAAACACAGCTCAACACTTTGATCCATGCCCAGGGAACATCATTGATCTTCTTGCATTGACTGAGCCATCTTTTGTGATCTTTTGCAATTTCAGAAATGGAGTCTTTGATGTTGGCAATGGACTCTAAGGTATCTTCATTGAAGGAAAGAGAGTCACCTGCCTCTTTCTTGACCAATTCCTGGAAGGAGACAATGAGTTCTTTTGATGATGAATTCTTGGTGAGCGGAGCGAATCCAAGTCTCTGAACACAGTTGCAGACTTCATTCAAAATCTCACAAGCCTCTTGTCCACCGGAGTCAAGTTTGGAGATGGCATCTACTATCATACCATATCTCTCATCCATGATGCGAACCCAAACTGGAGACAAGTTCTCAGCAACTAATATGAACACATTCTTGCTCACGAGGGTGTGAAAGTCAAGGGAGCTCATCTCGGACACAAGTGAGAACACCTCATCCCAGTGGATCTTCTCTTTTACAATCTCCTCCCTTGCTTTCTTTACTTCTGACAAAGTGGTAAGAACATACTTGATTAGAGAGATGACCTTCTGGAAACAATGTCTTACCTTTCTCAATGATCCTCTCAATCCATTTCTCGTTAGCCTTCCCTTGCATCATATAGCTTTGTGCCTTCTTGATCACCTCAGCGTCAAAGTTGTTGATCAAAGGAATGTCTTCTACAAGAAGAGAAGATGTTGAATTGGGCTCCAAGAAAGGTTGAATGTAAGCACTGAGAGTTTTCACCTGTTCCTCCATTTGCTCAATTGTTTGCTTGTATTCTTCATTTCAAGCGAGAAGGTGGGAAGAGGATTCCTTGAACAAATGAGAGTCACCCTCATGTGAAGCTTGACCCAATGAGATGCGGATCAATTCGTAATTCGATGGAGTCATCTCGTCAACAAGTTTTTCATTCTTAGGCCGAGCAACTTCTACATACTGGTTTCCTGAGGCACCACTAAAGAAGCGGGAAGTTGTTCTAGGCCTTCTTCCTCCACCTGGATTTCAATGTTTTAGTGATAGCTCCAAGGTTGGGCATTGTAGCTTGTTGCGTTGTCCTTGGCTCACTTTCAAGCAATCTTTGAATCCATGGGAATGGCTCTTCAAAAGTTGACATGATGTCAGTTGTCAGAGCACCTTCAAGAGTTTGATGCAGAATCACTTCTTGTTCATTGTGGGAAAGCTCTATCATTGGGGAAGACATTCTTGGATGCTCTTGAAGAGGAGGCTACGATGGATCACCTTTGCTTGTCTCACGATGCTCACTTTGATTTGCTTTTCCGAGGGAAGGACGATGGATTTGAAACATGATGTTTCCAACTTGCCCGATGAGCCACAATTAACCTCCTTTGATGGATTGATCATGCCACCAAGTGTTTAATTGAGTGTTTAAGAACGCTATGACATCAAATGGAATTAGGATGATTCCTTGTTCTTGCATTCATGATGCCACACATGAAAATCACCTTTTAGCCTTTGTTACTTCAGAGTACTTGAATGAGATCAAACCTAGGATACTTGCATACCTTCATGCTCAAATGCTTCCAATGAGTTCCTTGTTTCACCTATGACTATGATGACCCCTTCTGATGATCATGGATTTCAATGGGGCTCTTGACACCTTTCAAATCCTTTGTCAACTACACAATGTCCCTGACTTTCACCTACTGCGCCTTGCCATGTTCTGTCTCGCTCCTTGACACAATTATGATCAGAATGATGCTTTAAGATCCTTGTGAAGGGTGAATTATCTTGTTTGAGCAACCATGTGAGGATGGAAAAAAGCAACAAGATGAGTGAAAATGGAGCCAACTGCAACTTTTTGCACTAAAAACTGAAACTTTCTATTTTTAGCAGGTGGGACCAGGGCCTACTATTTTGAGATAATTTTGCCTTTTTTGCTCAAATTTGGTCTTTTGAATCCACTAGCACACTCAATTCACCTCCGTTGATGATGTTTTACCCTTTTTAGCAAGTTTCTATTTTTAGTAAATTGCTTTTTCCGTACCTGCTATTTTGGGAAAATTACCAATTTTACCCTGCTTGCCATTTTGCAATTGTTTCCATATATGTTGAGTGATCAAGCTTGAAATTTTTGGAGGGTGAGTAATATTTTTAGTAAGTGGAAACACTGAAAAATTTCTATTTTTATAATGTGCATTTAAAAATGTATTTATACAACGAAAACATCATCATCAAATTTGGCTCTACACTGTGATCCCGTGCTCCAATTTTCGTCGTGTTCCACCCGCTAGAATTCTTACAAATCAAAATGGCAAAATTTTGGGATGGAAAGTTTCAAGCCTGCTATTGTGTGATGGCAGTCATTAATGGAGGCTAGGAGCTTCAGTGATCATAGGGAGCCTGGAGGAGAGAAATCAGTTGAAAATTTGGTGCAATCACTTGCATTTTTGATGAAGAATCATGGAAAAAGCTTCGTTTTAGCAGTCATGGCTGCCAGGAATGATTTTAGCAGCATGGTTGTTGTGTTATGATGTTTTTTCAGGTTTCATGGCTTCAACAATGGCAGCAAGGTCGAACTGTGCAAGAAAAATGAAGCTTGGAAGCAGTTATTTTGTGTTTTCTAGCTACCCGGTAGTTACTTTTGCTTCACGGATGAGGTAACAACATATGATTTCAAGTTAGGGTTTGTAATTAGGGTTTGGAGCAATGGCTTGGTCTTGGGGTGACATTTTTTGTCCCAAGCATATCCCCTTGGGAATGGGGATAAGAAAACAAGCCATGGCATAGAAAATTTCCCTCAAGAGGGGCTAGATGATGCCAAGTGTTCACCTCTGTGGTGCAAGATGGAGAGATGGAGGAAAACAGATAATCTGTTTAAGCACTTGGGAGCTGCAAATTGAGGTCACATGGAAGAACCTGAAGAGGGGCTAGGATGGGGTGCATTTTTGTTTCCCCTCTATCCCCTTGGGAATAGGGACAAGAGGGAAAAGAAAATGAGCCCTCACCAGATGCTACCAAGTGTCAGTCACCGGATGTGAGATGGGAGAGGTGAGTTAAGCCGGATAAGCCCTTCGGAGTGCTGAGTTGGGTCATATGAAGGACCAGACGAAAGGGCTAAGGTGGGGCGCATTTTTGTGTCCCTTTAGGAAAGGGACAAGAGGGACACAAATTACGCTCTCACCAGAAGGTGACATGTGTCACTCAAAAAATTGCCTAAGCACGAGCAGCTCACCTTCACAAGAGAAAACTTGACGAAACGATTCCCGAAGCTCCAGAAGGTCTTTTAACATGAAATTTTATATGATTTTGACTCCCAAGACCATTTAAAGAACAATGGGATGGGTTTCAGACTTCAATTCTCCCTGTAACTCCAAAAATTGGCCCCTTTTTCTTCGGAACAGCAAGGTGCGTCTACACAAATTGAGCTGCCCTAAGAAGTAAACATGTCTTGTGAAAAATGTGAAGCTTCCACCATGTAGAGAATTCTTCCAGCTTTCCAATGCCTATTTAATTACCTCCTAACTCCTTACGGAGCTCCCGGAATCATCCGACAAAGTTCAAGTACCAATTCTAGCTCTACACTCCTTACACCTGAAAAACCCGATGTTAAAATTGTCCCTAAACCTTCAAAACTTCCTAAATATTCCTAAATCACTTCCAACACCTTTTTACTCTCCAATACCACCTCCGGATGATTATGAGCTCTTAAAACTCTCCCGAAGGATGCACACTTGTCTTGAAATTGCCAAAATTGGCCTTCTTTTGCATGTAGGAGAGTTAGTCTTCAGTTGCTCTTCACTGAATGAAATTGCTGACCTTGAAACATCACTTTGATCATTTTAACATTCTTTTTCAGCATATTGGAAGTACCTGCAAGGTCCATAGGATCATGACACCGAAGGTAAACTGACCTTAAAGGGGATTTGGGAAGACTCGGGAGCAAATTTTGCACAATGGGCTTAGTTGTCATGCTTGATAATTTGAATTTTTGGGCTTGCAAAAATGCATGACAACAAATGAATAGCAAGTCAATGTTGTTTCACCAAAACCTTCACATAAAGGAATATGATCAATGATTTGCCAACAAGCTACATTGTATAGATCTTAACAAACAAGCTACATTTTATAGACCTTAACAAACATATCAAATGAAAGAAGGCCACATTAACATCAAAGGAGATACAATTCCAAAACAAACCAAGCATTAGCAACTCACATTTTCAAGAAACTTGCCAAACATTTCAAAATTCACTAAGCACTTTTATCCAAGATTTCATTCACATCTAGGATAATATTATTCAGAAATATTTGAGTCTAAACTTGCCAAATTAAGCCCGGGTACCAATGGTCTTATGAAATCAATCTTCTCTATAGGATTGAAATCCTAGCAAATGAAACATATCAAAGAAGATCCACTGTAGTTCTTGTAATATACAATTTTAACATTGATTTTAGGATTGTGTCGGCGTCACACTACTAATGTATCTGGTTAACTTATGCAATATTTACGCCCTAGCCTGATAGGGTTAACTCTATGTTGCCAGGATACGGGTACAGGTTCAGGTTCGGGTTCGGTACGCCATCGTGGATACATTGATTTTAAAAAACCCTTGGGTATGATACGTCTTGGATACGTCTGTACATACATATTAAAAAAATATTAAAAAAATAATGTATATATATCAGCACAAATAGCACAAGACATTTTACTGTCTATACATAAAGGCAAAGCTACATTCATACAAATGAAAAAATAATAATCCAGTCAAACAGATTGTATTAAAGCTTGTGGCGTGGAACATATTCCTCGTGAATTAACAAAGTCTTATAAAAAAACCACAATCAACGGGATCTGTTGAATATAGAATAATTACATATCAGTTTTTCCCTATCAATTCAATGCACTTACCAATATGCAGAAAATGTCTATTTAGTTGTGAATCTGTCCTGTATGTTATAGATTGTAAATCAACCTGTATCTGAAAATTGCATTTTTTACAAGTAGATGCAAAATAATATGGAGTGCAATTTGAATAAAAACATATATAGGACATAGAGTAATCCTAGAGTAAAGCTTATGAACAAATTTCAATCTAGAATTCACTATAAATCAGTGGTAAGTTTCCAATATCATGGCATTCAATAGAGCAAAATATAAGATTAAAAATAAATATTTGTCTAACTCTACTTGTCCAGGGTTTGATTTTTTGGTCATTGACCAAATCAAAATAATAAAAAAGACTTTTTTTATTGTTCCCACTGTCCCATCTTGCAAGTATGTCCCGGGTACGTCCGGGTACATCCCAGGTACATCTCAGACATACCTGATACCTATGTTGCCAGGATACGGGTATGAGTACCGATATGGGTGCAGGTACGATACGAGGATACGTCAATTTTTAAAAACCCTTGGGTACGATATGTCTTGGATACGTCTGTACATATTTATTAAAAAATTAAAAAATATATATATTTTTTATGTACATCTACTCATTTTACTCATTTTTTAGTCCATAAAAATCTGAAATAGTAATACAAAACTTGAATCAATGTTCAAAACATTTAATATACTTAAGACTTTGCATTTTTATTGATCATGTGGCTGTCATACGTATGATATATGAATATCATGTCAACATGAATATGAACAAAACTAGAAATTTGAAAAATATACTAGGATCCATGTTCAAATTTTCAAAACATACAATATAGTAATATACTTAAGATTTTACATTTCATTGTTCATGTGGCTGCCATACATATGATATAGGAATACAAACAAATCTAGAATATATCATCTAGATTTTCCTCAAAATCAAATTATTGTGTGCCACTTGCACTTGCACTAGCTCCACTCTCATTAACTCCACACTCCGCTCCTTGCGAACACCCTTGAATGTCATCTTCACCATCAAATAATGAAAGTTGGGCAAGCGTGGCTGCGGAGGCATCCAAGTCTGTGGTCTCTGGAATAAGATCCCAAAGTTTGTGAGGCCCTTGAGCATAGTCCTCAGACTTGTGTGACAAGAGGCGCAAATTGGAGTGCACATATACCAAATCCTCAGCTTCTTTAAATGCCAACTTGTTTCTTTTAGCTGAGTGGATAAAGCTATAAGTACTCCAATTCCGCTCTGCAGAAGAATTACTAGCCACCTATTACAACAAAGTTGGAAAATTGAAATTCAAGGACAAATTAGTAACATACTAAGAATGTGTGAAAAATAAATTAAAATTTAAATAATCCTAAATAAAATTTAAAATATTCAAAATGATTATAAATTTTAAAATTTATAAATGTTATACCTATGAAAGAACTTTTATAGCAATAGGACGTAAGTACTTGGCATCATGGCCATGTACACGCCACCATGTGGTTGGAGTCAAGTTGCTCTTGTCAAAAAGAGCCTCAATCGATCCCATGTGGCTTTCTGAACCAGTAAACATGCCCATTTCACTTCCGACCACACTGGCTATAAATGGATCGGGAAAAATCCTTTTGAATGTTGCTCTGGTTCCAATTCCAAATTCGGAGTCAAAGAATGGTGTTTGCCTATTTGGTAGCCCAAGTACATCAGAGCTATAGTACTTTGGGGTCAGTGCATAAGCAAGGAGATGTAATGGGGTGGTCATTTTATTCCACCTTTCATGACCACGCTCTTGACCTCACTGTAGAAGGTCTCTTTTGGATCTTGCTCTTTTTTTTGTATTACATCTTTGATACGCTCAAGCATAGAATCTATGCCATCATATATCTCTCCCAAGCATGCTTCATCAGTATCTACATATTGAATCATGGAGAGAATGGACTCTGTAAAACTCAACAAGTACTCAACCTTGGCCCACCAATCCTCATCAAGGACCCATGATTTTACCTTTGTAGTTTTATTTGAATTTGACTGCCTCCACACTGACCAAACATTGTTGATCACCATACTACTTAAAGCCTCTCTCACCTTCATAAGTCGTCTCAAAACGAGTGTGTGAGAGGCAAATCTAGTTGTTGCAACCTTCAACAACTCTAACCTTGAGAATTTCCTGAAAATGGCTTGTGACATATGATGGTTTGTGATAAACATTTGAATGTCATTTGCCTCAGTATAAATTTGCTCAATCCATGGGATTTTCCCAATCTTTTGGAGCATCAAATTAAGGGAGTGGACAGCACAAGGGGTCCAAAAAATATGCTCATATCTACCCTCTATGATCATTCCTGCTGCTTTACAATTTTTAGCGTTGTCTGTGATGACTTGGACAACATTATGGGGGCCCACTGACTCAATTGCCTCTATTAAAATGTCGGCAATAAATTGTGCATCCTTGACTTCCCCTTCACAGTCAATGGCTTTAAGGAACATTGCCCCTTTAGGGCATACTGCAACAACATTTATGAGGGGTCTATTTCTAGCATCTTTTCATCCATCTGAAATGATGGAAACCCCTGTTTCCTTCCATGAGTCTCTGATTGGTTGCAAAGTCTTGTGAATGTGTTCCACTTCCTTTCCCAAGAGTGTGGTTCAGAACTTTTTCATAACCTGGGGATTTGTACCCTCGTGAAGCTTCATTGATACCCTTCACCATTTGATGCCAATATGGAGATCTCAATACATTAAAGGGCAGCCCACATGCATAAATGCATCGAGCAACAACCTCATCAACAATCTCCCTCTTTTCAATATTAAATGCTTTCTCCAATGCTCCTTTTGGCCTTTTTCGTGAGCTCTCTGGACTCTCAGTCTCTTCATCAAAAGGGGAATCACGTGGTTGACTTTGAGTTTGAATGAAAGGATGAGAAGTAGGTCTAGGTGCGGATGGTCGTGATGAAGGCCTTCTTTGCAAAGGAATTGTTCTAG
This sequence comes from Taxus chinensis, assembly GCA_019776745.2. NCBI lineage: Eukaryota > Viridiplantae > Streptophyta > Pinopsida > Cupressales > Taxaceae > Taxus > Taxus chinensis. The sequence goes on along the minus strand of CM034150.1, from coordinate 178,240,577 downwards.
TTCTATTTCTTTCAGCTTGTTTATCAGCCTCCTCTTGCTCTCTTAGGTATTCTGCCATTTTTTCATTTGTTATTTTTGGGCACCTCTTTATCCCCACACCTCCAACACCAGTCAAATGGATTTTCAGTCGGCTATATGAGGATTTGTACTGAGTTTGGCAGCCATGACATATCCAAATCCGACCCCCACCACCAACAATGTTGTCTACCACTGTCACATGTCTCCAAAGAGGGGAATTAGGATCATGTCTCATAGAAACTGATGTGTTTTCATCTTGGCCTTGCACTCCACCTGAAGCAGAACTTGATGCCATCCTAATCTATTTTTGATCACCAAGATCACCATAACGGCACGAGGTGAGAGCATACACAGAATTAGGATGTTTAAAAAATTAAAAACATTTTGCCTCAACATAAATAAATTAGTTATGTCATCCTAATCTGTTTTTGATCACCAAGATCACCATAAAGGCGCGAGGTGAGAGCATACACAGGTTTAGGATGTTTAAAAAATTAAAAAACAAATTGCCTTAACATAAATAAATTAGTTATGTCATCCTAATCTGTTTTTGATCACCAAGATCGCCATAAAGGCGCGAGGTGAGAGCATACACAAATTTAGGAAGCTAAAAAAATAAAAAAACGAATACATTAACATTGGACAATGCATTAAAAATTAAAAAAATGATTTTTTACCAATTATTAAATTAAATAACCCTAAACTATGCCATCATAATCTGCTTTTGATCACCAAGATCGCCATAAAGGCGCAAGGTGAGAGCATACACAGATTTAGAATGCGTTTAAACTTTTTTTTTTTTAAAACATAATAAATAAATAAATAAGTAAATAACCGTAAAAAAATAAAACAAAAAGATGAATTAAAAAAAAATTATTAAATTAAAATACGGTATAACTGTAGTGTAGAATCCTATATCCTTGTTGCTTCTCTACTCTTCTAGTTTTGATTCTTGAATGAACAATAAATTTAGAACAAGCTCTTCCTCTCAAGTCTCAACAATGACTTCCTCTCCTTCTCCTCCATGCCATGGTGGACTCCAAACAAAAGAAGCAATGGTTGCTCCTCCTTCAAATCTTTGCCTCCTCTAAGCTCTTTGCAAAACTTCCTTCCAATCTTTGCCTCCACTAAGCTCTTCACAACTCTTCTTTGGCTCTTTGCTCATTCACTTGCAAAAAGACAATGAAATTGTTTATGTGATTTCGAATGAGAGGGGTGGGTGCTTTTTATAACTTTTTGTGGGCGTGAGGGTGTGTTATTTTATTCATTTAGTATTTAGGGTTCGCTTTTAGGGAATAGAATAGTTAAAAAAAATTTAAAAAATGAATTAAAGCTTTAAAAAACGTTTTTAGAAAGGGATACGTACGGGACACATACAAGGTACTCCCAGGTACGTCATAGATACGTACAGATGTATCTATGACGTACCCAAGAGTACCATGTATGTATCTCGTACGTACTCGTACCCAGATCTCGACGTATCCAAACCTAATACGTATTAGGGTGGGTTCTTCAGGGGGCTGTGCGTATCCTGGCAACGTAGCCTGGTACGGATACGTCCAAGGTATCCGTACCATACTCTGGACATATTCGTACCGGTTACATATCTGGGGGGGTACAGGAGGGGGGGGACACACCCCTGCTGCACAGTTTACTTCATCATTCAAATCAAAATCCTTGTGTGAATGTGTCATATCAATTTCACACATTTCATTATAAGTTTATTGGGATTGTAAGCACTCCAGATTAAAACTGCTCTATATGCAGGACTTGGTTGAAAATTCAAAAAAGCACACCTGGTTGATCAAAAAAAAATTCTCCTATCATAGGAAAGGAAAGGTCCACAATCCCTGGAATCCTATGCACCTAACTGTGCTCAGATTTCAGGGTAGCTTACAGCACATGAGACCACTCCACGCACCAGACTATACTTAGAACAAGGGGTGCACATACCCTACCCCCCATAGGATTCGATGAAGAAAGAATATGAAAAACTCTTTTAAAAGAACTTAAATGGCAGTCCATATTGAAGGATGAAATGCTCTAGATATCCTAGGTAGACGTAGCAAAGGCTTCATTGGAAATCAGCTACTGGAAGAAAACATAAAACATGCAGCATTCACATGACTTATCAATTGCACTGGACTTAAATAACAATACCAAACACCTTGTGCTAGATTTCAATTTTTGAGCCTCAATACCTAAACAAATTGTAATCCATGTGCAAGAAGGAAGCACCCAGAAATCCGTTAATATCTTATATTATTGCATGGAGGAAATCATGCTCAGTTCCATTTGTAGCTTCACTTTCGACTATGATGCCACACAAAGGACATCAAGTGAAGATAGCAGCTTTAATTGCTTCAAAATGGTAACCAATGCAAATAATCATTTTGTTACCCTTGCAAAGAGATGAAAGCATTCTTTCGACAAATCAAATTACTCTGGAAAATAAAAATTAAACTACTCATAGTACCTCCTATGTGGTCAAAAGTTGTGTTAATTGCTGCAAGCCATTTTTCTTTTTCAGCATTTGCACGTTCTACTAGCATCCTTTTGTTGACATCTTCAGCTAGTTTTGCTTCATGAGCTCTGCCTTCTGCTTCAGCCATAGCCTTAACCTTGATAGTTTCTCTCTCAATTTCTGCACGTGCTTTTTCTGTTTGACGCCGCTGAGCCTGTATTTGCTCTTCCGTTGCACGCCTAGCCTGTTCTTGGCGCATTGATGATTCTTCTTGCATCTTTACCAGCTCTTGATTTCGTAATCTCTGGGCTTCATGTTCAGCCTACAAGAACAGCTTTAATTTATTAAACATTGTAAAAAACATTTGTTACAGGGTACACAAGAAAAAATAATTACCTGCATTCTCTTTCTAGACAACTCATCCTCATAACGAGCCATCTGCGCCTTTGTCTGTGCTTGCTGTTGTGCTAACTTTTTTTGTTCTTCATAAATCACCCGCTGCCGTTCCTGTGAGACAAATGCACCATAAAGATCAAAGAATGTCCTGTTTTGCATCTCAGGAATGGCCTTCATAAAGCAGTAGGCAATGAATCTCATACACTTAATTCAAACAAGTTACAACCATACCAATATAGGACGATCTAGTGGTTGGCAAGGGCCACAAACAAACAATTCATGTGTCAGTGATGATCGTTTTTGTTCTGTCACGTTGCTTGAAGATGATGTGACTATTTCTAGTAGAGGTTATGACTGGTAGTCAACAATTTGGGATAAGAATATTGCTACAGCTGACTCATATCAGCACTTCTAGGCAAACATTCTGCTGAAATAAACTCCAGCTCAGAGGAAAAGATAGTCTTTGCACCTAGCAACGATGATAATCTGCTTCAGTATTAGTTGTGTTCAACTTGTGTCAGTCATTACAGATTTTTATAATCATTGACATTTTTAGTTAGTTAATGAATATTGTATTTGCCAGCCATATTTTTTTGTTGATTAAGAAGTTTCCTCCACAAAGCTTTTAAAAAGAAAACGAATTATCCCAGAGGCAAAACAAAAAACAACTAAAGTAGTACATTAGCTGTAAATTTCCTCTTAGTTGTTAGAATAGGTTGTTTTACAGTGGAAGAGGCTTTGTGCATAGGTGTATAAAGACCGAGTCTTTGCTAAGAGCAGCAATCATACTGCACTTGAAGATTTTTTCACCTTCGTTGCAACCTATAGGTCCTCAAAAAAGCTCTGTTCCCTTCTATGTAATGCCTGAACTAATATTTCAATACTACTATATATATTATGTGAGCATCCAGAACTAAGATTTTCATTTCTTCCTTTTGGATTCAAACTTGTCCCCTAGGTATCTGCCCTAGGGTTTACAGCAATCGTCAAAAGTTTCAATTAGGCTAATAACAATTCACAGACCCTATTTAATGTGCAGATCAAACACTCTTGCCACAGACTCACTATGTAAATCTACAAGAAATGGTGACTTCCTTTGACAATATAGATAGACAGTCAATCCTCTTATTCCAGATAACTTTATGTTGAAATGAAGTGAATAGATTATTAATCACTGAGGCACAATAAGGACCAGAGGAACAACAGATAGCTCAAGATACAATAAACTAGTAGCTATTGGTTGATGGTTACCACCAAGTAATCCCTGAATCCACCTCGTTTGCTTATAGATAGAAGATAAGTGTAAATATGGTTATCAGATAACATTTAGATGAAGCATTTGTTTTATTTCACTATGGATGAGTCAAGATACAAATAAAAGTAGTAGCTGTTGGTTGATGGTTACCACCAAGTAATCCCTGGATCCACCTCGTTTGCTTATAGATACAAAATAAGAGGTGTAAATATGGTTATCAGCTAACACTTAGATGAAGCATTTGTATTATTTCACTACATATGAGTACACGGGGAAGGCAACCAAATGAATCGCCAAGCTTCGGCCTATTGAAACTTTTCACAGATAATTTGTATTGCTTGTGGAATAGGGTTCTGTAAGAATTTTCAGATTATAACACACCTACCTTCTATGTAAAAGAACTTTATTTTCCAAACAGATGAAATTGGGAGGTAAGGAAAATCTTGGCACCGAGGAGTTATGAAAATCCTAAGCTGGAATGTCAGAGGTCTAAGAGCCTCTGACAAGAGCCACCTTGCTAAAAGGTTGGTTGATGGGCATAGGCCAAATATTATCTTGCTACAAGAAACTAAAATCAATAAAGAAATGTTGGAGAGATCTGTTAATTTTATTTTGAAGGGGGAAAAATCTTTGGCAGCATGCTGCAGGATCTGCTGGAGGCCTGACCGTCCTTTGGAAAGACAGCAGTTGTATTTGCAGTTTAATTTTCTCTTCAAGCGGCTCCTAAAATGTGTTTGACATTTCAAAAGTAAAAGACACTTTCTCCTCTCCAACATCTACAGACCCATAGATATTGAGGAAAAAAGCTAGAATGCCAGGGTACGGGTACAGGGTTGGTACACTGAAACAGCAATTTTTTAAAAAACCTCGGGTACGTTCGTAAAATATATTTTTAAAAATTAATAAATATAAATATATACATGTCTGCAATTACCTTCTCTCTAACCTGTCTGCAGCAGTTTGAAGGGCTTACACAAGGCACACATGAGGCAACTACTTGGATAGCAGTAAAACAGAAGGCACACATGAGGCAATGTGCACTTCATCCTTGCCTCTATACATTTTCTCTCTCCTTTCTCATTAATAACATTGGCATCAGAGCCACCACATTTCAAGAGCCAAGCAAAGGGATTCAGGGGTCGAGAGGTTTTACAAAGCCGTTCAAAGCTTGAAAGCATTTGCAGAGTCTAACAAGGACAAAGGGCATTTGTAATTTTGAGTCATTGGTATTCAATATCTAGCTCAATGAATCTGGTATTGAATTATGCCTTTTGAGAATGCTTTAAGCTGAAATATAATTTCTTTTCTGCAAATTTAAAATATAATTTTTGTTCTGCAAATAAATTTTGAAAAAACGTGTGGGTACGTACCCACAGGCCGGGGTACATCCTGTATACAGTTTTCCATACCCGGAGCCTATGGATACGTACCCACAGCATACCAGTACCGGTTTCCATACCAGGTACGTTTCAGACCTGGTACGGGCCAGTACCAGACGTTTCAGTGCAGTCTAGGAAAAAAGGAGTTGTTGGGAAGACCTAGAAGCATTGATTGGGCAGAATCGGATAGAATGGGTGCTGGGAGGAGATTTCAATGCAATTCTTGAGGTGTTGGAAAAGCAAGGGGGTTCCTTCAGAATTTCGCAATCAATGGGGGATTTCATCAACTTTTGTCATGAAGCAAACTTAATAGACATCAACCAACAGGAGAAATTTTTGCCTGGAATAACAGGAGGATAGGTGAAGAGCTAATCTTGGAAAGGCTAGATCAATCCTTGAAAAATTCAGAAATGATGAGTAAAACTTTCAAGGTCAAAACTGAGGTTCATCACTTTGCAGGGTCAGATCATTGGCCTATTTCAATAAAGATCAAGGAAGATAAGAAACCCAAAGGCATTCTATTTAAATTTGAGTTTATGTGGCTTCAAGAACCCACCTTTAAGGATAAGATGAAAGACTGGTGGAATATTCAGAATAAAGAATCTAAAGGTTATATTCTATCTCATAAATTAAAAGAGGTAAAATCAGGTCTAAAAAGATGCAACAAAAAGAGTTTTGGGAATCTGTTTGACAGAAAAGAAAGGGTGGAAAGAGAACTACAGGATATCCAATCTTCTGTAGCCCATGGTATCTGGGACAATGATGTGGCACTAATGGACAAAAACCTATTAATTGAACAACAAAGAATTCTCGGGCAAGAAGAAATCTTCTGGAAACAAAAATCCAGAATAACTTGGTTAAAAGAAGGTGACCAAAATACCAAATTTTTCCACCTCTCCACTAATGTCAGAAGAAATAGGAATACGATTGACAGAATTCTTACCCCTGATGGACGAACTCTCGAGGAAAGCACGGATATCAGATCGGAAGCTGTAAATTTTTACAGCGCCTTGCTTTCAAAGGAACAGATAGATAGAAAGCAAGCCCGTGAAAGGTTAGAGGAATCTATTCCCACGGGAATATCAGATCAGATGAATCAGACCTTGATGGACCCAGTTTCTGAGGAGGTAAAGAAGGCAGTATTTAGCATGGGAGGGGAAAAAGCTCCAGGGCCAGATTGATTCCCAAATGGATTTTTTCAGAAATGTTGGCAAATTGTCAGTCCGGATGTTGTGGCAGCTGTGGAAGAATCAAGAAAGCAACGAACAGTGATGAAAGAATGGAATAACACTTTCTTAGCATTTATTCCTAAGAAAGCAGAGTGCCCCTATTTTGACTCCTTTCGACCAATTGCATTATGCAATTGTGTATAAAATTGTCATAAAGGTGGTAGCCAAAAGACTAAAATTATGTTTGGGAAACATCATCTCAGAAGATCAAGGAGGCTTTGTGGCAAGGCGGCATCCTAGATGGAACCACTAATGTCCATGAAACTTTGCACTCTTTACAACACAGAAGAATAGAAGGTATGTTGATCAACCTAGATATAGAAAAAGCGTATGACAGAGTAAATTGGGACTTTTTAAATCAGGTTTTGCAGAAGCTTGGTTTTAGCCCTGAATGGAGACGATGGGTTTGGAGCTGCATATCATCTCCCTCATTCTCAGTTTTGATTAACCAAACCCCTGCTGGTTTCTTTAGATCTTCGAGGGGCTTGCAGCAAGGTGATTCACTATCACCTTATCTCTTCATAATAATGGTAGAATCCCTTGGAAGAGTAATAATGTCAGAAATGAGCAAGGAAAAGTTAAAACCTGAAAGGGCTGACTATGAGTACCAATTTGGAAAGCATAAGCCACCTACAGTTTGTGGATGACACCTTCCTACTTGAAGAGGCATCGGAGGGGGAGGCTAGAAGAATCAAAAATATCTCAGTAACATATGAGAAGGCTGCAGGACAAAAGATCAATTCAGCTAAGTCCAGAATATACTTCATGAATGTGGGCCTACAGAAACAGTACAGGATTTTAGAAGTTCTTGGGTTCAAGGTGGGAAGCCTTCCCAGTCAGTAATGGGGGATGCCACTGTTTGTTGAAAGCAACACTTGTGCTCACCAGCAGCCAATTCTTAATAAAATTCAGACCAAACTCTCAGCTTAGAAAAGTAAAACAGTAATGGGGGATGCCACTGTTTGTTGAAAGCAACACTTGTGCTCACCGGCAGCCAATTCTTGATAAAATTCAGACCAAACTCTCATTTTAGAAAAGTAAAAGGCTGTCCTTGTCGGGTAGGATTCAATTGATAAAATCAGCCTTGCAAACAATATGTCCACATATCTCTTATCATTATTCAAGACTCCACAAAAAGTGGTTGAAGGAATCATGAAACTTCAAAGGAATTTCCTTTGGAGCAGAGATGAGGAAAAAAAGAAGATAAACTTAGTATCCTGGGATAGAGTGTGCACCCCAAAAAAGTTGGTGAGGTCCGGGATTGAGAAAAATTGATAGACTCAACAAGGCACTGGTACTTAAGCTTTGTTGGAGAGTATACAAAGAAAAAATTGACTGTGGAGTAGGATCTTTCAAAATAAATACTTGGATACACAACAGGTTCTGATGTTATTCACGCAGATTCCTCTTCCAACAGGTTCAGCAATTTGGAACTTAATCAAGCATTCCATAAACTTCATCCTGCCACTCATTCGATGGAAGGTGGGGGGTGGGCGGAATATCTCATTTTGGAAAGACACCTGGATAAGACAGGCACCTTTGGAAAATTTTAAAGCCTTGGGTAACGTAATGGAATATGCCATCCATCAGTGGGGAGATAGAGTTGGCAACTACATCAATCCAATCAGTGAGGAGATGGAAAGAACTACAATGGCCTATTGAATTAAATTTGGAGGAAACCGAGAAGCTTACATTCTATATGACAAAATACCCACTCACCTTGGTGATTGGGCTAGTTTGGGAAGTCCTACTGGAGAAGTTTCTATAGCAGACTGCTATATTTGGAAACTGTCCTCGGAAGGCATTGGTATGCGGAACTTTCCTGCCACTAAGGTCTGAGAGAGCAACAGTCTCCCTCCATGTTGTTAGGATACGAATACCCTTGGTTTGGGTACGTTTCAGGTACGTCCATATATATATATATATATATATCCTTGGAAGGCATTGGTATGCGGAACTTTCCTGCCACTAAGGTCTGAGAGAGCAACAGTCTCCCTCCATGTTGTTAGGATACGAATACCCTTGGTTTGGGTATGTTTCAGGTACGTCCATATATATATATATATATATATATATATATATACACATACATTCATATATATATATATATATATATATATACACACACACTCATTTTTCTCAATTTTTTAGTCCATAAGAAATAATCATGTAGCATAATACATATGATATATGACAATCATGTCACTATGAATACAAATAATCTAGAATATATCATCTAGATTTTCCTCAAAATCAAATTCCTACATGCCACTCCCACTAGCTCCACTTTCAATATTGCTTCCTCCTTGCAAGCAATGGCAGCCTCCAATCTCATCCTCCTTGGAATAGCTGCATCCAAACAAATCCTCCTTGCAATGGCAGCGCCCTCCTAAATTCGTCTATGGCACTTCGCCTTTACACTTGCAAAAACCAACAATGAATTGTTTGAGTGTTTTGGTAATGCTTGAGTACCTTTTGATAGGTTTTAGAGGAGCTTTAGGTTTGATTTTTTTATAAATATATGAGTTTTTAGGGTTTGCATTGACCGAGTCAACAAAAAATTTTAATTATTTTGCAACTGCAGTGCCGAAACACAGCAGGTAAGCCTCAGGTGTGTTTGGGTACGTCCCAGGTATGTCTTGTGGGCATATCCATACCATACCCAGGACGTACCGGTAGGCATTTGGTGGGTGGGGGAGGTACCTGAAACTGTGCAACATAGGTCTCCCTTAAGCCAATAACTTCTTATGGGTGGCAGCAGCGTATATCTTGTTGCATTGCAAGTTTGCTTGAAAGGTATGTAGTTTCTTCTTCTCTAGATTTGAGTGTGATCGGATTTTCCATCAAACGGTGGCTGATTCTTTGAGCTGTTGGAGACTACCTTTGAAATCCAAAGGACTGCTATTGTGAATTATTAGCTTCTCTATCGTATGTTGAAATTTGTGGTTAGAAAGAAATAGAAAAAAAATTCATGGAGAATGTCATTCGGAAGAATGGGTATGGAATAAGATTATGGCTACATTATCCAAACTTGTAGCTATCAAACACCTCTATGTTTTTGAATGGGAAGTGTGCGAGGCCTTTGCAGTTCAAAATTGGCTGTATCTTCCTTTCCCCGATAAAGGGGTTACCCCAGTGTTAAAACCTGCCCCCTCACCCTTATGGTGTGGGGTGGCTAACAACTTGAATTTCGATGGAACCATGAAAGGAAATCCAGGACCAGCAGAGTGAGGAGAAATTTTAAGGGATGACACAGGACAACCCATTTTGATCAATGCCCGGGACTCTGCCTGAGAGACGAATAACATGGCAGAGAATAAAAATCTGTTGAAAGGCAAACAAATTGCAATAGCCCATGGTTGGTATCATTTAACGGTTGAAGGTCACTTCCAAGTTGTTGTAAGGGCACTTGCGAGAAGAGGCGTGAATTCGTGGAAGCTGGGGATGGTGGTGGATGAAATCAAATGGCCGAGTGATAAATTGATGGAGGTAGGATGGAATCACATAGCAAGAGAAGGTAATCAGGTAGCAGATTGGGCTGCTAAGCAAGGTGTAGGGCTCGAAGTTTTGACCGGTAGAACTGAAAAAACAAGGTCCTCTCCACTTCCAAATGCCCTTCATAAATTGATCACATAAGATTTGGTTAAGGTAACTTATTCCCATCTCAGTTAAGGGATAAATGAGGCTCAAAAAAGATGAAAATGACTCTTCTACCTCAGGGTGATGACCTCAGAATTAGAGAGGTGTGGGCTGTTAATTTGGAGGAGGAGATTGCGCTGATCCAGGATATAGTTGGCGATTAGACTTTTGTAGCCATGGACACTAAGATTCCGGACATAGTAGTAAGGCCTGTGGGAAATTTTAAATCCGCTTCAGAATATCATTATCAGCTCTCAAGGCTAATGTGGATATGCTCAAGCTGATTCGGCTGGGTTTCACTTTTTCTGATGAGGATGGAAACCTTCCCACATGTGGCACTGATAAATACTTTATTTGGCAATTCAATTTCAGCGAATTTAATGCTGACCAAGATCTTTATGCCAATGATTCCATGGAGCTTTTACGGCAAAGTGGCATTGATTTCAATAAGAATAGTGAAATGTGTGTTGATTCGCATGTCTTTGGGGGAGTTGCTGATGTCATCTCACATTGTTTTAAACAATACCATGCATTTGGCTACTTTTCATAGTAGCTGTGACTTTGGTTACCTGCTGAAGGCTGAAACGTCTAACATGCCAGATTTTTACCTCCTACACAGCCTGCATAGAGGATTGAATAAGCTCACTGAGTTACTGGAAATTAAGAGAAACAATCAGTATGGGATAATCTGAGATAATGAAAAGATTGGGAAGCCAGCTAACACTCCCGATGATGCCAAAGATGGTCCAACTCTGAATGAAGGTGCTAATTAGGGTGCCACTGTATAATTTGTATTGGTGTTTGATGAATACATAGGTTGTTGAATGGCCATGGTCAGAATAGAGTCTTAAGTTTAAGATGCCTTTGGTTTGTGGGTTAAAAACACCTTGTTTTTGCTTCTCCCACAATGGTTCAATCCCAGGCTGGTGAACTCAAACTTGTAGACTTACACTTCGGTTCACACTTTTTGGGACGGTTTTTGATTTTTTTTTGGCTGGTCTAGGGCCTATCCCTAGATATAATTAGCAAAAAAAAATATTGGACAAAGATATGAAAATTAGAAAATGAAGCTTTTCACTGTGATATGGAAAATATGACTACAGAGTTTTTTCAAACAAGATTTTTCAACAATACATGGGTAAGCCCAATGCAACCTACCACTTGAAGGATTGCCTCTCTGGAAAGGAAAACTAAACTAATCATAGTTCCCTATATTAAAACATTAAACACCGAGTACCAGGCTGTAGATCTGACGTTCTAAAAGTGGAAGGTTCAAGAACAAAAAGGTAAGACAAAATGTGCACAACATGGACTCAACTAGTGTTTGAGGCCCTTAGATTTGAACTATACAGTGCACCATGAAATACATCTATTTCATCATTCATGAGAAACAAATAGAAAAAAAATTGGAGTAAAGGCACATACAGTTTCATACTGTGCTTGTAATGCTTGAAATTCAGCCTTCTTTGCTGTCATCTCCACCTGGCGGGTTTCTTCCTGTTTGCGGATAGTCTCAAACACCTATGTACACAATTACAATTAAATGTCAGGAAAGTGGCTGCTTGACATAGCTTTAGGTTTCCAAGCATTGCATTTGATGCTTCATTTTTTTAACGTACATGTTTCAGATATGTACTTTTTTTCGATCCTCTTGGCCATAATTAAACACTTGTGGATATTAAAATCTAATTAAAAATATATTTACAGCCCAAAATACTTAGTTCCTGGTTTTGATGTTGTGGCATTTTTATCAAAAAGAAATTGTGGCCTAGGCATTGAGTTGTGATCGTGATAGTCATGTTCTTATAATAAACGAATTGCAAGAAGAAAAAACGTAAAAGAGAAAATAGTTCAGAAGAAAAAAAGATAAGAACAACATGTAATCTTTTTCCCAGCCGAAATCTTAAAGCATGTAGTTTATAACTAACTTCCTATCATAGATAAAAAAAATGGTTTAGGAAAGTAAGATCATACGAGAAGAAATATGCACGGCCTCCAAACAAAAAATACGTGTTTTTTTTTAGTTTTTTCTCCCACTTTCCTGGTCTTTGACTACTAAGATTGTGATATATCAGATTTTCCAATCAATTACCATTGTTTTTGAGAACATTTTTTTGCCATATATTCAAATGCCGCGTATGCGAAATGTTTTCAACGTTTGTACAATGTAAACCTTAATTAAAATTTAGTAAAAAAGCAAAAACCATACCTTTTTGGCATGGGAAGAATTGTTTATTTTACGCAGAGCCTCTGCGCCTCTCTCGAGAGCCTCGGGATCGAACCCTGCTGCGGTGGTCCTTGGATTATCGTTCCTCGGTTTTTTTTCTTCCTTTGGAGCTTCGCGAGGAGGGGTAGCTGGAGGAGCAGGGGCTGCAGGAGATGTAGACGAAGACATTGACGGAAAATGAAAGGGAATCTCAGCCGCATAAGCCTTCTCCACAAACATTGACGCAGAAGCCACGGCCCCAAACCCCACGGCATATAATTTGGCCATCTCTATAAGAAGTTTTCTTTATCCTCCTGTAAATTTGTTATTGTGCGCAGCAATACGAGGTCTCGGATTGCCGTAAGCTCGTAAAATTCTTTCCGCCAGAGCTTATCACTGACGCAGAACCTTCCCTATCGATTTGTGCTTGCGTTGGGAGCTCCATTCATTCAGCTCCCATTTTTTTCCAGACGGACCAGCATTTGTTTTAGAAAAAAAGAGAAATTTAGGGGCGAAAACTCCCTGAAACTCTTCAGCCAGGGAAATAAAAAATTCCCTGGTAAAGTTGTCTTACGTTGTTGCCGTTGAGTCCTTGAGGGCTTGGAAGATTTCTTGCGTGTTCCCCAAGGTTCTAGGGTTTAGGGTTTAGGCTCCGAAACGGACTGTTTCGTTTCAAAGCTAATACTAAGGAAAACGGCATAGATTTTATTTTTTTTAAGTTTTTTTAATTTGGCGGTGGCGGTGACGTGGCGAAAGTCTTTCTCGTTTTATGTTAGGATGTCAAAAGATTTTTTTTAGTGATTGTGTTTATGATAATTTTAATTTGTTATTTAATAATGTGTTTATGATAATTTTAATTTGTTATTTAATAACGTGTTTATGATAATTTTAATCTGTTATTTAATAATTCATCGATTGGATATGCCTCTTTAATGCATCTTAGAAATGTTTCAACGATTTTATAAAACTTACGTATCTTACTACTTAGGTTAGATATATCTCTTCCATGCATTTTGAAATTGCTTCAACGACTCTATAAACCCTCGTGTTTTATTTCGATATAAGATTACACCTATTTTTAGTGCAAGTGTTAGTTTAATTTTAGTTCAAGTCCCATCCTAGGGAAATATATATCATCAAGTACTTTTTACTAGGGAAATATATATCATCAAATACTTTATGTTGATTATTAAGGGTTCTTCTCACATTTATAAATAACATTAAAATGTGACAAGATCAAAGGTTAGTGGTAATGTAAGTGCGAATTCAAAATAGGTGACAAGGTGTCACATAGCAATAATGCTTGTATTCAAAGATTAGAGGGACGAGTGTAAGTGTAAATTCAAAATAAGGAATGTCTCGTTCCTTGATTGGATCGTGTACATCCCACACATGTAACCATGTTGGTCACTAGTTGTTATGAAGTGCTTCATACATAATATATATTGTTAACATTTTAGTTCAATGTTTTCTAGTTGTATCAAGTTACTTAGCATTGGTATTTTGCTTTGTGATTTTGTAAATCGTCGTTTGTGATGTAGGAAATGGTGTTCCCTTTATGATGATTGTGTTGAACAAATGTAAGCACACTCATTGTGCTTGGTATCCAACTAAATGACAAAAAGTAACTTCTCAATAACAAAAAATATTTTTTTGTTAGATGTCACTACAAATAGATTTATAGACGCATAAGGAAAATGTCAAAGCATATAAAAACATGCAAATTGTTTCACAAAAGTACTACAACAACATATCAAAACAAACCCTAGCATAGCGAAGATAAAAAAATGACATCCCTTCCAACGTGTTAATTCATAACATATGTGTAATTGTTAGTGTATAATGTATAATGTGCCTTGTCATTTGCATTGAAACCCAAATTACATAATTATATAGTTTATTGCTTGTTAGTGACGTAATAGTGTCAAAACTTTTCTTGCCCGTTTGAATTATATTATTGTGTTTTTATGTTAGTGCAAATGTTTTAATTGGGTTGTTTGGCATAACACACTGAGATAAGTAACGCAATTACACATATTCCAACATCCCATACCATTATCCTTCATTAAAAAAACCCCTCTTGTGAGAATGAAATGGTTGTGTAAGTAATGTTATTATTTGTATTGTATTTGTCATTTGGCTAAGGTTAGTAGTGGTGTTAGGTAATTTAGACCACCGTATGAAGCTTTTCGCCAAAGTGAGCTCCTTTTATACAAACCATTTCGCAACATTAATGCATACATCAGTGCCCTCACATTACTACATATAGTGCAAATGACATCATGAATTGTGTTGATTTCATGTCTTCTTTTTTGTTTGGTTCTTGATTTGTGACACAAATATGTGGCGTAAATGTGGCACAAAAAATGTGGCGTAAATGTGGCACCACCAACGCGAAAAAAGTAACTCGGGTTTCCCCTTTCCATTTAATATTAAATTACATCACATCTCTTTTTGTTTATTGTAAAATTCCACCAATACAAAATTAGAGCATCTTTAAGCACATAATAAGAAATTAAGGTTTGTGGCAATCCATTTTGCTCTTGCTATCACACTTTACTTTTTCTGGAGAAAATATACTTCTGAAATTCAGATTGAAAAGTGGAGGGTTAATTTTTAGACAATAAGGTAAGGAATTTATTGTTTTGACATAATTTCTTAAAGAAGATGTTTTTTTCTTAAGCTTATAGATTTAAATGGAAAAATATAAAATATTATTTTTTGGGTAAGATAATCTTCTGCTTTCACTTTGAAGTGCTAATGAACATAGAAAAAAATCTCTTACATATGTATTGCATCCAATTTTAATGTCATAGTCTTGATAAATGTCCAACAACATAACTTATACATTCTATAAGCCTCATGTCTTTGTTACTTTGCCAAGTTTATTCTTCCAAACTCTTTTTCTCAATTGTTCCTAAAAATTTAAGGTTATTAGATTCTTTAAAACAAAATGACTCATTTTGGATTCACGATGTATGGAATTGGTGTTCTTCTGGAAAAATATGCATATAATAGGAAATGTTAATCTGTTAGACTTGCATGTATATCCCATTGCAACCAAACAATACTTGCAAATAATGAAAGACATAGTTTGGTGCTCTCTTCACCATTCTTTAGAAACTAGTATTTACAATTTTATCTTATTTTAACATTTGCATGTAATTTTAAATCATGGAGCACATCCCTTTTTTCATTATTACAAATTCCCACAGAATACAAAAATAGGGAAACTTTAAATACATAATTACGAAATTAAGGGTTTGTGGCAAACACGATATTACTCTTGCTATCACACTTTGCATTTTGGCGTAAACCTAAAATTGTTTAAATAAGTGGTTTACTATTTTATAGATGTTATGTCATTATTCAGTAGGTAGATATCATCCCCTCTATAAAGATCTAATTTGGTAGATCTAAGATATTCATTTGTGTTGAGATCTACTGCCCCATTACACATGCTCTTCATCAACAAGTATAGATGTTATGTATGAGTTGGTAAGTAATTGTAATTTTGCATAGAAAGTTTTTATTTCGTGTTGATATAAGTTATTTTTTATTTCTAGTTATTTTACTTATGTCTTAGTATAAGTTGTTTTATTTTAATTTTATGTATAGGGAGAGTCATCACATTCTCATGGTCAAAGTAGGGGTCGAAATAGAAGAAGCAAAAGAGGAGGGGGCGTATTGGACGAGTGATTATGGTGTCACATAGTTCTTTCTTTGAGGTAAATTTAATTTTTAATATGTTGCATTCAAATGAAGCCATTATAATATTGATGTAGTCTATATGGATATTACACTAAAATTAACTTAACATGCAGACATCTGAAGACTGAAAATTCAAATAGTGACTATGATGTTGAATGGGCTAGACTAAAGAAAAAGCCAAAGTGCATCTTCCGACTATGTCATCCTAATGATGAAATGAATCCTAACAACATACATGGGTTCATAAAACTCATCTAAAAAGACTTTACTCAAAGGAAATGATGGGGTGTTGGGAAAAACAAACACCTTTTCTTGGGACTTCTGATGAATATGTTCTAATGGAAGAGGGCATTGGAGCTTCAAAACATGGTTCACCATTTATTTGATCATGATTATGAATGATCTTTATCAGTTATGAGGATGATGTACTAGAGGATCAAGTTGCTAGATGATGAAGAAGTCAGATATATATGATTCACAAGGAACAAGAGAGGATGATTTTAAATTTTTCTTAAACTCCTTTGTTTATGTTGGGAGAGTCCAAAACATCATTATTGAGTGTTATATTGGCGTTGATGGACTTGAAAGCAAGGTTTGGTTGGTCAAACATCAGTGTGAATGCTTTATTAAGGTTAAATAACAATTCTATAACTATATATTTACATTTGATATATATTTCATATGTGTTGTATATTATTTTTATGCGCGTGCGCTTTTGTTTGTTTTTTATTGCAGGTTGTTCAAAAATAGTTTGTTGCCTAAGAAGAATACACTTCCCTCCTCATATAGAGAAGTACACAAAAATATCATCAAATTTAGGGGTTGTTTATGTCAATTATGATGCATGCACAAATGATTGCATTTTATTTAGGAAGGAATATGAGAATGAGGTCAGTTGTCCCAATTGTAGGTTACCACGATTTCAACAAGGAGGGAGAGGCATCACCATTCCAAATAAGTTATTGAGACATTTTCCAATAATTCACAGGCTCAAGTGTCTTTTCCATTACAAATCACTTACAAAGTTAATGTCATGGCATCACAAGAATAGAAATAGTGGAGTTTGGTGTGTTCCTTTAGATTCAAATGCAATGAGGCACATTGAGCAATTGTGGCCTGAAAAATTCAATGGAGAGAGGTCACACAATGTATGGTTTGGTTTGAAATGGATAGTGTTAACCCCATTTCTAGTATTTTCAACTAACTACTATATTTGGTCAGTACTGTTGATAAACTATAATATTCCTCCATGGTTGATGATTTGCAAGGAGCATTTAATGTTATCATTAATGGTGTCATGGTAAGCATCAAGTAAAAAATATGGATGTCTACCTTTAATTGATGAATTGTGAATCATTATGGGATGACATTCTAATGTATGACATTTCAAAACACCATCAGATGCAAATTCACCTATGTTATGGTATCTTATGCTGGACTATTCATGATTTTCCTAGGATGGTTGTGTTTGTTCAAGTGTTGTCGCCAATGTCAAATTTTAGAAACAAAAGATCATACGTGTGTGTGTGTGTTTATTTTTCATTATACATTGAGTTTGTTGATCGCTTCTATATGTAGGTCTCTTAACGAAAGGAAAGTATGCTTGTCTAAGGTCCAGTGATCAACTATGTGGAAGGTCATCCAAAGATCTCAAAAATGTTGAATGAAAATTCCATTAAAGGTTCTTACCGATGGAGCATGAGCACCGTGTTTAAAAGAAAAATAAGTTTGATGGAAAACATGACGTTAGAGAACCTCCTAAGATTATGTCACCTGATGATTGGTATAAAGCCTTCGCACTAGCACACTTTAGGTAAAATGTGGATATTCCTCCATATTGGTGGATAGATTGAGTATGGTTGTCTTAAATTAGCGACATAGATTTGCAATCCCTGTAGGAATGAAGAAACTATCTATATTCTTGATTTAATAAAATTTGTATATTTTTTAAAAATCTAAATATAAGAATCTACTATAAATGATAAATAATGGAATATAAATGCTAAAGAATTTATTTAATTTTAACTATGAAAGGAAATGAGAGGGATAAGGTTCTTATCTTAATTTCGTTAATCCCGAAGTGAGTCTGAATTGGAAAATGTGATGGAATAGGAGTATATACCGTTGCAATCAGACTCATAAAAATGGAGAAATGCTTGTGATGCCTGGACACGAGCACTTGGCAAGGATAAAGGTGCTCGCGGGCACCCACGACCTATGTGTGGGCACTGGAGTCTATAGAAATGGTCAGAACCTGGTTCCGACAGTGTCGTTAAGGCTTCGCACTTATTCACCTTTATATCGTACTTAGATCGTTGGGGTACTTGTAAATCTGCACACAAATATCCTCATGCAAAACCCTCAAAAAGACATCAAATCCTAAAAAAGAAAGATACAAAATGAGGGTTCAGACCATCCTCAGCTATCACAATGGTGAACTTATGACTAAGCGTTGCACTACATCTCAGACCCAATGTATTTCTATGTGCTTGTGTGTGCAATAGTGCTCATAGGTCACCCTCGCACTAATGACGCCAAGATAACATGTGGTAGCTAGATAAAATGTAAATGTGTGGATGGAATAGAATGAACTCCCCTTCATATGTAATGTGTATGCAAAGTAATGCACCTAAATGCAGTCCCTTGAGATATGTAGATAGATAGGCCTTGATAAGAATTGCCCGCCCATATAATAGTATGTATGTTATGTTTATATAGGGATCTCTTGCTTGAATTTTGACACTAATGACCCGACACATCGACTAGTACCTCAGGATATGAGAGGGAAAACCAAAAATACCAACCTCGAATGTCAAAAATACTATCAAATATAAAGAAGACATGGGCACCCAGGACGGACAAGAACGCCTGACGTTAGTGTCCAATCCTGGGAGCTAGTGTCCAAAGACAAGTGACGATAAATGAGCAAAGACTGACAAACAGGGATCCCTGTGACCTGACCAGAACTGGGTGTATGAGCAAAAAGTGTGAAAAATAAAAACAATAGAAACCAACAAGACAATTAAATGGACTATGGAATGGGTCATTAGTGAATACTTTTCTTACGCAAGATCTATATATAAAACAACATACTTGGTGGTATAGTAAATAGTAGTAAGTGTGTGATTTTGTGTCTACATTTCCCCCCACTTTATGTTGGTGAGGGAAAGCTTGGTAACATAAAGTAGATAGAGATGCATACTTGAGAGAAGTCTAGAGAAGCCCGTGTTGCAGAAGTTGATTATGTTAAAATGTAAAATAATAGCCTAATCTAATGCAAGTTTGTAGTAAATAAATAAACAACAAAATACTTAAATAATACCAAAGCAACTAAGCAATAAAAAATATGAAACCCTAAGTGCAAAGAGATTTAAAAGAGTCTTAGCTGATTCAAAGAGGTTGTTGGATTGTGTCGCAGTGGAGACCAGTTGAACAAAAGTGGAATAATGTCACACAGAATCCTGGAAAAATGCATATGTGAATAATTTGGTTGGATTGGGGTGCATGGAGAAAGATAGGGGTTCTCGGGGTGCATCCTGGTCTGGTTTCTAGGTGCCCTGGTCTACGTAGATACTTATAAAACCTGAATTCTTGAGGTGTTGCAATATGTTCGCACTGATGCTCACCTTTTATCACTATATATTTACGTTGAATGATTGTCTGAATGTATCTGTAAACATGAATGGATGAATCATCTGTAAAACCCCAAACAAATCATCAAAACCTAAAAAAGAAAGATGAAAATGAAAGGGTCAGACTATCCTCAACCACCACAATGTTGGACTTACAACTGAGTGTTGCACTACATCTCAAACCCAATGTAGTTTTGTGTGTGTGTGCACGCAGAATTGTGCCCTAGGTTGCTCTTGTGCCAGTCACACTTGAAGTAGCGATCAAGTAGCTAGATGTAGAATGTAAATAATGTGTGCATGGAAAGAATAGACTCCCCTCCTATGAAGTGTGATGCAGATGAACCAACCTTTGTCCCTTGTGATGGAGCTAGATGGATGCAAATGGAGCTATAGATGCCTTGATGGATGCAACCTTAGGTGGTGATAGATAGTGCTTAGTGTTTGGTCCCTTATTATGATCACATAACTTTATATTTATATGATTCCTTCGCTTGAATTTTGTAATTAACCCCAAAAAGGCTGACTACCAAAAAGATAAGATGCTCAAATGCTAGAAAGACTGAAAGTGTGAAGCAAAGTACAAAGAGGACAAGGGTGCCTAAGGGGATGGGGGTGCAAAGACCTGGTTGGGCGCTGGTGTCTAGAATGACAAATGTTGAAAGGTGAAAAGATAAACTGAGAAAGTAAAAGTGCAAGTTCTGAAAGGAAGCATAAAGCAAAGAAAAGGCCAAAGACATGGGTTAATTAGTACTTTTCTTACTTAGGAATCATGAAAATAATAGTATGTGATCGAGACTAAATAATGAATCGAAGTGTGTGATTTTGTGTCTACATTTTCCCCCACTTTATGTTGGTGAGAAGAATGCTCGATAACATAAAGTAGATAGAGATGCGTACTTGATATCCATGTAGATTGATGTAGAAAGCATGATGATGGACTAGAAAAAAGCATGGGGTGATAAAAAGATGGAGTCGTGGAGACTAAAGATGCCAAAAGTGTAAAAAGGTGATGAAAATGAACTAGGGTGGCAACACATGTGTAGATGCCAATGTGTCTGATGTATCTGTTATTGGTGTTGATATGTGTGGTGTTGACTATTTTCTTCCCATACATATGGACCTACAAAAGATAAGATGATCAAATAGTCAAATGAACATGTATATATATGTAAAAAACATGTAAAGAAGTATGTAAAAATGTTGACAATGTGAAAAAAGATCATGTGCACTTGATATGTGATGATTAAGAGGGTATAGAAAGGATCTCATTGATGAAGTGAGAATTTTTTGGGTGATATCACACCACTGATCGAAGAAGTGTAGGGAGGATAGTATGATTTATCCTCCAACCTTTAATTTATTCTTGAAACTATATAAATCTTTGTACTATCTAGTTTTTTTGGGTGATTTGACACCACGGACAGAAGTAATATAGAGAGGAAAGTCTAGTGTTATCCTCTAACCTTTAATTTATCCCCGGAATATGGAACATCACTATAGATGATTTTTACAAACACAAATGCTAAGGACAACATTCCCTGTGAAAGCCACTATTTAGAGTTCTGTAGATTGTGATGAAACCAATCGCTGTGTAACTACCCTTGGTTATAGGTAGTCTAGGAAAGGCATCGTTGTATTTAGGGACCCAAGTCTGATTCTGAGCCCTGAATCTTATTGTATCGATACTATGTTGTGTTGTGTACTGTGTGTAGACTGTTGTATGGGGTGACTGATTCACCCAAATGATGCCCCCCTCTTTGGGGGTACACACGATGTCATTGAAGGAGTATGCGGCCCAAAAGAGGACCGTTGTGCTGAAATTGTACCCTACAGGGGGAAGGGGATGTGCTTGGTAGAAACCAAGGCACACACAAACAAGTGGCTAGGAAAACAATTTTTAGTACAATCAAAGAAAAAAACTCATGTAAAAGATGAAATGTAAGCTAAGCAGACAATGTGTAAGCTAAGATGCAAGTAAACATGTAAGAAGACAATATAGAAAATGAAGAGTGGGTTGCAAACATGGGACATCACTTACGATGTCACAAGACAATCAAGGCCTTAATGGCCATAAATAGATAAGTGTGCACACAAGACAAAGGGAAAATCCTAAAACAATGAGCATACAATGACAAGCAAGTACAAGTAATGTAATAGATAACCATGGAAACAAGTAGCCCTACATAACAAATGTTGCACATGAAGCACCCGTTAGGATGTTAGAAAGATATAAATTATGTCAAAGCGTGTACAATATGACAAAGTAAGGTTCTATGAAACAAAATGAAACAATATCACCTGTAGTGTATGAAAGTGGATCCCCCTATGAGCCACTGTGGGAATGGTACTAGGTATTGTGTCAAGTATCCATGCTGCATATAATGGATCTATAGAATATGCAATCACAACTAGAAAAGAAAGTGAATGCGCATGTGTGTATGATAAAGATAATGACATAAAAGATATCGATCAAGCACGTGTAATAATATGAACATGTACAATGAAATGTAAGAAATAATAAATGTAACCAAGATATGTAATATGTTGTGGATGGATGGAATGGAATGCAAAGTGAATGATAGGAGCAACGTGCCCCATGAGTGAATGGAATTGTATGTAATGAGGTTAATTTTTTTATGCCCCCTCAGCAGTCAAGAATGAACCGTAAATGAGAGTGCATCATCGGGAAATGGTTGAACTATGTGTTGTGTGTAATGTGATGTGATGAATGTGTAGTGATGATATGCGACATAGAGATGAGGTGTGAGAATGTGTGATGATTTTATCCTAAAATGTATATCATGACAAAATGATAAAATATGTGATGATTTAGCATAAAGTGTATATCATTGAAGGATGCTAGAAGAAATGATGATGTATCATATGGCATATATTAATAATGGATGCTAGAAGAAGTGATGATGTATCCTATAACGTATATCACTAATCTAGGAATGTCGCATGATAGAAAGTTTGAATGGTTGAATGTGTGAATGTGATGAGGTCCATTTGTGATGTATACCCTCAACAGTCCAGTATGGACCATGAGACTAGAGTGCGTCATAGGGTAGTGAGTGCAACGCGTATAAGTAGATGAGTAAAAATGTGTAATATGTGTAATAGATGTGGTGATGAGAAATCACCATGTGATGTGTAATATGTAGTGTGTAGATGTTCAGGATGTATGTAAGCATGATGAAATAAGAATGTGTTGATGCATGAAATAAGACGTATGTAAGATGTATGTAGGATGTAAGTATGTAAGATGTGGGAAGATGTATGATGTGTAGTTTCTATTGTGCAGTGTGTGAGGTTCATATGTATAAGATTCCCTCAATATTCAAGTGTGAACCATAGCACAAGAGTGAGTCATCGAGTAATGATAATATGAGCGTGTGTGAAGATGTATATGCTAAAATCTAAGGTGTGTAATGATGTGAGTATAAGACGCGTGTTGATGCTAGGGGGAGAAATAAGCGTGATGCCCCCCAAGTGTGCTAATGATGGAGATTTATGTAGTGATGCAAGAGGTACCATGCCATTGTGGGAGAGTGTTATCTGTGTCATGATAAGAGTGAGGGCCAACACAATGGTAGGACCAAGAAATAGTAGGACCATGCGATGGTGGCGGAATTTGAAATGTGTCTTGGCCATCAATAGGAGTAGTTGTGCTTTGACAAAAGTGATTAGTTGGAGCTTATGTGGGATTGATGACACTGTAGAAGACTTAATAAGAGAAGAAGGTGGATGATTCAGAATTGAGAAGTGATGGTTACATAATTTGACTTTGAATGTTGTCATTATGTGATTTGATGTACATATTTTGTAAGTCGATTGAGTAGGAGGAATTGATAAGTTATGAGTTTCAGAAGAATATCTCATGTTGAACTGAAAACTTGAGAAAGGCAAGGTTCACTTAAAGTTGACTTGATAGTGTAGAAGGAGAACAAACATATCTAAAATGATTATGATAAAATGTAAAATCCTAGCCTAATCTAATGCAAGTTTGATTGAAAATATCAGTAAATAAATAACATAGTCTCTACTGAAATATTTACAAGATGAAATACACCCAAGAAAACTAAGAAAACAATAAAATTTGCATGAAACCCTAATAGAAAATATGTAAAAAGAGGGTTAGAAGAGCCTTAGCTGATTTGCAGATGTTGCTAGATTGTGTCGTAGTGGATGACTGGCTAAACAAAGATGGAGGACTGTCACATAGGAGCCTAGATAAAATACATATCCAGTGATTTGACTGAACTGGGGTGCCTGGAGGAGGGATAGGGGTGCTTGGGGCACCTTGGTATGGATTCTGGGCGCCCTGGTCTACGTAGATGCTTAGTCCAAAACCTCCTATGAGGTGTCACAGAGTATTCATCACTTGTTCACCTTTTGTCGCGTTTATGTCGTTGATGTATGTCACACTTAGCTCTGTTGCTGTAAATCTGGAATAAAGGAATCACCTGTGAAACCCCAAACAAAGCATCAAAACCCTAAAAAAGAAAGATGCAAATGAAGGGTTGGACTATCCTCAGCTACCAAATTTATGGACTTATCGTTGAGCATTGCACTACATCTCATACCCAATGTAGTTCTGTGTGTGTGTGCATGTGTGGAATTGTGCCCTAGGTTGCTCTTGTGTCAGTCGCACTTAAAGTAATGAGCAAGTAGCTAGATGTAGAATGTAGTAAATGTGTGGATGGAAATAATAGACTCCCGTCCTATGAAGTGTGATGGAATAGTACCAAATTGGTGCCTTGTGATGGATGCAAATGTAGCTATAGATTCCTTTGATGGATATAACCTTACGTGGTGATAATATAGTTTATAGTGCTTGGTCCCTTATTATGATCACATAACTTTATATTTATATGATTCATTCACTTGAATTTCGTAATTAACCCTAAAAAGGCCGACTACCAAAAAGATAAGATGCTCAAACAGATAGAAATGAACCAAAAGGTGTGACCAAAGTATAAAGAGGAAAAGGTCACCCAGAGGGGATGGGGGCACCTGGCGCTAGCGTCCTAGCTGGGCGGTGGTGTCCAGAATGACAAATACCAAAAGGTGAAAAGACAGATTGAGTAAATACAAGTGCAAGACTAAAAGCATAAGCATAAAGCAAATAAAGGTGGCCAAAGACATGGGTTAATTAGTACTTTTCTTACTTAGGAACCATATGAATAGTAATATGTAATCGAGACTAAATAATCACTCAAAGTGTGTGATTTTGTGTCTACATAAGTACAGACAGATGTGGTAGAAGTACATGCCAAATGAGAACACGTAGCATGCAAAACCACGGATCAATGTGTTGATCCATGCAACGTAATGAGATACGTGGGATCATTACAAGGAGCACTAAGTGAGATTGATGATTGTGGTGTTTAATTGTTGGAGATTTCGATTTTGTCGTTGATGGAGATATGTTGGGGTAAGGAGTGATCGATTCCTATCTCAATTGTGTGTATGTGAAAAACTAAGGATCTGAGCATCATATTACCAAAGGAAGAGTGTAGGGAGAGAGGTCTATTTTTAATCTCCAACTTTAACTACCTCCTCAAAAAGGTCTAGCCGCTGCAGACGAACAAAGATCAGATTTTGTTCATTTGGATCCAATTTGATTTAACGAGAATAACCCATATAGGAGTAGTATAGGAAAGGCAGTGACATCTCATTACCCCCACTCCACGGGGTGTCACCACAATGTGTATGAGATGGCTTCCATGTAAGGTCATCTAGAAGTGGTCACAAAATGTGGAATAACTTCCCATGTTAGGTCATATAGGAAAGTGGTGATATAACTCCCAAGTTAGGTCATCTGGGAGGATAAATATGATGTGTTATATCGATTGTTTGATGTGATTTAGAATAGTAGAAAGATAGTGTTGTCAATATTTGAATATATGTGATTGGTTGATTTGTTACTCATGGAGAGTTTACACTTGTTGCCCTTAGATTATGTTATTAGGGGGAATCGCTTGAAAATGGTGTGAATTCTCATGTAATGTATGAGAAAATTTCAAAAATGAGGAATTAGAGATGTAGAATGATCGCATAATGGTGCAAGGGGAATTATAGGATGACCCCGATTGTATGCCCCCCCTTTTGGCAAAAGGGAGAGTGATGATGAGAACAAATGTTGACCCAAAAGTAAGCATGTAATGATGCGATAGTGAATGTATGATAGATATCACAAAAGTGTGTGTATATTGAGTTGAAATGATGTTGAGGAGGAATATAATGTTTGTGAAATGTGTACGGTACAATAGTAGGCAAAATTTTGAAAAGAATGACACAAACAAGATAGGAATCAGAGTAAGGATGCCCAAGATATGATTGAAATTGTATGATGTGTATTATTTCAAAGGATATGTGTGAATAATGACTATAACATAGAGAGTAATGGAAAGTTACTATAAATAGTAATATGAAAAATTGAATAGGTACTTCATTTGATTATTGCGCGAGTGTGATTTGGAGCTCTGGGTGTGTGAAGATGCCTTAAGTGAGAGCACCACGATTGAGTTAGTTTGAGATGGTGGTGGTAGTTGTGGCATCATGCATGACAACTGAGCTAGTAAGTGTTATTTTTTTCAGAAAAAATGTGTTGATATTAGTCGTTTTTTGATGAATTTTTGTAAAAAAAAATATTTTTGAGTTTCTCGGTGTTTTGGACCTGGACAAGAGTGGTGAAGGTGCTTAATGACCTTTGGGACACTAGCCCAGGCATGGGTGCACTAGTGACCTGCTCCTGGGTGTTGATCCTGTCTCCTAGAAGGCTTGGGTTGAAGCCCAGAGTGTTGTAAATGTGAAAATTGATGCTTGTTGATGTTATAGGTAGGTGTGTTTACATATATATGAGATGCTAACAAGTTGTTTGTTGTCTTAGTTTGTGTTGTGTAGAGGGACATCCATTCGAGAGAGTTTCTTGGTGGCCACCATTTGAGTACATTGCTAAGATTGGGGTTGTTAGATGATGAGTGGGATTTTCTAGACCGTGTCAGCCTGCGGCACATAGTGAGGATGGGGGATGTGCCCCATAATATGCCTATGATCACAACGTTATGTAAGAGGTGGTGTGCAGATACTTGCACCTTTTGGTTACCTACAGGGGAGATGGCAATGACTTTAGAGGATTGTGTATCACATATTACGATTGCCTATTATTGGTGAGAGGGTTTAGGTGATGGTCGTGGATGATGCATAGAGGTAGATGAGGGCCGTTAGGTGGTATTTTATGGGGACCTGAGTTTATACTGAGGTCCACATTAGCCTAGATGTTATAATGATATCAGGGGTTCTGCGATTACAAAAGTTCATTGCCGTTGTGATTACTTCATCAATTGTAATGGAGGGTGGTGGTGTAGGCATCTTGTATAAGATGCATGACATTTGTCATTAGATAGAGGAGGATGGTACAAGATATGCTTGGGCACAATGTGTATTGGCCCATCTGTACATATTTACACAAGAGGAGCATGGGGGTGGTATTGGAGCTACCACATTATTACATGTATGGGCCTATGAGCATATTGTGATATTGAGGTCAGTTGGTGGACCGTGAGGGGAGTGGGTGAGGCCAAATATATTTACTGGGAGATGGGTAGGTGTTCGAGGTAGGAAGATGGATACAAATACCTATAGATCGATGTTATATCGCATGGGGCCAGAGGCCATACTGAGACTACGAAGGATAATCAGAGGACGTGGAAGAGCTATGATGTATACGACGGACTATGTGGCTAGAGGATTGGTTCCTAGGGGTGACCAAGATATTCTAGGAAAAGAGAGTCTCACAACAGTTTGGTATGGCCCAGGATGTGCCCCCAAAGCCATATGTATGGGTTAGGGCCATCAGGGCACCGAGGAGGGCCATAGCTAGACCAGGGCCCACAAGAGCGCAACTAGTACCTCTTGGGCCAGACAAGGTAGATGCGGTGATAAAGTTGATAGATGTGGATGACGCGGGGTGTATGGAGGCCTATAGTGCATCGTGAGCATCACATCGGTGGGTATTTTGTTTCCAGTCTTTGTGGATGCGGCAAAAACACCACCGGGGGGAGGAGTAGAGGGGCAAGCACATGCCCCCGCTAGCATAGTGACAACGATAATAGAGCGTGAGTATTTTCATAGTGATGGTTGTGATTTGTTATTTGGTTGTGTAATTGTTGTTGTTGTCTAATGTGTTGGTATGTGAATGCAGGTGATGCATATTGGTCACTGATTGTGGACACATCTATCCACACATTGACATGGAATGTTCCCACCAATGTACTCATAGGTGGTGGTATGCTAGAGCATGTGGATGGTATCACAGGTGAGCATGCACAATTATTTGATCTAGTGGTGTTAGTGGTAAGGACATGTACCATATTACTGAGTGAGAGGAGACGTAGTGAGCTAGAGAGGCTGTGGGTGGAGGTCCCTTAACACGTGATGTATTTGCGAGATTTGTGGAGTTATAGGGCCGTTTTGAGGAGTATTCAACTAAGGTGATAATATTGCGCAGAAAAGTAGAGAGATATAGGGGCCGCGATCAACAACACAGATTGAGCGGTGAAGCTTCTAATTCTAGATCTCCTGTAGTTATAGATAGTGATAACGATGATGAGATATGATATGTACTGATGTAGCGATGTATGGGGTTTCCCCCAACATTGGAATTTTTACAACTATTATTTTGCATGATTGATATATGTGTGGACCATTGGTATATGTTCATTGTACTTGATGTTGATGGATATGTGATGTTATGATTTGGTATGTATATATATGATGTGTCGATTATTATTGTTATATTCGATGTGTGATGTTTCTATCATTATTTTGTTGATATGATTGGCAATGTGTAATTGTTGATGATGATTAATGATGAGATAGTGTATATGATTGTAGATGATGTATGTAGTGGGATTGTGATGTGTAATAGATAAATGATGAATGTAGTGTATTGTATGTAATGATAAATGATGTTGTGTATGAATGATGAAGTAAAAATGAATAATGTGAAAGAAGTATGTGAATGAGATGGTCATAATAGTG
Source organism: Taxus chinensis (assembly GCA_019776745.2). Classification (NCBI taxonomy): domain Eukaryota; kingdom Viridiplantae; phylum Streptophyta; class Pinopsida; order Cupressales; family Taxaceae; genus Taxus; species Taxus chinensis. The sequence goes on along the minus strand of CM034150.1, from coordinate 178,211,600 downwards.
TAGTGAAATGCATGTGAGTATGATGAAGAGGGGGGAAGAGAAAAGTGATGCCCACTAATGTATAGATGATAAGGTTCATTTATATAACACCCCTCAATAGTCAAGAATGAACCGTAAAGAAAGAGTGTTGTCATCAAGAAGTGATATGATGATGTACGATAGATAGATATATTGATATAATGTGTAGCACGGATATATGGTGAGGTTTTTATTAGAAAAAATCCCTCAACAGTCATGTAAGAACCATAAGAACATGAGTGCATCATCGAGGGTAAGGTGATAAAATCACCTACCAAAGACCAAGTGGGCATGGAGCGGTGGAAGCATGTGGGGCGTAAGCAACATGAGTGTATGAACTGAACTAAATGCCATGTGAAATGGTTCCAATGATAGGAGATGGAGCAGTGGGAAGTGCAGATGCTGATGGTTAAGGAAGCCAATGTGTAGTAGTAACATGACACGATAGATGATATGGTATGACAGTGGATGGATGAAATGGAGATCGTGCATGAATAATTACTTGCGGTGGTGGATGAATAATGACCTTAGAACTAGATGAAGGAGATAAATCAACTGGAGTAACAACATGCTTGCATGGAAGTGGAGACATAGACCACTCACAAGAGCGAGAGCCAAAGGAAATGACACCCTTATCTTCTAATTGTTGTAGTCTATCATGAAGGGCACAACAATCATTGTCACGATGGTCATTGATATGATGATAGTTACAATAAGGTCGATCACGTTGGATTTGCAAGTGATGAGGTGGATGATGTTGATTAGAAGGTAAGAGAATCAAATGCATTGTCAAGTAAGGCACACAACACATCATGAGGTCTAGCGTGATGAGAAAAGTGTAATGGCTCCCATGAAGGAGATGTAGAGGTCTAAGGTGGATCCTGATGCAGTGGAGGAGATGAAGGATGCTTATGCAATGGAGAATATTGAAATTTATTACGAGGTGGAGGAGATGGAGACCTAGGAGGATGCTTAACAAATGGAGGTGGAGAAGAACTAGATGGTACGACAATAAGAGTACTAGGAGGAGGATCTATGACATGTGCAACAATGAGATCATGTTCTAAATCAATGACCTTATAGCACAAGAGTGTGAATGATTCACATGTATCATATTACAAGCATTGTTTTAAAGTGGGAATCAAACCACGAAAAAAGATGAATTTCTTTTCTAAGTCAATGGGCTGGAAAGACTAACCGATGCATGTAAGCATTGAAGTGCAAAATGTAATCAATGATAGGTTTTGTTTTTCCTTGATGTAAGCCAGGTAAATGATCATATGTGACTTTAGGGCCATTGTTGAGTATAAAGTGTTGAAGGAAGGCCTCTTCCATCTCACAATAGGTACTAATATATCCAAAGGGTAAATGTGTGTACCATTGGAGAGCATCATCAGTAAGACTATGACAAAAATATTTTAGCAATAATCGATCGTTAGAATGAGAAGCCATAGCTAGACGATAATGCTTAAGATGTAAATATGGATTTCCAGTACCATCAAAACAAGAAAATGTAGGCATAATGAAATCCTTAGGGAATGTTGAATTGTGAATATTTTTCAGGATAGGGTTGTCATGTAAATAATTTTTATCAATAGAAGCATAATAGGCTTTGCTTTCAAGCGTGAGAGATTGGACCTGAGATTGTAATTGGCCAACAACATGCATGAGTGATAAAATTTCATGTGAAGGAATGGTAGCAGATGTGAGTAGTGTATTGAGTGGTTAAAGCTTGCCATTATGAGTGATCATAGGGATGTCAAGAGAAGAAATTGAATATGTCGATGCTAAGGGCACACTAGGTGTAGGTGTCGAAGAAGTAACAGATAGTGAAGCACATGGAGTGTTGATAGAAGTAGTAGGACTAACATCGACAACATTATTAGGAGATGAAGTGATAGAAGGAGATGAATCAAGCATGCTACTAGAGACAATCTCAGAAGAAGATGAAAGCGGAGTAGAAAATTCACATTCAACAGTATGCAAAGAAGTAGAATCATTACTATCATGTGCCTCATCAATATCAGACAAAGATTCAGATGCAAGGATTTCATTAAGTGTATCATCAACATATAATGAAGGAGGAGAACTAATATGCAATGCATTATTAGAAACATTTTCAGAAATGGAAGGAGTATGAGATGCAACTATAGAATCATCCTGACTAGTATGAGAAACAATATCATGCACATGTTTATTGTCATCCTGTTTTTTATCTAAAGCATTATCATCAAGATTAAGCATAAAATTAATAATAACATCATCTAAGTTCTCATTAGAGATAACAGAAGGTGGAGTGTGGTTGATTGAATAACAAGGTCTACAACTAGAAAAGCTTGCCAAATCAAAAATAATGCTAATAGTGGAATGATCAAAGCTAGTAGGCACATTGCATTCATTAGCTAAGAGTTGTCTTTGAGTATCATTTGGAAGAATAATGTTGATATAGAGCGATGAGTTCAGCTATGGTTGTTTCATCATAAATAGGATTGATACTCACATGAGGCATAACTAGCCTAGAAGGAGAAGAGTTATCCTTAGCCATTAGGGTTTTAGTGGATCCTACGACAAGAATTTCTAAGCTACGGGTTCACCAAAATTATTTAATAAAATTTATATATTTTATAAAAATCCAAATGTAAGAATCTACTATAACTGATAAACAATGGAATATAAATGCTAAAGAATTTATTTAATTTTAACTATGAAAGGAAATGAGAGGGATAAGGTACTTATCTTAATTTTGCTAATCCTGAAGTGAGTCGGATCAGGAAAATGTGATGGAATAGGAGCACAAACCATCGCAATAAAGCTCAGAAAAATGCAGAGATGCTCGCGACGCCTGAACATGGGCACCTAGGTAAGGATAGGGGCACTCGTGGGCACTTGGGCAAGGATAGGGGCGCTCATGGGCGCCTGATCTAAAAATCCAAAGCAAACTTACACAATCTAACTCAATATTTTGCTTTTTAAAGATTTTTAATGAAAATTTGACATTACAACCATTTTATATTTTTAATAAATAATTAAAATCTGCACGAAATGTGTAAAATTAGAGGATAAACAGAGAATATCACTAGTGAATTGACACAAGACGCAATAACGGAGTTCGACGCTTGAGGCCTACTTCTCCGGGTCCAGTTGAATGGGACTGATCTATTAAAATCTTGAAAATAAACTTTTACAAATGATTTCTACAAGAATATGACCTTCTCACAGTCTTCCTTTGCCAAAAATAACACTAGTCTCCTTTTACATCTCCTCAAAATTCCTCTCCTAGCTCGAGATATAAGCCTTATAAAAATTACACAGTCATCAAACAATGTCTGTACAAATAAAACTCGGCCCATTTTATACTGTGTTAAAGCCCCAAGCGCAATGGTAAAGTGCCTTATATTTTACCTGAAGAGCAAGGTTCAACTCCCCTACGCCATGTGCTTCATAGTTTACTATTTGGGGATTTGATCCCACATTCAACGCACATAGGGGTGAGGGAGTTGTTTAAATATGGGTGGTGTGTTTTACATTGGTTGTATGAGCCATTTTGACCTTGTTGGTTGTGGGCCCCATGTGGAATGCACCTAAGTTGGGAGATGTATAAATGGGTTGTGGGTATATGTTTAAAGTGGATGTGTGAATTATGGAGTTGGTAAGTTGCGTGAGGGATAAGGCAAGTGTGGAGAGATAAGGGTTAATGTAATGCTTGGAAATTAATATATAAGACGTGTGAAAGGATAAATAAAATGCATGGCAGTTTAATATAATGCGCTGGAGATATTGGTTAAGTGGCCAATGTGGAGAATAAGGGGTGTGGCTCGGTGGATAGGTTGACTCAGTCGGTCTGAGTCGGGCTATCCACCGAGCCCTTTATAATTATAATATAACCAATATCCCACATTGATCTAGATTTACAGTATGAAAGAAAATATAAGCAAAAAGTCATGTAATGTAATATGAGAAGGAGGCTAAGATGCCCCTCCATAATCGAGTGTGTTGAACTTGGCTGAGGGCCCCCAACTAGCAAATAGTGGGGCCCATCGATCCGTCACCAAGTGTTCCAAGACCGGCGTTAAAAAATAAATTTTACTCTTTCATCATATTGTCCATGTGGTGTATTTTCATTTGTCCACTTGCACGTGTTCAACCTGCGCGTAGTCCTCAAATTTGCCCAGTTGCCTGAAAATTTCAATGAGCCATAACTTTTGCGTGTGTGCTCTGATTTCTGTAAACAAGATATCACCAGAAAGCTTGAATTTTTCTCCACGTAATAAAACTACCTGTAACTAATTCTGAGAAGATATTAGATCAGTGTTTCTCAATGAGGATCCTCTAGATCATTCCTCCCCACTGAGAAAATTTTGGACCCCAAAATTCAACTTAATTGGTGAATACGTGAGGGTACTTCTCCCTCACCTTTCCGGTTTCCATCCATTTCACCTTGTTTGGATGCATGCCTTTGAACCCAACACGAAGATATTCAATATCACCCCTTCGTAAAGTTCTGACCTTCCTGTCCAAAATGATATCATCTTGCAACTCATCGAGATACTCAGGTGCAAAATCATCAATGGAAGGCATAATGTTAGCATCATCATGATCAATAATCATAGGTGGTTCATACAATTTCAAGTTCTCAACATTTACAACTGAATAAATTTGCATATATGGAGGTAAATCCAACTGGAAAGCATTGTTACCAATTTTCTCCAATATTTGGAATGGACCATACCGAATAGGTTTCAAATTTTTACCTTCACCTGTCAACCTTTCTTTGTTGATGTGAAGCCAAACTGAATCACCAACTTGAAACTTGTGATTAGTTATGTGTTTATCATGCCTTGCTTTGTACTTAGCTTGACTTTTCTCCAACTTTTCTCAGACATACTGATGAACCTGTTGTATTCTATGCACAAATATTTTAGCTTTGTCAGAATCACTTAAACCATTAACAACAATATCCTATCCAAAAGAGAAATCTAATGGAGATTTAGGAAGATAACCATAACAAGTCTCAAATGGAGACTTCAAAGTAGAAGAATGTAAGGCACAGTTATAAGCATGTTGCACATAAGAATAAATGTTCATTCCACAATTTAGAATGTTTACCACAATAGCCCCTAAGTAAATGTACCACTGTGCGGTTCACAACCTCTGTTCGACCATCAGTTTGTGGATGGAAAGCAATACTTTTCTTCAGCTTAGGGTCCATTAAACCCCACAAACCCGAACAAAATTCCCCAAGAAATCTAGTATCCTGATATGAAATAATTGAAGTGGGCAATCCAAAAGGAACCCATACAAACTGAAAGAATAAACGTGCAGTCCCTTCACCATTTATTTATTCAGTACATGGAATCAACACACACATCTTGCTAAATCTGTCCACAATGACATATAAATAGTTGTGTTTCTTTCATGACATGGGCAAGCCTCCTACAAAATCCATGGAAATACTTTCCCATGGCCATATAGGGATAAGAAGATGAGTGTAAAGTCCTAATTTCATGTTACTTGGCTTGCTCATGGCATAAAGAACACATCCTTTTATATACCTGGTTACATGTTCATGCATTCTAGGCCAATAACAATACATCTGTAAATGTGCAACTGTTTTACCAACACCAAAATGACCAGAAATAAGAGAAGTATGAGCTTCCCTAATCATATGCACACACTCATTTTCTGGAATACAAAGTTTACCAGAATGATATAAAATTCCATCATGCACATGATAATACTTTTCTCCTACTTGTTTCCCACTCGTTAAATCCTCATACACTTCTTTAAAATCAACATCATAAACATATTGTTCCTTATAACTATCATGAGCCAAAGAACTATGTTGTACAAGAATAGATGAAACAACAACTTGAGGTCTAGATCACATGTCAACAACCTTGTTATGTATACCTTTTTTATACATGATCATGAGATGAAACTGCTACAAGAATCCCATCCAATAGAAATGTCTAGACTATTGTAACTTTGTTTGTGTTTGCAAGTACTCAAGGGGTTGATGATCGGTATGTATAATTGTTTCTTTTCCCATTAAGTAATGCTTCCATTTCTTTACACTCTGCACCAAAGCATACAACTATTTATCATAAGTTGGATAATTTCTTACCGCATTCATGAAGGTTTCAGAATGGTGACACATGGGTCATTTGTTCTGCATCAAAACTACCCCCATTGCATAGTCACTAGCATCTATCTCAATCTCAAATGATTGCTACAAATCTGGAAGTGCTAAGACTGGAGTGGTACTAATTTTCTCTTTCAGTGCATCAAAATCCTTCTGCTATTTTCCTCCCCATTGAAAGACCTATTTAATACTTGTCAAAGCATGCAAAGGAGATGCAATAAATGAGAAGTTAGAAATGAATTTCCTCCAATACTGTACTGCACCAAGAAAACTCCTAACCTCTGTCACATTACTGGGTCTAGGCCATTTCACAATAACCTCTACTTTTGCAGGATCTATTTTCAATTCACCATTTCCCACAACATAACCCAAGTAAATTAAAGATGTTTTTCCAAACTCACATTTTGACATCTTCAAAAATAATTTTTCTCCTCTTAATGCATCTAAGAATTTTTGGATGTGAATAACATGATCATCCCAAGACTTACTGAAAATAAGAATATCATCTAAGTAGACAATAATGAAATCATCAATGAATGGTCTAAAAACATCATTCATAACTCTCATGAATGTTGTCGGTGCATTGCACAATCCAAAAGGCATCACTAACCATTCAAATAATCCCTGTTTCATTTTAAAAGTAGTTTTCCAAACATCACCTTCATCAATTCTTACTTGGTGATAACCACTTCTTAAATCTAACTTAGTGAAGTAAATTGCATTCTTTAATTGATCCAATAAATCATCTATTCTAGGAAGAGGGTAATAATTTTTCACCGTGATTTTATTAAAGCATGAAAATCAACACACATTCACCATGTTCCATCTTTATTTGGCACCAAAATAATTGGTGAACCACATGGAGATGTACTTGGATGAATAATACCTTTGGCCAAAAGTTCCATCACCTGTTTCTTGATTTCCTCATTTTCAACCATGGACAATCTATACATACCAATGTTGGGAAGAGGTGCATCCTGTAGCAACTGTATCTCATGTTGAACCCCTCTTTTGGGAGGTAGACCTTGTGGATCTTGAAAAACATCATCATAGTTAGAAATAATTTTAACCAAATCATTACGATGTTTAGGATCACAATCCTCAAAAGCCTTTTCGTGATCTTTCTCTTTGGCTTTGATCACCATGAGAACAAAACTCTTGCTTGAATTAACAAGTCCTTTTCATCTGTCCTGCAATAACCAATGAAAGATTTGTTTTCACACGATGACCTCTAACAATATACTCAATTCCATCTTTCACAAGAAAGTATTTATTTTCTTCCCTATATAAGATTGTGTTACGATCATATAAATAAGGACTCCCCAAAACTACTCCACAAATATCCAAAGGAACAACATCCAAATAAACCTCATCAATAAACTTGTCTATAATGGAAAATCTGAATCTACAAGTTTTAGTTACTTGTAACTTCGCATCATCACAAACCTAGCCCAAAGGATAAGGCTTAGGATGCAGATTAGTTTTGAGTCCCAATTTAATAACAACCTCCTCTAAAATCATATTAGCTTTAGATTCACTGTAAAAAAGAGTATCAATTTTTGTATGTTTTGAAATAACTCTAAGGTGGAAAAGATCATTTCGTTTCTTTTCATCATGCATAGATTGTTGATTAGAAGAAGATGCAACATTTGAAGTACTAGTGTTGGAAGAAGAGAGAGAATGATTACCTTGAAAACTCATGGTCGTGATCTTGGTTTCATCCCCTGAATCAGACCCAAGATCATGAACCACAATATTCATTTTCTTCTCTTTTCCTTTCTTAACCATCCATTTAGGCTTAGTTTTTGGATGTAATTTCCAACACCTAGACTCATCATGGTTCTTTTTACAATGATTGCAAAATGGTTTTTCATCTTCCTTCTTAACAGTAGAATTTTTTTTTTACTTACCCTTTCCTTTTCCTTGTTCTTTCGAACCTTTTCCTTGTCCTTCGAATTGCTTGTTCTTTTGTTTAAAAGAAGATAACTCCTTAGTCATTTTCCCTCGTGCTTCCAAATGGGTTGCTTGAACACACACTACATCAAGATTAGTAGCACCTAAAACAAGAATCATATGCCTTAGGTAACTATGCAATCCACCAATATATTTAAGCAGTGTTTCTCTTGTGTGTTTAGGGAAATTCCAAGAATTAGAACCCTTTTTCTAAATTCTTGTGTGTAGTCTTGAACACTTTGTCCCTTAGTTTTCCTTAATGTTTTCCAATCCATCATAGCTTGTTGCTTGTAACCAAGAGGATAAAATTGTTGTCTAAGATTTGAAACAAAATCAGACCAAGAAGTGATTTCATTACCTTTGGTTTCCTCTACTTCTTGAAGCTTACTCTCCCACCAAATGAGTGTTGTGCTACCCATCCGAAGAGTTGCCAAATGAATCTTTGCTTCATCATCCACAATTCTCTGAACCCTGCAATATACCTCTATTTGATTGATCCAGTCATCCAACTTCTCTACATTTAGCTCTCCAGTATACATTGGCAATTCAAACTTGATATCTACCTTTATTGAAGGAAAATCAGATTTTAAAGGTTCACATTTAGGAATATCAGAACTAGAGCTTTCTTCTTTTTTACCTCCTCTAGTTTCCTTTTCCCTTTGTCTATCTTTGTAAATTTCTTCCACCATTTCCTTCATCTATAGGAATGATTGACAAAATTATTCTTCCTCTCAATCCGCCATTGTAGGACTTTGAGATCATCTTGTACCAATTTTGGGATTCCCTTCTACTAGCTCTCCTTCACCCTTCTTAGACCGGGACCTTGTTAACATCCAACACAACTTACAATCTAAAAACCATTAATCTGATCCAAAAACTAGCTAAAACTAGCTTTGATACCAGTGATCTAAAAATCCAAAGCAAACTTGCACAATCTAACTCAATATTTTGCTTTTTAACAATTTTAATGAAAATTCGACATTACAACCTTTTTTGTATTTTTAATAAATAAATAAAATTTACAAGTATGGTACTGTAAAAATTGTAGAAATAATAAAAAATTCACCAGTGAATTGACACAAGATGTGATAACAGAGTTTGACGCTTAAGCCTACATCTCTAGGTCCAGGTGAATAGGACCGATCTATTAAAAATCTTGAAAATAAACCTGTATAATGGTTTCTATAAGAATTTGATCTTCTCATAGTCTTCCTCTGCCGAAAATAACACCAGTCTCTTTTTACAACTCCTCAAAATTCCTCTCCTAGCTCAAGATATAAGCCCTATAAAAATTTACACAGTCTCGAAGAATGTCTAACAAATAAAACATTAACCCATTTTATATGCTTTACATGATCCTGGGAACACATGGTTTGCCTTATCCTTTTATCCTGCCCAGTCGAAGGTTCAACTCCCCTCATACACACCTGTTAGTTCTATTGTGGGGAAATAAACATTGCTCGCACATAGGGGTGAGGGAGTTGTTTAAAACCATGATTTGGTGGGTTTATTTTATTGGCTTTTAGAGCCTTTTTGTTGGGATGTAATGCATGAAGATGTTCAGGTGGCCCTTGGCATATTTCTAAGTTAGGGCATAACGTATGTAGCATACATGACGTTGAATTGAACGTATGTGCTAGAATGAGTTTTAATGTGGTTGATTGAGGAAATGGATGTGGACAGATAAGGGTTAAGAACATTGTGTGTTAGTATCATTATGCTTGAGCAAAATATAAGTAAGATGACATGGGGGTTATTGACGTATAAATTGTGAGGAACTCTAGAATAAACTTATTAAATATAGAATAAGGGGTGTGGCTTAGTGAATAGTAGTCAATAAGGTGCAATAAGTAACCCACATGATATCCATGAGCCCTTTACAATTACAATATAACCAATATCCCACATTGATCCAGATTTACAGTATGAAAGAAAATATAAGCAAAAATTCCTATAATGTAATGTGAGAAGGAGGCCAAGACACCCCTCCATAATCGAGTGTGTCGAACTTGGCTGAGGGCCCCCAACCAGCAAATAGTGGGGCCCACATGTTCGTCACTGAGTGTCCAAGATCGGTTTTAAAACAAAACTTTTACTCTTTTACTCATATTGTCCATGTGGCGTATTATCATTCGTCCACTTACACACATTCAACCTGTGCACAGTCCCAAATTCGCCAGTTGCTTAAAAATTTCAACAAGCCATAACTTTTGCACAGCATATTACGGATTTTGCAGACAAGATATCCAAAGAAAGCTTTACGGTGCTACACATCATGAAACTACCTGTAACTAATCCTAGGAAGATAAGAGAATGAAGTTTTTCAGTTAGGATCATCTGTGATCGATGCCCAAGACCTAATGTATGGGTTCACCAAAATCTGTAGATATGGTTAGAAGCTAGGGTTAATCCACATTGTCACTAAATGATTTGCATTATGTGTAACCTTTAGGAAAATAAATACATATTATATCGCATTCCTCAAATTATGTAAGGATGACCTATTTATCTGCTTACAGAAATATCTTCTTGGAAAGTACCATTATAACAATTAGGGTTAGAATCCTTATAAATAAGATGCACCATTTTACTGAGGGGTATAGATTTTCCTGAAAATGATCTAAAATAGGGTTGGTTCCCATTTTGATCCTTTTGTAGTGCTTTGGCACCATACATATCAGACCCAATGTAGCTTGTTATGTAGCCTTGTCATGTCCCCATTTTGCTTTTCATTAGGTCGCCCTCTATTTTTGCTCAATGACACTTAGATAATGAGCTGTTCAGTTAAATCAAAATGATTTAAAACTGTGTGGATGAACTTCACTGATATTCCTTGGGTCCCTAAGGTACTGGTCACTCTATATTAAAGAAGGCTTGAAGGGATCTTAAGGTTAATTTGCAGGTTGGAGGACTCCTAGAGATATGATTGCAACTCCATGGTAGCTCCTTGTTAAGAATTCATGCCTTGTTCATGCTTTGAATGAACTTTCAGAAGAGCTTGTAGTGTATACAGGGATGTCTTCAGATGTGAATTTTAACACTAATAACCCAACATGCCAAATAGTACCTTGGGATACGCGAGAGAAAACCAAAAAGACCAACCTCAAATTTCATAAAGAAGACACAAGAGACTAGGATGGACAAGAGTGCCTGGCACTAGTGTACAGTCCCGGGCACTAGTGTCCAGAGATAAGTGACGACAAATTAGCGAAGAATGACAGTCAGGGATCCCTGTGACCCAACCAAAATTGGGTGTATGAGCGACAAGTGTGAAATATAAAAACAATAGAAACCAACAAGAAAAGTGAATAGAATATGGAATGGGTCACCAGTGAATACTTTTCTTATGCAAGATCCACATATAAAACAACATACTTAGCGGTATGGTAAATAGTAGTAAGTGTTTGATTTTGTGTCTACAATTCTATATTCTCTCGCATTGGGAGAATTTATTAGTTCGGCATCTTTTGGATCCAATGCATATATTTAAAAATGTAGTGATTTCTATATGGAATCATATCTCTAGCAAAAAAGACAAAGACACTCTAAGTTCTAGAGCCGATGTGAAATTCAGTGGGACAAAGAAGCGTCTTAAAAAGGAAGAAGGGACTCCATGTATATTATGTAAAGAGTAAGTCAATTTGATGAATCAAACAATTCCATAGATTTGCTCACCAAATGGTTATGGGTCTTCTATGAAACATGCATATACCATTAATGGGTGCATTACAAGCCTCAAAACACATTATTGGAGTAAAAAATTAAAGGTAATTCATACATTTTTTGTCTTAAAGAACGCAACATGTTGTTCTCTTTGTATTTAACCTTTTTAATTTATTTTTGTAAAATATATTTCCCTTGGCTTTAAGGGGTCATTTTGTAATTATCCACCTGACCTAGTAAATGCAATATATTGACTTTCAATTTTTTTGAGGTAATATGATTTTTATTTTCAACTGCAACTCATCCATTTGTATGAAAAACATTATTATATTGACTTACATGACTACCATTATTTTTAAAATAGGTGTTTGTCTTCAAAAGATATATCAGAATTAAGGATTTAGTAGGAGAAAGAAATTATTGTAGATATTATTTACAAATTGGAAAAGGAACTACCTACTTCTTTCATGGATTCTAAAACTTGTCTATTAGTGCATTTGGTTGATGATCTTAAAATGTCATGTGTAGTTAACAAACGATGGATGTTTTGGCCAGAGAGGTACATTAAGACCATAAAGAGATTTGTAAAACAATTTGGTGTCCCCAAGATTTTACCCTAAAATCTGGGACTACCCCTTTTAAATTTTTTCGTTCTTTTCAAGTAACAGGTCGTGTTTTGTGTTTTGTTTTGCCTGCAGTTACTTGCATTGCTCTAAGGTATCCCCAGAGACTCATAAAGCCAAATTCGTCAAATACCCACATGCTAAAGCTCATTCAATTCCCCTCCTAGACTTACTTTGTTATGAAAGCGTTTTATTTATTTTTTATTAAATAAATAAAGTTCTTTTAAATATAGATTGAGCTAAAATTAGAGAATTTGGGTTATATAAGTCACTTCACCCCATCATTATTACCACACCAGTATTACTTTCACCTCTAAGTGGAGCATTCACCCAAGGAAGAGTTTTTACAGACTAGCTAATTGGTGAATTATTTTCGAGCAATTGTCTACAACTTCAGTCAGGTATTTTATTTTTATTTATTTATTGTGTTTGGTTTTGGTCTTTCTTCATGATCTATCTGGAAATTCCCCATGGCCTTTTCTTTCTTCTTTCCTAACTAGTCCAATTGCATAGGGTTTTGAGAAGTCATTCTTTGCCTCATATAAGGGGAAAATTAATTAATTTGTTGGTTCTCAAGCTATTTTCAACGCAGCTATGGGGAAAAGAATGCAGTATTTTTGAATGGGAAATTATTTTTTGATCTTCATGTCCTTGTTTACCAAATTAGAAGGAATCCAATTGCCTTTAAATCCATGCAGCTTCCTTCTTCAAATTTCCACACCAATTCTTAGTGCAAGTCGTAGTTTTTGGGAAGCAATTTAGCTGTGTAAGTCGTTGTTTTTGGCTGCCCTTCCACTTGACTTTCCACGCAGGTATTAAAGGGATTTTACAAGTTCAAATTATAGTTTTTACAAGCTTCCTGCTGCTTCTAAATTTTACGTTTCCTTCCTCTTCATGTTTTCATGCAAATTCTAGAGGAAGTTTGCAATACAAGTCGTACAAATCAGCTGCCTTCCAACTCCAACTTTTACACAAAAGTCTTATTGCAAATCATGGTTATTGAAGTTGCCTTCCATGTCTTATTTTTACGCTGTCACGACTTATGGATTTCCACGCAAAAGTTAGAGAAAAAGGCCCATGCAAGTCATAATTTTTAGAGCTGCCCTCCACTTTTTTTTTATGTTGCCTTCCTCTTCATGTTTTTATGCAAAACTTAAGTGGAAGTTTGCAATATAAGTTGTGAATTTTAGTTACCTTCCCACACCAACTTTTCCACAAAACTCAAGTTCAAATAAGTTGCCTTCCATGTCTTGTTTTTATGCTGCCATGACTTATGGAGTTTCATGCAAGTATTAGGAGAAAAATCCCATGCAAGTCGTTAATGTTAGTTGCCCTTCCATATTGATTTCCACACGAGCCTTTGGTAAGAACTTTCAGTTAAAATCATGGAAATGTTAGCTGCCCTCTCTAATTTTCAATGCAACCCATGTGAAAATACTCCAAAATTGCATGCAAAGCCTCCCCAAATCACTCCCAAAGCTCATGCATGTTGATTCCAGTCTTTAGTTTGAACTCATGATTGAGCCTACTTACATTTTCTTGCACTTGGAGTCATTCCCAGAATTCAAAGTTGCTCACATGCTATTAAAATAAATATGAGGGTGATGAATTACATATTTTTTTGAATTGATTACAAGAATAATTCACTTATGCCAATATTTGTGAGAAGAAAGAAGAAGTCAATGTTTGATACATTGAATATATCTTCAGAATTAGGGGAAGCAATTTCAGCTTTTACGCAAACAGATCCAGCTCTCATAATTGTAAAAGATTTTGGTAAAAATAAGAAAAGAAGATCTCAGACAAAATTTTATTCAGGCACGATGGAGGGTGAAGACAGGGGTAATATGACAGAACCATGCATGGTGTTCACGCTTGCTGGGATTAGTGATATAAACATGGAACACGAGTCATCAGTGATTTGATTTACAAATCTAAAGCAATTGACAGGACATCCCTTATGCAGGCTATGAGGGACAGTGGAATTATCCAAGTTGCAGCATTTCTGGCTGCGACCCAGAACTCGAGTTTTTTCTAGAATGTGCAAAGTTCTATCATCCTCTATCTAGGACAATCAGGGATGCAACATGAAAGAAAATGATGAGACTGGATGTACAATTCCTTAATTATTTCCTCAATATTTTGACAAAACCCAGAGTGATCAAAATCAACATGCAGGAGGCTTTTGATAGGTGGGAGAAGGACAAGGTGGATTGTGTGGGCATAATGAACAATAAGTATATGAAGAAGTCCAGGGCTCCATCAAAGTTTCCAAGGACTCTTCCAAGGTCAAATATGGTGTGGGAAGTTGATGACATTTCCTGGTTGCTGTGCAGGATAAATGGGGAAGGAAATGCAAAGAAATTTCACTCATAGATTTATTCCTTCATCAAAGTAATTGAGATCAACATACCTGATTCTATGATCAATTGGGCAAAGATCATTAGCAGCAACATTAGTGAGCAGCTCAGAAATGTGAGGTAGAAATTCAATTTTAAAATAACTTCATACCTGGTGTATGTCACAACCTCACATGGAGTATTCTCCAAGATGGACAAAAGAGGGATACTTTTAAAGGATCATATTTATGAGTGCTACCCACAGCTGGTGATACCTGAGTGCTACAAGGATTGCATGGTAGTGAATGATAGTTTCTTCTATGGATTCATTTATAGGCTAAACGGTGATATGAAGGCCGACAAAGTAAGCAAAGAGGCCCAAGAAGTTGTCACACAGTATGGCTCTATCTTCATCTAGTTTGCTGACTTCATTTATCTCAAGGTGAGTGGCTTCTCAAGTGAACCAGTCAAGCTACCTAGGTATCCCAATGATAAATGGGTTATCATGGAACCATGCAGGTAGCTCGTAGAATTGCATGACTTGCAAATAAAGAAGCACATGACGACAATTAGCTTCCCAATCACAGTGGGCAACTATACTTGTCAGAATATTCACAGAGCTAGAAATGTCCAAGCTGAAATGTCTCTTTACGACGAACATGAATTCTTCCTTGCTTGGATGAATTTTGATCCTTATGGAATAACAAAGAAGACAGTCCCCTAGGAATAAATGCACATCCCTTCATTGGAAGATTTTTGGATGAAGTGCATAAACAAATATGAAGTTAGAAAAAGAGATTTCAGCAGATTAACAACTCAAAAAATTCCTGAATTTGGATTGGCAAGAATACCTACAAATCTTTTGGATGATGGGCATGTGGTACTTGACACATATCATCAAATGAGAGGAGATAAAGTTACTTTTCAAGCTAGTGTAGGTGGTGGCCATACAATCGAGGAAAGATCTTCAATGGTCTTGGTTAATACCTCAAATTGGTTGTTAGCAAAAGGATATTGTTTGGATGAGGCTTTGATGAACTAGATCACATGGAATTTTAGCACGGGGAATCTCAACAAAAGAAAGCATGATGGTGAGAGCAACAGAAGACTGAAGAAGCTAAAAGTGTACAAAAAGTCTCAGGCATTGGAGAAAGGCAAGTATTCATCTATTACACCAGTGCCACTTACTGATGAAGCTTCTCCTACATCAACTCACACCACTTCAATAGTTCCGACATCACAGGAGGTCATGGTTATTCCACTATTGAGGCCAACATCATTCATATACACTCCTCTCTCGCCACTCAGTTCTCCACCACCACCTCCTCCTATAGAGGAATTGAGGATACTGATGATAGAATTCAAAAGGGCACTTTCCTTAGATAGCATAGAAGGAGGGAGTCATAATACAGTGGTGAATTCATATACTGCAGGGTGCAAACAAGAAAAGATAATGCAAGCTGATGCCTCTCATTCCCCCAAGAGTAACTTCTCATCCTAGTTGGCTTTGCAAACAATTATAGAAGCGAGAGAAGTGATTAACCTGGAAGAGGTAGACTTGTAGCTGCTCGTGAGCTTGGGAGGTAAAGTTAAAAGGCCTAAAGCTACCAAAGTGACTTCAAGGTTGGTCATTGAGGAATCAGGGAAGAATTTTGCAAAACTATTTATTCTGGTTGAGGGAAAGCAAAAGGGAGAATTAGTGGCAGTAGATATATAAGTGACCAGAGTGTCATTGGGGCAAGTCACCACTGAGGGATTGAAGCAGGATACCCAGACATTGATAGATACTTTGTTCCTCATGCTTGACAGGGAGAAAGTAGAGAAAGCCAAGCTTCATGAGCAAGTCTCCCAATTATGTGAGATTATTACTAAGGTTGTTAAACCTTCCTCATAACCAATGCTAGTAGAGGAGTGAGTAAGCTACCATTTGATTGAGGAGGTTGAGGATGCAAGTAATAAGGTTAAAGTTATTGATGAATGGAAGAGGCAAATCATCCACCAAGCGTCAGAGCAATTCAAATAAGTACTAGCTAGCTTGGAAATTATGCACAGGGCATTGACTCAGTTGAAAGAAATGATGATGTGTATTGAAGGTGAGAATGTAATTGCCAATGGTTACTTGGAGATTTGGCTAAAATCAATTCACTACCTGAGAGTGTATTGATTGAAGAGCAAATAACACATGACAAATCAATAGAAAAGGGTAAGTAGTTGGAAATGACAGTTTCTTTCTGCATGGAGATTCTCAAACTTATGCTAAGTAGAATGTAGTTGTTGGAAGACAAGATAGAGGAAGTGCCAAAGAGCATAATTGATTTCACTACAAAGGAGGAAATTGATGGTATTCATTACTATACAAGGTACATTCCAGACAAGTTGACAACTTCCCTGGAAGAATTTCTTCCAGTCATCCAGAAGAAGATTGATGAAGCCATCATGCTTTTCACATTGGATTAAATCAGCAAACTAGTGAGACTTCATGTAGATATCAAGTATTTTGGACCTAGTTTAGAGAAGGTGAAGGCAGGCATTTATATTCTATCCAAGGAATTACTGAGGGTCAAGATTGAAAGAGAATTTATTGCTAAAACAGATGGGAAAACAATGAATCACATGCTTGACAAGTAAATTCAGTATCAGAACAAAGGGAAATCATGAAGTGTAGCAGCTAGCATACCTTCTTTCTTCTCCTATTTGTTCTCTTCTTTCTTATTTTCTTGAACAAAATTTTAAAACTAAAGTAATTGGTTAAAATCCATTACTTCAAGTTATTTGAAAAGGTCCTTTAATTAAGAATAGGTGGTAACCATGCGAGACTTTGATTTAGTCTTCAGAGGCATGTCATGCAAAGAGGAATTCCAGGAGAAAGATTGCCAGTTGTTTCCTTTATAACCTCCACATGTGGGAGTTCATTTATAGTTTCCTATTTGTGTTTGCCCTCTATGCACTATAAACAGATGAAGAAATTACAAGTAAGAGGATCACAATTTATTTTAGCAGAACTTGTTTAGCAAAAACTTTTGTAACTAAAGCATTCCTGAGTTTTCAAACTATGTTAGAACCCTTGATGTGTTTTCTATGAAAGCTGGGGGATTGAATAAAAGGTGGAATTTTGGAGAACTTTATGTCTACGACGCTTTTCTCATCACTTCTATTTGAGGTTTTAGATAAAATTTGTGCTATTTTAGATCTAGGTTAGAAGCTATTTCCTTCCCTTACTGCTGAATGTTATGAGTTTTATTTGTTTATTTAATTTGTGTGGATGAGACCAACTCTGATAGCTATTAGTTAAATTCAACATATTTTCCTTTCTTCTTTCCTTACTTTTGTTTTCCTGATTCTGGAATAATCCCAACACAACTACTTACTTGCTGCAAAATTGCCCAACTGTGGTTCACGAGCTATGGGAATTAAAATAAAACCCTTGAAAGTAGTTATTAGGATTCACTCCTGCAAAATAGATAAATATCTTACATGGGAGCTTCACCATTAAATGAAGGAGATTTATCTCATGACTGCCTAGGTTTTATGCTATGCATAGAATCTAGCCAACACAATTAACACATCTAAAGGGCTCTATGACATAAGGATACATATTTAGGAAACATTTCTCTACGTGTCAAAATATATCAGGGAGGAATTTCTAAAAATACCATGCATTTGAGACATTAAATGTGGAAATGAAAATTTAGAGGAAAACCTTCTTGGAGAATTTTTTTTGTTTGAAACTTGGTGTTGATTAAAATTCATATCAAACATATAGGATGTATTTTCTGTGTGTGTGTGTGTGTGTGTGTGTGTGTGTGTGTGTGTGTGTGTGTGTGTGTGTGTGTGTGTGTGTGTGTGTGTGTGTGTGTGTGTGTGTGTGTGTGTGTGTGTGTGTGTGTGTGTGTGTGTGTGTGTGTGTGTGTGTGTGTGTGTGTGTGTGTGTGTGTGTGCGCGTGTGCGTGTGCGTGTGTGCGTGCGCGCGTGCATGTGTGTAGTCATTAATTATTTATTTACATGTTTGATTTTTAGGGCTTATAGAAACAAATGCAATTGAGAATTTCATGTTATTCGATACATTAGTGATGATTATGTGGCTTCAAAAACATGAAAAAGAAAAGACTATCCATGAGAACCAAAATATTGATTAGAGACGAAAACATCCATGCAAACTACTCCCACCTGATTTGTAAATACCATTGTCAGACCAACATACTCTTGAATAGATGAGTTCATACTTATAGAATCTTCATGCCATCAATCGAAGGGTAGTGAAATAAGAATCATTGGATATACTATGAGGATGTGAAGAATTGGTTAGTTGTTGTAACACTTTTTCCATACATATGTGTTTTATATTTTTTTGGAAATCTATTAATACTATCTTAAATTATTTGAGATAATGAAGGTGAGTAAACATTAGGCAATGTGGTTTTAAGGAAAATATTTCCATGTGGAAAATATTGACAAGAGAAGGGTCACTTGTTGCAGAGTTATTGTTCTTTTTGAGTAGGCCAACCGAGTTAGTGCAAATGACAAGAATTTGGTCCAAGGGCAATTAGATTATGATGGAAATATAGAAGAAATAATAAAACTTGATTATGGAAGTTTTGAAGTTGTCATATTTGGGTGTACTTGGTACACTTCTATTTAAAACATATTTTTCAAAGTGGACAATGAAAGTGGTTTTTACTCAGTTGAATTTTATACAGCATTAACCAAGGGGAGAGAGCCATATGTATCTTCAACATTGTGATTAGGTATTAATTTTTGTAATTTTTCTTATATCTATCTTATCCTTTTTCATGTGAACAATTTTTATATGTAGGTCTCATTTTTCCATGAATTATTATTATTAACTATGTTTATATAAGCCTTCTTTTATCCATATATATAGAGAAGGTAATTGACAGTTTGCGTTGCACTGTGAGCTAAGGATAAGATATATTATTGATGATAATAGTGTTGTAACACAAGCATCATGGGGAACAATTGATGTCGTTAATAGAGATGATGGACATGACTCTAGTGATGAAGATGATCCTACCAATAATGAAGAAGATCATCATATTGATCAAGTCGACGATCAAGGTGAAGCTGATTTTGAAGAAGACGATGACGATGAAAGTGATGGTGATGAACTTCACAAAATTACAAATAATGAAGATGATGATGGATGAATTCCCTAATAGGTAGATATTTGGACAATGAATGGAATATTCCCATAACTACATATATAGAGAGGAAGAAGAAGGGAACATTAGTTCTAAGTCCTGTAACCAACGAGGAGTTGGCATAAATACAAGAAGATGAAAATGAATAGTTGAAATATAAATAAGCCTATTTCTTGTTAAGCTAATTCATTAATTCTAATTTTTGTCTCTTTTTATCAACGTCCCATTACATATTTGTAAAATTAGTTTTGATTTTCTTTGCAAAATTTTAACTAACATAATTAAATTACAAATGTAAATCCATACCAAAATATAATATATTGTAGCCTCTCTTATGATTTACTGAGATAGAATATTTGTCTATTTATAGAATTTGAATTCAAATTAATTAACTTGTAAATGTAATTGATTTTTTAAAGTATACCCAAATTTGGCATATATGAAGTGAGTTTTAGATGATTTTTTATTTTTATCAACATCAAATAAATAATAATTTGGTGTATGAAACTTACCCTATTAGTATATTTAAGGGAAAGATTAAAAAAAATACTAATAAAATAACATAATCTTTTATTGACCTAAAATCTCAACATCAAGGACTAACTTCTACAGTATTATAGAAGAACCACACAATATGTCTATAGTGTTAAAAGAAATTAGATTTAAATGAAATACATTATTGATTTGCCTCTTACCTCATATAATTGAACTCATGATCACTCCTCCAGATTTAAGCTCTCATAGCCCACAACTTAACCTTGATGTTGATTCACCTTATTGTAGCTTTTGATTCATGCTAAACGACAATTTCTAGGTCAAAATCACAAGAATTCTATCTCATCTCAATATAAAAATAAATATTCAAACCCAAATTATACACTCCAAAGCCATGTCATTGCTATTTTTATGCGTGTTTTGAAGATAACATTTTTGTGTGCTGAATTAATTCTATAATGAAGTCATTACTAAAATCAAACACATTGTTAGTTATATTAAATGTCACCATCCCTCTACCCGCTCACCTACTAACACACTTAGACATCTATATGCATATTGTACAAGAAATTTTATTACATTTTAGGTGGTTGTATTGAAACTTGTTGAGAGATTTGATAAATTGTACACAACTACGTAATAAATCAATAGACACATGACTCATGTGCATTATGGGAAATCATGGGCTGCAAAATGACACTAAACTTTTTCCACTTGTCATAAATACATGCATCATTTGGAAAATTATAAGGAATGTTGGAAGAGAAAGAGAGGGGGAGAGGGAGAGAGGAGATGTGAAAGGTGGGTAGAGGGAGAGAGGGATGTGTGAAAGAATGATAGAGGGAGAGAGGGGGAGGTAGAGGGAGAGAGGGGGGAGGGAGATGGAGAGGGAGAGGGAGATGGAGAGATAATGAGAGCAGGAGGGAGAGTGAGAGTGAGTCAAAAAGGGAAGGGGGAGGGGAAAGAAAGGGAGGGAGAAAGAGATGGGGAGAGGGAGAGAGAAGAAGATGGGAAAGAGGGAGAGAGAGGTAGAGGGGAAGAGAGGGATAGGTTGAGAGAGAGGTAGAGGGAGAGGGAGGGGGGATGGAGAGAGAAAGGATATAAGGGGAGAGGGAGTGAAAGGGAGAGAGGGGTGAGTGAAATAGGGAGGGGAAAGAGGGGAAAATAATAGCAAAGAAGAAAGGTAGAGAGGGAGGGAGGGAGAGAGAAATAGAGGGGGAGAGGGAGAGTGAGTGAAAGAGGAAGAGGAGACGAGGGAAAGAGAGAGAGAGGGAGAAAGATTGAGAGAGGTAGAGATGGATAGGGAAAGAGAAAGAGAGGGGGAGAGGAGGAGAGATGGAGATGAGAAAGAGGGGTAGATGGAGAGAGGTAGATGGAAAGTGAGGGAGAGGTTGAGAGAGAGGTAGAGGGAGAGGGAGGGAGGGATGGAGAGAGAAATTAGAGACGGAGGGAGGGAAAGAGAGGGAGAGAGGGAGTGAGTAAAAAAGGGAGGGGAAAAGAGAAGGAGAGAGGGAGTGAGTAAAAAAGGGAGGGGAAAAGGGAAGGGGATAAAGAGAGGTAGTGAGTGAAAGAGGAAGGGGGAAGAGGAAAGAGAGAGGAAGGTAGAGAGATGGAGACAGGGAGAGGGAAAATGAAAGAGAGAAAAAGAGAGAGAGAAGGAGATGAGAAAGAGGTGTAGAGGGAGAGAGGTAGATGAGAGAGAGAGAGGGATGGAGAGGGAGACGGAGAGAGGGAGTGATATGTATCTAACTTACATGTTTTAAGATTATGCCCATGTATTAACTGACCTAATATTAACAAACCCTTATTTCAGTAAAAAAAAGTACATCTTGTAAACAAAAAATGTAACATGTATAATTTCAATCTCATTATTCTTATGCTATTTTTTTGCATGTTGTATTGATATTAGAGATGACATGGAGTTATGAGTCATTAGATCGAAACATTTGTTGGGCTGTTAATTTTAAGTGGGGACATCGTTTAGGTGGGCCACCACTTCACCCCTTATTTGAAAGTTTATTTATAAACATTCTAGAACATATAATCGTACTAGAAGTGTTGTATAATTTCAATATCATTATTCTTATGTTGTTTTTTTATATGTTGTATTGATATTAGAGATGACATAGAGTTATGGGTCATTAGATCGACACATTTGTTGGGCTGTTAATTTTAAGTGGGGACACCATTTATGTGGGCCACCACTTCACCTCTTATTTGAAAGTTTATTTATAAGCTTTTTTAAAAAAAATTTCAGGCCCCCATTTCACATTAGGTGGAAATGTTAATTAAATCTTATTATTTAATTTATTTGGAGTGAAATGGTGCACCCGTGTGCAACCAAATCACCTAGCCTATTTTATAGGGCGATCTCTCTCGAAAGGTGAGATTGAGGAAAAATATTCATATTTTGAATACTTCTTTGAATATTGTTGTGTAAGTGAGTTATTGTGGGACTCGAGGAGGAAGTGGAGGTGCTGGGTGAAAAATTTGTATTGTAAAAAATTCTTGATTAAAAGGAAAGTGCTTTTGTGGGGTTTTTTACCTTTATGGTTTTCCTCGCGTAAAACCTGTGTTGTGTGATATTTACATTTTATGAATTTACTTTATCATTCTGCATTTTATTTATTTAATTTCTGCACATATCTAAACTATAATGCTGGACAAGAAAATTAATACTTGGATATTTAATATAATTGAATTTAATCATTTATTTATTCTCCTCAATTTCTGACACCATTTATGTGTGATGGCTTTAGCGTCTATGTTTATGCACAAGATGACATGCAGGAGGAGTTGGATGACCCAACACAACAACCTTCCACGTCTACACATACATCGTCCTCCACGCACCTACCATAAAGGTATTGGTTTACCTTTGTAATTAAAGAGTATTTTTTCATATTTACACTTTTTAATCATACAACTTTCTAATGATATGTCTACTACTATTCGAGAACGTCTTCATAGCAGTGGCCATCCCTTGACATCCAAGGACCAACCAAAGAGGTATGATTTTATAGTTTTTTAAATACAAGTTTATTTCATTTGATTGATTAAATTTAAAGTATTTATTTGTCATTCAAAAACAATATCACTTCATTTGACTTGGAGGAGGATGAGGGTGATATGAGTACACACCTTTTGACTATAATGAGGGAGTCAACAACTTGGAGGTATACTTATTTTGTTTTGTTATTAAATTGATTTTATTTAATTCAATAACAACTCATAATTTTATTGCAGATGATCTTCATGTGTAGGACCCTCTTAACCTACTCCTACTAAAACAAGAAAATGTTGATGACAAAACATCCCCCATCTAGCCTCAAAGACATACTCCTCAATTTACTAAGGGGCATGACGAGGAAGATGCGCCAACCCCATTAACTTCAGATGATGAGAGACCCTCTCGCCTTATCTGTGATAGGTATTGACACAGAGTGAGAGGGGCCTTGGAAATGACTCTATATGTAAATAACATTGGAAACACACTGAATATGTTCGGGGAAAGTATGTATTTTAACATGTTTTTTATTTAAGTGTCTTAATTAGTTTTGTCAACTTATGTTTTTACTAGTTTCTATTAATGTCAAACTTATTCATTTTTTGTTATACTAATATTGAATAAAATATGATATTTTAAAACCTTTTTAATTTTGGGTTTAAGGTAATTAAAGAAAATAATTGGTGATCAAATGCGCAACATATTCAAATCATATTGTCATACAGAGTGAAATGAAATCCCAGAAGAAAATTGCAAGAGGCTAATTGATTTAACTCGGTACAATTTTGGGAGTGTGCACTATAGAATAAGATTAATAAAAAAATTATAGCACATGGGTTTAGGAGAATTAAGAGGCATATCAAGGTAATTTTATTGTGTAAATAACATAATATTTTAAAAAATAATTCATACTCTTACTAAATTTTTAATATCTATATTATGCAACTAAAATACGAAGGAAACACTAATGCATGGAGGATACTTCTTCGACCACCCAATGTACTTGAAGAAGCTTGGAATGGCCTCTTGAAAAATGGCTCTAAGAGGAGAATAAAAAGGCTATAGGTTAGTTAACTAAATTTATGCTATCTAATTTTTAATTTTTTATTAATTAAATATTTTAAAAATAGTATAATTAATGCATGGAGGAAAAGTAACCAACAATTAGGTTAGAAAGCACGTTTAAGAAAAGGAGGACATGCGACCCATCAAATGGGGCAAAATAGCTTAGCGGGGTTAGTAAACAAATTTGTAAGTTCAATATAAGTTATTCTACATTTTTATTTCATTATATAAATTGTATTGCATAAATTATTAAAACTCATATTTTTCCATTTCATTGTTTTTGCTAGAAACACATGATAGTAGACTTGCAACAAAAGAGGTGCAAGCAACATTAAAATCAATGGGTTAGGATTCAACTGGATTCATCAAGTGGGACAATCAGAATGACTTTGTGATAATAAGACATGTTGTTTAACTAGATGCGAGTTACGTGAACTTTAAATTCAAATAGTTGTAAATTTTTATCATTATATATTTGCAAGTTGATAGACAATGGGAGTTGGAAGAGGAGAAGGGGAGCAAAATTAGTTAGACAAGGACAATGGAGAGGATCACATGGAGGAGGAGGAGGACGAAGGCGAGGATGAACAGGAGGAAGAGGAGGAAGAGGACCAATGCCTAGGCAGGCACATATTGATTTGTTTTGTAATTTGGAAGGGAATTGGTCCTTTTTTGTATTTTCCAAATGTAATATATTTATACAATATTCTATAAAAATTCACAATATAAGTATTGTGTTTTGTGACTATTTGTAACATGTGTTTATTGTACTTTTCATTTTATGCTAGGAATCCTCAATATATTATAAAATAATGTTGTGTGTGTGTGTGTGTGTGTGTGTGTGTGTGTGTGTGTAATTATATTTATATATCTAGAAAACATGGTAAATAATAAAATAAATTCAATTTCAGATAATATATTTACATTAAAACCAATATAAACCCATAAAAAATAACACACTGTAATAATTAGTAATTTAATTCATTAAAATTGGTCAAGGAATGTAACATTTCTAACATCATCATAGAAGGAGACTCCATGAATATCATTAATCATTTAAATAAGATGAACCCGCCCAGTTGGACAATAAAAAACTTTATTCTTGAGGCCATCAACATATGCAATTCCTTTAATAATCCAAAATTTCACATTCCTATAGGGAGGGGAATTAGGTAGCGGACACTCTTGCTAATTATGGTGTACTCAATCAACAATTACAATTTTGGTACAATCATGAGGAGATACCTAATAATGTACAAAGTGCTATTTACAATGATCAATACAATAGTGCAACCAAAGCATAATGGTGAGGTGTCCTTCGTACAGATGGCAGAAAAGATAACTATCACAATGAATTGTGAGTGTACCACCACCTTTAAGTGCCCTAATCCTCTCATAAAGCCACACGCTTTCTGAGTGGGTAAGAAGGCTGATAAGAAGTGGTTTAGAAGTAATTTTTTTACAATTGTTAAGTTGAAGAGAAAGACATGTAAATCCAAAGGCAAAATGGGAGATGCGCCATGTCAGGTAGAACCAACATGCGATCCAGAATGGAAGGAAAATGATAAGCGTTGGGGATATCTACAGATTCGAGGAATTGCTAATCTGATCAAGCGAATAAATGGGTATGACTAGAACATTTCCTTGAAGTTTGCTAAGGGATGGAAGGACAGGACCATGACATACGAGGGTGTTTCATTCACTGTTACAGAAGAGATAATCACTAAGGTCACATGGCTAGATATGAAGGGGCATTGTTTCTTCAGCAAAAGGATTGATAAAGCGGTGGAAACCAAGAAGTTTCTTGAGGAAGGTGAAGAACTTGAATTTCTCACTGTTGGAGTTAAAGTGACTTCAATTCTAGCTCCTTTTGATGAAATTACTAGAATGATGGTGATATATGTCACATTGGAAGGTAGATACATCATTGTTCCTTTGAAGCACCTTGTTTTTCTCAATCATTTCAGGAGAAATTTCAAAATTTGCTTTCCTCATTTCATCTTAAACTCCCTCGAACATTCCATCTTAGTGGTGTAGAAGCACTCAAGGGCCCTTCCCCTGCATCAAGGGATCATATTTCTACTTCATCAACATTGACTCCTCTAAACCCCTCACATCTCTCGTAACTCTAATCCTAGCCCTACCCCTCTCCCTTAAGCTTCTATGCCTATTCCTTCCAACCTAAGGGGACAAAGGAAATTCTGGTCAAAGAACCCCTTTTACTCATCTAATCTCCCTTCCCCACCAAAGAGGATTCTTCGTAGCAGCCAAACTAAAGAGCTTGAAGTTGTTCAAGACTTTTTGTCTTTGAGGGAGTCAAAGAAAGGAGATTTAGAAAAGAGAAATGAAAACATGGAGAAGGAAATTAAAGCTTTGAAGGGTGAGGTGAGACAACTGTTTAAGAAAGAGGGGAAAAGGAAATTGGATGAGAGACCCATCCTAGAAGACAGTCAAATTTATGAGATTTATAATAAGATTCATTCATTAGATACCAGGATTCATGGAGTAAGATACATTCAAGATGAAACTCTTTCAGCAATCAAAGTAGTAATAAATTTTCTGGAAGCACAAGTTAAGAATGTTTGTATGTTAAGCAACATTTTTGAGGATATTTAGAGAGATGGGCCAGTTCGAGACCAAGTTTTTAGCCAGGTGGACAAGAATGATCCTTCACAGGTTATAACATTGGTTCTATTCACTGCCCTCCAGGAGATGAAGCAGACAATTGAAAATACCTTCAAGTGAAGTGGATATCACTGTCTCAATTTTTGGCGTATGGTATTACTATTTAGTTGTTGTTTTATCGCTGTTATTTTGTTGTCTATACTCTGTTTACTGTTGATTGTGGTACTTTTCTTAGTAGATTGTTTTTCTACTATTGGGATCTATTGTAAAATCCTAATTTTGATCACTTTTTGATATGATACTATTCTAATATTTGGCTTCTGAGCCTTTTTGTATAGTCCCTTTAAAAAAACTATTTACCAATAATAATAATAATAAAATTGTTGATCGAGTTTTGAGTCATATTTGCGCCACACAATAGGTGGCACAAATTGGTGCTAAAATGATGCAAAATCAACACATTTAAAAATGTATAGTCACATCAAACTTGCATCACATTTGTGCCACATTTTTTGACGTGAACTCTTGGCAGAAACATGTCTTAAAGTCTATAATACGTTGATTTCTGACACAAATTTGACTTAAACAATGGTGCTATAAGCACTTTATGTTATATTGTCACAAAGGATGTTATTACAAATTGGGAGTATGTCAGAAACTCTTACCATCCATGACATGTTGACCGTGCGCACCCTCCACCAATCAGAAAAATTACGAGAAAGATCCTTCCAATGATCTTAATCTTGGCGGCAACCCTATACCACTGATGAATGAAAGGTTTTGTCCTAGCTTCACCTTAATTGTAGTATGTAATTAAATGAATTAAACATGTTAATCCATTGGGATTTTTACATCCACCACAACTAAAACAACAATGATGTTCCACATTTCTTATAAGAAACTACCTTAACTTTTATATAATTCAATTAAATCATCCACTATTTCCTGCAAATTCATTCTTCCAACTACCCCTCTCCAAGTCCTTTGTCACCAAAAACAATAACTCACATTTGACATTGTTCTCTGACACTACTATTAACGTGATATAGTACCTCATTTATAAATGATCATTTAAGGTAGTACTAGTACTGGGAAGTTATACCCCATTAATAAAATAAAGCTTGAAGTGTCTCTAGTATCAGTTCATAGTAACCTAACATTATTGCTGCTCAATCCAGTAGGTGTTGTTGCTTCCAACATTTACACATTCATCATATGTATGCATGTGTTTACATACCCACAAAGGAAATGAAACCTATTGAGGTCCATTCACTTGCAACTTTATGGGAATATTTATAACACATGAACTATGTTCCCATATGATATTAGATTCACATGTCAACAAATGTTGTCTTATATCAACCATCAACTATACGAGGCTTCCCCTCATAATTTTTTTTGTACCTTTTGACCAGAGATTACTCATTCTCATTGGTGATCTAGGATATCTTAATTCAGTCAAATATGTACCCATGTATGTTGATATATCATGGTTTGACACTTTGGCAACCTTAACCTTTTTGTCATCTTACATACAATTTTCCACTAGCAAGGTCAAGAACCATCTGAGGTTACTTTCTAGAACCTTTTGCTCAATATAAGAAATGACAAGGTAAATATTGAGAATTTATAGCTCCTCATGTTCCAACAGATGCTTCATTATCTCTTGAAGAAATATGTTATTTTCATTCCTTAACACATTTGTATGTAACAAACAGTTTGGTGGATGTCCACAATCTAGAAATGTTGAGGTCATTAATTATGTACATTACATGTAACACTAATGAGAATAAAAGATCAAGAATACCCTAATTGACCCTAACGATGACCATTTACAATAAATTTTTCTTCTCTACAAGGGACAAAAGGTAATGCTTTCTTCCAATATGTGGGTGTAAATCAGTCTTGTGAATGGTGAAATTGGAAAAGTTCATTTTACTTTCTATAAAGTTGGCACACAAACCCCTGAATCACCCATGTTTGTGGTTATCAACTTCAATATATATTCTTTCCTTGGATAGGATGTCAACAACCCTTATCATGTTCCAATATCACCAGTTTCTCATGGGAATCATGGGTAATTTCCCCTCAAAACTACATGTATACCAACAATCCAAAAATTACAAATGTTAGCATTGCTAGAAGCAACAACCAACATAAGCATAACATAGTCAACAAGGATTTACATTTACTATAATCTATAGAGTTCATTACCTCCAAGATTTGTGTATAGCTCCATTTTTATCTTTAAATTGCCACTAAAAAAATGCAGGCCTTTTCCTATGTTCTTATTTAAAAAATAGAAGATAAAATACTTCTCTCTTGTCATCATTTTTCTTGGTCCTTTGGTGCACACAATCTTTCCCACCCCTTATCCTTCACTTTCATACCTATTATTTATTGATTCAATTAGTAGACTCCATCAATCCTTACCCATTTCCCTCCATTCATCATCACCATCCACTACTACTATCTTCCACTAAATGGTCCTTCATCTACTTCCTTTTGTATCGTACATTTCCCTATCGACGTCTCTATTGCATTATTGTGGTGTGATTGATAGTTTAGCCAAAATAGTTATTACCCTTGCAAATTGTATTTTTGGTTGCTTTTCTTATTATTGGTGATTTTTTCTGATTATCCTTCAGAATTTGACACACCTTAAAATGACCCAGTGTCATATATTACTCTTTAAATCACATTATTTTAGTATTATTGGTTATATGTTTATAATCAATTTGAATTAGGCCATCACTTCCTTCTATTTATCTTATTTCTCTCATGTATTTTTTAATCTAGAAATTCTATTTATATTTTTTGTAGTGTCTCTCAATGTTCCTTGGACCGCATTTTAGATCATTATAAGTTAAATTGCACCCATCCCCATGTCTTGTCTTTTTATTTTTTGCCAATTTGATGTTTTTTAGACACCAATGTAATCCTAATTTGAATTCAATTGTATATAAATACACAATCATTACAAATCATTTACACACATAAAAATTATATAGAGATTACATAGGGTATTGTTACACCATCGTTAAGCATCCACACGCACTTTAGAGAAATCAAACAATTGTTAAAAGTATTTATCATTTTATGATGTTATTATTTCCACTAAGTATTTTTCACTTATGACCTAGAGTTTTATTTGTCGTTAAAATTATATTATGTAATTTTCTATTTTTGATGTATTATTTGTTGTTTAAGGGCTTGATAATTAAACAACTTTTGTAAACCCAACTAACCCTCACCACATGCCACTGAACATTCATTATTTTCCTTAAGTGTATGATATCATTTTCAATCTAGGGCTAGGAGAAAAAATAATGTATTGTAGTCAGTTTTGCAATGCAAAGATTGACTAGAGACACACAAAGATCAATACAATTTCGGGCCTTTCTAAAGTGTGAATGGCACTTTTTACATTTGTCTCGATAATTTTTAGATTTTTAGGTGAGGTCGCTATCACTTTTAGATGTGCATGTCCACATTCAAATTTAGACAACTATCCCTAAATACCAAGATATTTAAGATAATCATATAAATTGTTGGAGGGTCAATATGACCTAGGTTGACTAAATGCAATATTTAGTAATAAGGTAAAGCTTACAAACATAAATGATTATATTTAATTTTCTACAAATTAAAAAGACAAAGGAGAGTGTAATTCTTGTCGAACAAGGAAAGAGGATGAGTTGATCCATTAGAAGGTCAAAAGTCATATGCAACTCTATATAACATGTAAGGAATTATGTGTGGAAGGTTGGTTCCATAGTAGAAGAATTATGATGTACATCTAATTGAAAAGTAATGGAAATATTTATTTCCTAGGATTTATGCATTGCATTCATGTTTTGTACTTAGCTTTTTGTAAATAATTGTGTTAAGTTATACTCAGTTTTTTGTAATTAATTGTGTTAATATATTACTTTAAGATAATAGAAGAAACATTCAAATATTACTTCAAGGGAGAACCTACAAAAACCAAAATAAATAAGGAAATGAATTCAATAATATAACTTGTGATGATTTGGGAGATCCTTGCTCATTCATATATATGTATATATAACTATGAAGGGTTGCACCCTTTCATCCTAATTATGCTAACCTAATGATTATTAAAAACTTAAAAATGAAAGGTAAAGTTTATTCACTTAATTTCATAATTGTAGTACTCATAAGAAGATATAATATTTGGGGTATAACATGTCCTCTCCCTTCAGAAAATAGTTTCCCTCGACATTTAGCAACCAAGAATGTTTTTTCATGAACTATTCATCTTCCCAAGTTGCATATTCAACTAGAAATTTTTTTCATTTGATGAGAAATTCAGGAATGGCTCAATTTCTCAATTGCTTCATCATTTTCTCAATCATTTCCTTAGGTTCCATAATGAACTCACCTTCTTCATCTAATGCAAGCAACTCTGACTAGATTGGAATCTTGGCACTAACTAATTTTTTAAGGCACAAGACGTGAAATATAGGACGAGTTTTAAAAGAAGGTGGAAGGTATAACTTGTAAGCTACACTTCTGATATGGTGGAGAACCTTATAAGGCCCATAAAATTTTGGTTATAAATTGATGTTCTTGTATTGTTTAAGCGACATTTTTTACGAGGTTATAATCGAAGGAATATGATGTAGAAGCTGTTAGGGTGCTCAATAAAGATTCACATTACACTACAAGAATTTCACACATTCAACACTAGGACACAAAAAAATTTGGTGTTCATATCTATTTTTTGTAATATAACATGAATTTGGTATCATCCTATAAAATTAACACCCATACACTACAAATTTTGGTATTCATATCTATTTTTTTGTAATATAACACCAATTTTGTATCATCCTATAAATTTAACACCAGGACACCAAATTTTTTGGTGTTCAGATCTATTTTTAATGTAATATAACACCAATTTGGTATCATCCTATATTTTAACACTAATATAATAGTGTTTATTTGTAAGATGATACAAAATTGGTGTTATATTTTGGTGGTCAAATTTACTTCTTATAATTTAACACCAAATTTGTAGTGTCTTAACATTAATAGTAGTTTATAAGGTAATAATTATTATCATCCAAATGTGCTTGTGAAAGGTTGATAAAGACTTTTTGAATAGGTTATTAATTTTTTGTTAAATGTGTGAAATTCATGTTGTGAATTAATTGAACTATTTTATATATTCATCTATATTTAATATATAATTTACATATAAATTTATATAAAAAACAATCATATTTTGTATATACAAGTTGCATGTGATGGTTATTTCAATTTTTTGCAAGTATTCTACAGATACAATCATAAAATAATGTCTAAA
This sequence comes from Taxus chinensis, assembly GCA_019776745.2. Classification (NCBI taxonomy): domain Eukaryota; kingdom Viridiplantae; phylum Streptophyta; class Pinopsida; order Cupressales; family Taxaceae; genus Taxus; species Taxus chinensis. The sequence goes on along the minus strand of CM034150.1, from coordinate 178,179,176 downwards.
TGACCATCAAATTTAACCCATGAGTTAAGGACATATTATATATACTCAAATTGTAGAGTAACTTTAATGTTTTATATAGAATATTAAAAAATTATTATTATTTTTGTTTTGTGCCTAACTTATTTTTACCATGCCTTTTTTTATAAGTGTTCCACACAAATTTGTGGATGCACATAAAGTTATTAGTATTTTTATGATTTTTAGGTATATAGAAATGGTAATTTTTTCATTAATATAAAATCAAATGTAATAGTATCCACAAAAATTTAATTTTGAGGCATATTATGCGCCCGAATAGGATTTGGAGGGAAGTCAAATTTAGGGCCAAATACTATTTTGGCATTTTGGAGGGAAGCCAAATTTGGGGCTTAATACAGTTTTGGCATTTTGGGGGGAGACTATTTTGGCGTTGGAGGGAAACATTGCATATTTGAGGTATTTGGGGAAAAAATAACGAATGAAATTTGATGCAAGGATAAATTTTGGGGCATGATATTATTTTGGCATTGAGAGGAAAATCATTTTGGTGTTGGAGGGAAACATTACAGATTGGAGGCATTTAGAGAAAAAACAAGGAATTACATTTATTGCATGGGTCAAAACTATTTATAGAACTCAGACTTTGTAAGGGTAGAATTTGTTGAAAAGTAATTTGACCAGTATGGAGGTTAGAAGGAGCATTGGATTGCAGACATTGGAGCCTTGTGGATCAACAAAAATAGCTAAGGTATGTCTCTATTTAATATTATTGAAAGTTTGTTTTCAAATTCGTCTCCTCCACGGGTTTTATCTATCTCCTCCTCACAGGTAGTTGTGCTCAATTTCCACACTCTCTATCATTGTGACAATGTGTGGCTCTAGAATCCATCAACAATGATGGTAGAAGAAGGTCCAAACTAATAACAATGGGTAGAACTCCTGAAACAAGGGTGTTATATCAAGACCTTCTCTCTATATGCCTTTGAGTATTGAGTTGGGCCTAACCCCTTTCACAATTTAAATTTATAACCTAGCTGGGAGTCTCCTACTATGATTTCCTTCTTTTAAAGAGAAATGGTAAACTTAAGGCCCTTACACAAGAGAAATTTCCTATATCATTACCACTTCCCTTGGATATTAGTATTGATGAAGCCTCTAATAGGATATCTTTGCAAATAACCAACATCAAACTTGCGTGGATTTCCTCTTGATTACCCTATTATTGTTTTATTTAGAAATATTTGATGATGGGAGGCATCACTTAGCCTATATTTGGTTTTAGTTTTTTTACACTTGCCTCTTTACTGAGGGAGATACATTCAACCAATGACTCATGAGTACTTTTTCTAGTACTGTAGGGTCTCCTAGATTAGCTTTTAGATAAATAATTTAGCACGTATGATATTGCTTCTTCTTAATGTACATCTTTGCAATGGGTGGAAATTTTCTACAAATTTTTGATGCAACCTCATTAGGAGTTTAGGAGTAGTTGTTTGATAAATTCAAGGTTCTTGGTGTTCAAACATTCAAAGTCAATCCTTCTTCTCATGTGACTGGCCTTGAAAATCATATCACTAATTTATTAGGGTCTTAAGAAATTCCCAAAAAGGAATCTCATAGCTCCATCCATCTTCCCTTCACTCCATGTTATGGGTATCTATGATGATAATTCAAAATATAACTTATACCCTTCTAATGGTTGTATGAACAATAAACAATAATGAATCATAAGAAGATAAAAAATAAACAAATCAACAGACAAGATGATGCAAATATGGGCTCCCAAAATTGAAGCATAGGTATTCATTTATGTTTAAGTGAACTCGTATGGATCCCACTAGACCTCTTGAATGTGTGTTGGAAGACATACCTTAACTTTAAACTGGCATAATGTATGCTTGATTACAATAGTGAATTCTAACATTAGGTTTCCAATTTTTAACTCAACTATAGTTTAAAAAATTGTGGCTCAACTATCTTGATTTCATCAACAAATTTAATACATAGTGGACCAAAAATCTATTCATTTCTAGATATCTACCATACAAATTTATGAAAAAACTAAAATCAAGCACTGAAATAGAACAAAAATTGGTAATATTTTTGAGAATAATATTAATTCCCAATTAGAAGCCTCCCAGAAGTTAATATGTAAACAAGGGATCAATCAAACATTGAACAAAGAAGAATGAATATTAAATCAAGAGTTGGATCTAAATCATAAATGTGAAGAATACTTATTAATTGAGCCCTTATCCTTTGTTATGGCTCAAACAACCTAAATAGGATCAGATCAAATGGGTCATCCCATTTTGTTTCCATGACAAGAAGTTTGGTGCCTCTATGATAAACTTCTATGCACTATGGTGCTTCTATGATAAACTCTGGTACTTCTATGATAAACTCTAACTGCTTGATTTTGATGATGCCAAATTATGATAATCTTATGATAAACTATGGAGATCAAAAGGGGGTGATTTTGATCCTTTCTTGAGTCATATTTTATGTTTTAAGGTTTGAAGATCAAATAGGGGTGCCTCTAAAGTCATAGGGACTCACTTTTGGTGAGGTTGATATTTATGAGTTGTAAGGAGTCAAAGGTGCATCTAAAGTGATCAAAATGACTCCCAAAAAGGGTCAATCATCATGAAGATTTGTCTTTCAAGGTAAACATATCCTTTTTAGTAGATCCACGTGATTCCAATTGTTCATTGCATTAGTAAGACCACATGGACCAAGGAGATTTCATAGGAAGAAATAGACCAGTTTTAGGAATGTCATAAAACTATTACTCTTCCTAGCCTCTCCAAGGTTCCTCCAAGTTTATGTAGGTTTTTAAGACCCCCAAGATGATATATTCCAAGTTTCAGGTCCTAACTCAATCATCTTGGGCATTTTCAAGCAAGGAAAGTGGAAAAATTTTCATCTCCAGCTATAGGCAAAAATAGAGAAGTGAGGAGGAATGTCATGAAAATCATGCCCTTCCAATCACTTCCAGAGGACCTAATTTTTTTACATGATCTTGAGACACCAAGGAAGTTTTATACTAATTTTGGGATCCAACCAAGGTCATCTTGGGCATCAAAATCATGATAGAATTCAGGACTAGTTGGTTCCTCAGTTGTGGGTAGTTTTCAAATTGTCATAAATATATCAATATTTCCAACCTTTCTAGGGATTCTCCAAGTTTCTATATGATCTTATAAACCCCATGATGATATATTCCAAGTTTCATATTCATACGCATTCGTCTTCAACCTTAAACACTTGTCGGAAGTCAAAACTATCATAAAGAAAAGTGTCAAGAAGAAATTGTCATAATGATGTTGACTAAGTAAATGTGTTAACTCCCCATTATTACAAGTAAACATGTATGAAAACTAAGGAATGGTGATTTGGAGACTCCTAAATATAGACAATAAGTAGTTTTATAACATAAGGAAGGAATATAGGGGCATTCCCTTGATTTTAGGAACATGTGAGTTGTTTTGGTCAAGGAAGACACTTTCAAATAGTGAAGAGATATGATGACTCACCCCATTTTCCTCTCCTTATTTCTCTCTTTCTTTTTCAATGCATTGAAGAGACATCCATTTATTTTTTCTCTCTGATCTACTGATATTCACTTATATATATGACTGTAAAAAAGGACAGAAGGAACCCTCTACTTTGGTGTAGCAAAATTATGCTCTTTTGAAGATTGTAACCCATGCTTTTAGCCTTGAAATAAAAAATAATTGATCTTTCCTCTCTAATTTTCTATCATATTGTGTATGTTTCTAAGTTTCAATTGTGTCTTGTGGATTATTAGTATCTTTTGGCCTGTTTCAAGGTGATAATTCTATCTCGTGCCTTAGATTTTTTCCAAGGAATCTTAACAAAACCTTTCCCTACTCTTCAAAGGAAGAACATACTGCTTGAATTAATCCACAAGATTCCAAATATTATCCAACATATGAAAAATATTCACATAATGAGACTCTGGTGCTTTTATAAAAGACTTTGATGCTTTTGTAAGAGACTCTGATGTGTCTCTAGTGGAGTTTGATACTTTTGTAAGAGACTTTGGTGCTTCTCTAGTGGATTCCGACACTTTTGTAAGAGACTCTGATGCTTCTCTAGTGGAGTCTGTTACTTTTGTAAGATACTTCGATGCTTCTCTAGTGGAGTTCGGTGCTTTTGTAAGAGACTCTGATACTTCTCTAGTGGAGTTTAACGATTTTGTGAGAGATTTCAACGCTTCTTTAGTGGGGTTTGATGATTTTGTAAGATACTTCAATGCTTCTCGAGTAGATTCTGATTCTTTTGTAAGAGACTCCAATGTTTCTCTAATGAAGTTTGATGCATTTTTAAGAGACTTTGATGCTTCTCTAGTGGGCTCTAGTGCTTTTCTAAGAGACTCCAAAAATTTTCTAAGAGACTCTGACACTTCTCCAGTGGGCTTTGACATTTTTCTAAGAGACTCTAACACTTCTCTAGTGGACTCTAAGTTAAAGCTAGTGTAATTGATAGTAATAACAACTACCTTGAATTGGTGTCTTACTAATAGAGGAAATAAAGCCCAAACACTAAAAAAATAAAATTGTTTCCATCTTAGAATATGATACATGTCTACTTGTAATGATTGTTCAATTTTGAAATTTTATTTATACTATGTTGTTCATTTGGGTATATAATAATTTTCAAGTGCTATGTGAAATAGCTTGTATGTACACATAATCAATGTCCCTGAATTTTGGTATACAAGCTTGGATAAGAAGACATATAAGCTTGGATTAAGGTCTGCACTATCACCTTCCAAAATTTTAGTTTTCTAACCTAGATTTGGTTGACATGGATTTATGTTGACTGAAATAAGTTCATTTTTGAATGTTTATATGTCATTTATTGTAGAAATTTAAAGACGAGTCAAGCTCAAAGATTTCCAGATGGACAATATCACGAGTTTGATGAGGTTGAGGCTTCTAGGGAAAATGTTACTCAATTTCCATGTTCATGTAACCATTACAAAGGTGGAATAACTAGAAAAAGGGAAGTCATTTGTGGACCTATAATCAATTGTGGGCACTCTAGATTTAGCCCTTGGCCTCAATTTGATTATATTGATGAATTTGATTATCATACGATAGGTCATGATGAGGAAAACAACATGGATGAAGGGATGGAAATGACTAGACTGGTGAATGATGCTTTGTAATTACCTCATGAAAAAAGTGCACCTCATTTTGAGGGTGAATAAATTTCAAGGATAATGATACAAGATTGTGGGAAATTTTAATGGATCAAGTATTCAAAACATGTGTATCCAAATCTACAAACTAAGTCTTTTATTAGCAATCCTAAACATTCTAAATTTACAAGTGGTTCATGGATGGACAAATGATAGTGTGGATAACTTGCTAGCATTTCTACATGATTTATTACCAGATGGATCTTCATTGGCAAACACACACTATAAATGTAAAGCTTTGATTTCCAAGCTAGGATTAGGTTATGAAAACATTGATGCATGTGTGAGTGGTTGTGTGCTGTTTCACAAAACACTTGAAAATGAGACCCATTTTCCAATATGTGGAGAAGCACGACATAGAACATGTTTGAAATCAAATTCTTTGAGAAATGTTCTTTATTAATTTCCTCTTTAAAAAATGTTACTTCAAATGTATAGGTGTCCAAAAATTATTGAACATATGTAATGACATGCCCAAAATAAGAGCCATGATGGAAAACAACGTCATCTTGTTGATTCCCAAATGTGGATGGAATTTGATAACAAATGGCCTGATTTTACACAAGAACAACTCAATATAAGGATATGGTTGGCTTTAGATGGTGTGAACCCATTTTCAGATATGAGCACTACTTGGTCAACTTGGCTAGTATTTTTGATAAATTATAATTTACCTCATTGGTTAGTAACCAAGCCAGATTTCTTAATGTTTTCATTGATTATACTAGGGAAGAAAAGTGTAACTTTAGATATAATAGATGTTTATTTGGAGCCATTATGTGATGAGTTAAAAGAATTGTGGGAAGGGGTTGTATATAGAGAAATACTACATAACGAAAGAAACAATGTAAATACAATCAAACCTGATCCTTCATTTGCATCTCCTTGTAACCTCAAATGAGATTACTGAAGCTTGGAATGAAGCACCGAGCTTGTTGAATCTCTTGATCAAATTTGTTTTTGGATGCTCAAAAATGTGTTTTGAATGGAATTAGATTTCAAGATATGAGTAACATGATTGAATGACTGATTTGATTGTAGATTCATGATCATTTGGACAACGTAACAACATGTGAGATTGAATGATAATCCAATAAAATGATGATACAAATCTCAAAGATTCTAAAGATGATAATTGGAGAAGAATGAGGGATTATTTATAGATGAGGGAAGAAAATATGAAATCCTTGATTTGTGTGATTAAATTGTCTGATTTGAAGTTAAATAAAGTATTATTTGATTGTTTAGTTGAGTTTCCAACTTGTTTGAGGAGTTGAGTTGCTATTTTGAGCTTGCATGGATGAGTTTTCATTGAGTTAAGAAAGGTGGCATGTACTTGAATATTTTTAGCTTTTGCATTGAAATATTAAATTCATGTATTTTGTTTTATTCACCCAAAAAAGTGATATGAATTTTATCTTTTGGAGATATTTTCTTTAATTTTGCAATGCATGCTTTATGGGATATATTTAGTTAACTCAAATGCATGATTGATTTAATCTAAACTTTTCCTCTTGATGATATTACGATTTTATCTTTAGTTGATTTCTTTTGCTTTGGTTAACTTGAGATGTAAAATAATGAAGTAAAAGTGGACAACGGGTGAGGGTGAAATGGATAATGTAGGATTTATTTAATTATTTTGATATTTGAATTAGCTAATAAAATTAACTAATGGGATAAGGGATAAATAATAAGAATGATAGGATTAATTAATTAATCCTAGGAATGGGATTCAAATGTAACAAGGTCCATAGTACAAATATTTAATAATTTGAGACCATGTGTGAGAGATAAGAATAATTAGGGGAGTTATTGGACAATGTCGTTAAAGGTCGTAAAATAGTAGAATGTATCAAAACTGGTCAAAATGGTCGTAATGTATTGTAAAGTAATTACAAGGCGATTTTGAAAGTTTAGAATGTGTAATGTGATATTTTAGGGTGTCTACAGGGGTTGATGCATTTCAATATTTAAGGAGTGGATCTTGTTTGAGGTTCACATTAAGGGAAACATTAATTTTTACAATTCATGACCTTCCTGCATATGAAACCTTATTTGGGATCACTATTCATGGTTAAAATGGATGTCCTACTTACATTATCAAGGAATTTGTGTGATACTCAAGTGATTTGAATAAGTGCATTTATTGTGGAAATTTTGCTTACCTTCCAATAGATCATCCATATCGTCAAAAAAATCACGTTTTGATGGTAACAAAGAGTTTCAACAATCCCCTTTGGTAATAACAAGTGAATATGTTATTGAGAAGTATACAATAAAAAATTAATCTATTGAAAGTGGTAGTATTTCTAATGGTAAATATTATGCAGTAAATTATACAAGTGTAAAATGATTGTGTATATTATGTAAACAGAGAAAATTACCGTAAATGAAAGATAACAAACATGCAAACCTTTTAGCAACCTTTTGTGCAAACCTTAGATAAGGGTCTCCTGTGAAACCTTGCAGAAAGAATGTCAGAAGTGTTTTGTGGGTGCTCTTGAGTGCTCTCCAAGCTTTGAAGGAAAATGCTACAGACACAGTTCAATAGAGTTTTTGTGCTTCAAATTCAAGAGGGATTGGAAGGAAGGTAAGCTTGTAATTTATAGAAATAGAAGGTAGTTGGAATTGGTTACACGGATAAATGAACATGCTAAAAATAGCATTATGGGTAGTTGCAATAGTGCCGGGGGAAATAATGAAATTAATTACAAAAATATGCATCCGGAAAGGTGGTTGTACGTGCATTTTAATTGCCCCCACCTTTCTAGGATTCTAGAAGTGCAGTTAACTAGGGTAGTCAAAGTGGAGTCTAAGTGGAGTTTGATCAAGTGGCAGATGACTAGGATGTGCACACACTTAATTAATTAATTATTTAATTAATAAATAATAATTAATTTAGCCAAAGGGGTACAAAGGGTACATGGGATTAATTTAATTAATCCAAAGGGGTACAATGTGTATTAATTTTAATTAATTAATTGCAAATGGGTGAATAACATGGTGTATTAGCATAATACTGGGAACAAGTGGAAACATGAATGTAAATTTGGGGTGTCTACATTTTGCCCCTCTTTAAAGTGTTATTGCAGAGTAATAGTGATTTAAAGATAGTAGACGCATGTAGATCGGTGAGTGGAAAATTGTGAAGCATTGGGATGCCCCAACAAGCAAAATGGTAGAGGAATGCCCCCTCAAGGGGATGGATGATGCAGCAAGGCGGCAGACAACCGCTTGATAGGAAGAAAGCAAGGGATTAAAACAAGGATGGGAAAGGACTGTGTTCGTAGCATGAGCGTTATTTGGAGAGTAATTTTTTAGAGCAACCTGATTTTTGTTGTTGCACAATAGAGTTGTCACCATGATTATGAAAGAATCAAGATGGTTAACCCAGATGCATGTAAACAAACACACACAACAAAGAAAAGATAAAAAGGAAAACAAACCCAATATACAAAGTAGGTGCCGACATCAGGGTTATAAAGGAACCAAGATGTGATCACACTACTTGTAAGTGGTCCAAAAAGAGTAAACATCAACAATGCAACACAAAGTCAAAAAAGAAGACAATCAGCTATGCCCCTAATGCGTGCCACAATGATGATTAAGTAGATACAAATGCTCCCAAATGGGAATAGGATCAGACTGGAAGAGTGGAGTTAAAGCGACTCCTTATGACACTCTTGTTGAATCCATTGTGCAAATGATCAAAGTTGAAATTTCCCCAGGTGAAGTTATATCATGAAGGAAAAACAATTTGTGTGACTTGCCCCAAGCAGAGTTAGCATATCATGCAAAGGGAAGAAAGTGATAGTTGTAAGATTGGCATGAGCACTAGAGTAATAGATAAAAGTATGACATTTATCAAGATTGTATTGAGATGTTGAATGGTTTACTTCAAGGTTTTACCAATTGCATGTTTTCTGTGAGAAGTGAATGTTTGTTCAATTTTTTTGGATTTTTGAAATTTTTGATTTTTTTTGGATTTTTGAAATATTTGATTTTTTTTGGATTTTCACAAGTTTTGAAATACAAATACAAAAAAAGGAAGACATTCCATGGCTTAAATAAACCAGGAGGAAAACACAACACGTGTAAATGACAAAAAGATATAAAAGAAGTAATAGAAAGAAACCCAATATGAACAGGAAGGAACCACACCAAAGTTATATGTGAACTAGGATGTGAATAAATTTCCTGCAATTGGTCTATAGTAAAGGAAAATAAAGTAAAACACAATGACAAACTGAAATAATAAAAAAAATCATCATCACAATGTTAACAAACTGCAACAATACAATACAACGTGTAAAAATGACATCTAATGACACTCTGAATGTGTTCCACATTGAAGAACTAGACAGATTTGAATGCCCCCAAGTGATAGCTTAGCACGTGAGAGGATTGGATCAGGGTGAAGAGTGGAGTGATACTTAGATACTCTAAAAGATACTCTTGTCAGATCCCATTGAAGTTTGATCTGTATTGGATTAAAATGTAAAATCCAAGTGTGCCCCAAGGAAAAGTTATATTGCAAAAGGGTAAATGATTGCCTCAGGAATAGATATACACCACGGGCAATAAAGATGAGTATGCTCTGGAACAATCATGAGGAGTTCCATCAAATGGTGAAGTTGTTGAACTGTGTTATCTAGTTGCTGAAATTTTGTCAAACATTATCTGAATGTTTTGATTATGACAGTTTGAAACTATTTTTGGAGTTTTGGACAATTTTATATTGTTTTTGTGTTTTTGAACAATTTGATATTGTTTTTTTGTATTTTTGTTTTATTTGTTTTTGAAGTTTTGTGAGACATTTTTGAAAATTTTTTTTTGTATAGTACAACTCGGTAAAAAGGTACACTACTTGAAAGCAGGTGCAAATAATTAAAAGCATTCCATTCCATTGGCAGAAATGTAGATGATAAAATGATAGAGTGTTTCACTCCACTCGTGGCTCCATGCAACTAGGAAGATGTGAGGGCTCATCACCTTGAGCCAAAAAGGACGTGAAAATGAGGTGAATATTAATATAGAAGTGATGATAATGGATACAAAGACACAAGGTGTAACAATGATCCATATGAGAAAAATGTAACTCATCTCCAGTCAAGATTACCTAACCGATTACAAGATGATTCCACTTTATAGGTTTTGACTTGACTTAGATCCATTGATGGCCTACTGATTGGAAAAATTCGATTGAAGGAATTGGTGTCTCTCCGTAACATGAGTAGCTAAATTACTTCTTGGGATATTTTTTATTAAGCACTTTGATTCAGATTTCATAAAGGATTTATTGAATGATTATTTATTGATTTTTGTGAAGGAAACCCTACATGTTGCCCCATGCCATCAGTAAAAGGCAAGGGCTCAACACCAAAGACAAAATGTAGGTGAGTAAGGGATTTCTCCATTCCCAGTCTCATACTGCTAGTAAGAAGTATGGGCTTATCACCAAAGACTGTGAAGGATGAAAGGTGTATCTATTTTATAATTTTGGTATTTTTTTGATTGATTTAATTTTCCTTGTATGTTGATAGTGTGCTTGTTGGGAAGGAACATTCTTCCCCCAAGTCTCAGCCTCATGCGACTAGTAGGATGCAAGGGTTCAACACCGTAGATTGAGATGGGCAGTCAAAAAGGACCGGGTAAAGAATTTTAGTGCTTTCAGTTAAAGAGAGAGCTTATTTGAAAGGAGGAGTTTTCCATCAGTAAGCTTCAAGACAAAACCGTAGGTAAAAAGATCTGAAATGATAAGAACCATAACAAAGAAGAGACACACAATGCCCAAGAAGGAACAAGGTTAACATGTGTCATAATAGGTGAAGAAGGTGAGTATATGATAATGGTATGATTAAGGTATCTACCAATAGATGGAATGCCTAACATTATTTGTACACACTTTTCCATTTCCGATTGGAAAACAATGCTCTAATACAAAGTTTTATTCTCTTTTTGTGATTTTTGAGTTTTCTGAATTTTGGAGGATGAAGGTTTGAAATGGACTTATCAAGAAAGATGTCTGTGTTTATTGAAGTTGAATGGTCTTGAGATACAAGACTTGTGTAGATGAAATGCAAGTCAAGAGGGAGAATCAAAATATTCGATAAGTCCTGAAATACGAGACTTGGACGGACATGAGCCAAGTCAAAGGAGTGAAACCAAAGTTTCGATAAGTCCTGTAATATGAGACTTGGGTGGATAGGAGCCAAGTCAAAAGATTGAATCAAATGATTCGATGGGTCCTAAAGTACTAGACTTGGGCAGACATGATCCAAGTCAAAGGATTGAATCAAACGATTTGATGGGTCCTGAAGTACTAGACTTGGGTGGACATGATCCAAGTCAAAGGATGTGTGATTAGATAAGTCTTCGATGAGATCGAAAGACATATGTGATGTTAGAAGAAGATTGTCAATGCGGGGAAGATGTTGAGATACATATTCACCTGTGAGCGAAAGAGCATGAGGAAAGAAGGATAGATCTCTAGATGTATACTCAGGGTTCCTTGTAAGCCATAGAGAGGAAATAGTCAATGTTTCTCCTTCTAGGTTGTGAATTAGTTGATTGGACAAAATATTTGCAATTAAAGCTTGAAATGGTTGAATAAGGATATTCCTGGGTATACATACCTCAAAGAATGTGCGCATGTAGATATCTTGACAAGTAGGAATCATCATTGATGAGATTCCTACAGGATGGATCATGTGAGGTATAATGGACATAGAAGGTTACGTTGTCGCAAGTGTCCAAGCTTGTTGTGGTTGTATTTCGACAACAAGACTAGAGATGTTAGGCATAGGAGCTGGAATGGGAAGAATATAATCAAGCTCAATGGTGTTTGATGATGGACCCTCTTCTGTCATGTCAAGGGTTGAAAGAGAGTCTTGAAGAAAATTCAAGTTCTCATTAGGTGTTAGAAGATTGTTGAAAAATAGGTTCAATGTCTGTTTGGACTATAGGAAGAAAATATGTAGAAGAAATGGATTGGTTTGAAGGGGGAGATACTTGACCTTCGTCATGTGATCTCACAGAATGTCAGTATGAATAGAAGTGGGAATAACAGTCAACTCTTCATTTGAAGGTGTGGAAGTTGACATGTCATCAGTTGCAAGAGCTTCATCGTCAAGATCTACAAAGATCTCTCCATCATCAATTAAGTCTTGGACATAATTCTTAAAACATGTACATTTATCAGTTGAGTGGCCATCAATGTGATGAAAATCACAATATGCATGAGGTTTGTACCAATATGGCTTAGGTTCTCCTTCAATCCAAGGTCTTGTAAGGGGATATTTTATCATCCTAGCCACTTTGAGTTGATGAAAGACACTAGAGAGACTTTCACCAAGGGGTGTAAACTTACGTTTAACTTTGCATGGCATAGTTTCTTGGCTAGGTTGTATGATTGGATTTTTGATTGATTGGTCATGTATGTTGGCCATATTGTGATTATTTGTGACACCAACAGTGATGACATTGTGGTTGCGATTGATGTACCAAGATTCATCATGAGAAGTTCTAGTATGGTGATTATTGTGAGTGAGGTTTTGGGAAAAATGTTTGACGAACTTCTCTGAGAGGTCCACGAAGGTGGTAATAGATCCCTTTGGAAGGTGTAAGAACCAATCCAAAGCTTGTCCTTCTAGACTTCTAGGAAAAAGGCACAAGAGAAAGCTATCGTTATATGCCACTTCATGACATGCTATGGAAAATTATTTGATATGTTGTCTTGGATCAGTTTTTCCCTTGTATTTGTCAAATTTGGGCATCTCAAAAGACTGTGGGAAGGGTATGCATAAGATGTCCATGTTAAAAGGGTATGGACACAATTCATCAAAATTGAATTGTTTGCATTGTTTTTGCAAACCCAACAATGGTGTCTTTCATCATTTTCCATTCTTGGGAAAAGGATGAATTGTATAAATCCACCATTGGAATGAAAAATGAGGTAGAGTGAAGAAAGGTACGATGAAAAATGCAACCCTTAGCAAAGTGAATGCTAAGTTAGAAGTGATGAAAATGTTTGAAAAGCTTGACCCTTAGCAAAGTGAAAGGCAACGATGGAAGAGAGGTGTGTGAATAAGTTTGGTAGTAACTTGTCCCTTAACAAAGTGAATGCTAAGATGGACAATATGTTTAGAAGATATGAATGAAACCCTTAACAAAGTGAATGTCAAGATGAAAGCATGTGAAAGTGATTGACAAACTCGACCCTTGACAAAGTAAATGCCAAGATAGAAGAGAGGGAAGAAGATGGAAAAATTTCAACCCGTAGCAGAATGAGTGCTAAGAGGGATGAAGCAAAAAAGGTTAATCGAGTGCCCGTCTCTTAACAAAATGATAGTAAAGAGAAAAAGGGATGACAAGAAGTTAGATGTGTTCTATTCCGTAACAAAAATGAGTGTTAAAGGAAGAGAGACTTAACAAGGTGGATGTGATCAACTCGTAATCAAAATGAATGATAAGAGTGATGAAGAAATGTAAAAAGGTTAACTCCTGACATGGTAAGTGTTAAGAGAAATGAAAAAGGGGGGAAAAGTGAAATGTGCTCGACACTTAACAAAATGAATGTCAAGGGAGACAAGACTTAACAAGATGAAGGTGATCAACTCTTAACAAAATGTTTGATAAGAGTGATGAAAAGAGGGGACTTCACAACACCTAACAAAATGAATGATGTTAAGGTGGAAGATGGGTTGAAATGTTAGTTTAGATGATTCTTAACAAAGTGAGAGTTAAGAAATATGAAGAGGTTTGAAATGATTTTACGATCCTTTACAAAAGTGAACGTAAAGAGGGGAGAGATGAAAGGTTAGCGTGCTCAACTTGCGACAATTGTAAGTGCGACAAGAGGACACTTTAACACAATGAAAGATGCTCAACTCTTAACAAAAGTATGTTAAGTGAAGAGACTTAGGAAATAAAATGATGGATTTGATCAAATTTTAACAAGATGAATGGTAAAAGGGGAGACTTAGGAAGATGATGATCAATGTCAAATCTTAACAAAAAGTGTGTTAAAAGATAAGACATGACAAGGAAGTGAAAGCACTAAAAGAATGAAAAGGTAAAGGTCATCACAAGAAGTGAATAAACGATGATAAAAAGGTCTGAATCTCACAAAAAATGGAGATAAGAGACAAGGGGAAAGTAAGGATTAGTGACCTCAAATTAAAACAAAGTGAATGCTTTAATGAGAGAAGTGAAGAAATAATGAGGATGTGACAATGCAACAAAATGATTGTGAAGTACGACAACGTAAGATGATAGGATAAAAAATGGAAGACGTCACAACTCAACAAAGTGGATGCGAAAATGCGACAACGTAAGAGTGAGTAGAGAATGATAGTGAAGAATGTCAATAAGTTGAGAAAGTAAATGTGAAATGTGATGATGTAAGAATGGGGAATGCTTAGAGTTCAACAAAATAACGTTAAACTTAAGACTTATGATAATGAAAGATCAAGGTGATCAAGAGAGTGCTTGACTGTGATAAAGCGAGTATCACAACATCAAGACTTAGATGAAAATGAAAGTGCTTAAGTGTGAATATGGATGTCCACAACCCAAGACTTAGACACATGTACAAAGTGACAAGATGGATGAGAGAGAAAACATGAATGACGAAAGTGAAACACAAGTGTGTAACATGCGAGAAAAATGAAAAATGGTGAAGTGAAAGTTGTGGCCTCTACCTTAGATTGGCTTGGACAAGGCATGGCTTCCTAGGTGGCTCTCTCAACTAGGTGTCAGCAAAATATCTGAGTGAGCGGGATGCTATTGCTAGCTGACGGCTTTACTTTACCCCCTTTGAAACCCTGAGCAAAGACCTTGCTCAAAATGAATCACACTGGGGTCGCCACTATGGATATTTCGTGACTCTAACTCACAAAGGCTTTACTAGTCAGGTAGGATAAAAGGTTCCCATTTCATCCACCAGTTCCCTCAAGGTGTGGACTACTTTGGGGTTCCTAGAACCACCCCCTTTGTTGTAGCTTAAGGCTTATGCCAAGGGGGTTATGTTCTAGTTAAGCGGTCGAGCCGTAGCTCTTAACCGAACCTACAAATCAAGTGTTTTGAATGTGGTGTTTTTTTAATCTTTTGATTTAGGTGTGGTTTGGTTGAACTCCTTTGACAACCTGCAGTTAGTAGTTTTCAATGTTTTAATCCACCTTGTGTGAGAGCGGGTCCTACAAACAACGGATTAGAAAGTTTTCCGGAATGAGGGAAAAATAACAAAACAAATAAACAAGATGACAGAAGTGAACCCACGTTTCTGATTTCCAAGATCGCTTAAAAAGCATGAGGAAAGAGCATACGTGTGGGTTGGATTTGGTTAAGTGAAACGTTAATTCCCCAAAAACAAAAAAAAGAAAGAAACGACCACGTTTTTGATTCCCAAGATCACTTTAAAAAGTGCGAGGGAAGAGCATAGGCGTGGGTGATTCGTGTTAGTCTCACAAAACAAAAGAAAATGATAAAGGAAAAATATGTAAAAACACATGACAAAGTGTTAGTCCAAGTTAGAAAATGATAAAATGTGTAAAAAATGGCTAAAAAGTTTGAAAAATTGGACCAAAACATCCAATAACACTAAAATTGCAACATTTACAATTAGCGCAAGAGAGTACTTAAAAGCATCCACGAACCCTACAAAAGGAAATGACATAGTTAGGCTAATAAAAAGAAAGAAAGAAGCTAATGTAAATGTGATTGAAACTATAAATAAATAAATTTAAATGTAAATTATAAATAAAATAAAATAAAATAAAGAAAATAAAAGCCTAACCCTAAAGCTAAGACTAGAAACATGGTAAAAAAAGTGGAAAAATCTAATTGATTAGATGTTTGTGTGTGTGTGTAGGTTAGAAGCGAGTTGGAAGAGAGCTCGGTGTGGGAAGGGGGGGGTGAGTCAACAACAAGGAGGGTGATGACTTGATCAAAGTGGGGAAGGGAGTGAGTGAGCCAAGCTGGGGGGTGGGAAGGTAGCTCGGTAGTGGGGTTAGGATGGTAGTGTGGTAGTGGGGAGCTTTGCGAGCTTGGTGTAAGGTAGAGAGGGGTGGGCTCGGCAGGGAGCAAAGGAGAGTAGGGAGAAAGGGAGCGGGGTGGGCTCAGGTGGGTGAGCTGAGGGTGAGACAGGGATGAGGGTGGGAGATCGAGGAAGGTAGCGTAGAGGGACGAGCGTGGTGGGGATCTGGCGGAGATGGGAAATAAGGGTCTGTAGGTGGTGTGGGGAAATGGGAGCTGGATGCAGGGATTGGTTTAGGTGAGCTGAGGGCTATGGGAAGGGAACAAGATGGGCTAAGCTAGGGAACTGGGAGTTAGGTAGTAGTCTATGTAGGAAGGGAGATGTGAAGTGAGGGCTGGGGATGAGATGGGTAGGGAGGGACGAGCTGGGTTGGGTAGGGGGAAATGGGGGGGCTCGAGTGAGTTGGGGATGGGGGAGCATGGCGGGGGGTGAGGGGGAGGTGGCTCGGCCGAGCTGGCCGAGCCAGGTAGGGAGGGGGGGTGGGTAGGGTAGTTGAGATTTTTGTTTTCATTTTTTTTTTTGAAATGTGTTTTTAAATAAATAAATAAAAACAACAAATAGAAATAAAGATTTAGAATATATGCTATTTTTTTTATAGTAATCTAAACCATGTTGTTTTTTGTGTGTAGGTGTATATTTTTGTTTTTTTTGATGTTGAAGGTTGTGTAGAAAGGACAACATAAATTTATACACAATGGATAAATGGAGAAACTAAAAGGGAAGCCACTGTTAGCACAACTTGCAAAAGTAAAACAACTCTTGCTTACAAAAATAAAATAGTAAACAATGCCTGCAAAAGTAAAATACTAAACAATGGTAGCTTCCCAATTAACCTGTGAAAGTTGCACACAAACAAGAAGTTTTTTGTGAAAAAAATAAAAACAAAATGAAATAAAATAAAAAGAGGAGGGGTGTGACTCCCACCGGGCGTGCCAAAATGTAAACAAAGAAAATTACTGTAAATGAAAGAAAAAAAAACATGCAAACCTTTCCAGCAACCTTTTGTGCAAACCTCAGATAAGGGTCTCCTGTGAAACCTTGCAGAAAGAATGTCAGAAGTGTTTTGTGGGTGCTCTTGAGTGCTCTCCAAGCTTTGAAGGCAAATGCT
This sequence comes from Taxus chinensis, assembly GCA_019776745.2. NCBI lineage: Eukaryota > Viridiplantae > Streptophyta > Pinopsida > Cupressales > Taxaceae > Taxus > Taxus chinensis. Next base: position 178,161,821 of record CM034150.1, on the reverse strand, counting down.
ACAGACACAGTTCAACAGAGTTTTTGTGCTTCAAATTCAAGAGGGATTGGAAGGAAGGTAAGCTTGTAATTTATAGAAATAGAAGGTAGTTGGAATTGGTTACAGATAAATGAACATGCAAAAAATAACATTATGGGTAGTTGCAATAGTGTCGGGGGCAATAATGAAATTAATTACAAAAAGCTACATCTAGAAAGGTGGTTGTACGTGCATTTTAATTTCCCCCACCTTTCTAGGATTCTAGAAGTGCAGTTAACTAGGGTAGTCAAAGTGGAGTCTAAGTGGAGTTTGATCAAGTGGCAGATGACTAGGATGTGCACACACTTAATTAATTAATTAATTATTTAATTAATAAATAATAATTAATTTAGCCAAAGGGGTACAAAGGGTACATGGGATTAATTTAATTAATCCAAAGGGGTACAATGTGTATTAATTAATCAATTTAATTAATTAATTGCAAATGGGTGAATAACAGGGTGTATTAGCATAATACTGGGAACAAGTGGAAACATGAATGTAAATTTGGGGTTTCTCCCATGAATATCATGTTTTGATTGAGGATATTTTACCTATTATATTCATATAAAGTTTAGAAAAAGGGCCCACAATAGCAATCATAAGGCTATGCTTGCTATTAAAAAGTATGAGTTTACATGTGTTAGATCCTTCAATTTTTGATTATTTGAGGCAAGAGGTTTTTGAATTCCTTTGTTTGTTGGAAAGTGAGTTTCCACCAGAAATATTCAATATTTATATGCATTTTATAATACATATAGAGAAGGAACTTGAGTATTTAGGACCATTGAGAACAAGATGGATGTATCCTATAGAACGATACATGAAGGTTTTGAAAAAAATGTTCGTAATATGGCGAGACTTGAAGGTTGCATTTCTGAGGGCTATATAAGGCAAGAGACCATCGAAGTTTGCACAGAGTATATGAAGGAATTTACAAGTGTAACTCGAAATGTAGGGGATGATGAAGAAGAGAAAAGAGTTGCAAGTGAGTTTCTAGAAGGAAAGGAGACTTGTATTGAGCTATCACATAATGAAAGAAATGTGATACATTCAAATGTTCTTCAAAACACTTCTACAATGGAGAAGTAGTACACATGAATATATTCTCTATTAGTGATGTTTTTATTATTATTTTTTCAATGCAATTATTTTCACTCTTTTTTATAAAACTTTTGGCAATCTTGTACAATGATTATATTTGTAGGAAATATAATTGATATATATCAATGAGAATGCCTCTTTCTCGAAAGCGTAGACAAGATGTACTGGTTCAATAATCTTCATTTCCATCCTTTAATGAATGTGTTATTGATGTAATGAATCAAGAAAAAGAACGGGGTCAAGATATGCCTATGGGGGAATATGATATTTCAAGTCCTCCATCAATTATGGCTTCCAAATTCAATGGAATGTGGGCATATGGAAATCATTTTAGAGTGGAAGACAAAGACGAAGGGAAGGAAAATCGTGATTGTGTTATCAATGCTGAATTTGAACATGGTTCTCATAAGAAAATTTATGTTGGTATCATAAATGAGATCATTTGAGTTGATTATGGGGAAAATAACCCTATACTAATGAAATGTAAATGGGTCAAACTATCTGTAACACACCAGGATGATTATGGATTTATACTTGCTAATGCTCACCATTTTTTGTCACTGATACATGAACCATATGTGTTCACTTCTCAAGTCAAACAAGCATTTTAATTGATGATGTCATGAATCATGGATGTTCTTATGTCATTCCAAAAAAGTCTCAATCAAAATGTCATTTAATGAATTTTGACAGAATGCACAATGGACAATATGATGATACATTACAATAGACATTGGAAGCTGATGATGGTGAAGATGGTATTAGATGATTTGAAGAAGTGACTCCATAGCTGAATGGAGAGCTTGAAATTGATGTTGGGGAGGGTAATGAAATAAATGGTGATGAGGATGACACTGAAGTAGATGCATATATGAGTGATGAAGAGTTAATTTCAAATGACACAAAAGATGACGATGACCTTCCTCTCTAAATTGAAATGTTTTTAATGATTTTTTCTCATCAGTTCATGCATACTTGAATGAGTATCAATGTACCTTAAAAATATCTTACAATAAGGGAATTATTTTGGTCTAAGGCAAAGTCATTATGTGGTGTAATAACAATCAATTATGCTCATCTTGATGTTTCTTATTTTCTCTTTTTGGTGTCATTGCTATACTATTCATTTGGATGTTTTTAAAAGTCATATCATGAGTGTTAGATCTTAATTCCTGAATATGTTGCAAAGATAAAACAACTCAATTATCTAATCCTTGTTACATTCCATTTTTTGTATCTTTGTTACTATTTTTTAGTCACCAATTTTAGAAAAAGAATGCATGAAATGAATGACTATGTTTCTAATTTTATGTTCATGTGTAGGGTGGTGTTCAAATCAATGGGGACTTGAAACATGATTGTGATGATGCACAAGAATGAATGAAAAATTATGAGAATTTCCATAATGAGAATGTGAAGAAAAATAATGAATATTTAATGTCATTTGGTATGCCAATTAACATATCCAAATCATCAGTGTATGTCTCCAATATTTTGAATCTCATTTACATTTGTATATATTTAATTAAAGTACTATTTTATATATCTTCTTTTTAATATATTACATTTTTATGTAATCTAATTTTCAGGCTTTAAAATGTCTACAAAAAAGGCTAAAAATCAAAATATATTGAGGAAATTGTATCTTCTCAGAAAAACATGTGTTTAAAAGAAACGATTCAAGAAGGGAATGACGCCAATGAACATGTTAATTTAAATGCTAAACATGGACACCTTATAAATCCATTTGTCGACCCCAAACTTCTAAATCAAGTTGTTGAACCCTATTTGAAAGCATTATATGAACTATTGAAGTAAATTTATGAAGTAGGGGCAAATAATCATAATGGTCTCGTGTGACTTGTTGCAAATAATCAAGCACCATCTCCACCTATAATAGAAAAAGAGATGCAATATAATACAAATAACTTTTCCACAACACCTTCAATGCTTAATTAAATTCCTTATATGGATTATTTAGAGAGGTTTGTAGTCACAACACCTAAAAATTTCAATGCAGCTAAGTCAAAATAGCTACATGTTCATGTTTCAACATCGAGTCATGGTTCTGATCATAAAAATATAGAGTTTATCAAGAGTTGTATAGGGACACATTGAAAGAATGCAATCACAGAGAAAAATGAAGGGAAGGTTCCCTATGTGATTGAGTTGAGAGATGGGGTTCCTATAGGAAGACATGTTGCAAGGTGGGCCACAATATTGGGGGTGCAAGTGAGGTCACATTTGGATGTTAACATTGAATCATTATCATGTCAAAAAAATCAAATACATGTAGGTCTTGTTATTCAAAAAATGGAAAACATATTTCAGAGTATTGGTGGGGTGGTATCACACAAATTCTATATATACAAAATATGAAAAATCATGAATAATTACAGGTGTAAGTGCAGAAACATGATTCTTGAAGGAAGGGAAGAAAATTTAGCCTTGGATCCAATGATTTGGAATGCATTAAAAGAGGGTACATGTTATGTGGATTTTTTTGGAAAGAAGTAGCAGTGGATACAAAGTAAGAAATTCCATGACATCTCAATGTGCTTTTAGAAGAGTAGGGGTGAGAGTAAGAAGAGAAATATTTGTAAGTTTTTTTAATTATGTACTTATTTTTTACCTTCTTCTACTTGACAAGCCTGATCGTTGTTTGAGTTTAATTGGTGTTAAAATGATATGATTTTTGAACAAATTTGATAATTTTTCTAGGAGAAGCAACATGATAGAGTGCCTACAATTGATGAGATATTCCTATTGACAAAAGAAGATGTTGTGAAGACTCAAATGATGCGAGACAGGGGAAAATTTCTTCCTCCAACAGTTTCATCAATCAAAATCCCTGAAGTAATGTTGTTATGTTGGAGTCTGCAAACATCATTTTTTCTATTAATTTGTTAATTAGTTTTGAAGAAAATGTTCTAAAACCCTTTTCAAAGCTTAAAACACATATAATACACCTCTTGGGAATTAACATATAATCTAACACATATAAACATTTTTGTATGGTCTTATAATCTAACCCTTCTCAAAGGATCCAACACATATAATATGGCTTATGTGTTATGCCATCTGACAAGCTCAAATGTTATGTAGAGTGAGATGATGAAAGGGAGGTCACAATCTCCATCTTCAACAAATTTATATACTAAAATTCAAGAACTACATTCACATATTGCAAGATCTGGTAATTTTGATCATACTAGGGTTATGGAAATGTTTTTTAAAAAATGGAGGTATTCTCATCTAAGATGACTAAAAAATGGATGCAATTTCCTCCTCAATTGCACAAATTATTAGTGCATGGAATAAAAAAGATAAATATCCTAACCCTTTAGAGGTAAAATTGAGTAGTTGTCACCGTTATACATATATTTATATATATGAACTAGATTATATATGACTCTTCTCATTTGAACCATTTTACCTCATTTGTGATATAAGGATATAATGAAAAGATCTGAATATATAGGTGGAGGAAAAGGTAATGCTCACGATGAGACCTATATTGACCATGCCAACAGTGAGAAAAATAATTTTGCTGAAAAATATGGCATGGTAAGTATATTGGACTTAATACTATGTATATGAGTTTTTGTTTTTATCTTATTATTTACTTCAAATATACTAATATTACTTTTTTATGCCAGTGTTCAAAGAAAAATCAATTTCTAGTCAGTGATAAAGTGGATATGATAGATTCAATCACATTGAAAGTTACAGATCATGGAAGGATACATTCACTTGAGACATGTCATGGAGAGAGGCTTGGTCCAAACGATATCAATGTCTGTGTACTACAAGTGTTGACAGATGTTCCTCTTTCTTACGAGGGCAAGCTAGATGGTTGGACCAATTTATCTTAAAAAAAATGTTAGTTTTTAACATGGCCAATAGAGTTATTGCGCAAGTATTTTATATAAGACTTATAAAAAATATCTCATGACATTGAGTTGTCAACTGAAAAATTGCTCTTGTTTAACTGACAATTTTATGTTTTTAGCAAAATGGTTTTGTATCTGGTGGTTTCAGACAAATCTCTAGTGGAAATAATTAATTTCTTTTTGATATTATACAAAGAATCTATACCATGATTTTTAATGTCAGTGTTATTCATTCTCTTTGTATCTCTAGATTTGATTGTATTAATTTCTTCAATTATTTTACCTCTATGTTTAAATTTTTTTGGAGGATGGTGAAAATTATGAGTCTGCTAAAGGAAGTAATTTTGTAGTCACTTGAGTTACATTTCGAGACAATTAAGAGTGAAAAGAGTAGACTTGGACAACAATCATTTTATCATTCTATAGGTTTAGTTTTATTTCGGTAAATTTATTATGACATAGTCCAATAAGACTAACATTTAGTCCTTAAACCCTGCATGCTATAGAAATATTTATTGGATTTTATTTTAGACCATTTTTTTTTTTTTTACCAATTTATAAGTGAAATGACATTGATTAGTGTCTTGATAGTATGATTGAGTAGTGATATTTATATTTGAATATTGTAGGATGAAGATGAATGTAATGGAAAGGGAGATGAAGATTTGAGTACATCTAGAAAAGAGATGAAGAATCTATTAGAAAGACAATTTGGGTTAGAAGGTGATAATGGGGACAAAGATGTATGGTTTTACACTCTTCCTATAAGTATGTTTTTATCATTCCTCCCAAGATTTAAGCCTTATTGTTTTGATCTGATTGAATTGGACACTTATGTGATAGACTTTGGAACTTATGTGATAGACTCTGGCACTCTTCAGATGAACTTTGGTACTCCTCAAATGAACTATGGAGTTTGGTTGATAGACTTTGACACTCCTCAGATGAGCCCAGAAACTTGGCTGATAGACTCCGACACTCCTTAGATGAACTTGGGCGTTTGGTTGATAGACTCCGAAGATGGTTAATTCCCATCCTTGGTTGGTGGAACTTAACTTCGAGATCAAATTGGTATTTATGCATGCTTTATATAATGTCAATTTTTTTACAAAATATTAGGAACACAATGTAGGTAAAAAGGAGAAAAAAGCTATTTTGGGGACTCATAATCTCCTCCACTTCCAAACTCATGCAAATCCCTTTACAAGCTATTGTTGTTCTCTTTCTTCATTGTGAAGTTTCATCAAATCATACTCATAAAGATATATTGGCAAAAGATTTTTTTTTTGACTTTTGTACCCTTTATTTTTTCTACTTTTATGCTCCTATAAAGTGAAGTCAACTAAACCTTGGTATTTGTGCATTTGATTGTATTAGTTTCTTCAATTATTATACCTCAGTGTTTTTATTTTTTGGAGGATGGTGAAAATTATGACCGTGTTAAAGGAAGTGATTTTGTAGTCACGCGAATTACATTTCGAGACAATTAAGAGTGAAAGGAGTAGACTTAGAGAACAATCATTTTCTCATTCTACAGGTTTATATTTTATTTTGGTGAATTTATTGCGACACAAACCAACATGAATGAGATTCAATCATAAAACCCTACATACTATTAAAATCTTTACTTTTTATGTACTTTGTCTACTAAATAGGGTACCAAGGGTTTGTACTCTTCTTAGTGCTTCATGAGAGTCAATTTACAAATCTTAGGTCTCAGTGAGTTAGATAAATCTTTAAAAGATAATATTTCAAATGAAAAGGAGTATCTAAACCCTACTCAGTCTAGTAAATCTTGTTTTTTTGTTAGATTATGCCTTAGTGACAATATCAATACAATATACATTAGTTACAATATTGATTCTACAAGGTTTCAATATAATTTTACAGATTACATGATACATCATCCAACAATGGACATGCTGATAGAATTTGGCACTCTTAAGATTAAATTTGTCACTTGGCTGATAAACTCTAGTGCTCCTCAGATGAACTCTCGTGCTAGTTTGATAGACTCTAGTGCTACTCATATGAACTTTGGCACTCAGCTGATAGACTCCAACACTCATCATATGAAATCTGATGCTTGGATGATAAAATGTAATTCTCAAATGATACAAAAGATTGCAAGCTATTCCTCTTCTCTCTCTTCATCACAGAGTCTCATCAAATCATACTCAGAAAGATAAAATGGCCGAATAGTTTTTTTCTCACTTCTGAACCCTTTATGCATTCAAATTTTATCCTCCCATAGAGTGAATTAAACTAAACATTCCTCTCCTCGATGTTTCCAATCTGCTGTAGGATATAAGAGTATGTGAGGCCTATACCTCATTCATATCCATTATTTCCCAAATTTTCTCATGAATTACATAATGGATCTTGCTCTCCTAGATATCCATGTTAGAGAAGTAGGTGAAATAACTCCTCTTTTCATCATGTAAAACTCCATGGAATCCCATCTCACCGTACAGGTTGTGAATGTAACAATGAATTTCTTTGTGTAAAAACGTTGAAAGTTGGAAATTGCACCTTTCATTTGAAGTAAATATTGTTCTCCTACTTTCCACTGTAGATTAAATAATGGAATTTTATAATAAAATATTTGGGATTGGGAATTCATGCCTCATGAGTAAGATGGTGCTTGTCTTTAAAATGGTGAAAGTTTGTTGTTCCTCTATAGGATTTGGTTTTGACAAAGAGATATAAAAGCTCTTAGCTATACCCTCCAACATATAATTTTATCATGAAACCAGTGATGTGCCCCAAAATGTAACCATGAAATAAGAACTCACATAATCAATTATGTCCCTTTACTGTGTTGATAAAGTATGCTTTCAAGAATTGTACTTTAGTTTCAATTTCATGAGGTAATTTTTTCCAAATTCATGAAAATTTTCACCTACAATATTGTTCATTTAGAAACAAATGTTAAACTACAGGTGGTTTTCTACAGGTTGTCAATGTATCTCCATACTGACACGTAAGAGAAAATCCTTCTGCTAATTCTTGATTTTCCATCAAGGCCTTTTTCATTTTTCTTCTTAGACTTTTCACCTATGATTTAGTTTCTTCCCAAATATTCATAATTTGCTCATTATTCGAGATGTTTTTCTCATCATTTTCTATTAGAATGTCTAGAGGAGGGATTTGCACTTTAATAGATTCCACAGTCTGATTCAAATCCTAAATTTGAGTGTCTTTTATTGACACTTGAATTTTTACTTCTGAAGTTCTTTTTGAGATTGAAAATGTTGTTGTCATTTTCATTATTCTTTTTCTCTAATATTTGACATTTTGAATCAATTCCAGAATAATGTTGTTTTTTTCACTAGTCTCTTATTTTGTAAGAGCTAGATCTTATTTTATACTCACTAACTTAGTATCCTTGTTTTGTAGTTCAGATTTTGAGTCTTGAACTTACTTTTGTAGTTTAAGAACTTTCATTTGTTTCTCAGCTAGAGATTGTCTCAAAACTTAGATTTCTTCTTCTTATTGATTGATCAATAGATTTGTTCTTAACAAGGTTAAGGATTAGTGTAGCTGCTGGTCCTTTGTTAGACCTTGTAATTTAATCTCTTCTTCCAATATTATTAAATTTCCTTTATCTACCTATGATGAAGAATACTTTTGAAAGGAAATTATTTTTTATTCCATCTATGTACATCTTTGAATATCAATGGATTATGTTATCTTTTAAACATTTGTAGTACCTTCCATTTCTTGTTCATTGGCGGGCTCTACACTTTCTTGTATGTCTACAGGCCTAGGTGATTCTTAATAGATTGGAGGATGTTGATTGAATGATTATAATTATTTTCTGCAATATCCCTAAGTTTGATTTCTTCTTCTAATTCACATGTAGGGAGAATTAGTTTTCTAATCCTTTTATTTTTTTCTTTAGGGGTAGGTTCTTGTGGGGATTTGTCTTTGTTTTATCTTTTTTTCTTTTGATTTTTTCTTGAGACAAGTTCCTGTGTAAGAAACCTTTTGTTACTTCCTATAACATGGGAGGAATGAGAGAAACTATTTCCTACTCATCTTATGACAACATAATAAATTCATGTTGTTCCTCACTTTCCTCTATAATTTATGGTGTTTTGATAGTGGGTTTCTTATGAAGCATCCTTTTTCTTATAGGTTTTTTATGATCCCCCACAATTTTCTTAGAGCTTTCTCCCTCAGTAACATTGGAAGGCACAATATTAGGAGAAGTACAAATTTTATCCTGACCCTTAGCGACCTTTTTCTTTGACATATTTATACTAGGGAGAAGGGTTTATTTCACATTATGTTTTAATTTCTTCTTCCATGTTTTCTTGTTTAAAAACTTCTGCCATAATCCCCCCATTGGGATTGTTTAAGAAAATGGTGTTGGAAAATAAGGTACATTAGGCCATGGTGTTTTAATGATCTAATTCCTTGAATAAACCTACTAGCCATTATTTGGACAAAGTCATATAAATACCTAGGCAAATTGATTTTCCACTTAGGTTTACTAGTTGAGTGTCTTAAATGGTTTACCATTCTCATTGTTCCCTTAGAATAATACTATATTGCGCCTCACAAGTGATATACTTCATTATCTAGTAGACTACAATCTTCCATGGCTCAGGTAGGGTATTTCTAATTATGCCCATGATTTAATTTTTTAGTATTTACATACAAATAAGACGTTTGTTCACCCTCTACATGAAATATTTGCAAAGGACTAGTATAAGTAGGTATATCTTGAATTCTCGTACCTTTATTTGGAATCCAAGCCAGTTCACTTATTATTTAAGGAGTCACTAAAATCTTCACATGTTTTAACTTGGTATGAAATTCCTGCAGATTAGCCATAAAATCTTCTACAATATCTCTGTCAAATCCCTACATTTTCTCAAATAATCTCATCCATCCGACTTCCCTGAATATGGCCACAAATTTTGCACTCTTCAATAGTTCCTCAACTCCTTCAAGTTTAGACTTACATCTTTTCCCCATTTCTTCTTTGGATTTCAACTCTGTTTTTAAGTTTTATCTTAAAAACCCCAGAGAAATTACAAATTTTAGAGGGAATTGCAGATATATGGAGTGGATTGCAGAGATATGGAGAGATATGGAGGGGCTTGCAGAGATAAGGGTTCCCTAAAAGGCAATGCTAGCTGGTGATGGAGGAAATCGGGCACCAAGGTTTGGGTGAAATGAATTAAAACAAAGTTTAATGATGTGCCAAGTTTATTGATTTGTCAAGTTTAATAATGGGGGAAATCATGGTAATCATGACCGAATCCATTGGGTTATCAAATCAAGTGAGCGTGATAAATAAATATACAAAAAATTTATACAACTTGTCCCTTTGTGATTATTAGATATAAATATAAAGTGGATAGTGTATTCCAAATTAAATTAATAAGAAAAAATAAAAGTAATACATAAAAATTGTTTAAAATTGTTAAACATTCCTTTGATGTTTAAAATGCTTTCAAGTAGTATTTTTTTAAAATGCACCTATGAATTGTTATGTTTCATTTAGGTAGTAAGTATTTTCTTACATATCATGAAGTTGAGATAATGTCATCTTTTTTACACATCATGAAACTAAATAATATTCTAATTCTTGATGTACATGTAGCTGCACAAGGCTTCACATTCGTTAGCCATGTTGTTTGAGTTCGGTAGAATATGTTGGATTTCAATCACCTAAATGCGTCAGATACTTACAAGAATTATTATAATGTAATTAGTTAGTAGTTGTCCTTTTATGGAGTATAGTTGTTGAATTATGTGTTTTGACCATCTATTGTACCATTTTATGTTAAGGGTTAATGACATTTAGGCACCCTTTTAATTTATTTTCTGATTTTGATATTAATAAAATGCTTTTGAACTCACTTGTGGGCATAAGATTAAGCCCAAATCATTTTATAATACTAATCACAAGCTCACTTTGGTTCCATTGAGAAATGTATATAAATAAATAATTAACACAAAAAACATGAAAAAAAATACTAAAATTCAAGCATAAACATCAAATGTGTATAACACTAAATAGTTGACACAAAAAACACCAAAAAAATTACACAAAAACACTAAAATTCAGGCATAAACATCAATTCGTGATTAAACAACATTGGTGTTAGTTGCGTAACATAACACCAAAATTGGTCACTAAAAATATAAACTATATATATAACACCAAATTTAGTGTTAAATGTAACACTGAATTTGGTGTTAATTTTTTGGTGTTATATGTCATAACTAATTTTGGTGTTGTTGGATTTTGGTGCTATGCAAGAACTACTGCACAACTAAAACCAGTGTTGTTGAATCACAAATTTGTGTTATATGCCTAAATTTTAGTGTTTTTTAGTGTTATATTACCTAAAATTCTTGTAGTATTAGACTACATAATCTTGAGAATTATGCATGGAAAAATATACCAAAGTTACACAATTGAACACAAATTCGAAATAAACAACATAAACACAACAATTTTTTTTATTCAATTAATTAAAGGAATAACACACACCCAAATTGATTGTCAACAATACAATTAGATCATATAATGTGGGTAAAAATCATATCCAACACTCTTCTCTACTCTGCTTTGAGCCTTAAGCTCTAACTACCATACTCTCTTACTAGTTTTTACAAACCTTTCCTCAATTAATTTTCTAAGGCAATTAGACTTGGTTTATATAGGATTACAAGCCACTCAATGCTACACAATAGACACCTGAAATTATGGACTAACATAATGATAAGGCCCAAAGGATCTATTACATGACTCAAAGCATAACCAATTGACTTCTCCAAGATCTTCACGGTGTTGGCTCAAATTTGTACTTATTCGTAACTTCCCTCAGTATCTTGTGGCTTCAAATAAACTTGTAGTATTTTATGGATTCAACTAGTGTTTTGTGGCTTTTAATCAAGCTCGTTGTGTATTATGGCTTCCCTAGTACTTTGTGACTTCAATATACTTGCACGACATCAATGGTGTTATGTGGCTTCATATAATACTTCTTAGCTTCAACTTATTTGTAGTAATTTGTGGCTATTATGTTTGCTTTCATAGTAGAATTGCGTAGTTATGCAATAGACTCACATGGCTCCAATATAGTTATGCAATACACCCTCAACACAAACTACTCTAGTTAGTTTTTGTTGATATAGGATAACCTGTGAACCTTGATGCTCTTGCATCATACACATTGAGTAATTTTGAAAACTTAAGCCCTTCCTCAAGCAATCATAATGTCACGTCTCATGAAATACATGACACTTAACCAAGCTACATCCTCAATATCCTCTCCTCTCCATTTTAATAGATGCTCCTTATAGTCCTTATTGTGTGTCTCCTTGATTTTGATGTCAATTACTTTTTTTGATTCTTTCTGCACTTTCTTCTGCATCTATTGTCTCTAACCCACATCACCATATTCTAAATTTGAATCCTCAACATTTTCCTAAACTCTTCAGTATGGATACAAATCAACCATGTTGAATATATTTGAGATATCAATGCCTTCAAGCAATTCAATCTCATAAGAGTTCTGTAAAAACTTCTTCAAAACCTTATATGGGCCTATCTTCTTCCACTTCATCTTAATATAGGTACCATTAAGAAACCTTTCCTTTCATAAATGAGCCAACACCAAATCATTAACCTGATAATTCCACTTCCCTTCTATTTTGATTTGTGCATTTCTCGTACTACATATTCATCTTTTCTAACTATTATTGCACTTGTTAGTGCACTTTCTCCATGTATTTTACAAAATCATCTACTTCTAGAATCCTTTATTCTTCGTGCGATAAGTATCACAATTCCAAAACTCCTCAAAAAATTACTCCCATACATAATATGTAATGGTGTTCTCCCCATGCTTTAATTCATTTAGATGTTATATGTGGATTCTACTTGTGCTAGTGGTAAGTCCCGTATTCATGGCTTATCTCTCACCAAACATCTTGTACACACTCAAATTTGGTAACTTATCTTCTGATAATGAAAAGTTTGGCTATGCTCCCTTACTAAGAAAAATGCTCACATTCAGAGTCTAATCAATACAGATTTCTAGATATTTCATGACTTGTTCATCTCTACACTCTACTATGTCACAAATTGTGAAATACTAAATAAATCAAAGCAGTAAATCATCCATGAGCACCATTATATAACTTTCTATTTTACGTTACATGCTTCCTATCTAGGACCGTACAATTTGGTCATGTGTTATATAGTCATATCCGACTTGTACAGTCCTGCCCTTTTTTATCTTACGAATCTATTTTCAATTTGAATGCCTTTATTACATCATTTTGTCTTCCTAGGGTCAACCTTATCATAATATTTCACCTACGAAAGGGTATATAAGCAAGTCAATATCACTTTATAACTTTCTTGGCACCCTTATAAGCTACTATTGCAAATATATTTCCAAAAGAACTCAAGGCTCTCCTAGATCTTCCTAAAACAGTTACACATCATTTAGAGCAGAAACTACTACAAGTTTTAAGCACTCAACTAGTTCAAAAGAGTTTATATTCATCCACGTACAAGCATGTAAAAGTCATAGGCCATGTCTTAGCAAGAGCAAAGGCACCCCAAACATTGTTAAATATTTTTAAGGGATAAAGAGTTAGGTTCCGTAGCTAAAGAACACTACACCACACTGCTATTATGTTGGGTACATTCTCTATTAAATATAATTATCCCATTGTATTTGTGTTAAGATACACAAAGGAACTCATAGGGGGATGGCTTGGATCACACTTACACTTGTACAAACAATTAAGTGAACCACATGAGGCTTGATCTTGCATGAGTGCATGTAGTGCAAAACTTGGTTTGGTTTAGTGGGGTTGACTACCAAGGGTCCATCCTCACCAATCACATGATATCTCCTTTTGTTATCTAATGCTTTTAGGAAAGGTATTATAATTTTCTAGGGTTTTCACTTTGTTGTAGGTGATTATAAGTTGTGTGAATAAGAACAACATATATCGAAGCACATTTATAAACAAGTCAAGCACATAAAAATTTTAGAACCTCACTTTCGTAGGGTCAAATACCGTACATCTCCAGTCATGACCATATAATTTAGGTTTGGGACAATATAAAATTCCCGTGGTCTTGCACCAACTCAGTTTCCAGTCCCAGTAATAATAAAAAATAATTTCTAATTTTTGATGTCTTTTCCACCTATTTGCACATCAAAATATAATTTTTTCTAACCTTTGCAACTAAATCTTCATCCCATATTGTATATTTGAGCTATCATTTCATTATTTATCATTGTTGCAAATATTAACACATTTTTTAAAAATTATGTATGGTTGATTGTGAATTTATTAGATAAGAATAATCTCTTGTAATAAACCCTTACATCATATTTATTGATTTTTTCTCTCCATAACATAATTTAATTAGGGTTTTAACGTTCATTGAACATGTTTACACCCTTTATTTTTAAGTTAGGTTTTAGAATGTTATTGGATAACAACCTAAGAAGAGTAAAAATATGTAGACTATTCAGATCTAATTAAATTCCAATATTAATTATACATGACCAAAATAATGCATTTAAGCTTGAAATGAACTTAACGATTGATAAATGATAAAAAAAAACTAGTTCAAAACATGAAGAGAGAGATAGAATTATCTATTCATGAAGATTCAAGAGTGATATAGGTGTGCCGGGTAGAGGAATATGAAGATATGGAGTCATGGATTCTAAACTAATGATCTCAGTTACAAATTGTGATTAATATGCCCTTGGATTCATGCTATGCACATGGTGCCTTCCACCCTTCATAATTGTATCGAATTTCCCTATCAATGTACTACTTACACCATCAAATATGATCTTGCTCCTTTTTGTATGCCTAGATTTTGATCACTTGCAAGATGTATTAGTTTATATAAAAATATCCAAAGCAATGCTACTGAATAAATGGGATTATGTTGCCATTGATAATGAGAAGGACAATCAATGGTTCTTTTAATGAATAAAGAGGGTAAAATTCTTGATTTGAATCCAAAACCTACATTAAAACACTTAGAAAAATGTTAGTTGTTTGGTGGTCAGGGTTCCTGCTTCGGTCATATACATAACCATTTAAGGAGATAAAAGACATTTTCTTGTAGAAAAATGACAAAAGAATGCATAAAATGAAGGGTATACCTAACTTAGTTGTAAAATAGCCACGACTATGATTCATTGAAAATCACACGGAGGTTACAATCCAGTTGTGGGAGTGACCAACACCTACGCTTAAATATTGCCAAAACAGTGGTGTTGTGAGCTGCACTAGTCCTTTGTGATCCACCTTCGCCTCTCCAAAACCTGTAATACTAACATATGTGAGAAAAGAAGTAAAAAATCAAGTATAGGCTTGTGTGCACCAAGAGTCCTTGGGCTGAAATGATGGGTGTAAGTGGTGTTTTATAGTTTTTGAGTACATAGAAGATTGGGATTGATATGGATGTAATGTGTATAGATGGATGAGATGATAAGGGTCCATAGTGTATTATGCATGCACATGGGTAGGTGGGATGGATATAATTAAATGTGAGTGGGAGAGGGTTAGTAAATGCGTAATTAGGTGTCTTTTATTACATTTTGGTGGGGTTTAATATTTTTTATTTTCTTTTGTGGTATTATCTAATTTTTAAGGATTATTGTGTTTTACAATTTTTTTTGGGTATTTTTGAATATGAGACCTTATGCATAAGGTGTTTTTTCTAGTGTTTACACTTTAAATTTTGTGTTGATACAAATCCTGATGAGATGTTTATCCCTTGTATCCAACCCCGCCCCCTTCTTATCAAGATTATGGTAAAAGCTATCAATATTTATTACAACATGGTTTCAATGGACATGAGCTTGGTTTCCATGGCCAAGGAATTCACGAGCCTCTTAGAATAAAATCACAGTATTCTAAAGAATTCATTAGATATTTTTCACGCCCTTTATGTAAATCTTCACTAACCCCAACGTTACTTCCAACCTCAAATCAACTTTTACCTAAAGTATTTACTATACATTCGAACTTATGATTATAGATTTTTTTTTACTAAACCTTATTGATGATAACATATCACCTAATATCCCATCATTAGATACATTCCTTAATGAAGAATCCCTCCTCGAGTACATGGACGTAAATGAGGATCTCCCTCACTTCTATCATAAGGATATGTTTTTTCATATGCTATTGCCTCAAGCATATTTTAGGGATGGAATTTATTTTGACGCGACACTCGATACCTTGGATACCATTCCCACTCAACCATATACCAAAGATCACTCCACCATATTAAATTAAGAAGAAAATTCTTTCAACTTTGGCACTAATGACGAACCTCACTTATTACTCTTGGTTGCCGCCCTTAGTAACACATAAAAGGCTGATATAACAAGTGTTGCAATATTTCCCTAACCTATTTTCTTAGACCTACTATGACATGCCTTGCATCAATCCATCTATTGTTATTTATAACATCATATTGCATGAAAATGCCAAACCCGTTCAATTTTTTTTTTGTGAAATGCACCCTAAGGTGTATTTTTCAATCAAAAAAGAAATCCTGAGGTTCTTAGATGTAGGCTTCATTCGTGGTGTTGATTACCCACAATAGGTATCTAATATAGTTTTTACCAAATATAATGGCGAAATTTGTTTTTGCACCAACTTTCAAGACATAACAAGGCTTGTCCTAAGGATAATTTCCCACTGCCACACATTGAAATTATTGTGGATTCAACCTTCGGATATGACATGTTATCATTTATGAATGATTTTTCTAGATACAACCAAATAAAAATTAACCCTACTAACTAAAAAAAACATCCTTCATAACCTCTTGGGGAACATTTTATTACACTATCATGCCTTTTGGCTTAAAGAATGTTGGAACCAATTACCAACATGCTATAACATAACTACATTCACAAGATTATCGAAGACTATGTTGATGATATACTCGTAAAATCTACACATCGATGTAACCATGCCCAAAATATTTGCCTCATATTTAAGAGGTTACAATTGTGCAATGTTTGTTTAAACCCACGTAAGCATGTCTTTGGTGTCACCTCTAGTAAATTGCTAGGGTATATCATCTCTGATCACAAAATAGATTATAAGGGTTGACCCTAAAAAGATTCAAGCTATTGTTGACATGCCACCACCTTAGAATCTCAAGCAGCTACAGTCCCTCCAAGGTGAAATTCAAGCCAATTGTCTATTTGTAGCTTAGTTGACTAACAAAACCCATCATTTCATGTGGCTTTTAAATATGGATACTACATTCAAATTGGATGGTACTTTCCAGTAAGCATTTGATGATATTAAGCACTACTTACTCAATCCCTGGACCTCGATTTCATGTTCTGCCTATACCTAACAAACCATTATTGCTATGCATATCAGTTACTGAATATGCTTGTATGCATGCTAAAAAGTCCAGGATAATTAAATGAAGGACTTAACACCAAGTAAATCCTAGCCTACTTCCTTAATCAAATACATCAATATAAAGCTTGAAAAGAAGATAGATAAACTTGCACACAATGTTAAAAATAAAGCATACAAACATCCTTTCGTAATTAGATGGACTTTTGATATGTAGATATTTCCTTCTAAGGCGAATATAAGCCACACACGATAAAGGATGCTTGATAAAAGGAATAGGTATCCTCAAAATGGCATAAAAGCCATGTTTGAATTGTCTCTTACTAATTTTAGAAAGTAAGGTGGTTTCTCAATTTGGAAATCATTCCTATAATAGAAATGTTCTCTTGAGTAATAGGTATCAATGTCTTACAAGGTCATGGTAGATTGGTAGGAAGGTACTAGGTTACTTTTATAGCTTTCCAATTTGGGAGAAGCCTACATCCTAGTGAATGTGGGATAATGGAAATGTAAAATTAGAAGTAGATAAACATGTTTAAAAGAGATTAATTAGAAACTAATGACCCATGGGAATTAGGAAAGGTTTAGTTGATCAATTAAGATTAATTAATAGGCCATGTTTAGCTTGTAAAAGCTATTTGGAGATGGTTTAGAGAGAAATATGTGGAATTAGAGGGGTTTGAGAGAGTGATTTAATTAATAAGAGGGTTTATTAATTAAATACAAGATTTTAAAAGGGTAATTAATTAATAATAAGTAATTAATTGATTAAGAGATGATTTTAACTAACAAAGAGATGTTAATTGACATCTAGGACGAGGGAAAATTGACTAATTAGCAGAAGGTCACTAATCATAGTGCGATGAGGGGAAGAAGACAATTAGTGTAATTTTAGTATTAAAATTACATGGTGGAAATTAGGTGTTGAGATTTTGAAAGGATAATCAATTAATAATAAGTAATTCATTACTTAAAAGAGGATTTTAACTAACGAAGCTATGCTAATTAACATCCATGACGAGAGAAAATTAGCTAATTAGCATAAGGTAGCTAGTTATAGTGTAATGATGGGAAGGAGACAATTAGTGCAATTTTAATATTAAAATTATGTGGTGGAAATTAGGTGTCTACATTTTCCCCTCTTTGATGTGGTGTAGCACGAGCGATGCCATTTCAAATATTAGTAGATAATTTTATTTTGTATGGGTAGAAGAAAAAATACTAGGATGGATGATGCCCCCTTGAGCATCGATGCGGTGATAGAAGAAGGTGATTGACACTTGAAAAGAAGAAAAAAATGATCACGAAAAGAGAAAGTCCCATTGTGGAAATTGATAGGCCAAAGTGGAGGTCAAAAATATCTTTAGGCGATCGCGACGAGTAGGGATGATGAGACCAGAGTTTCTTCATCATGCCGAGTGTTGGTTAGATAAAACACTTAGCAAAACTCACACATAGAGTCCACATGGAAAAACAGGATGGGATCGAAGGTGCGAAGGAATAGGAAGGCGTCGCGTGCGGAGGTGCAAAGACAAACTTTCAGGACTTAGCCAATTTTGTAGATTGTCTATTTTCAGAGGCTGGCATGTGGAACACACAAAGCAATGCCGAGACTTACGCGCCATGATTTGTCTATATTTCAAGGATCATATCGAAGCACTCTTGCATGGAAGTAATCCAAGAATAGATTCATCACTCTAATTAATTGGAAGTGATCTATAGATAGCATAATTGCATGTATGGCTATAATTGTAAACGGTGTGTGGATATTATTAGGTGTGTGACCTATTTTTGGCATAGTTAGCGGTGAAGGGAAAGTTCCCCACCCTATATATATTATATGAATCACCTAGTTAATAGATAGTGGTGTAAAAGGGTTAGAGATTCATGAAGATCATGAGACTGGATAATTATAACAGGCGCATGATAGTTATTGTATCAAGCTTTTGTTTCATTGTCATGTTTAATATATGCAGAATATTGGTTGAACCAAAGTGTCTTCTATGTGTTATCATTACATACTATTGATTTCTTGATGATGTATATGTAAAATGCATGCTTTTATAGATCTGGTTCGGTATAATTGTGTAATGATGGATTAGTTTCTAAATATACATCTTTATCATTTCACAATGCTACCATCCTGCTACAACAACCCTAAAGAGGGACTAGGTACCTTGGCGCACTTCGGGTGAGTGCTTAGCTTGTGCTAAGTGATGTGCCAACATGACTAGGTGTTATCTGAGAATTCTAGGATGCATCATTGGTTCCGTTGCCAGGACCTCTTTTTCAGTTGTTTTCAGAATGGTTCGCGATGAAGACATACCGGCTAACTTTGGCGAGCGTTGAAGAGTGGATTCACAATTTGGAGGAAGAATATGCACAAAGGTTTAGCACTGGATCCGGATTTAATGCACACACTTGGGTAGAGCAGAATTTGTATGACAGTTTGTATGAAAGCTTCTTTGCTATCTTTCCTATAGAATTATACGAGTGGTTGACTGCATATGCGTCTAAGTGGAATTGGAGGTATCACACACTTGTTTGGACACATGAGGAATTTCAAACACTATATGATGCTGACTTGATTTGGACTCATGTGGTAGATACCTGGTTTCATGGTGTTCTAAACAACTATATTTTGGAGTATTCAATTTCAACTTATTCGTGCTTGGAGGTAGTTGAGTTCTAGTTCCTATGGTATCCTAGAGGGACATATTTGCAAGGTATTCCACTAGAAATCAAAATAATGATGGTAACGTTGAACTTGGAAGATAAACCCATGGCAAGCTAAAAATCTCCACATGTGGGGGTAGGAACAAGATTGGTGAAAGATGGCAGACCTAGCGGTAACACGAAAAAGGGAAGAGAGGTGGCTGAAGTATGATGAGGTGCGCGAGAGGGAATTATGAAAGAAGCAAGAAATTGTAGAACAATTGGTGTTGTGGAGAGAGATGGCTCGTGAAGGATTTGAGGCTCATGGGGATGAAGAAGAGCTAGAGCATCAGGAACTCCCCCATCTAGGAAAGCATGACAGAGAATCCTCTTCGGCCTCACATGGAAGCACGCTAGCAGATATGACCTGGACCATGGGTGTGCATCTAAGCCAACCTGCTGACCTAGCCCTTGTGCTTGGTTTTCCAGTATCTAGTACAACAGGTAAACAAAGTTTTCATTTAGGAAGTGAAAGAGAAGAAACAAGTTAGACAATAAGTACATCAATGGCAGCATAGAAAACTTCATTATTATTTGGGGGTACATTTTCAGGCTCATCATCTGCACAGAATATGAGCGCGCTGAGTGTGGGATTCACCTCTGGAACTGGGACTACTTCACAGACTGTAGGGGTCCAATATAGTACCACTATCGGGACACAAGGGAGTACATTTATGGGCCCTATTCCAAGTTCTGGAGGAGGATCAGGAGGTATGGGTAGTTCTAGTTCTAGTGGTTCGGGTGGTTTTGGAGGTAGAGGAAACCAAGGAGGTTCTGGGTCAGGTGGTCAAGGCCCGCAGCAACCCCAAAACATTTATATGGAGATGTCTCTTCGTCTCCTAGAGTACAGAGGTATCAAGGATGCTGCTGAACACATTCATATGTGTGAAATATTGTGGCTCGTGAAAGGTATCACGGCTTTGAAGCGTAAGGCAAGTCAATTTTCTACTAAGTTATAGGTGCACCTGCACAGCTGGTATAGGAAGTTTGATCCCAATCAAACTTGTATTGATTATGCAACATTGAAAGATGCTTTCTTAAAAGAGTTCCATATCCCAAATTTTGAGTAGAAGAGTATAAGCACACTTAAGGATATAAAGCAAGGTACTAATGAAAGTGTACGTTAATATGATGCTTGTTTTAAAACACTTCTATCCAAACTCTCCTATGACATACATGCAAGTCAACATGCACAATGATTTTTCAGAGGATTGATTACTCCATTTTGAAGAGCACTGTCGCATAAAACTTATACCAACCCGCGTGCAAAGCATTGGAAGCAAATCTACACACTGAGGCAATTGTGAGTATTGACACTAGAGTTAGTCCATTCTTGGAGGCTCAGATAGCGGCTATGGAAAAATAGTTAGAGAAATTATCAGCAAACTCAGCTCATGAGACGCGCTCAAGAATCTGGTGTACAGATTGTGAAGTGGAAGGCCACACCAAGGATATTTTCCCTCACATAACTATATGTTTATTGATGTTAGACTATGAGATCTGCCATTTGAATCATGATGTTAGTCACTACCCCCTACTACAATGCATAATAAGGAAGAATGTATCCTCTTTTTGTAAAATTTGTAGGTCCATGACCCATAATATTGAAGATTGTCAGCTGATTGGCTAGATCCATGATGCAATTAATATTGGGGTATGATAGGCGAGTGTGGATGATAGTTATAAATAATGAGCATCAGGATAGGGATTATAATCAAACATGCTATGAAAAGAATGATGGAAGGTTTGAAGGGGTTCGTGAAAGAGGACAAGGATATCAAGGCAGATACGGAGGAAGGCCAAGGTGAAGAGGTGAATTCCCTCGAGGAACTTACTATACATGTGGTTCACCTGACCATTATAGGCGTGAATGCCCGCAGAATATTTCCTGTTCATTTTGTGGAAAAGGGCATAGTTATGAAGAGTGTCCGGACTTGTATGAACATCTCAGTAAGTAGCACAAGAAATAAATAAAAGGCGCAAGGATGGTTAGAATCCAGTGCGCAATACAGAATCAGTGGATGCCCAAGTTAACACCAGAACCTAAGGTGGTAACAGTCAAGATAACCACACGAGTTGAGGCGGCATGCGTGAAAGAGGTATTGCACCAGAAGCCAAAAATCACTAGGGAGGAGGTTTTGCATGCTAGGTATCCAGATCCAACTCATCAGAAGGAAGTCTATCAAGAAACTATCGAAGTCCTTAGAAGCCTTCAAGGTGAAATACAATGTTTAAAAGAGTAGTCTCGGAAGTTGGAGCATAAGGATACAAAAAAGGCCCCATCTGATATTGATGACATCAGAGAGGTATGTAGAATGTTGCACCAGGAGAATATTATTCCTTTATTGGGAAATTGGTTGAAGGGGAATACTCCATGCATGAGAACTGAGACTAGAAGACAAATTACTTCATGCGAATATCCCCCTCGATAGCATTGACTATGATAAGGAGATCCCTTTGAATGCTGTTGTGGATGGTTAGTTGTTGAGCAATATTTTGATCGACACAGGTGCGGGAGTGAATGTACTTACATTGGATGTGTGTGTACAAATGGGGAGACCCCCATTGCAGCCATCATCTAATGTATTGTTCATGGTAAATAGAACAAAAGCTACTCCCATAGGAGTTTTGAAGGATGCATCTATCATTATACAAGGGGCCAAGTTCACAGGAGACTTTGAAGTTTTAGCACTTGCGGAAGTAGATAGCTTCCCAGCTTTGCTTGGGCACCCTTGGTGTTATGCAAACAATGCTGATTTGAGGTTTAACAAGGGGTATATCAGCTTTGAGAACAAGGAGGAAAGGGTCATAATACCATTGACAGATGGGAAATCCATACCATATGTGGAACCTTTGAGTGAAGAGGACTTGAACATAATTTATATACGCGCTATTCAGGACCCAAAGGTCAATGAGCCATCTAAGAAAGGAATCCTTCATTGGGAAGATTCTCAGTCAATCAGTGATACTACCAGTATTGCTTGTGATAATTGGGCTCATGACACTTATGAACTAGTGGGGCACGAAGTTAAGCACATGGTTGCTTACAAAAAGGGTTTTCACTCTATCCGATGTATAGGTCGCTCAGTACCCTGATATACTGGATCCAAAGATCTGGATGGATTCTTGTAGGCCATGGAGGAAAACTGGGCTGACCAGATTAAAAGATGAGATATGTTGTCATATACTTTGGGTAGAACAATAGTGCGCTGGTGGGTGGTCCAAAGGGATAATCTCTTGGAATGGGGAGAGATTGGGACCACCTTATCAACCAAGTTTTCAAGAAGTAATGCACCTACACAAATTTACCCTTATCACGGTGATTAACCTGTTCAGCATCATATCCAGTAGAGTGAGAGACTCTAGATAGCAGGATAGGAAGCATTACTGCCCTCACTTTGGTGCCTCAATTTTATTCTACTCTATAAGGTTGCGTGCGTGTCTTGGTATGTATATGCTGAATTACATTGCGACACTGGTAATTGGTAGAATTTGACTACATAAGGATGATCCAAAATTTTGACTTCTTCTCATCTACACCACCAGTGAACAAGGCTTTAAGCTTTATCAAGCGCTTAACCATGGGAGACAGTGGGAAAGTGAAAGAACTTATTCAAGAATTATTTGGTGAGACAGAGAAAAAAGTGTGTTTTGAGGAAGAAGTAGATGATACCATACTACTTGAGCATGCTTCTCTAGAAAAAGACAAGGGGAAGTTGGTTTACATAATTGATGATGAGGAAGTTGAGCACTTGGAAGTTGATCATTCACATGGAGCACGTGAAGTGTTAGATAGTTTAGATGTAGATGCGTGTGCATATCATGAACCTATGAAGACAAACAAAGGTAAATATTGGCACAGAAAGTTGAACCTAAGGAGGTGATAATTGGGGATTACTGGTCAGAATCAGAAGTGGCAAAGATCATAGAGTTACTTCAGAGACTATGAGGACTTATTCCCAAGAGGATACCATGAACTTGAAGGCGTGTATAAATCACTTGGATAAATGAAGATAAAGCTTAAGGAAGGTGCGCACCCTGTTAGGAAGCGACCTTATCGAATGAATCCCAATTTACATGAGAAAGTAAAGGAGGAAATTAACAAGATGTTGAAATCTGGGATCATTCAACCATTGGATGAGTCAGAATGGGTCAGTCCTATGGTGATAAGTATCAAAAAGGATGGTAGGATTCAAATTTGTGTTGATTATAGAGAGTTGAATGCAACATGTGTTACAGATCCCTTTCCTACGGAATTCACAGAGGAAATATTGTAAGGAGTGGCTGGGCATGAGATATATTCATTTACAGATGGGTTCTCAAGGTATCATCAGGTTAGGATTGCCCCGGAAGATCACGAAAAGATCACCTTCACTACTAAATGGGGAAGCTTTGCCTATACTGTGATGCCCTTTGGATTGAAGAATGCACCTGCTGTATTCTCACAGGATAGTGGTACAAGCATTCAAGGATTTTATTCACAACTTCTTGCAGGTTTATCTTGATGATTGGACCATTTATGGGCTAATTAAGGATCATTGTGACAATCTGTGATTAATGATTGAAAGATGTAGATAATTGAGTATCTCATTGAATATCAAGAAGTGCATCTTTGTTACTCTCTTTGGCATACTTTTAGGGGACATAATATGCAAGGGTTGCTAGTTGATCCAGCTAAAGTTGTGGTCATTTTAGGCTTGAAAGTGCCCGCCAGTCAGAGTGAGGTGCGTAGGTTTTTGGGTCATACAGGGTATTACAGGAAGTTTATAAAAGGGTATGCCAAAGTTGCCGCACCCTTGGAAGAATTGCTCAAGGGGAAAGGTATGTTCTATTGGGGGGAGTCGTAACAGTGCGCATTTGAGATACTAAAGAAGAAACTTACTACCGTGCCTATCTTGCACTTTCCTTCATGGGATAAACCTTTTCATGTTCACGTGGATGCCTCTAGCATGGCCATTGGTGCTGTCTTAGCTCAACCTAGAGAAGGTATAGTTGATCATCCCATTTGTTTTGCTAGTAGGAAGTTGACCCTTGCCGAACAAGAATTATACCACTACAGAGCGCGAGGCTTTGTCCATGATATATGCCTTACACAAATTTTGATAGTATCCATTGGCCACACCTTTTGTGTTTTATATAGATCATATGACATTGCAGTATTTGGTGAACAAGCCCATCTTACAAGGGCGCATATGTAGATGGATGCTCTTATTTCAAGAGTTTGACTGTACAATTGTGGTAAAACTAGGGAAAAGTAATTATGGACCGGATCACTTATCCAGAGTTTAATCAGGTGAAGAGGCACAAACAATAGAAGAGACCATGCCTGATGCACAGTTGTATAGGTTACAATGCGCACCAAGGGAATTAGAGGACATTGCTATCTTCCTAAGAACATGAATAGCACTAGAAGGCATGAGGTCCATGGAGAAAAAGAAACTTGCTATATGCGCAACACCATTCATGTTAATCAGTGGTGATTTATACAAGTTAGGCAGAGATGAGGTGTTATGCCATTGTGTATTAGAGCATGAACAAAAGGATGTAATGGAGGAAGCAAATTATGGTATTGCAGGTGGCCACTATGTAGGTGATGCTACAGCGTGAAAGATCCTACTTACTGGTTTGTGGTGGGAAACGTTGTATAAGGATTGTAAGGAGTATTGTAAGGCATGTGACCATTGTCAACATCTAGGTCGACCAAGATAGAGGGATGAGATGCCTTTATGACCAATTACAAGTGCAGAACCCTTTGAGAAATGGGCGATAGACTTTTTAGGGCCTATTTCACCAGCTGTGCGTAGGACTAGATCACACTGTATCATTACTTGTACATATAATCTTACGAGATGGGCAAAAGTAGCTCCTACAAAGGACTGTACAGTAGCTACAGTAGAAAGATTCTTATGGGAAAATGTCCTTACCAGGTATGGTTGTTCTTTAAGTTTAACTAGTGATAGGGGCACCCATTTTTTAAATGAGACAATCCGACTTCTGTTAGATGAGTTTATGGTTGCTCACCACAAGACTACACCCTATCACCCTCAGGAAAATGGAACTGTTGAGGCTTTCAGCAAGATTTTGAGCCACACATTGACCAAGATTTGTGATGTGGGATGAAAATATTGGGATGACAAAGTATCTTTTGTTCTTTAGGCCTACCGAACAACATATAAGAGATTGAACAAAGCCACACCTTTTTAGTTGGTGTTTGGTGCGAAAGTTATTCTTCCTATATAATTTATGTTACCTTTGTTGCGCATTGCATGTGCTAGAGGTCTAGCTGATGAGAAAGTTTTGGAAGAATGGATTGAGAACATGGTTCAACTGGATGAGTGCCGGGCCATAACACGTTGGAGTTAGAAACATGAGAAGGCATGTCAGAAAGCATGAAATTCTAGGCATATCTGGGATAAGAAACTTGCGATCAGACAAATGGTACTTCTGTATGACTCTAAGTTTTTGTGCTATCTAGGGAAGCTCAAGGTGCATTGGTTGGGGCCGTATGTTATAACTCACATACTTGAATCAGGTGCTTGCCAGTTAGAAGTAATTGACGGAACATGGTTTCCTGATTACTTTAACAGGAGTAGGTTGAAGCCCTACTATAAATAAGTCTTCTTGGTGTTTGTAATAAGGCAATATTGCCAGATAGATTAGGTTTCCTTTTCTACATTTCCTTGATGTGTTTCTTTCATCGCCGCTATGATTTGTCAATTTAGTTCTTGTTTTTATATAATAAGTGCGCTTATGCACATGAAGCTCACTACAATATGAAGCATGCTGATGCGTAGAGGACTTCACATACTTTTAGTATGGGGTGGATTGTTGGTGACTCCCAGGTATAATGCTGTGAAGATTGGAAGGTATAATGCTGCAGATGCTGAGGAAGTATGCTGCTAAAGGTGATTTATAAAGGATTGCTTCTCAAAAAGTAACCAAGGATGGAGATGAATGAAGGAAAAGTATAACGTGAGGTAAGTGGTAGCCATGATAACTACTAGGAGAGGGATCTAAGAAAAAGGAAATATGAGACCTTTGTTAGTATGGTGGAGGAAATTGGAGATTATGTCCTAAAGGTACGCCCACATTTGGAATCAAAAGTACTAAAAGAATTTCCTTCTGCGATGCACTACGTAAAGACGATGATAAAATTAGTATTGGAGGATGAAAAGGTGCGTATACTAGAATAACCCAAGGACCCAGCAGAAGAGGCAGAAAAAAGCACAGGCTGCAGTAGTAAGGAAGATTGCAACATATAAGGGCCTGCTACAAGCACTTCAAGAGGAGTTGAAGAAAGCTGATCATGCCTTGATGATATGCATAGCTCTAGATGCGCTAATGAGGGTAAAGAAACTGACCAAAGACAATGAGGTGCAAAAGGCCATGAAGGATGACACACTAGGCTACACTGAACAACTAACTATGGTAAAGCAAAAGCATGAGGCATTGGCTGTGGCATAGGCACCACATAAAGAGAGCTTAGATGAACTTGGAAAACTCATTACTCAGAAGATGGATGTGCTGGAAGGGATGCATACATATATGTCAAGCATAATGCTTGTAATCCAGGATGAGCAAGGGAAACTAACTCAGGAAGAGCTGGAATCTATCATTGTGGATGTTCCAGAGAAAGCAGGAAAGGCATTAACGGAGTGGGAGAACTTAGAAGTAGACATAAAGGAGGAGTATTTAGAGATGATACTTTAGAAAGAAATGGAGGAGCTTGAAGCCTGAATAATTCTTTGATTCTTTAATTCTTTTCTATTCTTTGTGTAAGGATTCATTCAACATTCTATATTTCAACTATTCTTTACTCAGTTGTGGACATCACCATTACCGGGGTGACAATGAGATTAGTATGGGGTAATGTTGGGTAGATAAAACACTTGGCAGAACTCACACACAGAGTCCATGCATGGAAAAACAGGATGGGATTGAAGGCGCGAAGGAATAGGAAGGCGTCACATGCAGAGGGGCACAGAAAAACTTTCGGGACTTAGCCAATTTTGTAGATCGTCTATTTTCAGAGACTGGCATATGGAACACACAAAGTGATGCCGAGACTTGTGCGCCACGCTTTGTCTAGATTTCAAGGATCATAACGAAGCAATCTTGCATGGAAGTAATCCAAGAATAGATTCATCACTCTAGTTAACTGGAAGTGATCTATAGATAACATACTTGCATGTATGGCTATAATTGTAAACGGTATGTGGCTATTATTAGTGTACAACCTATTTTTGGTATAGTTAGCAGTGAAGGGAAAGTTCCCCACCCTATATATATTAGATGAATCACCTAGTTAATAGACAATGGTGTAAAAGGGTTAGAGATTCATGAAGTGCATGAGACTAGATAATTGTAACAGATCCATGCGCGCATGACAATTATTGTATCAAGCTTTTGTTTCATTGTCATGTTTAATATATGAAGAATATTGGCCAAACCAAAGTGTCTTCTATGTGTTATCAGTACATACTATTGATTTCTTGATGATTTATACGTAAAATGCATGCTTTTATAGATCTCATTTGGTATAATTGTGTAATGATGGATTAGTTTCTAAATATATGTCTTTATCATTTCACAATGCTACCATCCTGCTACAACAACCCAAAAGAAAGACCTGGTACCTTGGTGCACTTTGGGTGAGCACTCAGCCTGTGCTAAGTGATGTGCTAGTGTGACTAGGTGTTATCTAAGAATTCTAGGCTGTATCACCAAGCAAGTTCAGAAGTACTGACAGACGCACCGAAAATAAGAACATGTAGGTGATGTTTTGTAGTTTAATTTTTCTTTTTTACCATTTGAATTTTGAGTGTATTAAATGCTAAAAAAGCCAGGGTGCACAAGGCCGCTAAAATTGAACTAAGTCAATTTTAACGACTTTGTGCTATGTAGCAGCGACCTTGACTTATTTCACTAAATCTGGACATATTCTAGTAAATTTGGACTCCAGTATTTCAAGTATTGGAAGAAATCCATCTCCATTTTTGTGTATATTGGATTCCATTTTTGTCTATACTAGATTCCATTATTACTATTATTGGATTCCATTAGTAGCAATATTGGATTCCAATATTGTCATTATTGGACTTATTCTAGTTCCAATTTCACTATTATTGGATTCTAATTGGATTCCAATATCGCTCGATTGGATTCCCTAATTTCCAATAGCGCTATTATTGGATTTCAATTTCCCACTATTATTAATCCAATTTATAAATTCCTATTATTGGATTCCAATTTCACCACTATTAATTTTATAAATCCTAATTTTTTATTTTAGTTTCCATTTTAGGATTATTATTATTTGATCCCCCCACATAAGCCTCGAGGACGCTATTGCCTAGAACTTATGATGAAAGTGCCTAGGTGAAATAAGCCTAGCAGCGTCAAAGTTACATCTTGCTTTTTAAGTTACAATTTCCTTGTAGCCACTAAGTTACATAAGCCTTGCAACCTCTAAGTTACATAAAAGGATGATAATCCTGCATCCGCTATCTTACATAAGCGTATAGGTTGTTAACTTACATAAGCCTAGCAGCCACTATCTTACATAAGTGTATAGGTTGTTAACTTACATAAGCCTAGTGGCCACTAATTTACACAAGAGTAGATTCGTCTAGGTGAAATAATCCTAGCGGCTGGAAAGTTACACCAACCTACTGGTAACAATTATCATAAGCCTACCCACTACTAAGCTACATAAGCCTAGCAGCCACTAAGTTACATAAGCCTAGGTGCCACAAAGTTACATCAGCCCAGGGGTTAAATTTGATGGCCACCTATGCCTGTCAAACAATTTTTAGATGACGGTAATTTTACAATATTTCCCTTTAAAAAATACAAAATAGTAGTTATTTAAATACTTCAAATTTATATTTATTTAATATTTTATGTATATTATATATTGATATAATTTTTATATAAATCTATATAAAAATGACGGTGATATTGTAAATATGCAAGTTACGTGTGATAAAGTCAACTAATTTTATGCTTTTCCATTCTGTAAATCATAAAGAACAACAAAGAGTTAAGAATTACATTAAACAAGTTGTTTTGAAGAAATGGATTTGAAAATGTATTTCCATAGGAAATCAATTCCTTCAGGAAAATTACATTGAAAATTACATAAGCATTGATCCCTCGCAAGGGTATTAATTATTGTTCTTGAATTTGTGCAAGGTATTACTGGATAGCTTCATGACCCTAATTTGGTATTTTAATTTGATCTCCTTTCCATATTTTTCTTGGACTCCATGCCCAGATGACGTTTTCTATATCAATATCTGATGTGTCCCTTGATTTTCACCACCATTTCTTTTTCTTTAAGCATTCCTGGTACCTTTATTTTTTGTATTTCCTTTTCTTGTGGGTTCCCACTAGCGTACCCTTATCTTTTGAGTGTTTGTGTGAACATCATGTATTAGTTTTAGTTCTACCTTGCCCATCCATATAGGTACATTATCATCAGCTGGTCTTACTAGTATCATCTTCCCAACATTCACATCCACTACTGGGTTGAATTCCTCTCGAGGTCTATCACAAATAGGCCCAACATATATATCCTTATTTGAAAGGAAATTTTGACTATAGTAGCTATCCATGTCAAGACGTGGTGCACCCACTATCTGATCATACATTGCGTTATCCTGAATTTTTTTGGCCAAAAACAATCTCTCCTCGTCATGCTATAATTGAAAAAGGGATTCTCTAGGGAACATAGAACATTTTTCCAATATGCAATCTTTAGAACCCAGTATGCTTCTCCACCATCTAGTTGAACTCTTTTCCCAGTGTGTGATGTATGCTTGAATGCCTCTCTGCATGTCTGCCATCTCTTTTAGTTCTTTGAAGGGTGCCAATGGAGGATCCCCTTCAGGAAAGAAAGGTTTCTCATCCACTATTTTCCAGATCTTAATTGAGCGTGACCAATTAGACTCCATGATTGATGCTTTGAACTCCATGATAAGAATGTTGTTTATGACATGGAATTTAAACATATTTGGTTTGTTGATACCCACGATCTTGTGGTTACCATCTAGTAGGTGTGGTTCCACAAAGGCCTTAAAGTCATAGACTTCCTCGATAAGGTATAGAGTGAATGTGTTGGACTCCTCTTGGCATGTTCTGTAAGTGTCCATTATTTTTGGCAAAGAGAATGTATCCAATTTACACAATGTTTTTGATAATCAATCCAAATGTCCCATCTATGACTTCATGTGTGTGACCCACTGGAAGGAAACTCACATACACTATGTTGAAAACCCTTCTAGCTATCAGCATGGATGCAAACACAAACAATGTGTGATTTTTTTTGTCACTTGTAGCATTATCTAGTTACAAGTAGAGAATTGGTGGTTGTTTTCTAAATGAACTTGAACATCTTCTTACAATATTAGTTGTATGAGCACCCTCATTTTTCTGCTTGTATTCCTTACACTTGTCATATGCATCATTTTACAACAGTGCATCATGTAATGGGTGTTTTGATGTCCCACTACTATATAAAAAATCACCATACTGATCTGTAAGTGGTTCTTCTAGCTTCCTGGATGCACAATGCCAATGATGTTATTGTGAAGTTTTCTCCTTTCTCAACAAAAGGGAGACCATAGTGCCTAAAACCCCCCATTTTGTGCCCATGTGTTAGCATACCAGTCAAGGTGACGGGGAGATTAATAACATTACTTATTGATTTTTATTTTTTGCCCATCCTTGGTATTTTAGTTTTCATCTTGTCCATTTTTTCATGCACAATGCTCAAATAGATATTAGGATTTTGTTGTGATTGTACTCTATGTGCATAGTAATTTGAACGACAACTTTGAATGTAATCATTGTTCCATTTCTGGTGTTGATCTATTTGTGTAGTGTTTTTGGACATGAGGTCTATTGCAAATTTGTTCTTAAGCTCTGTGCACTCATCACATTTGGCGAAGAAGTTGTTCTTGGTGATTGAAACATGGGAGAAATGTTCTTGCCATATTTTTCTGAGATTTGACTGTGACGTTGGAGGAAGGTCCAACAGTGAAAGGCCCTCATTACACTTTTGTAGTATGTAAGAAAAACTATAACATGTAGGAGAACAATCTCATTGTTAATTTAGTACCATCTTGTCCCACTGAACGAGACATGTGTGGGGATATATCATAATTCCTCTCCACCATTTTGGATATCAATGTAATAGTTGTGACAGTGTTTGGAATTTGTTTTTTTTTCCTATATTTCCATTTACTTCCCTCCTCTCACCATTAATCCAAGATTGTTTTATATCCATAATAGGTGATTTTTAGGATTCCATGACATCTGTACCATGCATTCTAACATACATCCCTTCCACATAACTTCAATTTATCTATAATATGTTCTAAAGTTTGACCTTGATCACAACTGCTAGCATTTGCGGTGAATGTATTAAGTACAAAGTTTTTGATGGCAAGTTCATTCATACCTAGAGTTAAATTCCAAGTGTTATTGAAAGCACTTAGAGATAGATTGGAGAGACATCCTTCCTTGCAACAAGGTTTTTTCTCAACTTCAGAAGAAAAAAATTTCTCTTGATTTTTCATCATTTTCCCTTACCTTTGATGTACTAGATGGAGTAGAATTTACATTTTGGTGTTTACAGGTGTTGTAAGGTATTTTTATCAAGTTTTCATTACTACTACATATGGAGGATTCATATGAATTTGGGTATACCAGTTGAGGCAATGGATCTTCAAATGCACTCCACATTTTTACCGGAAACTCTTCTGGAATTTCTTTTAGCCTTACTTCCATAACAGAACCATCTTGATGGGCCAACTGGCTGGTAGGCCATTGGATGAGAGATCCTTTTGATATGGAGAAACCCTTGCAAAAAGGCCTAATTAATTTATCAACATGCACCCCAAATGTATTGCCATCTAATTTTTTAAAGTGCACCATGTCTCCTTCACAGAAATTTGTAATTGTTTCTTCTACAAATAAATGTGTTCTTTTGAACAAAAATGTATCAACTTTGTAGTAACCCCCTTGAAATTCAAATTAAAGTCAATTTTGGATGTGGCAGTTGTTTCTTGGAGTTTAGAATTTCCATTCACAATGAAGTGTAGTTCTTGTTTCTAGATAAACTAGGTTTTTGATTGGTCAGGTAACTTTTTTGTTGCATTGTAGACTTGGATATAAATCATTGCATGTAGTTATAATATTCTCCACAAAAACTTAAAACTATGTGGGTCCCAACCCTACTCCCGAAATCACATGTTTTTCTTATACCAGGGATATAAACCCTTCAGCTATGTCACCTTCTTTTGAGGACACTTATGTTTTAGCACCACGTAGGTTGTAGAAAATTCATCCCTCTTTAGGATTTGTGAAACAATGGCTATCACTATTAGAATTCAAACCCTCATCCTCATTAAATGTATCCTCTGAGTCACTGCTCATGATGTTTTGAATGCCATCACCCCCCACATGTGAAACATTTGAAATCACATGCTTAATCATTTTCTTCCTTTCCCATGGGATAAAGTATCCCTTGTTTTCAATTTCTGTCAGGGTTTCACAATCATCAATTGTGTATGGTAGTCTCACTCTTCCATTGAATACAATACTTATTATGACAACGAATAAGCTAGACCCCATGTCTCTACAATGGAGTGTATCTTTGGATGGATAAACTAGTCCCTCCACAACTTTCACACCTTTGAGATAGTAAATCCACATGTGCTCCATCTTCAAAAATAGAGTTCATTTTCAAATGTATCCACAAATAAAAAGAGAAAATTAGTACTAAGGACACTTAAATATTTAACATTAGTATGGAGAATTGAAATCACAATGAGAAAATAAAAATATACATCTTATATGAACATCTTTAAAACCTCATTTAATATAAATCTTTAAACATATAAAAATTGTATTACACCCTTAGATCCCCTGCTTGTGTGTATAATTTTATCCATAAAACACATAGTGTAGGGGAAATGGGCCAATGACCATGAATATTAATGTAGGAGGTTGTTAGAGTTACTTAATTATCCTATTTATTAAATACCCTTTAAAAGATTAATATTTTTATAATGCACACATTTTATTTTTTGCATTTAAATTTTGTTAAAAATTTATTTCTAAGGGATTTAAAATAGGTAATTTTATGTACAAAGAAAATTAATATTGGCCCTTGTTAATAAAATCACCTTTTTGGGAAAGGTGATGTGTCACCTTTTTATTGGCTAATTTGTATATGTGACTTGATTTTACTTTTGTTATTGGCTACCTTTTTTCTAAATTGTTAGTATAAAGTTATAAATGTTGACTTCAATTTTTACAACTAGTGGTAGTAATACTTCACATTACTAGTCACACTTGGATTAGCATATGCACAGTCATTGGCTTCTTTCCCCTATTGATTTCAAAAGTTATATAGCTTAGGTCATTATGACGTAATTTTTTTCTTAAATGCTAAAATTTAAATATTGACTAGAATGGGAGGCCAAAAGTTGGTGTTCACACTTCAATGTGTGAGCAAGTGCAATTCCAAGTTTGAAAAATTATACTTGGACGTGCCAATGATAGATCATCATAGTGTGAGAGAGTGGTGGCCTTATACATCTACGAAGTGCAATTCCTCGCACGATGTCATCTGTCGCACGTCAAAGTGTGATCCCTCTCATGTCAAATTTTGATCCCTCACATGTTGAAGTGTGATCCCTCCCATGACGAAGTGCAATCCCTTGCACGTTGAAGTATGCCATCCCTCACTTGAAAAAATACGAGCATTTTCAAGACGAAGTGCAAGCATTCATTGGAATAACGATCACTCACATATTGAAGGACATATTTTCACTTCCATTCTAGTCAAAAATTTTCTAATATAGTAGCCTCTTGGAATTAAATTTAAGGCCATTAATATTGTGTCAAAGTAAATCGTTCATGTATTTAATTCTCTAATTTTATAGCTATGTTTATTTTATGGTATAGAGTTCAACTTTAGTCTTTATTTGATTAACAATGGTGATATATGCTTTGATTCAATTATGTGTATTAATTGTTTCTAATTTTTTTATATCTTACGTAATATTTTAACAATATAAGTTTATTTTTAATAATTGTGTATAATATTGAGTAGAAGTAACCCATGCTACATAGTTTTTTATTAATAATTGTCAATATTAAAGACTTAATTTCAATTAAATATATGTATATCAAATTTAAGTTTCAAACAATGTCGAATTTTAGTTTTCATACATTAAAATTTATGTTATAAAAATGTTACCTAATTAATATCTGTGACTTCACTAAGTACATTTTTGGCCATTCAAATGTTATAATTAATATTGCTCTTCCACTTGAACATTTTTTGATTTTTTCAATTGTATTTAATGTAAAGTGGTCACAATATTAAATTTTAATCCACATAAGCTCTATCAGTGTCTATATTTTAATGCAATAAAATGGAAAATTGTATACTCATTTCGAGGGTGACAAAACACACATATACAAATGGGGGAAGAACATAGTAACATAAAATTAAAAGAGGTAAAGTATTGTTATTGTATTTTGAAGAATTTCATTTTATACACCCATTTCATATTGATTATAAATATTGCATTTGTTAGTAGGTAATTAACAAAATTTTAATGTTTATCCATATGTTTTGATTTTGTGAATTTATAGACCACGCGACACCTTATATATTTATTATTAGAAAATGAAAAATGAAATTAAGTTTAGATAAAATATGGAGTACACAAACTATTTCATTATTTGAATGTTTAGAGTAACTAATAAATTTGCAAGACATGGAAATATGACCATTTTCCTTGTTTTCATGTTTCTTATCCCAAGTTTTCAAATCAGATCCAAGAAAATATGTAGACAATATGGTTTTTTCAACACAATCAAGCAACTTATGTGTAAAGGAATTCTACATGCAAAACTTAGATGGAAATAGTGTCTCAAATTTGCAAGAGAATACAAATACCACATAGAAATTGGGTCCTTGCATTCCACATTCACAAATTGATCTAAATTCTCCATATATTGTTGATGGTTCAAAATTTGAAGAATCATTTTCAATAACCCATGCATATAAAAGAGATAGAAATAATGAGGAGATGATGAAAGAATACAAAGAAGAACTATGGTAAAAATCTGATGTGAAAATATTTATTTCAAAATATGAAGACGTGTATGAACATTTAAATCGTGGAAAAGATAGAAAGAAACTTTGGGATAATATAACATATGATTTGAATCAAATTTGTGGGAAAAAAATCATTGGGATGTAATGCAAATACAAGATGAACATGTTGAAGAAAACCCTCAAGCAAAAGAAACAATTGGAAAACAAAACATTGGAAACACATTCAACATGGAATTTATATGAAAATATGGATTTCATTACAAATAAAACACACATTTTTATTGGTTTTAATGGAAAATAGAGGGTTAATATAACCACTTATACTTCTAAAAAATACATGAGAGGGAAATAAGAAACCCCTTCTATCAACATTGAAAATTTGGAAGGAGCAAAGATAGAAACCCCTAAGAATAAAAATGAAAATAAAAGAAAATGTGTGAAGATAAAAATAAAATCTTATGGATATTTAAAAGAGGTAATCAAAAATAGCATGCATCTATTCAGTCAGACATTGAAATAAATTGAGCAGGGAAGGCTTCAAATTGAGTGTGAAAGAATGGAAACAAGAGAGAAAGCTAATGGAGAAAATATTAAATGTAAAAATTCAAGTCACAGGTATTTTTACCTAGGCAAATTACCATTTTTTTTAACCATAGTAATATAGTATTGCATCATTCATTCCATTATAAAGTATGGTATATATTAGTGTAAGAGAAAACATCATACATTGGAGTTAGCTAATACTTCTCTATTTTTCATTCTTCCTTTTTATTTCAGAACAATTCCAATGATCAGCATCATGGGTGGCACCAAGATCATTTACACAGACATCCCAAGATACTATTTTTATAACAAAATAATTTAAAAATTATGTCGGTAAACATGTATATTTTTGCTAAGGACAATATGATAATTCAATATGTGAGACATTAATTGAACCACATATCATTGGTAGTATAGTCAAAGCATGGAACAATTATATAATCTCTATGTAATTTATAGATGATAATATTTCCAATGAGCATGGTATTATTTTGTTGATAAAGTTGATCATATTTGTGTGTGGTATATATGGTTAATATTTTTGTATGCCATTAAACCGAACAAAGTAAAGTTCATGCAATATTCAAAATATGATAATTCAATATGTGAGACATCAATTGAATGAAATATCATTGGTAGTATAGTCAAAGTATGGGATACGTATATAGTCACTATGTAATTTAAAGATGATAATATTGACAATGAGCATGGTGTTTTTTTGATGATAATGTTGAGTAATATTGATAATATTTGCGTTTGGACATATATGGTTAATATTGTGGTTCCCTAATAATTAATTAATTGGCCATTACACCGAACAAAGTAAAATTCACACAATAGTTGAAATATGTGTCCCTTTTGATAGTCATTAATTTTCCATTAAATATAAAGCAATTTAATGACATATGTATGTCTTTTTTAATTCGTGTGCTGAAGAAAGTGATGGTTAGATGTGTTGGTTACATGTAACTATATATTTTCATTTATTAGTATATTTCCTAGACACTTAAATTTGTGAAGATTTTTGTGAGAACATTGGTATGAGGGTTAAACTCCGTAAGCATAATCATCCATCAGAAAAATTGATTTCTAAAATTCTGAGCATGGATTTTTTTGTGAAAGCGTCAAAAATCGGTATGCGTTCTCACCTTTATTCCTTCCAAAATTTTGAAATTCTATGAAAGTGTAGGTTTTTTCATAGCCTTTTCAATGAAACCCTACTTTTTCTACTTCCAGTAGTCAAATTTGTTCAATTATTTAATGCTCTTTTACAAAAACTTCTCAACTGATAGGGTTTGACATCATTTTTCATTCTATATGGTGATCCCTAAATGATTTGTGAAATATATGTGTACCATGCTTACAAGTAATGTAAAAAATGTTTATGGGCATTTTTTCGCAAGAGGACTGACGAAATGTTTCGTAAAATACCTGACATGGACAACAATGATTATTGGTAGAGAACAAAATGGGTGTTACTGAAAATGATGAGGAAATTAGATTTTATTCAGTTAGGGTTGTTATTCATTTAGGGATTTTGGACCACTATCAGCCAAAAGATTTCTATAGATATTTCATTTTAAATTAATGTAATGAAATAGTGATAGTATCTTCCAGTAGATGAAATAGTAATAGTAACATGAATAATTGTTTGCTTGTTTACAGTAATTTTTCTGATTACATAAGGAAATTTATGGAAATATAATTTTATAAAAAAATATATGTGACTGCTAAAGGAAAAATAAAAAAAAGTTTCGTCTGTGTAGGTTCCTCCTTGAAAAAAAGTGAATCGGGGAACTATAAAACCTACAATTTGAGAAGTTAGACTAAACTAGATTTTGAATAATGTTTCACTTAATTAGATAGTTTTGGAAAGACATATGCTACAAATTACAAGATTAAAATTATAGGCTCTGGTTGTTTTATTTAAATAAGCTAATGATATATTGACACTAAAAATTATAAGATGTCAAGGATTTTCTTTCTTAATCTGACAATAAGCATATGGAAATAGGGAGATGTGATATCTTGGGAAATTGTGATATTTAATGACAAGGGAGATTATACATAGGGTTCAGAGTCTATATGTTCATACTAACACTACAAATAATGTGCTCATTATATTTATATTCATTATACCATGCAACCTTTGAGACTTCATTTACTGACTAATTATAGACCACCATGGCACTTTTGAGATTTCATTTTATCATTAAAATGTGTAATTTATTATATTCCTTTCAATAAATTATAGTAAATATTATGAGAACTACATAAGGCTTGATCCCTCTCGAGGGTATGTAGTGCAACACTTGGCTCCCAGGGATAGTCCAACTAATATAGTACAATTATAAATAAGTAAAGATGTTAGTGCCAAACTAAGCTCAAAATGCATACCCTTGCAAAAAAATGTAATAATTTTTTTTCAATGGTAATGATGCCTAGACAAACACCCACTAAGCTGATCAAAAATGTTTGAATTTTTGTTGTTGATCCTAGCTACCACTAGGATCAAAACAATGTATGTCTTAACCAATATCAAATGACTGCATGTGCCCGCTTTATTTCCATATTTTTCTCTTTTCATTAATAGTTTTACTATTAATTATGCCTAGATGATCACTAAGATACAAATATTTCATTGTAGCTCATCTTAGCCACCACTAGGAACCAAAGTACGTATGTCGTGAACCCCTCAATATTACATCTATTTCCACACATAGCTCATTGTACATTAATAGTTTTCATGTTAATGTTGATTAGTGACATCTAAGCTCTAAATATTTCTTTGGGAAAATTATACAAAAAAAATCCATTTTTATCACTTCCCAATTATTTTTAGATTATTAAACACTTTTTTCTAGAGCTATAAACCGGAGGGTTAAGGGACCCCACCCTTATAACCAAATAAACATAACTGAAACTAAAAAGAAATAACACCAAAAGGCCCAAAAAAATGTCCCAAACAAATGAAAAAAGAGGTGAATCCCAAAGCTACCGCTCTTCATGTGAAAAGTAGTAGCCATGGAGATTCACAAAACGCCCCTTTTTCCATTTTTTTCACCTCTTGCCATTGACCTGAATTTGAGATTACCACCATTTACATAATGTTGGGATCTATAACACTATCAATATTCTGTTCATGCTCAAAGTTTAATTTATTTGAAGAGTCAGAAACGTGACCGCACTTTACTTAGACTATTTCCTTCCTTTTTTCTTGTTGCTCTGACCTTTCTTTCGATTTTGTTTGATGGTTTCCACCTTATGCTGAATTAGCCGCATCCTCTCGGTTCTACACAAGAGATGAACTACTCCAACAATTTTCAGATGACTGATTCTTTTTCCTTTGAGTGCCCTTTCTCTTTCCCATTGGGAAATCAACTTACAAGTGACTTGTGTTCTTGCAGATATGACATCGAAAGGTTGTGTTCTCATAATCTAAAGATTAAACATGTTGCATGTTACCGAATTTCAAAATAATCGTTTCTAGTAGACCCTTGATAGAGATTCCAAAGTCATTCATTGCCTTTTGACATACTTATGTGTGAAGGTATGGATCCCATGGTGCAACTACTCTATGATGTGATCTATTTATGTAAAAAAACTTCCAGAGTACATTACCAGGATATCCTCGGGAAGAAGGCAATTATTCATCATCGTCCCGCGGCTGAGAGGGGGTATTCGGCTTTTGCCACTACCCATATGAGGAGATTTTGGATACAGGGCAGGGTATTCCATGGACTTGTTGATCATGGGTTGAAGTTGATCCTGGGAAGGATCCTTGTGTCGATCACAAATAGCCTCGCAAGTCTCCCGCAAAACTGTGAGACTTTTCGGGGAGTTTGAAATACATTTTTTAGAGTCCTCTTTTTCAAATTGAACCACAAAAAATCTCTTTGACAGGCCAGCAAGATGTTGATGGATTCAGCATTGAAAAGTGACCTCTGGTCCAATTTTTTGTGAAACGATCTCACTTGAAGATAGGTTTAGTGGTTCCTCTAGCTTTCTTACGATGATAATTAAATCGACTGATGCATTGCCCGGAGACATTCTCAGGACAATAGGGTTCCATCAAATGCATTGCATCCAGGGCTTCCTCCTTGAGTTTGTCCAAGCTTCTCCATTGACGTATTTCAGCTTAGCAACCTGGTAATCCAGACTATATATGGATTGTGTGTTGAGCTGGCTCTAGGGTGTCCAAAGATTTCTAGACTTGACCAGATCTTTAAAATATATGATATTCGAGCATTTTTTAATTATTAGGATAAAACCCCCCATCGTCCTATCCGCTGATTGTTTCTCAACTCCCTCGGAGATGGGTCCTCCTATCGCCTAGAGCTCTTTGTTCACCTACCATCGATATTGGGATATCAAAGCCGGTAAAAACTTAGTGATCATTCCCTCACTTTCTTTGAGGATTTGGATCCTCCAGGCGGAAACTGCAATACCCTGCTAACCGATTATTCCCACATTCATGAATGGGGCTTATCCTGGCTCAAAGGCTCAGGAGTTTCAGCGGTAGTTGTAGGAGGTGCACTGCCCATCTTCTGCAAGGCATGGAGGAGATGTTTATTTTACTCCTTTAACAACCTTTTCTCTTCCTTTGCTTCCTGGAGCTTCTTGCAAAGGGTGTCAACTGCAGATAGGGCCTCTCCTTGAAGACTTTCTGAAGATGTCCCCATTGTGAGAAGTCATATTAGCTGTTTGATCTTCCATTAAAGCGTTGACAGAAGGAAGAGTTAGCAATTTTAAGGCCTCAGGGCGCAGGGCACATGAACACTGCAGGTTGCAGGGTTAAATAGTATGGCACACAGAAAAGGGGTGCTACAAGGGACAAATCAGCACCAAAGGGCGCAGGGCGCACTACAGATGACATTTTTTGTTGTTGCAAGCAGAAGTGCGCCTGCGCCATATATATGCATTTTATAACGGGCGCTGATATTTTTCATGTTACACGGGTACAGGATGCGCCAAAGGGCATAGATTTAATGCGTGTAACATCATTTTTTCTTGCGCCACAGGGGAACTTGGTGCGGCGCATGGAAGGTCTGCATGACATGATGTTGTTGTAATAAGGGATGCACCTGCACCATTAATAGTTTTGTACTTGGCGCAAGTAAGGTTGGTGTCGCATGGATTCAAAGTGCACCAATGGCACAAGTTTTTGCAATGTTACATATGAGTTTGGTGTGACAAGAGGGCGCAGGGTTAGCAGGTGTTGCAAGCAAGGAAAGTGCACTTTGAGGGTGTAACTGTTTTTTATGCAGCAGGCATGGT
Organism: Taxus chinensis; assembly: GCA_019776745.2. Classification (NCBI taxonomy): domain Eukaryota; kingdom Viridiplantae; phylum Streptophyta; class Pinopsida; order Cupressales; family Taxaceae; genus Taxus; species Taxus chinensis. Next base: position 178,119,722 of record CM034150.1, on the reverse strand, counting down.
GGATGCGCCGTTGGCGCGACTATACTTCATGTTGCAAGGGAGGCGACTGCACCAAAGAGGAAAAAGAGCAGTCTATCAATTTTTAATTCTATATTCTTCCTCTGTAGGGGTTACATGTGTTTAAGCCTCTTCTGCAGGGTTCCTTGGATGATGAACAGGCTAAAACAAAGAGATCCAAGTGATTTTTTCAGAGGCAGAGTCCTCTTTACCAACAGATCTGGAAAGAGGGAGAAGTGCATGGGGGAGGACAACAAAAACATCAAAGGGAGGTTTCATGGTTTCACAGATCATTCTATCCAACCCCACAAACAAACAACCAATAACCAAAACATAAAACATGAGAGCAATAAGGACCACTTACTAGGAATATATATAATGCGAGAGGCAAAATGGGGTCCACGAATGTGACACGAGGATGATAGGCATGCTGACAGGTGCAGAGGAAAAAGAACAATCACATGTTTTCTAACTGGTGATAATGACAGGGTGGATGTGCCTATATATAGGTAAAGTTGTAATAAATGCGCCAACCACTTTTTGAAGTGGGGCATCAAAACCCCTGTCGACACTGGAAAGCTTGCGCCCTTTGGCGCATCAAAACACATGTTAACACAAAGTTATGTGCACCCTTGGCGCACCAAAAGTGCTGTCAACACGGAAACACGTGTGCCATTTGGCGCACTAAAACGTGGCGCAACAAAAATATTGTTGACTCGAAGGCGCATGCGCCTTGGCGCATGCAAGAAAGGTGCAACATGGTGAGGCACACCAAAAGGTGTGTCGACACTTCAAACCGTGTGCCAAAGGAATTAAAGGGGGCGCATGCTTACCCTATGTTGCATAGACATTAGGTGCGCCCAACCAAAAAAGACCAAAAATGGCTAAGTTCGGAAAACCAGATTTTCCGGGAAAGGGTTTAGCAACGTTCTGAACACAGAGGGGTCCCTGACGAGGGACCAGAACAAAATTTTGGTATGGTTACCCGTAAAATTACCCTTGCCAATTTTACGGGATAATAGGCATCTAATGATCCATAAATGATTGCAAAATATTTGTAAACCATGTTAGCAAGAAATGCATTTTTTTCGCAAGAGGACCGAGAACCATTTTCTAAAATTCTTGATGTTGAAAACAATGATTGTTCGAAGATAAAAAAATCATTGTTCTTAAAAAGGTTAAGAAAAATATATTTCTGTTCGGAAAGGGCTATCATTCATTCATGGATTTTGTAGACAATCAAACCTGAGATAATGTTAGGACTGTTAATTTAACTAAAGTTATAAATTGATTATTGAAATTATTTTTACGGGTGGAAGCATATGGAAATTGTGATATTTAATGACCGCTGAATTGTGTTTAGCTAACACTAAGTTCAAAATATTTTGTCGAGTTAGATGTTAATACATTAGTGGTTTTCCTGTTAATGTATATACTCAACAGTAACGCAAGGATTGGCGTTCTTTTGCTCATTGCAATAGCATTTGTGCTTTGAAATAAGCCTAAATATGCAGAAGATCTAAATAATTTTTTGTGGTTGAAATTGACCGCTAATATAAACACTACGTATGCAAGATCCCCCACCAATTCAAAGATTATAGAAATTTTTCTCATTATAATAATAGTTTTCCTGTGATAATGCCTAGATATGGCCAGTCTCTAAATATTTCATTATTGATGAACTTAGCGACCGCTAGGATCTGAACTACATAAGCCTTGAAGCCAATGGTTAAAACTACATATATCTTGACCCTTCAAAGGTGCATATGCAACAGTGCTTTGCTCATTCCATTAATATAAAGTCTGTGAATGATGCCTAATAATGAGACATATTCATGATCCTGAAACAAACTAATCAAACCTAAATAAAGGTTGATCCCTTATGAATACATGTATTACAACAATTTTATCAAGTCAATAATAGATATCCATTGAATGGTGTTTAGCTAACACTAAGTTCAAAATATTTTGACAAGGTGGATGTTATTGACCACTAAGATTTATATATTTTCTTGTTAATGCATTAGTAGTTTTCCTGTTAATGATTCCTAGCGACCGCTAAGCTACATGTATATCGTTGTGGATGGTTGTAGTAACAACTAGGATAAGAAGTATGCATTTATTTGTTAATGAATATTATAAACCGTTAAGCTCTAAAAAATATGTTGTGACTGACCTTAGCGACCGCTAAGATAAGAAATACTTATGTCTGTACCCCCAGTAGTGCAAGGATTGTCGTTCTTTTGATCATTGCAATAACAATTGTGCTTTGAAATAAGCGTAGATACTGAGAAGGTCTAAATAGTTCGTTGTGGCTGAACTTAGCGACAACTAAGATCAACACTAGGTATGTTGATATCCCCCACCAGTTCAACGATTGTAGAAAATTTTCTCATTCTATTAATAGTTGTCCTGTGAATAATGCCTAAATATGACCAATCTCTAAATATTTCATTGTTGATCAACTTAGCGACTATTAGGATCTAAACTACGCAAGCCTTGAAGCCTCAAGAGTGCTTGTATTGATAGAATTTTCTCATTGCATTAATATTTTTACTGGAGTGACGCCTGGTGAAAACCATGGTTAAAACTACGTATATCTTGACCCCTCAGGGGTGCAAGTACAACCATGCTTTACTCATTCCATTAATAGTAAGTCTATGAATGATGCCTAACGACCATTAAGCTATCAATATTTAGTTATGGCTGACCGTAGCGACCGCTAAGATCAACACTTCTTTCATTTATTCGATTTTTTTTCCAAGCTTAACTAATATTCATAATAAGAGACATATAAATGTTTCCGTAAAATCAATTACGTCATTTGTATCAATAATTGTCTCTGTTGATGATGTATGCAATGTTCGTGGCCCTTTAATTTTTCAACATGGTGGGAGGCTGAGCAATATCGATGGTAGATGCTTATTTATATTCCAATGAGGGTGATAAAGTAATAAGAGATACCATATTCGATCCAACTGCCTTTCATGATGAATTTCAACATTACTCAGCTCTATTTTCCACATTTCAGGATGAAAGTGTTGATGTTGATGCCTTAGACAAAAAGGGTATATTGAAAGATCAAGTGCTATGGTTCTGAGACATAAGTGCAATAAAAAGAGATGGTCTCCATTTAATTGCCACCAAACTAGAGGTGCTTCCATTTTCGGAACTGATTACTTCTTATCTAATTCATGCCAAGTCCAAGGATTTGTCCTTATTTTCTAAATCAGGGAAAAACTAATAGGTTTATTTTCTAGGCAAGCATACAAAAGTTATTATAAACTTCTAGAGTCAGACTCCTTATACAACTCAACAACATTGGAGTCGTGGATGGCCTAAAGGAGATTTTGAGATCTTTTACAGAGTTGGGCCATTGACCCATTCGATAATATGGATGATTGCCATCCAACCGATATTCTTATTAAAAGGTTTAGACCAGGAGTCCATATTGGCATGACCCTCATGAATAGGCTATATGGAAATTCACCAATATCTAAGGTGGATGTTTCCTAGATCCCATTACTTTCTTTTATTATTGATGACGCCAAGATTCCCTCCTTAGGTCAAGTAATCTGTGTCAATTTAGTGAGACAAATAATTTCATCGATAACGGGAAATCATTTTACATGGCTTCCTGTCTTCTCGATGTTGTCTTTGGTGTTCTTGAATGTCTAGATTTCTATCAAATCTGGTATCCTTTGAGCCCTTTAAGGGTAAATGAGCAATATTCAGAATTGTATGCCCATCGTTTCAGATCACATATTCAAGATATATGCACTTAATTATATCCTGCTCTCTACCAACAATTACATGAAATGATGACACAAAGAATATCTGATGCCATCCTCACTTCCATAAGGAAAATGGGGGCCATATTATTTTGTCCAAAATATAGAGTTATCATGATCAAGGGGCTCCTTACATGCCATATTATGTGCCAGACAAATTGGCAGAACAAGAGGTTACATATTAGATTTGTAACGATATTGCTGGAAAGTGTAAGGAGAAGAAACTTTAAACACATCCCCCCTTCCCAGTCTATGTGGGACACATAATATTTAATAGGTGGCCCAATTTGAAGCCTTCATCAGCCCATAGAAATTCATTTCATCTCCCTGAACACCCTTTAAGGCAATATGAAAAAATGAAAAGGGTTGTCAAGCACCTAAATTTGCATAAAAAGAAAGTTAAATATACCGTATGCTCACATGCATGATGATAATGACTGGGTTTGGATTAGCCAAACAAAAGATAGCCTTATTATGTAGAATATGTTGAGTTGTGGAGCTTAATCGATTCACTAACATGATTTTACAGACTTGCTGGAATACACAATAACTAATATCAGTTGAAAAACTGCCGTCAGTCACCCATGGACTGGTATCGGTCAAGAAAAGAGGAACCAACATCAATTAAGGCTAATCAAAATCAATTAAGGCTAATCATAATCAATTAAGGCTAACTAACATTGGTTGCTTGTGCATGAATATTATAATTAAGTTGTAGGAATTAGATCTATCTTTAGTTGTAAAGTGAATCTAATGGTTATAATTATATAGCTAAAGTGCCCTAAGATTGTAGATGCATATATAAGCATAAAACTAGGTTTTTAGAAGAGTGAATTCAATTAAGAATTAAGCGATGTTTCCTTTAGAGAGAAAAAGAGAAATTTGTAGAGAAGAAAGTACAAGACATCCAAGAAGGTGTGGAAGATTGCAAATCTTCATTTTATTTCCTTTGTGATGATAAATTGGATGTTTCTTGGTGGACGTATCCCACACTGGGTGAACCACGTTAAATATTGTGTATTTTCTATTTCTATATTGATTGATTTTATGCTTAGATCTAATTAATATATTTGTACAACCGGTGTGCTAACCCTAACAACTAGTATTAGAGCATATTTGTTTGAGGGTTGTGTGTGTTGACAGATTTACTCACAAAGGGATGTCTGATTGAGTGGGAGTAAAATAATGAGAGAAGAAGGAAAATTCAGAGTAGATAAATTTTATGGTCATGACTATCTATTATGGAAGATGTAGGTGGAGGATTATCTGTATTAGAAAGATTTATACTTACCGTTGTATGAGAAGGCAAGACCTACAAAGATGACTGATGAAGAATGGAAAATTCTTGATAGAAAGGCTATAGGATCTATAAGATTGAGTCTAACAACATATATGATTTTGAATATTACCGAAGCAGGATCTACGATAGAGTTGGTGAAATCTTTAGCAAATCTATATGAAAAACCTAGTGCTTTAAATAAAGTTTATTTGATGAAAACAATGTTTAATTCAAATATGTAAGAAGGTGGATCTGCATCAAGTCATTTGAATGATTTCCAGTCTATTGTAAATCAATTAAAATTAGTTAGTATTCCATTTGAGGATGAAGTGAAAACACTTTTATTATTATGCTCTTTGCCAGATAGTTGGGATAACTTGGTAATGACTGTTAGTAATACACCATCTGCTACTAATGTTTTAAAGTTTGATGGTGTGGTTAGTATAATCTTGAATGAAGAAATACCCAGGAAAAGTACAAGAGAATCATCATCTGGGAATGATTTAAATGTAGAAAGTTGGGGAAAGAAGAAAGAGAGATACAAGAGCAAGAATAATGGGAAATCAAAGTCTAAGAATGATAGATCTAAATCTATAGGTAGAGGTATAATTTGCTGTAATTGTGGAAAGAAAGGTCATACAAAGAAGGATTGCTGGTTCAACTTCAAGGAAAACAAAGAGAATGTAACAGAGAAAGGCAAAGAGGAAAATGTTGCTGCAAAAAAGGTCATGCAAGATGCCCTAATTCTCTCCTTGGGTAATAAAATTGAGTCATGGGGTTTTGATTCATGAGCTTCTTTCCATGTAACCCCTAATAAGGGTTATTTAAGAAATTATGTCCAGGGTAATTTTGGGCATGTTTATTTAGGAGATGATGAACTATGATATATTATTGGTAGAGGTGAAGTTCATCTTAAATTGCAGAATGTAAATACATGGATATTGAAAGATGTGAGGAATGTTCCAAGCCTTAAAATAAATCTAATTTATGCAGGAAAATTGTGTAAAATTGGTTTCATGGTTACACTCATAGCCGAATCTTGGAAAGTTACCAAGGGATCTCTTGTTGTAGCAAGAGGAAAGTAGGTAGGATAATTGTATTTATCTACTTGTATTATTGATTTATTTTCTGTTCTATCTACTTTAGATCCAGATACAAGAATGTGGCACAATTGGCTATGCCATATGAGTGAAAAAGGAATGCAGATCTTAAAGGCAAATGGTAAGTTATTAGATCTGAAACATGTAGATCTTGATATCTGTGAGCATTGTATTTTTGGAAAGTAGAAGAGAGTGAGATTTCTCAAAATTGGGGAAAAAAATAAGGATCATAAATTGGAGCTTGTACACTCAGATTTGTGGGGACCAACCTAGGTAACTTCTCATGGAGGATCCCAATACTATGTTACTTTCATTGATGATGCCACAAGAAAGGTATGGGTTTATTGTATTAATCGTTAATCTAATGTTTTTGAAAATTTTAAAATATGGAAAGACCTTGTGGAAAATGAATCAAATCTAAAATTAAAATGCCTCAAATTTGACAAAGGTGGTGAGTACTATAGTAAGGATTTTAATGATTATTGTTCAGTAAATGGAATACACATAGAAATGACAGTTCCTAGAACACCACAAGAGAATGGTGTTGTAGAGATAATGAATAGGAAAATCATGGAATGTGCTAGAAGCATGAGGATACATGTTGGATTGCCCTTACAGTTTTAGGCGGAAACAATAAACACAATAGTTTATTTGATTAACTTTGGACCTTCAAGTGCACTGAATGGTGGAATAACAGAAGAATCTTGGATTGGAAAAGAGGTAGAGATTTCTTTTCTTAGAGTATTTGGCTTAGAAGCTTTTGTGCATATCGATAAGGAAAATAGAAAGAAATTAGATGTAAAATACAAAAGATGTACTTTCATTGGTTATGGTTTGGTGATATCGGATTCCAATTTTGGGATTTACAAGGTTCCAAGATAATTAGGAGTCGTGAAATTGATTAAAATGAAAAGATAATGTACAAGGATCAAGTTTTGGTACCCAAAGGTGAACCGATGGAGAATTTTGTGGATGAAAATGAACTTCTAGATTCAAAATTAACACCTACAGGTTTACACAATAACTGATATTGGTTTACCCCTAACCGACATTGGTCCCCTATACCAGCGTCATTTATAGAAAAAATAGACTGACGTTAGTTAGCCAAATCAGCATTGGTAGAAGGTGACCAACATATAAGATATGTCTTGTTCATTCTTTAGAAGTCTTCTATTATCTATTTTGTTGACTAATCCTATTGATTATTTAGGAAAATGCAAAGTCTTGTGTATGTAGGCCATAAAGGAAAGATAATGCTAGTTTTGGGAAAAATGGAATGGATCATGGATATTATATCTAAACTCAAATATGATTTCATATCCAGATTCCTCTCAAAAAATTATGTAAGTTAAAAAAGAGAATTATTTCAATTTGAGATCACATGAAAAAGTTATAATTGTTTTTAGTTAGCTCTGGAACAATTTGAGTTAGCTACAGAATGATAGTCTTAGTTCTGGAACTTGTAGTCTTAGTTCTGGAACTTGTAGTTTTAGTTCCAGAACTTGCATCAATGGAATGACAGTCTTAATTCTGGAACCTGAATAAAATGAGGAATTGTGCATAATTAGATAATACAATGTGAAATATGAGAGATATTTTTGTTCATAGTAGTTTTTTTAACAAATACCTCATTTATATTTGCTACAGGTTTAACCAATAAAGAGAAATCTAAATTTTAATGAGCTGTAGTCCAGAAAAAAGTGTATCAGATGAGCACTAAAAGTTCCACAAAAAGAAACAACAAAGTCAAATGGAAAATCAGAGAGAATTTTTTGTTCATAGCAATGTGTTTAACAAAAAACTCATTCATATTTGCTATAGGTTTTACCAATAAAGAAAATTCTAACTTTTAGTGAGCTGCAGTCCAAGAAAAAAGTGTACCAAACAAGCACCAAAAGTTCCACAGTCAGAAACAACAAAGTCAAATGGAAAATCTAGGAGAGGTATTTGGTTAAAGTAATTTTTTGAGGAAAAACCTCCTTCCAATAAAGTAGGAGAATAAAATCATTGTGATTCTTGTTACCAAAAAGCAAGGAGAAGATTTGGGAGAAAATCTTCCTAAAATAACGAAATAAGATTTTAACTCCAATAATATATCTCTCTTCATATTTTGTGGAGATGAAGATATTAGTTGTTAGGATTAGAATAAAGATAAGATCATAGTGTATTTCCCAAAATAAGGAGTTGGTTGGATGCATGAGTTATAGATGCAACCTCCCACACTTTTTTATGTAATTTTTTGTACTACCAAGAAATAGATATCCGTTCTTCCTCATCAGTCTTCTGAGTGAAATTGTTCTACAGATTTTGAATTAAAAATATTAATTAAGTCCTCTTCCAAGGAATGAGCTGGCCACTCATTCCAAGGAAGATGGATCGGTGTGTATTGTTCATTTCTTTATTTATGTTGTTTTTCCTTTTATTGTGATTTCTGATTTTGTGTTATGTAATCCTTCTTTCTGTACAATTTCTTTTGTGAACTTGCAGGTATCTTATTTATCTTTCCTTATTCAAGTGTGATTTCTTTCATGCAAGCTTTATTTCTGCAAGAGTGTCTTTCCATTTCTGCATGTGTGATTTATTTTATGTAGTTTGGATTGTGTTTAAAGGAGCTATTTTCCAAATATATTTATTCTCTTATTGCATATAGCCATCAGACACCAGCCCTGGATTGACATTATTAATGAGAAGGATTGATAACCCTCATCAATGAAGTTGGAGAAAATTCATGCAAAGGAAAATCCCGCGGATATGATAACGAAGACGTTGGAAAAGGAGAAGTTAGAGCTACACTCCACTTCTGTTGGTCTTCGAGTTTGAGACTTGAAGTGGGAGAAACATGCCAAAGGAAAGGATCAGAGGATGGAGCTGTATGGTACAATGCAAAAATTTATCTCCAAGTGGAAGATTGTTGAGTTGTGGATCTTAATCGATTCACTAACATGATTTTGCAGAATTGCTGAAATACATAGTAATCAACTTCAGTTGATGAACCACCATTGGTCACCCATGGACCGGTATCAGTCAGGAAAAGAGGAACTGACATTGAATAGGGATAATCAACATCAGTTAAGGCTAACCGACATCAGTTTTCTGTGCGTGACTATTATAATTAATTTGTGGGAATTAGATCTATCTTTAGTTGTAAAGTGAATCTAATGGTTGTAATTGCATAGCTAAAGTGCCCTAAGATTGTAGATGTATATATAAGCATAAAACTATAGTTTTAGAAGAGTGAATTCAATTGAGAATTAAGAAAAGTTTCCTTTAGAGAGAAAAAGGGAAATTTGTAGAGAAGAAAGTATATGGCATCTAATAAAGTGCGGAAGATTGCAAATCTTCATTGTATTTCCTATGTGATAATAAATTGACTATTTCTTGGTGGATGTAGCCCACACTGGGTGAACCACATTAAATATTGTGTATTGTTTCTTCTTGTTTATTTCCATATTGATCGATTTTATGTGTAGATCTAATTAATATATTTGTATAACCGGTGTGCTAACCCCAATAGAATATGAAGGAGACAGGGGCGGTTCCACCTCTGAGAGAAATTGTTAAAAACGAGGCTACAAAGAAAAAGACAACTTTGTATTCAGAACATTCAAAAAATCCCTTTGCTCCCTTATCTCCACTTATTGAATCTCGATCTAAGTTTTGACAAGTATTTCCAGAACCAAATGAAGCTCCAACTTTGGTCACATATGCTTTAAATTCATCAAGTGAAGAAGAGGATACTATATAAACTGAAATTCCATCCAGCAAAGCCCCAATGAAAACCTCACAATCTTCTCCCTCCACTTCACATGAAGTGAGACAAGATTAGGTAGAGAAATTGATAATTTCCCACAAAGAACATCTAGATTGGGAGGCACAAGAAGATCCCTTAGTGAACATTGAATTCAATACAAAGATGGGAACCATGAAAAGGGTAACCAAAAAGAAGATGTCAACACAACAAGCCACTGTTTGGAATGAAAATTCAGAAGATCTCTTCAATCTTACAAAGAAAAGGAAAGCCAAAGGCTCCCAAGTGGTGCAATATGAGGAAGATCCAAAATCCTTGATAAGGGATACAACCGAGGCAACCGTATAAGTAGTGAGGGGAGTACCTGCTAGAAATAAAGATCTTGAAACTCAATTAAAGGCCACAGTTCCTCCTGGCGCAGTTTCTAATGTAGAAGAGGCATTACATGACTTGTGCACCAATATAAAGGAATGCATCGGTGCAAAGGTGCAGGAAGAACTGTCATTGATGAAGAATGAAAAAATCATTACACAGATGGCATCATTGTAGAAAAAATTGACATAGATGGGGCATGCCATTGAGAAAGGCATTTGTAAAGACCCTTCAATTATGACCATGAATGATATTGGTTTATGCCAAACATATGTTAATAATACAAAGGAAAGACTAAGGGAATGGAATGAACATACAAGAAGAGTTTCTTTGTAGTTTGACAACATTATTGCTAGAGGAAATCATGTTTTCACAGAAGCTTCAGTCATGGAAGTTTTTAACGGAAACCATGAATTGGTTTCCGATGAAGATTTCACATCACTTAAGAAATTATTGGTTATTTTTCAAAGTAGAATAACTGAGGAGAATGAAGGAGAAACTTCACATCTTGTTGAGATTGTTTCCAAAATAAGGAAAAAAATACAGAAAATAGAAACTCTAAAGGAAATTGCCAAAAATACATTTGGTAGTCAAAAGGATTTGCTTGACAAGTCCACTATGCTATATGTAAGCCCGATTGTTGACATGAAAAAGATATCCATAGATTCTTAGATTTGTAAAATAGCTATTGAGGAAGCATGCCAACGATATGATAAAACAAGCCCCGAATGAGAGCAAAAAACCCAAGAAGTAATTGTGCCCGTGGGCTCGGTTCAACAACAACCCATAGTTAAGGAAGAACCATAGTGAATCATAAATTGTAGTATCTAAGATAAGTGGATAAGAACTGTAATATGTATGACATGTTAATAGATGAATATTTATAATTGATTGAATGTTCGTGTATATATTCCAAATGCTATACTCAACTAAACATGCATTTTTTTTTGATATGCTAAGCTCCAAATATATCACTGTGGCATAAACTAGCACACACTATGCTCAAATATTTGTAAATGAGTACCAATTTCTAAGCTTGCAATATCTTACATGTTTTTTTGCTAAATCATGAAGACACCAAATATTACAAAAATATGTTGCAACATAAGCTAGTGAACGCTAATCCAAAAAAATCATTTTTTGACTTGTTAAATGCTAGCGACATCAAAGCTAGAAAATTACAATAGTGGTAGTGACTTACCGATCACTAAGCTCAGAAAATATTTTTGCAGCATAACCTAGCGGCTACTAAGCTTGCAATTTCATACTACCTTAATTTAGTTTGTGAAATCATAACGACTGCTAAGCTACAAATAATATGTTGCGGTAATACCTAACGGATGCTAGACTCAAAATATCTTTCTTTATTTTGTTAAATTCTAGTGAATGCTATGTTCCAACTATTGTGATGTGGTAGTATCCTAGAGGCATAAGAGTTAAAAAAATCTGATATTGAGAACCGATCGCTAAGCTTAGATTTTTTTTTGAGGCATAACTTGGCGGCCACTAAGCTCGCAATATCTTACTAGTTTTTTGTTGAATCCTAGTGACAACATATCTTCAAATAATATGTTGCAACATAAGATAGTAGATGCTAAGAGAATTTTTTCCATTTTTTCATCTTGTTAAATGCTTGAGAGATCTAAGCTCGAAATATTCTAGTAGATGCTACCCTACTGGAATCTTAATTTAATGTGTTAAATTCTTGCGACCGCTATGCCCCAAATATTATGGGTTAAATCCTAATGAACGCTAAGCTTAAATTATTTCATCGTTGTAAAGGATAGTGTCCACTAAGCTCAAATCAATTTCATTTAAAATGGTAAATCCTATGGAAAGATTTTTAAAAATATTATGTTGTTGCAGTACGTAGCGGCCACTAATTTCATACCACCTTAATTTTATTTGTGAAATCATAGTGACCGCTAAGCTACAAATAATATGTTGCCATAATACCTAGTAGACGCTAGACTCAAATTTTCATTATTTATTTTGTTAAATCCTAGTGGATGCTAAGTTCCAAATATTATGATGTGGCAGTTTCTTAACGACGCATAAATTCATGATATACTTTATTGAGAACCGATCGCTAAACTCAACAAATGTTTTTGAGGCACAACCTAGTGGTTGCTAAGCTCGCAATATATTACTTGTTTTTCATTGAATCCCAACGACAACATATCTTCAAATAATATGTTGTAACCTAAGCTAGTGGATGCTAAGATAAAAAATTAATTCTTTGTCTTGTTAAATGCTTGAGACATCTAAGCTGGAAATATTCTATTGTGGAATCACCTAGATACCATGTAGCTCAAAATTTGTTAAAGCATAACACTGATAACTTCAAAACATTATGAATATGCTTATTCTAATGTACGCTAGTCTCCTAGAATATTATTTTAATCTATTAAATCCTTGTGACCACTATGCTTAAATTATTACATCGTTGTAAAGGCTAGTGACTGCTAAGCTCAAATTAATTTCATTTCAAATGTTAAATCTTGTTGATTTTTTAAAAATATTATGCTTTTACCGTTCATGACGGCCGCTAATTTCATACCACCTTAACTTAATTTGTGAAATCATACCGTCCACTAAGCTATAAATATTTGACCCCTAAATTAACTAAGTACCTAAGGCGTGAAACTTGGTGGTGCATGGAAGCATGGCGCGAAGGCACGAGCAGAAGTAGTTCTTGGAGATGCGCAAAGGCTCATGCCTAGGAAAGATGGATTCGGGACTTAGTGATTTTTGGATAGCAGGAAAGGACGCGTTTAGGGAATGAATGAAAAAGTGACTAGATACAAATATGGATAAGCTATGGAGACTTGTAACTCAAGGAAAGGATATTCAGGGCATCAATATAGTTATCATGAAAGGATAAGGAGCTACGTTTGTTATGGATTAGAACATGCACATAAGGACACTGATTAGGGGATTTGGCATGATGACATTTGGCATTTCTTGGTAGTGGTAGGGAAATTGTGAAATATTCCTTCAGGCTTTCTCATGTAATGATGAGCGGTTAAGAGGAGATTCCTTGAGAGTTCCTCATATGTATGGTTTTAAGAGAGAGGTGTGTGCGAGTATGGAGGCAAGAGAGGAAGATATTTAGTAAATATATCTAATGTGTGATGGCGAGCTCTGTAATGTGTTGAAGCTCTGTCACTATAAATATCTTCATACATGGAACTATTTTGATGTAATCTTGGCTAATGTACTTTTGCATATAAATATAATGAAGTGATTCTGAAGCACTTATGTGATGAATCTATATTTGTACATTTCCTTTTTATGTTCATGGGTGTATTACTAGTTTTCTTGATGATAATTGTGATTTAGCTCTACTTCCATTGTAATATGATCATGCTATCCTATGTTCTGGTGCATTAGATTAGGAGTTAGTGCTTACATCTGGTTGTCAAGAATGGGTGTGTCATTCTCCATTTATACAACACCCCCTTATTAAGGAGGAAAATTCTCATCAAGCTAATAGAAAGGAGGGGCTCAGTACCTGTGTGCACCTCAGGTGAGCTTCCAAACCAGTCTGGATGATGTGCCGATGCGCTTGGGGTTGATTGGCGAAAAAAGATGTAAATAGAGACTACATTTTGGTTCTATTGTCGGGACCTCTTTTCGAAGTTGTTGTGAGAATGATGTGTGATGACGGAGAAGATGACCTTGGACAACGCTGAGACCTGGCTTAAAAGCATAGAGGATGAGTTTGCTCAGAGGTTCAGTACTGGATCTGAGTTTGATACATGAAAATGGGTGGAGGAGAACCTGTATCACAAACTCTATGAGACATTCTTATTCTATTTCCTAGTAGAGTTGTATGAATGACTATCAACATATGCATCAAGGAAAAGTTGGTACTATAGACCTCATGTTTGGACCTAGGAGGAATATTAAGGGTTGCATGATGCCGATATGACATGGACCCGTGTTGTTGATCATTGGTGGAGTAGAGTGCTGACTAGTTATACCATGGAATATACTATTTCTATGTATTATTACTTGGAGATTGCTGAGTTTGATTTCTTAAGGGAGCTTAGAAGATCATTCTTACATGCTATTTCACTGACTATCAAGATCCCGGTCATTACTTTGAGTTTAGAAGCCTTTCCCATGGTTGGCTAAACTCTTACTAGGCACGAGGCATGGAAGATGGCATGGTATAAGGACGGTGGACCTTACATCAGAAATGGAGAGAGAGGAGAGGAAACTCAAGTATAATGAAGCTCAGGAGAGGGAGTTGGCAAGACAACGTGAATCTACAGGAGTGATGGATTTATGGAGGAAGATGTTATGAGAAGGATTTGAGGTTCACATGGAGGATGTGGAACCTGAGTAGTTTGAGCTACCCCATCTTGGAAAGTGTGGAAGAGAAACCCCCTCAACTTCTGGAGAGATCTCATCATATGAAGAAAGGAGAAGATCTGTAGGCACACATCTTAACCCACATGGTGACCAGAACCTTGTACTTAGTTTTCTAGTTCCTGAGATAAGTTTTGATAATCTAGTTGGTATTGACATTCGTAGTCGAGCGACTCCTAGGAGGTATAATTTTTCATTTGATACATCTATTGCTGCACAATCATTTCTTGTGTTTGGGGGTATTTTTTCTAACACAACATTCAGGCAAGGTATGGGATCATAAGGTTTGAGTATTATGACTGGGAGTGGCGCAAAAAACACATATGGGAGTGGTTTGGTATCACAGATTGTCGGCGTGCAGTTTAGCGCGACGGTGGGTCCGTAGGGTGCAAATGCATTAGGCCCCTTACCTATGATAGGAGGAGGATCTAGTGGATCTGGAGGAGTTGGCACTAGTGGATCTAGTGGGTCTGGTGGTGGAGGTAACATCAGAGGGAATCAAGGTCCTTGATCTGGTGGACAAGGTCCACAACACCATCAACATGTGTTTTATGAGATGTCACTCCACTTACCTGATTACAAGGGCATTGAGGATTCCATGGAACATGTACACAAGTGTGAGTTACTATGGCACACAAAGGGAATCACTATCCCAAAGCAGAAGGCAAGTTAGTTTGCAACCACATTGCAAGGATGTGCACATAGTTGGTACAGGAAGTATGACCCACACTAGATAGTGGTGGATTACATTGTGTTGCATAATGCCTTTTTGGCGGAGTTCCACATACTCAAGTTTGAACAGAAAAACATCAGCACGTTGAAGGAGATTCAACAAGGAATGGTGGAGAGTGTGCAAAAGTATGATACACATTTCAAGACTCTCCTATCTAAGTTATCTTATGACATTCACCCTTCACAACATGCTCAATGGTTCGTCAAAGGACTAATCACACCATTCAAAAGGGTGCTTTCACAGATCCACGTGCGGCCTTGGAGGATGGCTTACATGCTGAGGTAGTAGGAAGTCTTGATATATGAGTTAGTCCATTCCTAGAAGCCCAAATTGCTGCAATGGAAAAACAGCTAGAGAAATTTTCTATGAACTCAGCTCATAAGACTCGCAATGGGTTATGGTGTATGAATTGTGAGGTAGAAGGGCATACAAAGGATGGTTGTCCTCAGAGTTTGGTACACATAATGCTAGTAAACTGTAAGATTTTCCATAGAGATCATGATGTAAGTAGGTGTATGCTATTGCAATGCACAATCCGTAAGAATGTGTCTTGTTATTGTAAAATTTGCACCTCTACTACTCATGACACCAAGGATTGTAGATTGATTGACCAAATACATGATGCCATTGATACTGGTGTGTGCCAGACTAGTATTTCAAGCAGTTCCAAGGATGAGGGCCATCATTATGAAGGGAATACAGATGGAGGGAGTCATAGAAGAGGCTTTCACGGAGGATTTAGAGGTCATGGTAACTGTGGAGGCAGAAGAAGTGAGTTCCCATGTGGAACTTGTTACAATTGTGGGTCTATGGAACACTATAAGCGTGAATGCCCCGATCTGTTACAATGCTCTTGGTGTGGAAAGAAGCACAAGTATAAGGAGTGCCTAGAATTATTTGAACACATGAGCCAATAAAAATAGAAGGACAAAGGTGCCAGGATGGTAAGCGTGAAGAAATATGACTTGTAGTGGATGTCAAGGGTGGCGCATGAGTAAGAGTTAGAACCTATACTGGTAACAACACAAGCTGAGGCTACGCACGCCAAGGAGATACGAAAGAAGAAACCACTAGTTACTAGAGAAGAGGTGGTGCATGGGAAGTACCCAGACCCTACTCATCAGAAAGAAGTCTATCAAGAAACCATGGATGTGATTCGAAGCTTACAAGGAGAGATCCAATGCCTAAAGGAGAAATTGCGGCAGTTAGAGAAAAATAAAAGCATTGAGGCTCTGCAAAAGGATTTGGATGAAGTCAGGGAGGTATGTAAAATGTTGAGGCAAGAGAATATCATCCCTTTACTAGGAGAATGGCTATGGGAGAAAGTATCACATGCTGGAGGAGAGCGTGAGTGACATGTCTTGCACGTTAACCTTACTCCTCACAACATTGACTATGATAAGGAGATTACCTTGAATGGAGTATTTAATGGATGGCTCCTAAGAAATATTCTGATTGACACAGGCATGTGAAGTTAATGTTCTCACTTTAGATGCATGGAATCAAATGGGAAGGCCCCCATTACAACCATCCTCAAATGTGTTGTATATGGCTAACAAGACAAAGGAAATTCCCATTGGTGTTTTAAAGGATGTTGCTATCACTATCCAAGGGGAAAAATTCACTAGAGACTTTGAAGTCTTGGCGCTTGCTGAGGTAGACAACTTTCTAGTGTTACTTGGGTGCCCCTGGTGCTATAAGAATAATGTTGACTTACGTTTCAATAAGGGGTATATAAGTTTTGAGAACAAGGAGGAACATGTTATCATCCCTTTGACAGATGGAAAGTTCGTGCCCTATACTGAGCCCTTGGGAGAAGAAGACCTAGACAAAATCTATGTGTGCACTATCAGGGACCCTGAGGTTGTGCAACCAACAAAAGAAGTGTTATTCAGTGGGAAGATGCTCAATCTATAAGTGATACAACTAGTGTGGCATGTGACAATTGGGCACACAGGACATATGAGTTAGTTGAAAGGCAGTTAAAAGGGTCTGTGACAAGAGTAACAAAGGCATGCTCAGTCAGGCACCTGGGAGGAAAGTTGTTTCCAAGTTACACTGGGGGAGCCAACCTTGATGTTTTCCTACGAGTAATGGAGACCTAGTGGAGATGTGAGATCGAAAGGAGAAGGATGCTTAGCTATAATTTTCTTAGGGCTGTAACACGTTGGTGCATAACCCATCACAATAACCTTCTAGAGTGGCATGAGGTGAGAATCAAATTCTCTGTTAGGTTTCTCCGAAGAAATGCACCTACTGTTATACAAGACTATCATGGGAAGGAACCCACCTTGTTTCACGTCTAGGCATGTGAGAAGGCCTGGATGGAAGGTGCGGAATCCTTGCCTCCATTACTATGGGTGCATAATATTTACTCCACCTTACAAGGCTTGTGTGCACACATGGTACATTCATTCAGAACTACGTCGTCAGATAAGAAATTGATGGGAGTTGACAAATGACTTGATTCAAGCTTTTGAAGTATCAGATTACTAAACCATTAGTGAATGAGGCATTACAGGTTGTTAAGAACCTAACTATGGGAGATAGTGCCATGAGTGGGGATAGAATACTGGAATTATTGGGAGAACCTAACTTGGAAGTGCACTTTGATGAGGAAGAGCCAGAGGAAATACAACTTGAGCGCGCTTGCATGGAAAAAGAGAAAGGAAAGTTGGTCTATGTGATCGATGGTGAAGAAGTGGAGAACTTGGATTTTATCCATACTTTGGGTACGCATGAGGAAATGGATGTGATGATGAGAAAGTGTGCACCTACCATGAACCCCTAAAAAATAAGAAGGTCAACATTGGTTCAAAGGTGGAACCTAAGGAAGATACTATTGGAGATTACTATTCAGAAAAGGAGGTTTCAAATCATTGATTTGTTGCGTGAATTTTAGGATTTGTTTCCACAAGGGTACCATGAGCTTAAGGGAGTTCACCACTCTTTAGGAGAGATGCGGATCAAACTAAAGGAGTGTGCGCACCCAATTCAGAAGAGATCATACCGAATGACTCCATATCTATGCATCAGGGTCAAGGAGGATATTGAAAAGATGATCGCGTCAAGCATCATTGAGGCTATTGAGGAATCAACATGGATAAGTCTAATGGTCATCAACATTAAGAAGGATGGGAGGATAAGGATTTGTGTTGATTACATAGGGATTTGAATGCGGTATGTGTCATTGACCCTTTTCCAACCCCCTTCACCGAGGAGATCCTGGAAGGAGTAGCTGGGTGCGAGATCTATTCTTTCACAGATGGATTCTTAGGATATCATCGAGTTAGAATTGCAAAGGAGGACCAAGAAAAGACAACTTTCACCACTGAATGGGGAATTTTTGCCTACACAGTCATGCCTTTTGGACTAAAGAATGCACATGTTGTGTTTTCGCGCATTATGGTTCAGGCGTTCTAGGACTTCATCCATTAGTTTCTTCAAGTCTACCTTGATTATTAGATGGTTTATGGACTAGTAAAATACCATTGTGACAATTTGCGGTTGATGTTTGAGAGATGCCAATAGTTGAGTATATCTCTCAACATTAAGAAATGTGTTTTCACTACTCCTTTTGGAACCCTGTTGGGGCATATCATATGTAAGGAAGGCTTGTTGGTGGATCCTGCCAAAGTTGCCATTATTGTGGGATTGGGGGAACCTACCAGCCAAAGCGTGGTGCATAGATTCCTTGGGCATATAGGGTACTACCAAAAATTTATTAAGGGATATGCCAAGATCGCCACACCATTGGAGGGATTGCTGAAGCACATAAGTACATTTCATTGGGGAGAAGTGCAACAGATGACATTTGATACATTGAAGAATAGGCTTATCACTGCACCCATATTACGCTTTCCTTCCTAGGATAAGCCATTCCATGTACATGTTGATGCCTCAGGGATGGAAATTGGAGCAGTGTTGGCACAACCTGGTGAGGGGATTGTTGATCACCCTCTTTGTTTTGCAAGTAGGAAGTTGACACCAGCAGAGAAGAACTATACTACTACTGAGCGCAAGGTATTGCCGATGATCTATGCATTGCAAAAATTTAGAAATTATCTGTTGGAAACACCCTTTATATTCTACACAGACCACATGGCATTGAAGTACTTGGTAAACAAGCCCATTTTACAAGGGCACATATGCAGGTGGGTCCTATTATTTCAAGAGTTTGAGTTTACGGTTGTTGTAAAACTAGGTAAAAGTAACCTGGGACCTGACCATTTATCAAGGATCGACTCAGGGGAGGATGCACAGAGCATTGAGGATATAATGCTAGATGCACAACTATTTAGATTGCGGTGATGCACCCTCTAAATTAGAGGATATTGCTGTGTTTCTCAAAACAGGTATGGCACCAGAAGGAATGAAGACTTTAGAGAGAAAACAGTTAGCTATATGTGTCACACACCCTACATGTTAATTGGTGGAGACTTATACAAGTTAGGTCGTGATGAGATCTTACCTGTCAAGTGTTAGAGCATGAGCACGCTGCAATCAAGGAGGAAGCACATGGTGGAATTACAGGAGGACATTATGCTAGAAATACCACCATGTGGAATATTTTTACTAGTAGGTATCTAGTGGGAAAGCATTTACCAGGATTGTATCGAGTTTTGCAAGGCCTGTGATCATTGCCAGCACCTTAGTAACCCATAAAGAATAGATGAAATGCCCTTGAGGCCAATAGCTAGTGCTGGACCATTTGAGAAGTGGGCGATTGATTTTGTAGGACCTATTTCACTTGACACGCGAAGGACTGGTTCACACTATATCATTACTTGTACTGATTACTTAACACGGTGGGCAGAGGCAGTGCCTACAAAGGATTACACAACAACCACAATGACAAGATTCCTGTGGGAAAATATAATCAGCAGGTATGGGTGTCTGTTGAGCTTGACTAGTGACAGGGGTACACATTTTTTGAATGAGACAGTCAGG
The DNA here is from genome assembly GCA_019776745.2 of Taxus chinensis. Taxonomy (NCBI): domain Eukaryota; kingdom Viridiplantae; phylum Streptophyta; class Pinopsida; order Cupressales; family Taxaceae; genus Taxus; species Taxus chinensis. The sequence continues at coordinate 178,099,375 of CM034150.1, read as the reverse complement.
ATTTTGTTAGTAGAGTTCATGGTGGCTCATCACAAGACTACCCCTTATCACCCTTAGGCTAATGGAACCACTGAGGCATTTAACAAGATACTAAGTCACATGTTGACCAAGATTTGTGATGTTGGGAGACAAGATTGGGATGAAAAAGTCTCAGCTGTACTATGGGCATATAGGACAACCTATAAGAGATTGAACAAGGCCACACCGTTTCAATTGGTGTTTGGCACAAAAGCTGTTTTACGAGTAGAGTTTATGCTGCCCTCTCTGCATATTGCACACATAGGAGGATTGACCAATGAGTAAGAATTACAAGAGCACATGGATAAATTAATGCAATTGGATGAAAGATGATCACTTGCTAGATGGAGTCAGAAGACTGAGAAGGTGAGACAAAAAGCATGACACGATCGTCACATTAAAAATAAACAATTTGAGGTTGGGCAGATGGTTTTACTTTATGACTCTAAATTTCTGCACCATCCTGGGAAACTCAAAGTCCATTGGTTAGGGCCATATATTATATCTTACATCCTTGATTCAGGCGTGTGCCAGTTGCAAGCATTGGACAGGACAAGGTTGATAGGATATTTCAATGGGAGTAGGCTGAATCCCTACTATAAATAAGGCTTCTATGTGTCTATAAATAAGGCAGTATTGCCAATTAGATTAGGTTTCCTTTAGTGCATTTCCCTTTTGGTTGTTTCCTTTATCATCATTTTTTTGGGTTTTGCATTGCATGTTGGTGCACCAATAGCTAATTACATTGTAAGAGATTCTATGCACAGAGGATCGCACATACATTTTTGTGTGGAGTGAAGTAGCAGATATGTCAAATATGTTTGACAAATTATTTCGACAATGGACTAATGGGAACAATTAGCGCAAAGGTAGAAGAATGAGTGGAATGATGGTTAAGGTGTTTGAATTCATGCGGTTATGAAGGTGTGTTGAGAAAGGTGTAAAGACCATGAAGAAGGGAAATAACACACAATACAACATAAGGTAGGTAACACCATGGGGAACTACTTAGTGGACAACATGGAGGTTATGTACTTTGACATGGTGACGCATGTGAAGGAGGTCTGTGGCAGTGAAGTAGTGTTGGAGCGCCAAAAGGTTATAGTTGTGATGCGCGAGGGGAAATAACAGAAGTTGATTTAAGTTAAATAAAGTGCTTTATTAAAAAGTGACGATGAGACACATGGTCGGAGGAACTCTAAGGCATTGAAAAAGTATAAATAGGAGGTAAGAGTAGTCATTTCGACTACTTTTCCTTAGAAAATTTCTTTTGTGCTCCCAAGCTCGAAGTGCGATGAGGGTTTTGTGAAGAAGAGCAAAGTGAGGTACTTGTCACGAACTAGAGGAATTGTGTAAGCTATAGTGTAGTATTGGGACATTGCAAGGAGGAAGGAAGACAACAGAGCAGGAAAGGGGTTGCATGAAAGAGAAGTAAAGAAGTCACTGGGTCTAGGAAAGAAAAGGAGATAGGCACAGAAGAAAGAAGAAAGAAGATGGTACCCAAGAAAGCTTGAAAAAAGAGATTGGTGGTGGAGGAGGAACCTATGGAGATTTACTCAGAAATGTAGTACCCCCTAGGGGTTATCAAGGCAGAAAAGTGGAGTTTGAAGTTATACAAGTGCAAGATTAGTGAATACAACCACAAGACAAGTGACAATGAAAAGATGATGCGGGCGGACTTAGTTTCAAACACTCCAATGGTGGATGAGCTCAGAAAATCCAATGTTGACGACTTAGTGTACCAAGAACTATAAAAGAATGTAGTTTTGTAGCTATGGGAGCTACCTTTCTTTGTGAAACCCAACCTGTTGTTCAAATGGTTAATGTTGTGGGTGCATGAGGAATTCTTTTACTTCACAGGAAGAAGGATGAGGATTACAAGCCACTTGATTAGGATGGTTACAGGCTTGCGGAACACTAATGAGGACATGGCACTTGATTTATGTGCCACTGCAAAGATTGAGGAGCTAGTAAAGAGATTGAGCTATGAGAAGGGAGGAAGGAAATAGGTGATTGTGGATCTCCCAGACCCAACATTGAGAGTCACCTCTCGGCTCATTAGTTACAAATTGGGTGCATCAGAGAGGTGGACAAACATCAATAAGAGGTTCTTGTATGTGGCCTATAGAGTGTCAAAAAGGGCACATTATAATTTTGTAGATTTTATCGCAAACAACATTGTTGAAGAAGCACGAGTACAGAACAGTACAGGAGAAAAAATCACATGGGGCTCCATACTTCTATTGATCGTATTTTGGGAGATTGGTGTCCCAGATGGGTGAGATGGGAACATATGGGTTCACCCACCGGTGCACTCATCCCCTGTAGTTCAATTTGTGAAAGTTCACTTGTGATGGGACCATCTCGAGCACCTACAAGGCTCAGATGAACATGTGGTTTGAATGGTTGCATGAAGCATTTGAGAATGAGTGGCGCATCCCCCATGAATTTCCACAAGTTGTTGGGGATCAGATAAAACTTGTAGTTGCTCAACATTTTTGCCTAGCAAAGTTTATGATGGCCAAGGGAGAGATGGGGCCATGGTGCAAGATCCCCTTCATGTTTACTACTAAGTACATGAAGTGCACCATCAATTGGATAAAAGACATGCAAAAGTAGGTCTTTGATGTAGATAAAGTTGATGCTGATGTCTACACATTACACACAACATACAACTATGGTACTTGACCTACTTATGTCAAAATTTTGGAGCCAGACTTTCTGGACTTGTACCCTCAAGTCAACATGACCATTAAAGGGTACATCCATCGGGTGTTCATGTAACTGCGCCCCAAAACACAAGGGGGGATTGAAGTGGAGGTTACAAACTCCCCCTTTTGAAAGTCATGGGAGGCACCAATCTCACCCATGAAAGTGGTACATGTCAAAGAAGAGGAAGAAGAACAAAGTGAAGGTAAGTTAGATACTTCGTGAAAGAGGAGGTACTACACATGTTGAAATGGTAGCAAGGGCGCCAGCACTTCACTACAAGGTGGTGCCAAGGCCTCATTATTGGGGCATGAGAAAGAGAAGGAAGAGGAGGAAGATCTTGAAGAAAAAAAGTAAAAGACACATGATGCATCAGGCCCTGCAACAAGCTCAGAGGAAGGTGAAGAAGAAGACCCCACCACCTTCAAGGCAGAGTTGGAAGAACAGCTGGAAGAGAAGAAGTTGAGGCTAAAGCCACAGATGTAGGTGAGGTATGAAGGAAGGAAAGGAGCACTCTATAGGACCTGAGAAAATCCCAGCACGTGAGGCCTCCTTGACACAGACCGCCAGCCCAAGGGGAGATAAGGGGGACTCCTTTACTATAAAGGAGGATAAAGGATTCACCCCTGGAGCAAAGAAGCAGAGGATGAAGCACAAAGCTATGAGGAAGAAGTGGACACCTGTGTCCTCACATATGGACTTCATGGATGACCCCATGAAGGTATTACGCGCAAGGTTCTAGGAAACCCTCCCACTGGAAAAGCTACATGGATAGGATTTGATGGATCAAGAAGGGGGTGTGCCCAGAACCAGGAAGATGCTTAGCTGGAACATGCATTGCACACTAAAGAGCCTGAGTTTGAGGTCAACAATCATGTGATCGAGACCGCCCATCACAAGAAGAAAGGAGGAGAAACATATAGGGTGGTGGATCCTAACCACCTAACAGATGAGAAAGCATGCAATGCACTTCAAAATATGTCTTCGAAGGTGATCTGACACAGCTTGGATGCAGGAGCCACTGTTCAGACCCTGGTTGTAGAAAAGAAAAATAAGGAAAAGGAGATAGATAGATTATGTCAGGGATTAAGGGGTGAACAGATGTAAACTAAGGAAGCATATGACCGAGCTGGTGCCCTAGTGAAGAGCATTTTTGGACAATGTATGACATTGGTGATCTAGGCCAGAATAGACTATGGGGATGAAATGGAATATCTTGAATAACTTATGGGTATGTTGCTCACAAACATCAAGGATGGCATGGGGCCACAGGTGTAGAGTCTCACAAAGGAGAAAGAGGAAAACAAAGTCATCGTTGAAGCCCAAATCACTGAGTTGGAGGACTTGCTCACCCAACTCAAGGAAGCAAATATACTGGTAGATAGGGGCTTCAATAGCTGTAGAAAATGTGAGCCCATCATTGACGCACGGGTGGTAGAAGAGGAGGCCACCCTCAAGGCTTTATAGGAGACCATCCCCACCAACAAGGCCGAACGTGCATAGTTGGTTGTTAACACCACAACTCAGAAGGATAAAATCAAAACGAAGCATGAGAAGCTATACTTTAGGATTAACGAAATATGGGATTCCATCACTGAGAGGATGGACGAGTTCAAGGTATCTATGGAACTGGTGGTAGCTATAAATTCACTAAAGGGGAAGGTGGAGGAAATTACCCCAGACCAAGTGCCCAACGTATGGGAGAAGCACCAGGGAAGGCCTTATTAGAATTGAAGGCCTGGGAGAAATTGAAGGAAGAGATATACATGGAGTTATCTTAACTCCTTCAATTGGTCACATAACATATTCTTCCAGTCTTTAATTCTTTATTTAGATTATTTCAATTCCGCTATTATTTATTCTTTGAAGGAACAACATTATTTCCTTAGTGGATTTTGGTTGTCAATAATTTGTTCAGGAAGCACGAAGGATTGTTGGGGTGGCAATTAAATTACTATGGGGTGATGTTAGATCCCTAAATTAACTAAGTACCTAAGGTGTGAAACTTGGTGGCACATAGAAGCAGGGTGCGAAGACACACATGAAAATAGTTCTTAGAGATGCATGAAGGCTCGCACCCAGGAAGGATGGATTCAGGACTTAGTGAGTTTTGGACAACAGGAAAGGACACATTTAGGGAATGAATGAAAAAGTGACCAAATACAGATATGGATAAGCTATGGAGACTTACAACTCAAGGAAAGGATATTTTAGGGCATAAATACAGTTATCATGAAAAGATAAGGAGTCAAGTTTGTTATAGATTAGCTGGCATATGCATGTTAAGGACACTCGATTAGGGGAAACACATGATGACATTTGGCATGTTCTTGGGTAGTGGTAGGGCAATCATGAAAGATTCCTTCAGGATTTCTCATGTAATGATGAGTGGTTAAGAGGAGATTCCTTGAGAGTTCCTCATATGTATGGTTTTAAGAGAGAGGTGTGTGCGAGTATGGAGGCAAGAGAGGAAGATAGTCAGTAAATATATGTAAAGTGTGATGGTGAGATCTGTAATGCGTTGAAGCTCTGTTACTATAAATATCTTCATACATGGAACTATTTTGATGTAATCTTGGCTAATGTACTTTTGCATATAAATATAATGAAGTGATTCTGAAGCACTTATGTGATGAATCTATATTTGTACATTTCTTTTTTATGTTCATGGGTGTATTACTGGTTTTCTTGATGATAATCGTGATTTATCTCTACTTCCATTGTAATATGATCATGCTATCCTATGTTATGGTGCATTAGATTAGGAGTTAGTGCTTACATCTGGTTTTCAAGAATGAGTGTGTCATTGTCTATTTGTACAACACCCCCTTATTAAGGAAGAAAATTCTCATGAAGCTCACATAAAGGAGGGGCTCGACACCTGCGCATGCCTTGGGTGAGCTTCCAGACTAGTTTGGATGATGTGCCGATGTGCTTGGGGTTGATTGGTGAAACAAGAGGTAAATAGAGACTACAACAAATAATATGTTGTGATAATACCTAGTGGATGCTACCCTCCAAGATTCCTAATTTAATGTGTTAAATCGTTGCGAATGCTATGCCTCAAATATTATGGGTTAAATCCTAACGAATGCTAAGCTTAAATTATTACATCGTTGTAAAGGCCAACAACCACTATGCTCAAATTAATTTCATTTAAAATGTTAAATCCTGTTGAAATATATCTTTTAAATATTATGTTGTTGTAGTACGTAACGACTGCTAATTTCATACTACCTAAATTTATTTTGTGAAACCCTAGTGACCGCTAAGCTCCAAATAATATGTTGCGGCAATACCTACCAGACGCTAGACTCGAAATATATTTCTTTATTTTGTTAAATCCTAGTGACCGCTATGTTCCAAATTTTATGATGTCGCAGTGTCGTAACGGCATATAACTTCATGATATCCATTATTGAGAACTGATCGCTAAGCTCAGAAAATTTTTCTAGGCATAACCTAGCAGCTGCTAAGTTCACAATATCTTACTTGTTTTTCATTGAATCATAACGAAAACATATCTTCAAATAAAATGTTGCACCATAAGCTAGTAGACACTAAGCTAAATTTTTTATTCTACATCTTATTAATTGCTTGAGACATCTAAACTCAAAATATTCTATTGTGAAAGCACCTATATACTGTGTAGCTCAAAATTTGTTAATTTGATTTGTTAAAGCATACCACCAAAAACTTGTAAACATTATGAGTATGCATATTCTAGTGGATGCTAATCTCCTAGAATCTTCATTTAATCTGTTAAATCCTTATGACCACTATGCTCCAAATATTATGGGTTAAATCTTAACGAGTGCTAAGCTTAACTTATTACATTGTTGTAAATGCTAGTGGCCGTTAAGATCAAATAAATTTAATTTAAAATGTTAAATCTAGTCAAAAGTGTTGTTTTAAATATTTTGTTGTGGTAGTATGTAGTGGGAGCTAATTTCAAATTACTTTTCTTTAGTTTGAGAAACCCTAGCAACCGCTAGACTTCAAAATATCCATTATTGAGTACCGATCGCTAAGCTATAAATATGGTATTGTGTTATACCCTAGCGGCCACTAAGCTTGCACTAGATTTCTTGTTTTTTTTTTTAAATTGTAGCGATAACTAATATCCAAATAATATGTTGTAGCATAACCTAGCGGATGCTACACTAAGAATATAATTCATTAATGTGTTAATGGTTAGTAACCCTAATGTTCAACACATTAGTTTGTGGCCTTCGATAGAGACTAATAATATTGTGGCCTTCCATAACAACCCTAATGAATTAATATATATGAGAACACTCTATCTTTTGCCAATAATACGTGGCCTACTAATAATATTGTTTTAAAAGAATTATATGGTCATGCCTACAAAGATATGTCTGTATATATCTTTAGGAAGATATGTTTTAAAATATAAATTTAAATACATAGTGATTACAATATTTAATATATTAAATTGAGACGTACATATATTATGTTTACCGTCCATTGGACAAAAAATTATCTCACAATTGAAAACTCAATATGATTTTACAGTTTTAAACCATTTTGTTAACCTTGAATATCTTCTCACAAAGTCAACACGACAACCATATAAACAATGTATAATGAAATAATTATCTCAGGTTGTTTCTATCATCATAATAAAAGGGGAAAAACGGGGACGTAATGAATACCAAAACAATATTTTGAGTCTCACTAAACATTACAATTTTAAAAACAAGTGATTATGCGACTTGCCATCATTAGGGAAAAAACAATCCAGAGTGGGACATAGATCGGTGGAATCTCGAAAGCGTTAAAATGAAATAAAGAATAGAGATGAAAAGGGATTAAATTTTCTTCAGTTGGGGCACAACAGATTCTTTGCTTTCTTAAAGAACAAGGAAATGTGACAAAATGATAAGAAGGAATTGGTAAGCAACGTTGGGCCATGGAACACATTTTTCGTTGGGCAAAACAGGTCTAGATTGATGTGAAAAAAGACAAGAACTAGTAAGCACATGGTGGTTTGAAAAAACAATCAAAAGGAAGCGATAAATAGAGCTGGGTTTTTGTAGGGAAAAGTAGGGCTGGACTGACGTGAAAAATACATGATCTGGTTGAAGATAGAACGACTGAACAAGCCCGCAATCAAAAAGGTGCACATTTAGTATAGTATACATTTTTGATAAATATCTGATTTAGATATGAGATTATTTCGTTCTTGGCGATGCTATTCCAACCACATTCTGCTACATCAAACTAATTATCTGAATTATTTTTCCATAAACCCTTTTGATTCCCCAGTGTGTGTGCACCCTTTTTGTTACTACCTGATTGTTCCCTAGCCAAAACAACCAAGATTCTTGCATTTGGCCTTATAATCTTCAACTTGCTTGTATTGTTCTATGATTTCACAAGCCACTATTCTCTAAGACCAAAAAACAAAAACCCTAAAAACTAATTCTTCAGGGTATTTAATATTATTTTCCGGCATAATCCATGTTAGAAATTTTGAAAATAAAAAAAGTACAAGATATGGAACTTTGAAAATTTGAGCGGGCGAATTTGTGTTAATATTGAAATATCAAATTCTCAAAAAAGTAGTTGAAACGTAATAAAACTTATAATATTATAATAAAATAGGGGAATTTATTTTTATCAAAAATCAATTCATGTATTTTTTTTTTTTAATATTGAATTTACCACTCATTAGAAGAAAAGAGTGAGAAACAGAGCAGATGGTCCATATCGAAAAAACGTAAAAAATATTGAAAACAACAGCAAAAAAACAGTTTTAAAGTTATTGGCTATAGCTTAAAATAGTTGAAAGCTCCTCGATAATAAAACTTATAATATTATAATAAAAATCATGTCTAGTAGAAATAAATTATATCAATTTATAGGCAAATTTATATTTATTTTTTTTATCAAAAATCGACCTAGATAATGTTAGATGTAGTGCGCTAATGAAATATAATTCTCCAATTACTCTATGTCACGTGGTAAGTTTGAACCTGATAGTTAGAAAACATTATAATTGAACATTTATTATGAAATTAAAATGTGGCAATATTGTAATCTAAAGAAATGAGTATAATATGAAACCACTACTAATGATATTATAATATAAATAGCAACCAAGTAAAACATTATAATTGACACATGACACGATGGCTAGAGCTTAAAATAGTTAAAACACAATAAAAAATATAATATTATAATAAAACAAACGAAATAAAGTGTACGAATGTATAGGCACATTTATTTTTTATTTTTATCAAAATCGACCTATACAATATTAGATGTACTGCGTAAATGAAAAATAATTATCCAATTATTCTATGCCACGTGGCATGTTTTGAACCTAATAGTTAGAAAACATTATAATTGACACATTTATTACAAAATTTAAATAAAGAAAAGAATATAAAATATTTTGAAACTGTATGAAACCACGATATTATAATATATTAGCTACAGTAAAAAGATGACACGTGGCATGAAAATTCTGAAATACTAGATGGTGTTTTTTATATTATAACAATGAAAAAGAGTAGCACCTCAAAGCTATAAAGATAGTGTTTGCAATGACAAGAGGTATTGGAATGTAGCTAGCGACCGCTAGGCTATATCACGATTTGTTATTATATGGCTATTTCCAAATTAAGTAAATGTTGTGCCCAATGGACCCTATGTCATTTCAATCAATAAATAAAGCAGCTTAGCGGTCACTATGCATTTTATTTGATAAGAACCGATGTGAATTATATGTTGCAATGATTTATCTTATCAAAAATACAAAAAATATCACTTACTCTCAGGAGTATATATGGATTCCAATTTACAAAGATATATCTTACACGAGATATATATGTAGTGCATCAATTTGGGCTGCCATGTAAAGTCTGCCCAAAACGATACAATTACAATCAATGAAAAACCCTATTGACCCAAAGTAGAAAAAATAGTGATTACAATGAAAAGTGATAATGATAGGAGCCTAGCGGTTGCTAAGCTAGACCATTGTTTGTTATTATATATCTATTCACAAATTAGAAGTTGTTGAGCCTAGTGGCCGCTACGTTATTCCTTTCAACTAGTAATGGAGCTTAGCGGTCGCTAAACATTTTATTTGATATAAACAAAAAGAATTGATCCCTCTCGATGGAACGTTGTGTAGGAATTGGCTCCACTAGGTAACATGCAATCAATTTGATATAAATATAATCATTGCAAATTACAATCAATCTAAAGATGTAAAGATAATGATTACTATGACAACAGGTAATGAAAGGATCTTAGTGTCCTCTAAGCTAGACCATGAGTTGTTAATCAATATCTACTTGGATTTTTCTTTGATACGAATGAATATGGATTATAATTTACAAAGATATATCTTAGGATAAATAAATAAGTCTTTATCCCTCTCGATGGAATATATTGCAATAATTGGGTCTGCCATGTAAAGTCTGCCCAATACGATACAATTACAATCAATGAAAAACACTATCGATTCAAAGCAGAACAAATAGTTATTAAAATGGCTCATGGTAATGATAGGAGCATAGCGGATGCTAAGATAGACCATTTTTTGTTTTTATATAGTTATTCTCAAATTTAAAACTGTTGAGCTTAGCAACCGCTATGTTTCTCTTTTCAACTAGTAATGAAGGCTGACGACCATAAAACATTTTCTTTGATAAAGAAAGAAAGTATTTATCCCTCTCAATGGAAAGCATTATAGGAATTGGCTCCACCAGGTAACGTGCAACCAATTTGATAATATTATAATCACTAATAATTAGAATTGATCTAAAGATCTACAGATAGTGATTGCTATTTTGAAATTAAGAAATTGTTGAGCCTAGCAATTGATACCCTTTTTCTCTGATATGAATGAATATTGATTAAAATTTTCAAATATATATCTTAGGAGAAATAAATAAGACTAGATTCCTCTTAAAGGAATGTAGTGCAACAATTGGGTTTGGTATGTGAAGTCTACCCAATATGATACAATTACAATCAATGAAAGGCACTAACCATCCAATGTTGAACAAATAGTGATTATAATGGAAAATGGTTGATAGGAGCCCAATGGATGCTAAGATAGACCATTGTTTATTATTATATATTTATCCTCAAAATTTGAAACTGTTGCGCCTATCGGCCGCAACGTTATTCCTTTCAACTAGTAATGGAGCTTAGCGGTCACTAAGCATTTTATTTGATATGAAGAGAAAGTCTTGATCCCTCTCGATGGAAAGTAGTGTAAAAATTTCCTCCACCAGGTAACATGCAGATAATTTGATACAATTATAATCATTGAAAATTACAATCTCGATCTAAAGATGAACAACTAGTATTTGCTATGACAAGAGGTAACGAAAGGATTGTAGTGACCACTAAGCTAGACCTACACTATTCTTTACAAAATGTGTTATGGTACAAATAATCATTTTTCTTAGGCCTAACAAGATATATTTTTGGTGAAATATATAATTATTCATTCGTCTTGTTGGAATGTAGTGCTGCAATCGGGTCTACCATGCAAAGTCCAACCAATACAATATAATTGCTATCATTGAAAAACAATATCGGTCCAAAGTTGAACATATAGTGCTTATAATGAAAGTTAGTAATCATAGGAGCCTAGTGGCCACTAAGCTAGATCATTGTTTGTTATTACATTTCTATTTTCAAATGAATAAAATGTTGAGCCTAGCGGCCACTACATTATTATTTTCAACTAGTAATGGAGCTTAGAGGTCCATTTTTTCAAATTGAGAGACTGTTGAGCCTAGCCACTACCGTGTTATTCCTTAAAATTAGTAATGTTGCTTAGCGGTATCTACACATTTTATAATATAAGAACCAAACTGAATTATACGACATTAAGGATATATCTTATGAGAACAATATAAGGCTTCATCCCTCCCTTGGGTATGTAGTGCAACACTTGGCTCTGTCAGGAATAGTCAAGCCAATATGAAAAAGTTATAGTCATTGAAAAATAATATTGATTCAAAAGTGTAGAGATAGTGGTTACAACCACAAGAGGTAATGTTAGGAACCTTGAGGCCGATAGGCTAGACAATGATTTGCTATTTTATCTCTCTTTTTAAATCAATAACAAGAAAAGCCTAATGGTCTGTATGTCATTACTTTCAATTAGTAATGGATTTTTATGTTTGTGAAGCATTTTATTTGCTATGAACGGATGTGAATTACGACATACTCCAATGCTCGATTTCAAATAAAAATCGTTATTCTTTGCAAAATGTGTTATGGGACAACTAATCATTTTTATGTTTAGTAAATTCTGCTTAGCAACCGACGAACCCATTATTGTGATTTGTTTCTCACACACTCTGCTCACCATTCAAAAAATTAAATCTTAATGTCCTTTACGCTAGTCCATTTAATTACTGTCAAGAAGATGATGTGATCCACAAAATACGATTTACAGTAACCGGTTGAAGGTTAGATATCATGTTCGGTCGAAGCCTAGCGGTTGCTAAGCATTACGTTGATTACTCTCCAATGATAAAAAAGTAATGTACTATAGAGATTGGTGATCGTAAGGGCTAATACTTACATTCATTATCATACAATGGGAAAAAATTTACTCCATATGTGAAGTAATTATTAATATATTCTACTCCAATTGTAGGTACAATTTCTTCCATTGGTCGCAATCCATTCTCAGAAATTCCATTCATTGAAGGTGCTGAGTGCTAGAAGAAAAGAGACGAGGAATGGTTTGTTGAAATCCATGGCCCCGATAACTACTACAATGACCTGTGCTCATTTTTTTGTTGTAGATGACGAACATGAGGAAATTAGTATGGTTATATCCTCTGCAGTTTTTGATTCGAGTACACTATGTGTTCAAGTGGAACACATTTACTATGAAAATAATAAGTGTCTTATTCTCGATATGGAGTTGGATGTTTCTTTATTCAAGAAATGGGAGATGAAATCCTTGGAAGACAAAACACAATGTTCCTATTCAATATATGGTTGGGATTTGGGGCTGTTAGTAGATAATGACAAAACTAGCTGTTCAATTGCATAAGACATTCATAGTGGCATGCTTGCAGTACTTAGAAAGTTGTATAGAGTTGAAACAACCTCCTTTGTTTTTCATTCTCTGAATAGAAAAGGATTGCTTTCACTGCCTAAACATGCCAAGTTGTTTAGTATGCTGAGGTGAACATATTTTTCTAAGTTGGGGGTCGATCCATCAAGATCAAAGTTGTAGGGGTTAAAAAATAATACTAAATCAGCTGTATTGCTGAAGAAAGCAACCACTATATTCAAGAAAAATAGAACCTTAAACTATTCATCAGTTTGATTACTTTTTGTTCAGTGGTGAAGTATTAGCAATTGATGTTTCAAGGTGTCATGTAGTACCTCTAGAGTATCAGTATCGTCATGTAGATGATGATAATGTTGACCTTCTTATGCATTCCATGTTGATAAATGTTATTCCTACATAGAGGGATGTGATTCTTGTTCTCTTCTTGGAGTCTATGAATAAGGTAGTGGAGCTCTAAGATCCAAAAGAATTGGAAAGGGATGACATTAAATTTTATATACTTGACAGCCAACATACAATATGTGCACAAAAATATATTTTGGACTCAGATACTTACAAGTATTTACATAAGAGGCTACGGTTTCTACGGGCTCACATTCTTTCTACAAATGCAACTAACTAAGCCATTACTATTATTTGAAAACAAAAAATGAAGTGAATAGAACTTTGATAGAAACCAAGTTTATTGATTTTCTATACAAAGCTAGATCAATTTATAAATCGCTTGGATGTCCTAAACATCTCGGATTGGCGAAAAACAAAATAGAGGAGTGGATGGTAATATATTTTAATTTTATTGCATTTGTTATTAACATTTATCTTCCTTATATAAAAATATAAAACATATGATTGTCCTTTGAATGCAGAACTTTGGGAGTCAATGCCTTTTGATTTTTAAAACAGACACAACCAGCAATATATATGACAAATGGACTTTTCTATTATTTCCGGATGATATATGGACTAAATGGACTACAACATTTGAGTTGTTTAGATCTGAAGGTCTTTCTTGTTCCCCCATTAAAGTTAATTAGGATAAATTTCAGCCTAATTCATTGGCAAGATTCACAACTAATTCATTTAGGGTTGCTAGAGGAATGAACGACAAAGAACTATCAGTACTAGCAGATAAAGTACAATCACGAGATGTTTGGTTAACTGGCCCTTTTTAGGTAGGTGTAGTAGCTGAGACATTTGATTATTATTTCCAGAGAATAAAAGGAGACAGAAAAATGACAACAAAATTTCTACAATATTTTAAAGACAAACATCCATATATTGATTTATTGACATCCTGTAGTGAATCCAATGTAATTGAAAAAGTTAAATTACGTGAATCACACTACCGCCAGTTGTCTTTAATATTGGGTGAAGAGAGGAAAGGAAAGAGAAAATCTGATTCCCACATAGGGGAAAAAATCTAAACGAAAAAAGGACCAGGTGGCAGAAGAGGTTCTTCCTGTCGAGGTTCAGACAATATTAGACAACTATGTGGTGTCAATGGAAGACAATATACCGGTAAGGATGGAGGACACAAAAGAATTTAATTTTCAATGTGTATACCCATTCCAGCTTTCGTCAACTCTAGCAGCTATTCCTGCCACTAATCCTTTCAATGCAACATGTGTTATTGTTGTTTTTTTGAATTTGTCTAGTGATATTTCTTCTGAAGAAATAATGAAGCTGCTAATAGTTATTAGAACTAGTGAGCTTGAATGTATTATTATTGTTCTCATACCAATTGAATATTCAAAAATGCTGAGAGAAATAGTAAAAAACACATGGAAAAGGTTAACGAAACTGAATAATCAATTCTATGTGGATGCTACAAAATCTATGATAGCAACAGGAAATTTAAAAGTTTGTGTCTTATGTACACAATAACTGGAGTGCACAATTGCGATGATAACAATGATGAAAGAGAAGAAGTCACTAAGGATTGGATGGAAAAAATTCCACAATAATTGATAGCTATGAGTAAAAATTGGCCTAAAAAGAAACAAACATCCTTTTCATTGTGAGCGATCATATGAGTTCTGGTATGCGATATTCACTCGATGATGTTCCCAAGATTCTATATTATTAGTGCTTTACGGCGGCATTGTCACACTACATGCATTAGTTGAATCCAATCAATCTGCTATTTTTATTGTTGAGAGACATAGTCAGGAAATGTTTTGGAAACATTACTATTCTCATATGAAGAAACGTTCGTATTGGAATATAACTCGAACATGTGATTATGTTAAAAGTATTTCAACCTAAAAAATCTACTTACACATTTCTTATTTACGTATATAACCAAAGAACACTAGGAATTGATGTAAAAACCTCTCAACTTGATGCTACACAACCAAATCATCATGGTGATTGACCTTCCATTGTTTTCATTTTTTTGACAATACTCTGTGCTCACTAGCTTTGATGACAGATGGGGAGAACTCATCGACATCATCCATGAATATGTAAGAAAATCCTAGTATGTTAGTCATGTGCATTTATAAATAAGAACTGTTACTAAGCCCCACAAATTTATAAGAAAATTAATGGTTTATGTAGATGACCAACAACTGGAGAAAGTTATAATGGAGTGCATGGTGGTAACTATATGCACCTAAAATTGCATGTGCTACATTGTCAGAAAATGGTTACAAAAGTTCCCAATGATGATTCACATCCTTTCAGAAGATGTTCGAGCTCCTAAACCCATTTGCAATGTATATTTGTAGCCTAGACATCCTTACTTAGCTTTTCCACACTTTTTCTAGCTTCCTGCTTCATTCTGTGCATGTTTTGGCCTTTAGTGCCAGGACCGCCGCCCTGCTTGGGTGGCGGTTCTGAAACCACCGCCCAGGTAGGGAAGCGGTCTTGAGTGATTTTTCCACATTCAGTCATGTATGTTTTTAACATGCAATGATTCAGTTAACTTCACTTTTAGGATGTGTTTGTGAACCGGTTGGTCTAAAAATAGTTTTGATTGCTTGGTTCTCCTTCCCTATTCTATTTTTTCATGTGCTTTAGTTAGTTGGAACTATCTCTTCTTGCCTTGTGCATGAAGGAACATCCCAACCCCAATTATTATATATTCCATGCTTGTGTTCAAGAAAAAGGCCTGAGAATTTTTATGTATCTTGCATAGTATTGCTGCCACAATCTTGCTAGGAATTGCATAGCCAAGCTTAGATATCTTGTGCTATCTCTCTTCTACTTGCATTGCAACTAGACTGCCTTCAAGCTACCATTGCTCAGGCATCTTCTTCTGCTACTATTCTTACATTCCAAATTCCTTGGACTCATATGAACACACAAAGAAAGAAAGGAACAAACTGAGGGAAAAAACACATATACAATCATATTTTTCAAAGCTCTTGCTTATCCAGGTTGGAATTACTTGTTTGTTTGCTTCATTTGCCAAATTTCCAATTTTGAATCATTAGTTTAAATTACATATCAAATAGAGTAGTAAAACTGTTCATTTCAATTGATTAGGCAATTATAAGTAGATCAAATCATATAAAGTTTTCTCTTTGACATTACCAGGGAAGTTGTGGGGAACAATAGCTCTTTTAGGGTCATGATTTATTCTTCACCTTTGAGGTAGGGTTTGAAGGGTTTTGATTAAATTAGGTTATTTATTTTGGATTTAGATTCACATATTCACCCAAGTAACCAGATACATCCTATTGAATACTTGTATTTAGTTTTTTTATTAGATTAGAATGCATTACTTAAAAATTAGAAAAGATCAAAAAAATTTACTTTTGTTAGAATAGTTTGATTTCATTGTTTTTATCTGATATATTGTGAAAATGCCAAAAACATAGATTATATTTCCTTTGATAGTTAGTTAGTTTTATCAAGATCATTTCAATTCATTTTGAATGACCATCAATGCCCCACATCAAGAAAAGATGTATGGTTGTGATCCTTTGGTCCCACAACCCAACGGGATGAAGTTGATGACAGACATTGATACAAGTTTACATTTGATAGTGTTACACACACCTGCTACATTATCTAAGAAAATAGAACAACTAAACATGTTAAACATTATTGGACTACTCCTAGCAACAGGGTTTGATTACACACATGACCATAACAGGACCACAACCTCCACAAGTTTTCAATTGTGATCCTTAGGTCCCGCAACTAAACGGGCCTACTAACCAATTAGATATCGACACTAGTTTACGTGCATCAATATTTAGATCATCACCACTTCCACCTAATATCATTGCATAACTTTCATTATTGTACATAACATCCGATTAGGCTAAGACTTTTTGGACTAGACCAACAAATCATGCATAGTCCTTATGGCTTCATTATACCTCTCCTTACTTCCAACCTTGTCTGGACTAGTGAAGGCACCCACAAGAATTTCTTGTTCAACAACCAGTGCTTGATATCTCGGCAGACTGGAGTCTCCGAGAAGCTATCATATTAGATTGATCCATCACGTAACTTCAGATTAGGAGAGCATTCTTTGCCTTAGATTCACAGATCATGTTATTTCATGTCAAAGATATAAGGTTACCTCATTAGATTATCCATCATCACCACACATACACATCCATTTCTATTCTACACTAGTTGTCTCGACATGACCTCGGGAAGTCAAGTGTGAAGAAGGTCACGTGTTGATTTTCTTTCGTAAAAATTGGTGAACCCGATGTGAAGAGCTAGTCTCTAAGCGTTTCCACTTTCTTCGTCCATCCTTTATTCTGCGGGTATTCTTATACCCCCTGAATATGTCAGGATATGATGAGTATGGTCAATCCATCCCAAGTTTCATCATGTACAACTATCAAACACGTATATCACAACAAACACCTTCAATATTAACATGGGCAGATAACCACTCAATTGCTCAAAATACTCTTCTTTAGGGAGCCAATGTTGGTTCCTCTGTGCATATTGAGAAACTTGACTAGATTACATATACATATCATCACGAACAATCAAGTTCAAACAACATGAATTTCATTGGGGAAGCAAGTTCATCTCCTCGGGTATTATTTCAACAACCCATTAGCATGTAATTTGACCATCTCCCACATCTAGATGAGGAGTACTTATCATGATATGCTAGGAGTGAACAACTTTTCCAGAATATGAAACGAGATTTCGATAGGTTGTGAGGACAAGGTGATGTTCTACTCCAAAATAATAACACTACCCCTCCAATAACAGAAAACATTGCCAACAAGGGGTGGCAACATAGTGAACAATTCATAGCAGGATACCACACTCCTCAAAAACCTCCAAAAGTTCAACAACAAACACCTAAACAAAACACCATCCCATCAACAGGTGATGTCATCTCAACATTAGTTAACAAAGTCAAAGAGTTAGAGCTTTCCCAAAATGCTCAAAGTTCATACGTAGGGCAAGCAAGAACTTCCCACTATCAACCGAATTATGGACAAGTGCCTATTACGTAGAACCCTCCAGTTTATATGGGTGCTCCAAGCCCTGGAGATTTGATAACTAGGATGGGAACCTTGGGTATGCTCCCTCATGCCACATATGGATATTTACAATAGGCACTAGCTAGAAGTACATTCTCAAAAACCTTACTGACAAAAAATGTAACGTTCCCTGAATTTGTGCCTTCAGCTCCATATCATAGTAGTCAACCCCCCTACATAAACATGTGCTCTAAATCACCACCAAAGGATATTTACACTTACCCATGTCCGTATGGACATCCGTAGGGTATGCCATATGCCCCAATGAATGTTTACATTGTGTCATTTCAACAACCGATGCAACCTCCACCTTCCCAACAGGGATCTTCAATGGTTAAACACGCAATGGGGACCTATTCTGAATATCTTAAGGAGCCTTTAGACTTCTCCATCTGGACAGTCACGCTCTCAAGACCCTATCCTGATCTTCTAAAGTTTAAAGGGAAGGGCGATCCTAACGCTCACATCAAATCTTTCACAATGACCATTCCAGAGCTATTCCCATGGGACGCAGTTGTTGTGAAGATTTTCCCTAAGACGCTAGAGGGTAGTGCTCTTGATTAGTACTATAGGATACCGAAAGCTTCAATACACTTCTTCAAGCAACTCATATCAAAATTTATTAAGGATTTTGATATGAACAAACTTTTGAGAACATGAATAAGAGAATTCCTTCATATCAAACAAGAGCACAACGAGTCTGCATCCCACTTCATTCAAAGGTGGACATGTTCTCTACTCCTCTGCAAGTGCTCTAAATATGGATCAATGACAAAGCTTTTTGATTTGTTCCTCCACTCCCTCAATAGGGAGACAAAGGAAGAAGTTCAAAAGTTCCTGCTAAGGAGCTATGAAGAGGTGCTAGAGGGTGCTCTTTGAATTGACCAAGTATCCATTGACAGTGGTCATAAGACTTATGGAGAAAATGGAAGGTTAGTCACTCCTAACCAAAATAACCCCAGTTACTCCAACAACACAAGCAATAATCAAGGACCGAAGGTCCTTAATAAGAACTGTGGGGTCACAACGGATGGTGTTACTGACCAGCCCAAGAAACCTAATGTTGTTAGTCCTCCCAATACAAATACTACCAATAACAAAAACAATGACAATAATCAGAGAAACAATAACTTCTCGCCCTCAGTCAACGCTGTAGATTTTAATCATCCTTAGCAACAACAACAAAAACAACCTCAACCTCAAATCAAGATAAACCAAACCCAAGGCCCTAACCAATACCCAGGTGGGTATCCTAACTAATTCCAAAACCAAGGGCAAGGGTTCCCAAATTTTAACTATAACAATCAACAACTGAACAATAATCATAATTTCAGACCACAACAAGGTGCAAACCAAAGGCCTCAAGATTATGATCCTGATTTATATTGCAAGTTCCATAGGGTTCGTGGGCATGACGCAAGAACATGCCGCGATTGTAACAAGTTTCTACAACATTTTCCAGAGGATCAAAGATAATTATTTGTTGACATGTTTTTGGCAAACCCAACAATGCCAACTCAGAACACCTACATGGGACCTGTATCCCCACAGAACACACCACTTAGAATATTTAATGATCCTCTCCCCATGCACCAAAGGATGGTAGAATAGATCCCAATGGTTCAAACAAAGGTATTGTAATAGGAACCCATGATCGTGAAGCCTCAACTTCGTCAAACCCACAAGTGGCACCTCCTTTGGATGGTCGCCAGCAAACAAAAATTGTGGGATTGGTGGAGTTGGACACTGAACCTCAGATTAACGCTGCCACTAGAACCAAAGATTATTCTTCACATCCAATCCCAATCTACCCAACTATATCAGATGACATTCATGATACGTTAGGCAAGCCAGTAGGAGCTTATGACTTGATCAGTGATCTAACCAAGACCTTCTCTCACATTTCCTTCTTGGATCTATTAAAGAATTCCCCAGCTCACAGAGTTGCTCTATTAGAAGCACTAGGTCTTGGCCATTTAATTAACATCACCCCTCCTCCAGAGGCACAGATAAACCACATGGAATTTGATGTCTATCCTCCAGGGCATCCTGAAAGAGATGTTGGATTTGTATTTGACATCAGCAAGATGCCCACAGATGCTGAAATAGCTCGTAGAGGTGATCCGAATTTGTTTTTTACAAGTTTGGATTTACAACAACTATGTAAAGCGTGTGATGATTGATGATGGGGTGGCGATTAACATAGTCCCCTTCTCTTTCCTTCAAAAGTTAGGTTACGGAGAGACCAATTTCTCTTCAACATGAAATACATTGAGAGGCTATGATAGCCTCAAATTAACGTCGATCGAAACTATAGTGTTGTCAATCACCCTCAGGCCTAAGATGGTTCTAACCGAGTTTTATATTATAGATTAGGAAACCAACTATAATATGATCCTTGGTCATCCTTGGATTCATCGCATGAAGGTGATTCCCTCCACTTTGTTTCAGGAAGTCAGGTTCCTACATTTAGGGAAGGTCTTTGTGGCACAGGGTGATCCAAAACCCTTCGACATACATCTAGCTAACTTGAAAAAGAGGCCAGGGGTCCACTATGAGTTTGAGCTTCCTACAAATCAGTTAAATAAACCTACAAGCTCAGTACCAGAGGAAAAGTTGGTTCCTACAATGGAATTAGAAGTCATGGGTTTGATCGAAGGCATTTTGACAGTCAAAGATGAAACCGTCATCGTAGAGACAGTGTCATTAGGAACCACAACAAATATTGTTGAGCTATTGGAGAAGGATTTAACTATTCTTCTTCCATTTGATTCTATGGGTATGGGACATACCCTGGGACTTGGTTCTCTTCCAGCAGATGAAGTTTGTATGGTTGAAGTAACTGAGGTAAAAGAAGAGGACACAAAGGATGATCCAACATCCATTTTTCCAAGTAATTTTTGGACTCTCCATTTTGATGGAGCCAAGTTTCATTTTGGTGTCTGGGGCAGGTGTAATTCTTACCTCTCCCGAGGGAAGGATTCTTCCTTTTTCCTTCAAGTTAAACTTTGAATGTACAAATAATGGGGCTGAATACAAGCCCTTCTACTTGGTCTCATTGTAGCCAAAATAATGGGTGCTCTTAATATTAGGGTGCTGGGTGATTCAAAACTTGTCGCAAATCAGATATCTGAGGTATATGAGACTAGAGTTGAGCATCTACAACTCTACAAAATAGCAATGCTAAATCTAACAAAGGGGTTTGACTTCATATCGATTGAAGCAATTCCACGAGAGACAAAACCTCCTCACAGACTCAATAGCAACTTCTGCGCTTCTCACTTTACTCGAAGTAGTGAGTTGGAAGATACAAACTTCATGGTCTCAATTTGTGTTGAACCTTTGGTTCGTAAACACCGATAACTCCAATGTTGACATACATAGAAACTGAGAGTGAGTCTGTCATTTCAGATCACGTTGACATTGATAAAGAAACTCTAGGATATCTAAACGCTCTTGTAGAATTACATCTTACTCATCATGAGGTTGATCTTTCCCTAATTCCACACTCTTCTTCCTATTTTGGAAATCCCATGATAGAATCTTCCCCTGGGAAGGAACTCAAAATTTATGAGGTAGGAGAAGAGGGGGATTTAGAGTTACCTCCAGCCCTGCTTGAGTTTGAGGAAGGAAATGCCTCCTTAATCGAGGGAATGATCGATATAAACATCGGGATAGAGGAGGAACCAAAAATCTTGAAACTAGGATCCTCTTTATACCCGTATCCTCAAGGAGCATCAAAAATATTTCACATTTAGCTACAAGGAAATGATGGGAATTGCACCACACATTGCAGTTCACAACCTCATCACCAAGCCAGATGCTAAGCCAATTAAGCAAAATTCAAGGCCCATGAAGCCAAAGGTGGCCCTCATGGTGAAGGAAGAAGTGATGAAACTCCTACAGGTAGGGTTCATCAAGCCAGTTGACTACTCACAATGGGTGTCTAATATCATCCCCGTTCTCAAGAAGAATGGAAAGATCCGCATTTGCATAGAATTTTGGGATATCAACAAGGCTTGTCCCAAAGATGATTTCCCATTACCATCCATCGATGTTATTGTTGACGCAACAACTGGTTTTGAGTTGTTGTCTCTCATGGATGGGTTTTCTGGGTACAATCAAATCAGAATCTTTGAGGAAGGATCAGGCCAAAACTACATTCATAACTCCTTGGGGAACCTACTGTTATGTTGTCATGTCATTTGGGCTTAAGAACGCTGGTGCCACATACCAACGGGTGATGACTTATATATTTCATGATCTTATACATAAGATTGTGGAATCCTATGTGGATGACCTTCTGGCTAAGGCCAGAAAATGCTGCGATCACCCAGAGGTGCTTCGTATCATCCTTTCTCGCTTAATCAAATACGGCATCACGTTGAATCTAGAAAAATGTGTGTTCGATGTAACGGGAGGCAATATTTTGGGATACATCATATCTTCATGAGGGATTGATGTAGACCCAGCCAAAATATGAGATGTACTGGAAATGACTCCACCGTTCAGATGAGTCTAGGCAACAGATATTTTCTTAGAAAAATCGGTGCAATCTAAAGGTTTATCCCTGATTTGACCTTTTCTATTCACCCAATCAACAATTTGTTGAAAAAGGATTGCTGCATTGATTGGATGGAAGAATGTAATGAGGCATTTGAGTCAGTTAAATGGTTCTTGCTGTCTCCTCCCACACTCATGCCTCCTAGGTCAGATCGCCCCTTTGATCCTGTATTCATGAGATATCTCATTAGCCTGCATGTTGGCTCAAGAAGATGATGATAAAAGAGAACGTGTAGTCTATTTCATTAGTCATAACATTGCTTGATTATGAGACACATTATACACAAGTAGAGAAGGAATGCCTTGTATAGTCTTCATGACAAAATGCTTAAGACATTACATGCTAAACCAAGAAACAAGGGTTATTGTTAAATCAGATCACCTACGGATGTTTCTCACACAAGGATCCTTATCTAAGAAGGTTGGACGCTTCATAACTCTGATGGGCAAGTTTGAGTTAACATTTGTTAATCAGAAATCTGTCAAAGGACAAATCATTGCAGACTGGTTGGCTGACAACCCATTTGATGGAGGTGATCTAGTAAATTTAGACTTTCCTGATGAGTGTGTGTATTTTTTTAAAACTAAGCCTCCCATTTCTGCATGTCCATGGTACACTGACATCATTAATTTCATAGTGGACCATACATATCCAGAATGGGTAACCTTGCAGAAAAGAAGACGGTTGCATATAATAACCACCAAGTATGTCATCTTGGAACAAGTGCTCTATCGTAGAGCCTTTGATGGAATGTTGCTAAGATGTGTTGACGAAGAAGAATCTGAAAATATTCTTTATGAATCACATAGCAGAGTATGTGGAGGTCACTTCGCGGCCACACCACTACTTGGAAGATACATCAGATGGGCTATTTCTGGCCCACGCTAGAACATGACGTGGTAGAGTTTGTGTGTAAATGCCATAAATGTCAAGAGTTCTCCCATGAGATCCACATACCGGCACAGGCTCTACAACCAATTGCAACACCATGGCCCTTTTCCACATGGGGCCTGGATTTGATAGGGAAATTCTCTCCCTCATCAATAGATGGTCATAACTTCATAATCATGGCCACATAGTACTTTACTAAGTGGGTAGAAGCCATGCCTCTTACCACCATGCCTGGATCAGTAATCGCAAAGTTCATTATGAACCAAATTATTTGTAGGTACGAGGTCCCACAAGTCATTATCTCAGGATAATGGCACATCCTTCAAAAATGATGAGGTACGTGAACTGTGTGAAAAATTCAAAATAAGTCACCACATGGCTTCTCTCTATTATCCTCAGGCCAATGGACAGGCTGAGGCTACAAACAAGACATTGAAGTCTATTCTCCTTAAGACCATCAAGGAGAACAAATGAGATTGGCATTTAAAGATTTTTCCAGCCTTGTGGGCCTATCAGACATCGGTAAGAACACCAACAGGGGCACCCCCTTTTCTTTGGTATTTGGTGCAGAAGTGGTTTTACCACTCGAAGTCAAGATACCTAGTCTCTGTATATCGTTGCAAGGAATTCTGGGAGAAGAAGGCTATCGAGAAGCGTGACTCTCTCAGCTAGAAAGTCTTGATGAGGCTAGACTCAATGCTGAACAATGACATAGTGTTTACGCTGACCGGATGGCTCGGAAATACAACAAGAAAGTCTATGAGCATGAAATATATGAGGGAGATTTGGTTCTAAGACTTGACAACTGAATAGACAAAAAGACCGGCGAAGGAAGGAAATTCAGACCCAGGTGGTTGGGTCCATATCGAGTAATAGAAGACTACAAAAATGGGGCATTTCACCTGTGTACACTAGAGGGTGAGGATTTTAATGAATCTGTGAACTCTCTTCACCTGAAGAGGTATTACACATGATCCATTAGCATTTTCATATGTACATTACTGCATCTGCATTGCATTTTCATCTTGCCAGTTCATTTTGTAAAATTTGTGATCAAGGGAATTATTCTTATAGCAATTCCTAAAAACTTCTAAAAACATTGGCCAAACATTCATATCATACCCCTACAAATCTCCACAGTGTCATCAATTGTGTCCAAATCATTACATCAATCCAAACAAGATAAGACAAAGTTTTGACAGTAACCATACCAAGGCCTGCATACTTGGTTCTACTTATAGTCTCTTTCTAGGTTAGGTGTCTTTGCCTATAGTCTGTTCTAGAAGCTTCATGGTGTTGCATCTATCCCATAAACATCTCTTTAGAAATAAGAACATTCTAGCCATTTTTCCTAGATAAATAAGTCAAATGCAAATCCACAAAAAATTTTATTTTACACATTTCTTTTCCCTACCAACCTTCGGTGTTGAGCCTGTGTCTCTTACTAGTGATGTAGGGTTGGGAAAGGAGAGAAATTCCCTTACTCGCCTATGCCTTGTCCATGGTGATAAGCCCATACTTCCTACTGGTAGCATGGGGCAAGGTGTAGGGGGTCTCTTTGAAAAACTTGAAAGTTAGAAACAGTTCATTCAAATATTGTGAAATCATAAATCAAAACAAAGTGAGTTAGATGTCCAAAATTCCAAAAGAGCTTAAAACCTCAAAACCAGATTTTGTCAACCAAGTGGCCATCTACGGATCTAAGTCTAGATAAACTAGAAAGCAATTCACATTCTAAACTATGAAGAAAACTTGAGTAGAGTGAGGTTGTAGTGTCCCAATTTGGTTTTGTCAAAACCTTGTCTTTCTCTCATCATTACCATTCAACAAATTTCATAACTTGTGCCCTTTTTGGCTCTTGGTGTTGAGCCCTCACATCTTACTGGTTGCGTGGGGTTAGGAGTGGGGCAAGTTCATTCACTTATCATATCACTGTATAACCAAGTTTTTCCAAAACAATACGAAGTACCAAAAGATTGTTTAAAGAAACTAAAGTTCAACATTACAATGTGTTTGCATTATCATATATCAACATTATAAAATACAAAAAAGAAATCATTCTGTTATCATTCACATCCACTGCATACATTCTGAAAAGCATAGAAAAGTGGAAATTCTAAACATCTAGAGTACACATGTGAGATAAGCCAAAAGGAAGTCAACTCAGATACAATGGATTACCAAACCAAAAATAAGAGTCTGTATATATCATGGTGAGTCAAGTTTGTATACAATGCCATCACACACTAGGCGTGGTCAAAACTCTCAATGAGCCCAAAATATACAAAAAAAAATCATATAATGCTCAACAAAATTTTAACAAAGCAATAAAAGGCCCAGTGGCCTGTCAATCCCTCTGGGATCCCTTGGATGGTGCACGACCACGTCTGGGACTCCTACTTGTGCGGCTATGATGATGATGGGAATGAACCGAATGGTGTGAGTGCTCATGGTGGTAGCCGTTGGCTGTGGTCTTGCTACAGAGTGGCTCTACCTCATCAATCACTCATCACTGCCTCATACCCATCCACCTGAGTATGAAGGGAGGTCATCACCTCCGCTACTCTCCAGACAGGTGCAAACACATCAGTATGTCTGTCGGCTGCTAGTGGATGGCCTGAATCCTCAGTCAACTCATCTCAGGTCTTCCCTGAGGGGATCAATAGGGTGTCCATGCACACCCATCAAATAAGCTCTCGCCACTCCTGTGAAGTCACTGCAAGCAAGAAAAGAAGAAGAAACAATGAGTTAGAAAAAAACAAAAAAAAGTACCAACTGACATTTCCAACTAACAAAGTTGAGAGAAGAGTATCAACATACTCAGATCTCTAGGCATCCAGGTAGGATCAGTGGCTTCCACTGCTACTATTGGTGGCTGTGGGGCCTCCCCAAAGCCAGAGGTGAGACACTGTCCTATCATGGACTCATCATCTCCCTCTCCATCTCGAGGAAGTGGTCCTCTAAGACCAAGGTCTCTCTCTCCGCACTTGCCTCCTCATGTGCTGCTCTCAGTATATCCTGAGTGTCATGCCACTCAGGATCACTCTCCTCCTCCTCCATATGGGCTACCTCACCAGCCTCACCACCTAACCCCTCATCCTCTGTCTCCTCTCCAACTGACTCCTCCTCAGTCTCATCTCCTGTGTACTCCTCAGAGTTGGAGTCTACATCAATAGGCTCATCCTCCTCTCTGCTGTAAGTAGGAGCAAGCCACAATCTAGAGTAAAGGTGCTCGAGGAGCACCAGCTACCCATCGAGTGTGAACCACATGCCTAACTATGCAATAGGCACACCTGGGGTAACCACAGTCTATCCAGGATCTCCTCTAGGGCCCTTCCAGGCCTCCTGAATAGTCCTGTATACTGGTGCCACTGGAGGAAGTATGTCAACATAAGGGAGGCCAAACTGCTGAGGAACCCAGTTGAATGGATGAATCTCAAATCTCCCTACCCTATCAACTAACTTCCCTTTGGTAGAGAAAGCTACCACTGTGGTCACTTTCTGCCCCCATAACCTTGCCATGTCCTAGTAGGGTGTGGTAGCCATGTCTTCCATAGTCAAAGAGGCCACTGGATGATGTGGCATCCTGAGAAACTGACATCACATGTCCACCTCATTCCCATAATAACCCCTGGATCTAACACTGGTATTCCCCTTCCATAAGGGGTGATGCGCTCATAGACCCAACTCATAACCAAGAGTGGGATGACTCAGTGACTGTCCCTATAGCCTGACTACCCTGTACAGGTCATGATAGGTAGTCCCTAGGATGTCTTCTCCCCAGGCGTATATATGGCCATGCCCCTCAATCTGTGTAATAATAGGAGCCCAACAGTAAAGGAGCGTGTCACCTCCCTTGTCCCCAATCAATCGAGAGGACAAGATGCCCATGATGGCTCTGTGAATGATAGGAATAGGAGCAGTGGCAATGGATCAGACCTTCATTCCCTTCTTCAAACCAAATGAGACAACTGCGACATCCCCATGTATGTGGCCCACTGAATGATCTTAGATTTGGACCCTACTATCTTCAAGGTCAATCTTGTCCCAAGTATCAGGAGCCAAGAATGTGGTATACATCCTCTAGGGTGATGGTCCACTCACCCCTGACACCTTACAACCAGGAAGTGTTCCGGTCTGCATCCCAGTAAGAAAATAAGTCACACAGTATGTGACTAGCAGGAGTGACATGGGGCACCCATGCAATCCTCCAAATACCTGCCCTCTGTAGAGTGTCCATCTCAGCCTGAGTCAACTGATCCAAAATCCCCGGGAGCTAATCACACTCCCTCTCATGAATCCAATGAATGTACTCCTCATGCATTCACCAAAACATAGAAAAAGAGCAAGTTACTAACGTATATCAAAAGGTAAGCTCACCAAAAATATGAAAAAACATCAAAAATCCAAAAAAATCAAGCTAGCACGCATTTTGGTCATTCTGTTAAGAACTGCCGCCCTGTGCAGGGTGGTGGTCCTGGACCGATTTCCTACTTAGGGTGGTGGTCCTGGACTGATTTTCCAAACGTCTTTAACCCTAAAAAATGCTCAAAAACACAAAAAAGACCATTTTGAACAAAATAAAAGACTGCCCCATGGGTGCCCCCCTAGAGACTCATTTAAGATAATAAATTTTGAAAATGATCCCCCAGGTAAACTTTTCAACATTTTACATTTTAGGTTTGAAAATGTAAAAGTGAAAAAAACCAACCTTAGAACACGCTGGTCGATCTCCTGCTCATGGAGGCATGATCACAATCTCGTAACATTTCGGCTGTACTCTCATCGAAAATGGTCACCGTGGGTCCAGAGCTCCAAAATCACCAAATCAAATAAGCACAAATGAATTGGAAAATGAGTTTGTTTTGATATATATATATATATATATATATATATATATATATATGAGTTGTTTTGACCTCGTTTTGAGTGTATGTTCACAGGGCTAGAGTGTTGGTGCAGGTATATCTCTATATCCCCACACAAATGGTAAGTTCCTCTTGTCATTTTGATTTAGTGTTTATTTTTTGATATTTTATCTATCTGCACTTGAGTCTTCTTTCCCTCTTGCAGGTATCAGGAGCTTGGACGATGACATTTCGACACACAGGCATGTCAGGTATAGCTTCTAACTCCCCATTTCAAGAACACCATACTCAGACTCTACGTTTTACACCTTTTCATGGCTAAGATGCTTCTCCGAGGGGGTAATATGTACACACCCAAAATTGCATGTGCTACATTGTCAGAAAACAGTTACAAAAGTCCCCAATGATGATTCACATCCTTTCAGAAGATGTTCGAGCTCCTAAACCCATATGCAGTGTATATTTGTAGCCTAGACATCCTTACTTATCTTTTCCACACTTTTTCCAGCTTCCTGCTTCATTCTGTGCATGTTTTGGCCTTTAGTGCCAGGACCGCCGCCCTGCCTGGGCGACAGTTCTGAGGGCAGGGCGGCGGTCCTAAGTGATTTTTCCAGATTCCATCATGCATGTTTTTAACATGCGACGATTCACTTAACTTCACTTTTAGGATGCGTTTGTGAACCGATTTGTCTAAAAATAGTTTTGATTACTTGGTTCTCCTTCCCTCTTCTATTTTTACATGTGCTTTAGTTAGTTGGAACTACCTCTTCTTGCCTTGTGCATGAAGGCACATCCCAACCCCAATTCTTATATATTCCATGCTTGTGTTCAAGCAAAAGGCCTGAGAATTTTTGTGTATCTTGCATAGTATTGCTGCCACAATCCTGCTAGGAATTGCATAGCCAAGCTCAGATCTCTTGTGCTATCTCTCTTCTACTTGCATTGCAACCAGACTACCTTCAAGCTACCATTGCTCAAGTACCTTCTTCTGTTGTTTTTCTTGCATTCCTAATTCCTTGGACTCATATGAACACACAAAGAAAGAAAGGAACAAACTGAGGGGACAGACACAAATACAACCAGATTTTCCAAAGCTCTTGCTTATCCAGGTTGGAATTACTTGTTTGTTTGCTTCATTTGCCAAATTGTCAATTTTGAATCATTAGTTTCAATTGCATATCAAATAGAGTAGTAAAATTGTTCATTTCAATTGATTAGGTAATTACAAGTAGATCAAATCATTAGAAAGTTTTGCTCTTTGACATTACCAGGGAAGTTGTGGGGAACAATAGCTCTTTTAGGGTCATGATTTTTTCTTCACCTATGAGAGAGGGTTTGAAGGGTTTTGATTAAATTAGGTTATTTGTTTTAGATTTAGATTCACATATTCACACAAGTAACTAGATACATCTAGCTAATTACTTGTATTTAGTTTGTTTATTAGATTAGAACGCATTGATTAAAAAATATAAAAGATAAAAAACATTTACTTTTGTTAGATTAGTTTGACTTTCATTGTTTTTCTCTGATATATTGTGAAAATGCCAAAAACATAGATTAGATTTCCTTTGATAGTTAGTTTGTTTTATCAAGATCATTTCAATTTCATTTTGCATGACCATCAATGGCCCACAACAAGAAAAGACGTACAATTGTGATCCTTTGGTCCCAAAACCCAATGAGCCGGAGTTGATAACAGATATTGATACAAGTTTATGTTTGACAGTCCTACGCACACCTACTACATTCTCTAAGAAAATAGAACAACTAAACATGCTAAACATCATTGCTAATCAAGCCTACGATTATTGGACTGCTCCTGGCAACAGGGTTTGATTACGCACATGACCATAACAGGACCACAACCTCCACGAGTTTTTGGTTGTGATCCTCAGGTCCCACAACCCAATGGGCCTGCTAACCAATTAGATATCGACACTAGTTTGCATGCATCAGTATTTAGATCATCACCACTTCCACCTGATATCATTGCACAACTTTCATTATTGAACATAGCAGCCGATCAGGCTAAGACTTTCTGGACTAGACCAGAAAATCATCCATAGTCCCCATGTCTTCATTACGCCTATCGTTCTTACTTCCACAAACTTGTCTGGAAATCTATATGAGGTGCACGTAGGTCACTTTCCACGTGTTCAACAACCAGTGAATAGAATCTTGGCAGAGATCAATATTGACTGGAGTCTCTGAGCAGCTATCATATCAGATCGATCCATCACACCACTTCAAGTTAGGAGAGAATTCTTTTCCTTAGATTCACAGATCCTGTTATTACATGTCAAAGATATAAGGTTGCCTCATTAGATTATCCATCATCACCACACATACACATCCATTTCTATTCTACACCGGCTATCTCGACACGACCTTGGGAAGTCAAGTGCGAAGAAGGTCACGTGTTGATTTTATTTTATACAGTAACCAACATGAATATATAGTTAAAACCATGTATGTTAACCATACATATTTTTAAACATAACCATTTCTAAGGCTCAAAAAGTTAAAGAAATTGATATTAGCTAATTCTAGAAGCGAAAGCATTTTCAAAGAAGGAATTACCAAATAACCTATTTCAAAAGTTCATGGTGGCATCCAATGCTATATAGTTTATAGTTAACAAGTTGTCTATTGTTTGCATAAACAATTAGTATCAACATAATGATACAAAAATTAGAATCGATGCTTAATCTAGTCAATGATGGCATAGCCTAGAGGTCGCTAATCCACATGAATATCTCAAAATTGTTGTCTGCCAATGGGTGGTTCAACAGATATAACAAAACCCTAGCAGCCGCTACAATTCATTTAAAATACATAATTTTTTTTGATTTGTACTTACCATATTACCATAGAGACCAGTATGCATTTCAATTATGCTTTCATTTTCCATAACATGAAATCATTTATGAATTGATTATTTTTGTTTGCAATATATCTTGCATAAAAAAACTAGCAGCTAGTAGGGTCTATGCAAGCCAAGCCGGAAGTTCATTTGGTAAGTGGTAGCTACCTAAAGTGCTAATATTGAATTTACCATTTTACCACGTAGATCACTATGTTTTTTTCAAATAAACTTTCATTTTCCATATCAATAGATATATTATGAATAGATTGGTATTTATTTCAAACAAATCTTGCATCAAAGGATCCAGCTGCAGATAAAGAAGATGCAATCCTACACACAAGACCCATTAGTAAGTGGTAGACGCAAGATAAAATGTTGATTTTTCCTTTGGTTAGAATTGATATGAGATTGATTAAAAAAATTATTTACTTCTCTGTAGTTAGCCACAAGAATTACTTGCTTATTTTAGATTTGGAGGGCTTGATGTATGAGAAAAACCAAACACCCTCTAGGGGCATGTCATTCAAGTTTCGTAAAGAGACTAGCAATGTGCAAGGTGGTCTAAAATATTTTATAAATTCATTATCGACAAAATTTGAAATGGGATTATGGTCAGACAAAATCACTTATGTTGATGTTGAACAACTGATAAAGGTCTTCAATAAAAAAATATCGATTGACTTCAATCGAGTAGTCACATGGGAAAAAGAACATTGTGATATAGTCGATGAAATTGCAAAAAAGGATCTAGAAAAGGTTTGGAGTATAAAATATGTTTCCTATAGTTTTGAAGACATAATGTGTATTACATTAGGTGCAAAGGGAAACCTACAAAAGATTTTATGGTTGGGATGACAAGCAAAAGAGAACATTGTTCAAAAGATATGTGGTTTATGACTGATTTGTACAAAGACTTATCACTAATAGTGTCAAAAGGATTGAATGTGGTAGAGGGCATCAACTATTTAGAGTGAGTAAATGCTTAATAAAAAGTTAACATTTCAAAATGTTATTGTGATGATACAACTTAACATTGTAAATAAAATAGATTCATATGTTTTTGTGATGGTTCTGCATAACTATTTTATACACTGAGATTGTACGATTATAAGTTGGGAGAATTTAAATTTTCCCTGATTATAAGTTCAGAGAGTGACTTTATAAGTTGTGAATGAGAATTAACAAAAAATATTTATTGTAACAAATACTTGATCAATTTTTATTAATGAAACATGTATTCCTAAATTAGTTCTGAGCATGATTAAAAAATAGTTTTTGTTTCAATAATAGAAAATCTATACCACTTTCCAATGCAATAAAGTAGCTACAATACAATATGTAAAGACTCATCGCGCAGAAACATTACATTCTATTCAAAAAAATATTGCACAAAAAAATATTCCTAGTATAACAGTAGGAAATGAGGAACTCCTTTAGATTTTTTACCTTCGGCATCACCTAAAACCATTTGATTTTTCATATAAAAATATGGAAAGGGTCTTGTTTTTTATTTTTCAATTGATTCACCACCCTCAACCATTTGATTTTTTTTTCATTTGCAGATTCGAACACATGCAACAAACATGAGACTAAGCATATTTGATATAAATAGTGTTTTGGCACACACCCTCCATAAAGTTGATTCAACATTTAAATAGTTAAAAAATTTTGTCGGCATCAAGCTCACAATTTTTTTTTTCTTAGACCTAATGTGAAAGACTTCTTGTAATGGTGCAAAAAACATTTCAAAATAGCAATATAGAAATTGGCGATAAAGTCAAATGTTGATGACATGATGCATTCATTCCTTCAAAACATTGTCTAGGAGGTTGCAAGCTTTGAGTTCATATTTACACAAGAAGATTATGTCAAGACCAAATGCTCCGACTATGAAGGTTATGGGAATCTCAAATTATATTTCAAGAATCTTAACTTTGTTTGGTCATGATTTAATGCATTGTACAATTGTAAAAATACAATGCTTGTAGACGACTCTTTGGAGAAAAACAAGTTCAATGATGTTGCAAACTACATAATTGCTGAAACATTTAACATAGATTCTAAGTCAAAAGAAAAATAATTATTAGATGTGTTGTGGCCTTTGTTGTAACAATTGAAGGATGTCAAAGATGTTCGGGATTATATTAGATCACAAAAACAATTATAGGGAGCTTTTTTTATTTGAGCTTTACTATGTTTTGTATTGTTGATTTGGAAGCCCATCTTTGGGAATAGTGTTACATTATAAATTCAGATTATTCTTCAAATATTTTACTGTAATTCTACCTTTAGTAAAGGAATTTCAATTTATCTCATAGCTATATTTAAATACTAAAATATATATGAGATAGTTTTACAGTTAATTTTAAATAAGTTCATATCCATATTTGAATACGATAAATTTTATGCCATGTCTCTTACAGTTGATTTTATATCTAAATTTAAATATGAAAATATACTTGGTATGGTTTTGCAATTAATTACAATCTCTTAAACTGGATCATCTCCCTCTACTAATTTCTTCATAACATCTTCATAAATTTTATGGTTGTGCTAAGGTTCAATCACACCATAATAAATGAAGTAAATTTGATATCTAACTTTAAATATGAAAATATATCTCGAATGGTTTTATAGTTAATTTCATTCTCCTAAATTGAATCATCACCCTCTTTAAGTTTCTTCATAACATCTTCGGTAATTATTTGGTTGCCCCAAGGTTCAGTTGAACCATAATAATTGAATCAGGTGTCTCACATCTCATGAATGTCATTATCCTAGCATCTACTTGGCAAAATGGCATTTGAAATATTCAAATTTGCATAGTTTAATCTTAAAAATATCTTAAAACTGATAAGAGCATTATTCCAAAGAAATTATTAAGCCTAGCAACCACTAGCCCTTATAAAACAGAACATGTATCTGTTTTATATGGGCTAGCAGCCACTAGACATTATTTCTCAAATTAATGTTGGATTCCCTGAAATCATTAAACATTTTTTCACAGATTCATAAATTTCATTCATGACTAGATATATTGGACTCCAGAAGGAGAATTAACAGATTCTAATATTTTGATTTTCAGATTCCAATATATGTGATTTTTGAGTACAATTAATATCAATATAGGTGATTTTAGATTTCAATATATGTGATTTTGGAATCCAATATATGCGATTTCGGAATCCAATATGTGCGATTTTGGAAACCAATATGTGTGATTTTGGAGTGTACATAATTCCAATATTTAACATTTTGGAATCCAAAAATAGTAATATTGGATTCCAATATTGGTGATATTTTTTAGCGGCTCGGACTGGAATAAGTCTAGATTTAGTGAAATAAGCGTTAAAATGGGATAATTCTAAAAGATGATTTTTTATGATTACAGGAGCGATTTGGTGTGATTCAGTTTCATGAGCACCAATATTACGCCTTATGGGTGTTGGATACTTTTCATCGACATGATTGGTCACTTTTGGAGGACTTTGGTATGTTTTATTTAGTATTGATGCTAGTACTCTGAGCAGACAAGGTGTTATTGATAGTGTTGATAGAGAGTTGACACTCAGACACGAGTACCTTCCATCTCCTGACATGAAAGATGACTACGACCTTGGAGGATGTTTACCATATATGTAAATCCTGATTACTGGGGATCCTATCTATTATGAAATCATGACAATAGACTATGAGATAATTTGAGCAATAGGATGGTCTGACCTACCTAGATGGCATCAAATTAACATAGTGCTTGCCAAGATTTATAATCAAGACATGATCAAGGATCTTCCTTTAGTCTTGATGGATCTTGTCGGCGGTATCTTGCTACTTGACAAGAGTGGGCACTACTTTGTAGTTAGCTACATGAGCATCATTACAAACATGGTAGAGCATAATCAAGTGTTTACACAGGGATATCATGTTTTGGTATAATTATATAAGGATCTGCACTTGGTCGTTCATAGAGAGGGACAAAGCATAGGCCATACAACCCTTCTATAGATTTGGGTCTAGGAGTACATAGGAACAGGTCGACTAGTTGGGATGTTTGAGGCATTGGAGGATGGTGATCCATGAGTATTTGTATGGATCCGATCAAGAAGGGGTCATCAGGGCTACAACGAGCTACTGGTGTATAAGAGGGCTATATATGAGATAGTGCTAACAAAAATCACATGGAGGCCTTACTTTGCCATGCAAGCCCAACCAAATATTTATGTAGGGTTGACATATGAATGTATAGAGTGTTGTCTAGTCGGTCACTGAGATTTCCTTATAGAGCACTAAAAGCTAAACAAAGTTCTTAGACTTATCAGTTACACATAGGGGGTTCTTATAACATCACAAATATTTTCTCATGTGACTAGAGAGATCTAATTATGGGGCCCATGCTAGACATAACCATGGCCGCAATAGATTGGGCCAAGATGGCCCAGATAGTTTGGGACATGAGGAGAGGTATCATGGACCCTGGGACTAAAGGTGAGTATTGTGTATGGTATTAGTAGTTTAAAAATGTTAGGCTGATGACACCGAGATAGACCACTCAATGTAGTCAAGGTAATAATGTTGGTGCATTGAAAATGACATCTTTATATAACATAGGGAACTATCAGGATATTCACAAGTGCGAGTGGTCAATGTGGTAGGCAGAGGAGCTGATGATGGGAAGTGACATAAATATGTCACAGTTAAAACAATTCGACCAGCTCTAGGTCTAGGGCACATTGTCTTTCCCGCATTAGTCAAAAGGTGTAGGAGCTCCCCAGTAGGCATTATTATCCAAAGCTCACCTATAGCAAGGAAAAATAACAAAGCAGTCACAATGAGAAGTGTCTCGGGGAGTGGAGATGGAGGGAGTAGTGCTGCCAAAGTGACGAGTACATCTCTAGTAGGAGAATGGGATAAATGGGGGACAAACCCAAGAGGAGATGGTGGAGATGGAGGAGATTGAGGTGGATGGTGGACCACTGTAGTGACCATTATGTAGCTATCCCTGAGCACCAATATATACATAGGTTTGAGCAAAGGGGTAGATACCTTAGATAGAACACAAGCTACACAATAGGCATTACATGTGCTAGTCACATAGATAGCGACCTGAGAGGCTGAGATTGTAGGGATGGTGGGTTAGGAACACATTGTAGATAGAGATGTAGAGATAATGTGCTTATCAGTAGAAGTGACTCGACTCATGATAAAGTTGACACAAATGACATACAAGTGGGATACCACTATATCTGAGTGAGATACAATGTGGAGTGAGAGGAAAAACCTCTAAGTGTAGACACAAAATCTATGTACTTGGGTACATTTCTAGGTTCCAAAGCATATTAATGTATACATGATTCCTAACCAAGAAAACTAGTGGTTGACAACTCCTTTTAGCCTTTTGGTTGCTTTATCTCTTACACTTTACTATTTCTAAGCTTGACTGAGAAACCTTTTCACTTAACACATCTTACAATTCTACCGACACTTGATTGATTTATCTTTTGATGGCCTCAGACACTAGCACTTAATTATTACAGAAGAACCCAGGTGCTTGTGTCCCTCATGGGCGCTCTTGTCCCTCTCTTTCTTCTTTTTACTCTTTTGGTTCCCTTTTGCTTCTTGGTCCCATTTTAATACTTTATGTCATCCTTTCACTTGTTAATTACAAAATTCAAACAAGGGAATCACATATATACTTACTTCTTTCAAATAAAGGACTAAGCATCATAAACATTACTTATCAACACCTAAGCTTACAAAAAGGCACAAGAGCACTACAAAGTACATATCTAACATATCCATACAAGAGTTAAGGGATGTATTGGTCTGTATACACTGCACAGGAGGGGTGTTTATTCTATTCCATCACACACATTCCACATATTCAGGATAACCTAGATCTATCTGGCTATCATCATGAAACTTTCATAAGGGAAACCTAGGGCATGAGACAGACAGACACACACACACACATGAAGAACTATATGGAGTCTAAGATGTAGTGCAACAATCAGCTGTAAGTTCACTCTTCAGGTGACCTACGGGGTAAGTGTGACTCCCCATTCTACATCATTTTTATTATATTTGATGTGGTTTGTATTCATGTGTAGGTAGTTATTTCTTTTGCAAGTTATAGGTGTAATAAATGATCTAACAGTGAAATCAGAGTGACAAAGAGTGGCTAACAACAAATGTCTTTCGACTAAGAAAAGATCATAACTTGAGCATTTTAGCATATACAGGCATCTAGATCAGTCGTTAGTGCCTGGGAAACTCTTGCCCTCATGCAGGTGCTTTCCTATACATTCCTAGGTTTTAGAACCACCGATGATCCATTTTGACACTTTTTCTAGCCTGTTTTAATAGATACATAGTCCCGATCACTTCTAGGTTATACAGAATCAACTAAGTCATCATCCCTCTCTCATTTACTTAGGGTTTTACATCTTTGAATGCTTATTGCTTACATGTTACTGTACTTAATCGTTTAAATATCATTTTTTATAGTAAGTTACTTTGAATTAATATTTAATTCAAATTAGATTAAATCATTTGGTGAACCCCAACTCGTGATCAACCACTCAGATCCTTATTTTACCTATTCTATTAGATTTTTATTTCCCTAACCACAAAATCTAGTTGCATCAAGGTTCATATTTCCATATATTATCTATCATACATTTCATTTGCATATTCCTTTCTAGGGTTTCATCCTTGGTCCTATCCTCTGGGTCATTTTGTAAGACTCTTATTTCACAAATTACCTTTTCTTTCATATCATGGCCCCTAAAGTTCCTAAAGTCTCCTTGTATCAATTACTTCAAACACACCTAATTTGTAAATATGCTCTCATAAAATTCACACACAAAATGTACCTCCCTTGTGATATGCCACCTTCACAAGTAAGACAAATTTTCAATCATATCTCTAACCCCCTATTAGTCCTGATATCATAACCAATCAATCCATCTTTGAGTCAATTCAAGCTAATACCTTTTTTCAAGATAAATTTCAAGCTAATGAAACCATAATTACATCCCTCATAGTTGAAATCCAACATCTCAAGGATTATTCTCATGCACATGATAGTTATTCTTCTACACCTCATCCTGATCCCATGTCTACTACATGTGCTCATACAAGTGAGGTCAAGGTATTACCAAAACAAGGACCTGTCAAGTTTGATCGAATTACTAGGAAACCCAATATTCTCTCTGAGATACTCAATCAAAAGTTAATCACATTTCCACCTACTCATTACCACCCTCCTTATCGGATTAAAAAATACAAAGGTCACTCATTTTATAATTATCATAGAATTAATGGACATTGTGACAATGATTGCTATGCTTTAGAACAAAGAATCATGAAAAGTGAGAATGAAGGCTTTATTTAATTTGTTACACAACGTTATGCTACACGCTCTTCTCCAATTACCAAAATCCAATGGGTTCCCAACTATGATCCCTCTATGTATAACAAACATCATGAAATAGTCACTCATGTTCCTTCTCCAGTAATGCAAGAGTCACACAAGCCCCATCTAGGGCCAAACCATCAAAGAAAGAAAAAATAATTCCCTCATCAAACTCCTAAAGTTAAACTTATAATTCCTCCTTTCGATCTAGATAATGCCTATGTAGATGACTGGGACCCAAATGAAGCTAACCATTTGATATATCAGATGAGATTTTTGGTAAATTAGATTTCAATCCTAGTGATGTTGTTGACTCCAATGTTGATGTTGGCCATACCCTTGATTCTACTTACCATTGTGATGACCATAATTTTTCTCATGAAACATTTCAACATTTTCCACCTTGGCATGGTCTCTCTTCCATCATTGGATAGATCTCTATCACTCACACACTTAGGGGGCATCATCCTTTCTCCCCCCTCCATCACTAGTGGTCATCTCTATCATCTACTCATAGATTATTTACTATACTTCAAGCTTTGTACTTCACGGTAAATATTTATTAACATCTAATATAAATCACATACAAAACCTTTGCCACTCGATGAAACACTCTTGTTCTATGGTTCATACTTGATTGTTGAGGGCACAATTCCTAATTGAACCTCACGTCACACACATCTACTGGGGGGCAACAAGACTCCCCTTTTCTGCATATATTTCATATCACAAAATCCCATAACTTTCACACAACATCTGCACATCTTGGTTGTCTTTACTCTTGTTAACTTATCCTACTTACATGTTGAACTTTGTTTCCTATGCTAGTTGGATACTTAACATGTCAGTATATTTTTCTGTACACACATGCACATTCACATGGTATCTTGAGGCTAATTCACGACCTTTACAAATTTTTAAACGATGCATGATGCTCGAAACCATTATTTACCGGTCCCACCAAGGATCCTGGGGGATCTACATTTGCTACCCCCCTACTACACTCACAGGTCCTATTGTTACAATAATTACTTTTTCTTGTCACTGTCAATTAATTTTCACTGATCTATACATGCTTTGATATACCATTTATCTTTCTAATAGGCTAATGGGTGCTTCATGTGTAGGATTTTCCTTGCAAGATACTATACAACCATGGTTATCTGTTACTTCTTGTTTGCTATTATTTTTCTTTGTTTGCGGGTTACGTCTTATGTGTTACTTGATCATTGTTTGCTTATGGCCACTTCGGCCCTGAGTGTCTTGTGACATTGTGAATGATGTCCCATGTATGAAACCCACTTTTTGTGGTTCCTCTTATCTTCATAGTTTCCTGATACATAGTATTCTATTATATGCTAGCTCGTTTACACTAACACTTATTTCTAGCATATATTGTTTACATGTGCCTTGGTTTCTACCATGCACATCCCCTACCCCTAGAGGTATCCAATCTATGATATACGTAGAAACCTAAAATCCTCTTATATAGTTTTGATGCTAAAGTGGTACTAACTATCATCTATCTCATCATTTCTATTATAATTAGTGATACATGCTAATTAACTATCGTTTCCCTCTATTTTTTTTCAATTAATGACACTTCGTTAATTAACTAGCCTTTATCACATTCCAAATGCCAATTAACGACACTTCACTAGTTATAATCATATTCGAACCAATTAATTAACTATTATTAGTTAATTAATCCTTTTTTAAACAATTCATTTAATAAATAAAAACCCTTTTCTTTTGGCTAACTCTTGCAATTTCAAATGCTTCAAATCATATCAAATTACTCCTAAATCACCTCCAAATAGCCTATAAAGCTTATTCTAGACTATTAATTAATCCTATTTGATTAATTAAAGCACCCTCCAACTCCCATGAGTTACTAATTACTTGTTTATTATTCTAAGCAATGCTTAAAAAGTATAAATCTACTTTATCCTTTATCCCAAATTCATTAGGATTCAAGATTTTCCCAAATACAAAAGCTATATAAAGGACCAAACTCCTACCTTCACACCTTACACCCTAATTTTGTTATTATTATCATAAAACTTATGATTAAGAGCCTTATCCATTGATTTAGAATAACTTGTTCATCTCTTGCATAACCATTTCTTCAAGATTGAATAGTAACAGAAAGATCTAAACATGACATTGTAGCCATTTCTTAGTGAGATTCTTTCATCATCTTGAAGCAAACAACACAAATTTGAATTGCTTGTGATAAATTCATTGATTCATATTTTAAAAGGTAATCATTACATAAATAGAGCATGAAATGGTTGGTAATTAGATGAGTTCTTTCATGTTTAATTACATTAAATCTAGCATTCCTAATAAGCTCCATGATCAATATGATTTTAATGTTAGATTTTAGTTTAGCTCTTAGATTGCTAGGTATTAGTCTATTTCAATTAGCTAGGTAAAGTTTATATGAACACATTTGGCATGCCTGGTGGGACCACACTCCATTAGTCCTTTTCCTTTGATTTTCAATATTTTTAGATTAGTTTCAAATTTTTGGATTTGCTAACCCTCTTTTTGCATTTTTAGATAAATAGGAAGTTTCTTAACTAGATTATGGTTGAGGATTGCTTTGTTTTTTGTGCTCATTGCAAGATCAAAAGAGGTGAGGTACTATCAAATTTGGATTCAAATTGACAAAGTTTTGAGATTTTTGACATTTTTTTGTCAAAAATATCCCATGTTTTGGTGATGTACAGGAAGCTTGCGGTACTACTTGAAACTGCCTTACGCTACCTGCTTTGAAGCTTGTGCCTTACTGCTTGACCCCTCATACAGGCTCACTAATGGCTATGTCTTGTGCTAATGCTACTGACTAGAACCCCTTACACTAGTGCTATGCTTTTTTTGCTGTTGACTGATAATATGTTTTCCTGCTAATTTGTATGGATTGTGCTACCACTTAGGTGGCTTGCGCTACTGATCCTCTGGTTGCGCTAGTGCACCACTTTTTTTGTTTTTTGACACAAACTTATGCTACTGTGTTAACTCTTTGTGCTACTGCTCAAAGGATCATGCTACTACATCTAGGCTCATACTACTGCATTAACAGGCTCACGCTACTACTGTACAGGCTCACACTATTGTGTTTGGTGTTGAATTTTGGAAGGGTAATTTTGAAGATAAAGTACACTAATAGAAACATAAATTTAGGATGTTTGCAGGTTTTCAAAAAAATTTTTATGTAGGTTTCCTTTAACATTAGAAAACTAGTTATTTTCTAACAAGTTGATTAAGCTTGTAATGAAGAATCATGTTTCCATGTTTTTACTTAAGTTATACTAAAGCTTGTGTATGATATTCTCTTACACCTTAGAGTGATCTTAAGAATAAAAATCAGCTTTTAGTTTTCATTTTTCTAACATTTGGTTGAATTGGAAACTTAATCCTTCATTTTTTTGGCTTAAGGGAATGAACAATTTATCAAGATTTGTTGTATGGTTCATTTGATTGCAAAGCTTTACTTATACGTTTATCTAGTGGGATTAAATTGATTGTATATGATATTATCTTGTAGTCCTTGGATGATCTTGAAAATAAAAAAGCAACACTTAATTCTCTTTCAAATAATGTGATTTTACTTGGAAAATTACTGACGTTTGAATGTGCAGGACCATATACCGCTTTTTAAAGAAAAAGGGATCTTAACAAAATACTAACTGCCATTGTGTTGTAGGTTTGCTAATGGTGTAAAAAACCTACAGCTTTTAATATCAAGAATAAAAAACACACCACTTCTATTTAACAAAATGTATTTGCAGGTTTTGATTAAGAGCTATGACTTGTCTGCTTTAAACTAGGGGAAGTATTTTGGCATAAGCCATAAAACATCATTGTGAGGATTACCCCACGAACCCCAAAGTAGTCCACACGTTGAGAGAAACGGTGGACAGAAATGGGAAGCGCTCCACTTACACACTTGACTAGTTGGAAAACCTTTGTGAGATTAGCACCAGAATTCATGTTCACACGGACCCATATGGGGCCCAACTGAATGTCATTTAGTTGCTCATTGTATCAAAGGGGGTAAATTAAAGTTAGGATTACTCCTAGAATATTCCTAATGGGATTTCTAATGGATTTCTTAGCATATATCGCACTCAGTAAGATACTTGGTGAGTTCGCTAGACAGTGAAGCCAATAGGAAACCATTTTTCATAGGAGCCAAATTAACCTTATCCATCATGTTCTAAAAGAGATATCATGAAGCAAGATAACTTATTTTGGAGTCAAAACCTTGTTAGTTCGAACAAGGGGAGAGTCCATTGAAATTTGAGGCCTAGTGCTATTCATCATGAAACTTATGAATGTGTTACTTTGTCCTAGTTTTTCGCTTGTCCTAAGACAAGGTAGGAAATTCAGCTAAAGTTACGCCAAGTATTTTTTATCACCACTTGGTCTACTCCGTTATTTTCTTGTTGCCCATTTGTGACAAAAGAAAACATACATATGTAGTGCTATTAAAGATTGTGTCCACCACTTTTGTACCCGTTTACATCCTTCCTTATTGATTATTGCAATAGTAAGCATTGAAAGTGTGTTGGTTTGTATATTTTTTTAATCTTGGTATCCATTTTCTTGATACCCACGTCAAGATTATCATTATAGTTAGGTTATCTTATCATTGAATTCCTTTGAGTTGTTATGCTACTCGTATCATATCAATACAATTTGTGATACTT
Source organism: Taxus chinensis (assembly GCA_019776745.2). Taxonomy (NCBI): domain Eukaryota; kingdom Viridiplantae; phylum Streptophyta; class Pinopsida; order Cupressales; family Taxaceae; genus Taxus; species Taxus chinensis. Next base: position 178,055,769 of record CM034150.1, on the reverse strand, counting down.
ATGTCTTGTTTCCTTTGGGAAACGTGATTTGAGTCTTTAAGTTGTATTGTTATGCTACTCACATAAATAAAAGACTTATTGATATACTTAGACTTAAGTTTTGATCCCAACATTTCCTTGAGTTTTGAGAAAGTGTTGTCGTTACTGCTTCTTCGCATTGTGGTAACATCAATTTTGATACTAAAATATCTGATCTTTATCTATAAATAGCTTGATTAACGTGTCTAAATAGTGTTGTTGTGCTACTCACATTTGTAGCCTCCATTTTTAAGACTTGGAATTTGTTTGTTTCTAAAAATGTATCTTTAGTATACCTTGTTTGGAGATCGCGTCAACAACTTCTTAGTATTTAGCTCTTGTTTATTTTACACTTGACCTAAGTGGTGATATTGGGTTGTCACTATTTACACTAAACATGTACCTTGAAAAACACATGGAGTAACTATTATTGTGATTGGATCATAGTATTTTAATTGATTGTTGTGTCATATATACTTGTTGCTACACGTACCTTTATCAATGTGTCATTATTTATTCTTTTTATTTCTTTGGTTCATATTGCCTTTCAGACTTGTTACCATTCTTTGATTGACATTATTTGTGATGATTCAACATCATTATGACTGATAGGGCTATGCTCTAAGGTACCATTTTAAATCAACCTTAGTAAAAAAATTTTCATTATGCCTCCTACAAAAAGGATGGGGAATAAAAAATTAGGGTCAAATTGCTTTATATATGACAATTTAAATCCATTTTTTGAAGACAACACCATGGTTGATCATAGTGGTGGTGAGGAGAATTATCCTTGGGTGGACTTTGAATTTAACCCCATCCAAATAGATAACTTCTTATTCCAAAATAGAAATGAAGTTCTTATGCATGTTGTAGAGTTAGGGGCTAAACTGCAATATATGGTTGATCCCTCTCTCCTCACTAGAATGGTTCAAGGAGAGGAAGAGATGGAGCATCCTCTGTGTAACATTGATGAAATCTTAAACCTAAGACATGCTTCTACTTCCGACCAATGGAATGAGGAAGAAGTGCCTTCTCAAAGTGATGGCGGATTTCACACCCCTATTGTTAAAATACATTGTGAGGATAATGAAGAACATGTTAATCATAAGCAACCTCACTCTCATGAAATTTATAAAGAGATACCACACCAAGAGGTTACCTTAGAACAAAAAATACAAGCCCTTTCTTGCTAATTGGTAAGTTTGGCTTCACATCTTAATAAGGAATCAATGAAGTCTCCTAGACAAGAAAAACCTAGAGTGTTGTACCAGGATTTTTTATACTAAGACTTCTCGGTAGGAAAAATCTAAAGCGTCACATCAATATTTTTATAAAATGACGTTACCATGATATATTTGTGTAATGAAAAACAAAAACAATGAAAAACTTCTCTAGCTTCTTATAAAGATGGCGAGGGATCACTATTCACTTCCCTTGATCCATACCAGAGAAACAATTAGTTAGTATATTTATACCTAACTTACACCCTGGGATTACTTTCCACTTGTAGATGCATTGTGGAAACATGTTTTAAGAGGTTATAGAAAAGGGTAGCCAAATTGAATAAATTTTGTTAGAAAAAGGGACTTTAAAACCCTCTTTAAGTGATAATCACGATTCAAAGCCTAATGAAAAATCAAAATTCATTCCAAATAAGAATAATAACATCTAGGTGACAGTATAATAGACTCTAAAAGAGTACAGGTGGTTCAAAACTGTACTCCTTTGAAACTTCCTAAGGGACCTCCAACCCGCTAAGTTTAAACGACATAATTTCACCCCTCTATCTGACTCTATGTGATTAATATTAAAGAAGTTAGAGGAGGTTAACATGGTTAAATACCCAAAAAATATACCTTATGGGGATGACATACCTAAGCCATCATGGTTTAGATAAAATGAATATTGCACGTTTCATCATGTTAAGGGTCACAAAACTGATAAATGTTTGAACTTGAAACACTTCATCTAGGACTTAATTGAAATTGGTGATGTGGAAATGGATTCTGCTGCCCCTAGTAAATATTCCAACGTAAAATTGGGAATTTACAAAGAACCTTTCCATAAGCATAAAAAAGGAAAGGAAAAGTTGGATCAAGGATAGTCGTCCCAAACAAAAAATGCCAACTATGTTGCAAAGACTAATAAATTTTCTGATACCCTAATTGGTTGTGTTAACCTACCTTTTGAGCATATCAATACCATTAAGATTAAAATGAAGGAGTGCACTATGGAAACATGATGTGCTCACATTGTTATCTCAGAAACTCCTCTGCCTACCCTTCAAGATAGTTATTATGATGTTTTAGAGCAACTTGAGAAAACTACTGCTAATATTTCGATCTTAGATCTTCTTAAAATATCTAATGTTCACAAGAACATCCTTTGTAAAACATTATAGGGGCCAAGAGTGTCAGTTAATATTTACCCTACACCATTCTAAGCCATGGTCGCACATATTTCTCCAATAGAGTACATAACCTTTAGTCATGAAGAAATTCCTAAAGAGGATCCTAGCCATAATTTACCCTTACAAATTGAGGTCATTATCAATTGTAAGAAGATAAAAAGGGTGCTTATGGACAATGGATCGGGTTTGAATATTTACACTTTGAAACTGGTTTGATAACTAGGTTACACTGAAACTGATCTAGAAACTAAGGTCATCACCATCAAGGCATATGACAATGAAGAACAACAATCTACTAGCACGATCACTTTCTCGCTGGGTGTAGGGCCTACTACTCATGATACTAAGTTCCATGTTCTAGTCTTGGGGCTTCCTTACAACATATTGCTTGGACGCCCATTGATTCACACCATGTAGACCATACCTTCTACATATTGTAAGTGTTTAAATTTATACCACAAAGAAAAATTATCACTATTCAAGGGGATTATGAACCCTTTACTCATTGCAGAGAATTATCAAGTTCTTTTCCCATCACTTATGAATGTCCTTCTATAGAGATGGTCATTCCAATTCAATTGAAGGTGCTTACCTCACCATTTGATCCAGATACCTTGTCTACCATGATAAAAATGGTTCTATGTCGGATTCTCTTTTTGCTTCATGGGAGATGAAATTTGTTACAAATGGATATGGAGAATATGATCTCTAATAGGCTATTTTAGTTTCTAACCTTCCCCTATCACCCAAAGCACATGGTAGGCCTTGTTACAACTATCAAAGCCCAGAGAAAATTGTAATGTCAAATATTTTGCTGTTGGTCGTTTATTAGCAGATGAAAAGCTGTTTAACAATATTGTAGCCCATCCTTTAGATGATGAAATGGCTTCATGCTATCAATCACCTCAGTTTTTTATCCCAAATAAAATGATGCATACCATGAGATATAAAGGATATGGCTGCTGCATCAACAAACAAGGTATGTGGGAAGCTCTTTCAGTACCCCATCACAAGGTGTGTAGCTATGGTATTGGCATTCAGCCGTATGGGTCTCATCCCCTATAAGTTGAGGCTTCTAATTATAAGCCTGAGGATAGTTAGTCTGAATTTGAAAGCGAAACAAATTCCCAGTGTAGTCTTTACAAAGACCTTGCCTCCACAAACTTGTTCTCTGACATGGCTATCTTAACTATAATCCCTATCATATCCACTACTGTTCCAACATTATACCTTTTCTACCTATCATTTGTTAATTGGGACCAACAACAACATGTACTAAGTGACATTTTTGAAAATGATGAAGCCATAGGTGAGTTTCTGGGTCTTTGTGATGACATTCCAGTTGGTGATCATAATAAGGGTTTCTCTATCAACCTTAACACATACACGTATTTTGGGGAGGAGGCTAAATTATGTGATCATATAAGTAAAATAATACACAAGGGAAAAATTTCGAAAGAGAAGCCTTGTATAAAGAATATGTCTAAGTCCTACAGTGAAAACCTCTTTGAGGCACTTGCGGATAAACAAAAGGAAAAATCAATGGACAAAGAAGTTAAACAACTTGAAGGTGAAAATCTCATTGAGACACCTTTAGAAGAAGAATATCTCAATCTCCCCCCCGATCCTATGCGCATGGGAGAAGAATCCAAGTTTCTTGTGGAGGAGACCATAAATGTCAATATTGGTATAGAGGAATTTCCTAGAATGGTCAAGTTGGGAGCTTTGCTCTTGGCCCAAGAACATAAAACCTTTGTGTTGATTGTGCATGAATTTGCAGATATCTTTGCTTGGTCCTACATGGAGATGCCAGGGATAGATCTATAATTAGTAGTGCATAACCTCATTATGCACGCAGAGGAAAAGACTATAAAAAAATTCTCAAAAAGATGCATCCCCGTGTCACCTTATTGGTCAAAGAAGAGATGGAGAAATTATTGGCAGTAGGCTTCATCAAGCCTATTGATTATTTATAGTGGATTTCAAACATAGTCCCTGTATAGAAGAAACCCATTAGTATTAGAATCTATATAGATTTCAGAGATATAAATAAAGTTTGTCCTAAGGACGACTTCCCTCTTCATAATATCAACATGATTGTTGATTCAATAGTTAGCTATGAAATGCTATCACTCATGGATCATTTTTCAGGGTATAATAAGATTAAAATTGCTGAGGAAGATCAACATAAGATAACTTTTACAACCCCATGGGGGAAATTTTTCTATCAAGTCATGCCCTTCGGCCTCAAAAATGTAGGCACAACATATCCATGGGATATGACTATCATCTTTCACGATATGCTCAATGACATAATGGAAGACTATGTGGATGACATCTTGGGTAAATCGAGGACTAGAGAAGATCATCTAGCTATCTTATGACGCATATTTTAGCGTCTAAGAGACTATAAGGTTAGACTCAACTTGAAGAAATGTGTCTTCGGCATGCTATCAGGAAATTTTCTATAATTCATTGTATCACGAAGAGGAATTGAAGTAGATCATGCGAAGGTTATAGATATAACAGAGATGCCTCCTCCAAAAAAATCAAAAAATTGTGAATTCTATAGAGGAAGATTCAAGCAATAAGAAGATTCATCTCCTAGGTCATAGACAAGTGCCACTCATTCACACATCTTTTGAAGAAAGATGTCAAATTTCATTAGGGTCAAGAACAACAACAAGCATTTTCTTTGCTTAAGGAATATCTTTCCAAACCCCCTATTTTAATGTTGCCCACTGCAGGAAAACCACTACTACTATACATTTCTACTACTCAATTTGTAATTGGTGCCCTATTGGCCCAATATGACATAAAGTAGAAGGAAAAAGCTGTTTAATATCTTAGTCATAAATTGATTGCTTACGAGCTCAACTACCCGCAGATTGAGAAGGCTTGCTTAGCTATCATTTTTTCTTTTCAAAAAAATCACCATTATTTGCTGAATAATAAGATCAAGCTCATATCAAAGGTGGATCCATTGAAATAATTTTTATCAAATCCAACACTTACAAGAAAGATGGCTAATTGGATCATCTTACTCAACGAATTTGATATCGAGTATGTTCATCAGAAATCAATTAAAGGGGAGGTGTTGGAAGATCAACTAGCTGAGGCCCCTTTTCCAGGTACTAAACCATTGAGTCTGGAACTTCCAGATGCTTCTACAATGTACCTTGAGGAATCTATTATATGGAAACTATATTTTGATGGCTCCTTTACATTTCATGGATTAGGTGCAGGAGTGTGCTGATCACTCCTTCAGGAGATTTTATCCCCCAAGCATTTAGACTCAGGCTCCCATGCACAAATAATATAAAAGAATATGAAGCCCTTATTGTAGGGATGAAACTAATTATCAAGTGGGACATTAGAAAAGTGAATATAATTGGTGATTCTATGTTGATCATCAAACATGTAACTGATGAGTATAAAGTTAAGGATGAAAAAATTCTTCCTTAAAAAAATGGTTGACACTTTGAAGGATTTCTTTGAGAAAATTACATTTGAATAGATCCCAAGAGGATAGAATCAAGTAGTGGATGCTATGGCCACAATAGGGTCTATGTTACGCATCCCACCTAGGAACAATGACATGTCATTCTTCGTCAAGCATCTACGAATACCAACATATGACATGTCAGAGTCCTGTTTGGTATGTGAAGTTGTTGGTCCCTTTTCCCCTTGGTATAGTGACATTTTTAACTACCTTCATGATGGAACCTTCCCTCTAGACATTTCCCATTCTAACAAAAAAAACCTTATCCAGTGTATAGCCCACTACACCTTACTTGGAGGCACTCTCTACCATAGAGGGTATGATGAGAATCTGTTGCACTGTCTTAATTCAGACAAATCCATCTTAGTGGTTAAGGAGGTGCACGAAGGCATCTATGGGGCCCATATGAATGGGATAGTCCTAGCTAAAAATATACTAAGAGTAGGCTATTATTGGCCTACCATGGAGAATGATTGTTGCAAGTATGTAAAGAAATTTTTGCAATGTCAGAAATATGGCAACTTGATACATGTGTCAGCACAATCATTACAACCTATTACAATACCATGGCCTTTTTTAAAGTGGGGATTCGATCTCATTGGAAAAATTTCCCCTACAATCTCTAATGGCCATATGTTCATTATTACTATTTTTGAGTATTTCACAAAGTGGATAGAGGCTATTCCTCTTACCTATGTTAAGGGTGCACAAATATCCAAATTTATAATGAAACATATCATTTTCTGATACGACATCCCCTCTGCCATTGTAGTTGACAATGTTAAGTCATTCAAAATTAAAAATGTAAAGGCGTTGTGTCAATGATTTCAAATCCAACTCAAGTATTTAACCCCTTATTACCCTCAAGGTAATGGGCAGGTTGAAGCCTCAAATAAAACCCTTGTTCATATTATGGAGAAGATGGTGAATACAATGGGTCGTAATTGGAATTTGTAAATTCATCCCACCCTTTGGGCTTATAGAACATCCATCCACACCCCTACGAGTGCTACTCCATATTCCCTAGTATTTGACACAGAAGTCATATTACCCCTTGAGATCGAGCTCCCCTCTTTACGCATAGAGCTAAGAGATTACTTGGATAAAGAGGACTACAAAGTAGCTCGACTAGCATACTTAGAGCTATTGGATGAGAAGCACCTTCATGCCCTTGATAACCTCAAAGTATATCCGAATCAAGTGCATCGAAGTTACAAAAAAAGAGTGATACCTCACCAATTTGAGGTAGGAGACCTTGTTTTAAAGGAAAATCAGTTCAATACCACCAAGGACCATGAAAAGAAAGGTAAGTTTGAGTCGAATTGGTTAGGGCCATATGTTGTGGTCACTAAATTTGGTTCCGGTGTATACAATATTGCTCACTCTGATGGTGATGAAGTTCAGGAACCCATGAATGCCATGCATCTCAAGTGTTTCTATGCTTAAGTATGGGGTCCCTAAAAAAGTACAACAAAAAAAATATAAAATCAGAAAAAGTAAAGAGAAATCAATGCGTCCAAGTGTGAAAACCACACAATTGTGGCACTTTGGACAAGTCCTTTGGTGAAAACTAGTTTTCAGTGCCATTGGAGGGTTTGTTGTTCACAAGCATCTCAATATCTAGGATTATGATGGCTTTATCCTAAGCTAGTCTTTTCCTGTGTCTGAGATACTTTTGAGCCTATCCCTCTTGGCCTTGATCCAGCTAATCCTACTTTTGTATGCAACAAGTTTGCATTTGTATATTCCCATCTCAGGCCGAGGGAAAATTTGCATTGTCACTTCTTGAACATACGCGTGGAATTTTTCCCTTGTACATCCCATCTATCACTGGGGGCATCCACATTTCTTCATTTTCTTGCACATAGCTTCAGAAACTTCTAGAAAATCACAAAAACATTCGTATAACTTTTGAAAATACCAAAACATTCAAATATGTTAGTTGGAAAAGTCAAAACATTCAAATATGATTCATAGAAAACTAAAAAATAATATAACATTGTCTCAAGATAATACCAAAAACAATGTAAAACGTTTCAAAAACTGTACCGTAAAAACAAAGTAGTAGTTTGCTTACTTTAGTTGTTTGGTTATACATAGTTTTGTTGTGTGCTTTAAATTGGATTCATTTTCTTGCTTAGATTAAGTGTTACTTTAATCTGTTATGGAGTGCATTGGGTTCATTTTTATCTTGTATACTTGTACATAGCTGTGTTGCTTTGATTATATTTGATTAACTTTTAACTTGTGTTTTTCTTGTTTGCTTGTACAGTTTGTTATCATTTCATAATCAATAATCATATAGCATCACATCTAAACATCATCACATATCAATAAATGCTAAGCTACATCATCATACAAATGAAAATTAAACATGTATGCTAAGCTAACATCATATAATATCCAAAAGAGGGGCAAGAGGGATCACATTCTATTCCCTCTCGCCATAGACCATAATAAAAACATGGGTTAAACATGCTATCTCATAAACATAATAAGCAATAAAGTAAAGAAGTTCTTCATCATCATATATCCATTTAAATACAAATGTCCATGTACAAAATAAATATGTTTTGATATACATTAGATACAATAAGCCATCATGGGCATGGATAAAAAATGTTCCTTCATCACGAGGCATAATAAAAAAAATACATAATACATCCATACAAAAATGTGCCTTCATCATGAGGCATACATAAAAAATAGTACATCAATATAGAGTCATGGATGACTCTCACCAACACTTGGATTACTTGGTCTGACACTAGGAGGTGACATCTGCATTGATATCACTGAATGAGATGGTCAAGTGATCTCAATCTAGAACTACTACCTACAAGATGACTGAAAGGAGCTTCCCTCTGTCCCTCTAGAATTACGGCATGATATAGGGATCTATAGTGAGCTACCTTAGTAGATGCTGATGAAAAATCATAAACCAAGTCTATAGAAGCTATTGTTAATGATGTATGATGAAGAGCATCATGCTCCACTGTGAGTCTTGTAATGTCTACTTGAAGCTGTGTCCTCTCAGTGACTAATTGGTCCCTCTCTACAGTGACCTACTGTAACTGCTGCCTCAAGGCAACTAGATCCACTGTCCCATGATCAATCTATCTTGGGGGTGATCACTATGGTGACCTATATACTACTCTCCATCCCCCACCCACTAGACTATGTGGTGGAGACCCCCATCCATCCCAACCATCTTCTCCATCTCCTCCATCCCATCCATCCCTCAGCAAACTGTGTAGTGGATTCAATATATATAGAGATGATAATGGAACCTATGGAACCTTCTATACTAGCATGTGAACCTATGGCTATACTAGCTACACTATCACCTGTATGTGTGGACCCTATCCTTGTAAAGCAACCTTGACATCCTGTAGCCTAATCTCACTCTATCTCTAAGAGCCTATCCCTGTAAGCCTTGTGTTGTTATGCTGTAGTGGCTATACCTGCCTCTATAACAACCTAAGGAATTGTAAGGCACAGTGGAAGAACTATGGCATACCATGCTCCATAATCACTTTTATTCCACGGATCAACTACATGAGGCAATGCATCCCATGGCCACAACATAGTATAGGTAAAATGTCAAGTTCTCTCTGACTGACCAATTAGTGGTCCCATATCATAAGTCTTGCGCATCCTACATGCATACCACATCTCATCACCCAGGATACCCTGAATGCAGCCAAGCTGTCGCTGAAACCCACTCTACATGGTACCACTCTTGATGTATCACCTGAATCCTAATAATAAAGTGATCTATCTTAGCAATGCCAAACTATATACCATCATCTGACCATTGATATAACCTGTAGGACCGCCATGTGATCATCCGAAACTGCAGGTCATGAAATGCTTATATGTAATATAAAGTATCTCCCATGTGCAAGTGAACATCCTCGCCCACTAGCTCCCATCCATAGCAAGAGGGCTCATCTAGCACTCTGTCTCCAAGTACTCCATGAAGGTGACCTATATCAATGTGGTCCCATGCCCATATCTACAACAATGTCCCTGATCTGAGGTTCTTCTGACCTTAGTATGTGATCAAATGCAAGTCCCAATATAAATCATCTAGTATGCACTGGCCCCAACAAAGAATCTCACCATCCATAAGCCTATGTACTACTCTAGTCAATCCCAGGGGAAAGTGTGTGCATGTCTTGTCAGGAAGTAGGATGCAGCTGATAAGATCCATCAAAAACACTGGTATCTGAGAAAATTATCAATCATCAAAGAGTGTATAAAGGTCTAATGTCATCCCCTCTCGCGGTAGGTCTCGCCGTAAGAACATATCCCAAAGGTAGGCTCAGATCCAGCCTCGATCTCCATCATAGTCTATCAATCTACCTCAAATTGGTAATTGGAGAGTATGCCAACAATCCTCTAGTGTCACAGACATCTGACCAGTAGGTAGTCTGAAGCACTAGCTCTCACTATTCCATCTCTCTGCTAAGGTGGTGAGCTAGGCATGATCTAGTCTAATCTGGAGCATATGAGCTACATAGCTAAGGCATGTAGCCTCCAAAATAGCAATCAGCCCTTGCTACTCCCATCATGTAAAGGTCTGCTCAAAATCTATGAGTCTCCCATGTCACTCGTGTATCCAGCTTGCACAATTTCACCTACAAAATTACACAACACTTCATTAACATAATTTTCTTCTAAATAAATATCTTCCTAAGGTGTTCTACTTGATTCTATACTCTTCTATTCATTCCTAAATTTTTCACTAAGGTCAAAAATTTTAGGATTTTTCTTTTAAAAATGGCCTAAGGCACAAAAATTTGCACTAGTGTAAGCCTTCTTGCACTGTGTGTCCATTTTGGCACTACGCACAAACTTTAGCACTCACCATTTAGCCTACGCATTCATTTTCATATGCACAAATTCACATCTGCACCCATTTTTTCACATATACTTATCTACTTTCATGCCTGTGCATGCCTAGAAAAACCTAAATCTAGTTTTTGTGCCTATGTGCACCCCCCCTTCACACTATGCACACCCCATTAGCACCAGCGCAAGACCTCGCACTAGTGCGCCCTAGGGCTTGCACTACCAGCCCCTGCAATTTTTCCCTAGCTAAAAAATGTATTAAATGTAGTAAAAAGTTAATTTTTTTGTGTACTTAACGGTGTAGGGTCTGTAGGAGGTCTCTTGAACTCTCGAACTCAATCTGCGTGGTGTTTCTGGTTCTAAATCTGTGCCATTTCTCTCCAATGTCAGAGCAAATCTCTCACAAATCTCAATAGGGGTAAATAACAAATAACTAGCCGTGATGGATTTTAAACCCATGTGGCTTGGTATTTATAGCCATTTTGACCCCCCAAGTCATCTTCCACACCCTGAATGGGCTACGTGATCTGTGTAATTCTTCCGATTTCTTCTAGCACTCGTCGCGATGGTTATTTTTAATAAATAATCATTTTCACTCATTTTCGCTATGCTGGGCATGTTTTTGCTTCCCGACGACCCTTTCTACTACCTGGGGCATATTTTTGCTTTCCAGTGTTTTTTGGCGATGTCCCATGATATTTTCATTCTTCTCAATCATTTTCTTCTTGGAAAATTTCAAATTAAAAAAAAATCCAAAAAATTGGTTAAAATCATTAAAAATCCAAAAATTGTAATTTTTTTTTTCCAAAAATTGGTAAATGACATGCACGTAGTTGAAGCATGTATCAAATGCATTATCCTCAAACATCAAAATTTTTCCTACAAAACATATTTCTTGGGTTCTCACTTGTTCTTGTCACAATGACTTGTAGATCATTTTGATCTACTCCCATTTACAAATCTGGTTTGCTTGCTATGTTTGTACTATCTTGGCATAACAAGTTACTTGGTACGGTTTCAAAGTGTATGAATGATTTTTCATAGGACCCATGTGTCCTCTGTGTATTCCCTTTGCATGTATCCTTGCTTGGGGCACCATTTTTAACCCTTTTCATTAAACACGAACATTCAAGAACTGAAGCTTCATTACAAAAACATTGGTGTAATTGTCTTGAATGTTGTTTTTTGGAGTATGTATGTTTTTACTTATTTCCCTTGTCAGGTTAGCTTGTTTACTTTCTCGTATTGCATTGCATTATGTATGTTGCATGGAGTTAAGCATTTTTAGCAATGAACAAATGTTAGTATTATAGCTTTTCATGTTATTTTACACTTTTATTGTATGCATACATTTTAATAAGGGTCGATGATGTCGATCATTTAAGCAAAGTAATGAAACAATTTTTTTATTGAACAAGCTGGATGCACAAGCTATTTCCATTTTCATCTATCAATTCTCATTACTAGTAGGGTTTCTTCCACCTGATTCTTCTATCTACTTTCTTTCATATTTTTGATCTTCGATCGACCTCTTCTATCACCCCATTGACACTCGAGGGGGCATCCTTCATTCTACTAAATTTTCTTCAAAATTTACTTGTTTATACTTGTCTACTATCTTTGAAGTGGCATCACTTACGCCACCTCAAAGAGGGGAAAATGTAGACACCTAAAATCCACTTACACAATTTTAATGCTAAAGTGGTACTAACTATCCTCTATCTCATCATTTCCATTATAATTAGTGATTTCCGCTAATTAACTAATGTTTCCCTCTATTTTGGTCAATTAACGACACTTCATTAATTAACTAGCCTTTATCACATTCCGGATGCCAATTAACTACACTTCACTAGTTATAATCCTATTCAAACCAATTAATTAACTATTATTAGTTAATTAAGCCTTTTTAACAATGCATTTAATCAATAAACCCTTTTATTGGCTAAATCCCACTTTCAAATGCTTCAAATCATATCAAATTCCTCCTAAATCACCTCCAAATAGCCTACAAATCTTATTCTAGCCTATTAATTAATCCTAATTGATTAATTAAAGCACCCTCCAACTCCCATGAGTTGCTAATCACTTGTTAATTCTTCTAAGCATGCTTAACAAGTCTAAATCTACTTTATCCTTTATCCCACATTCATTGGGATTCAATCTTCTCTCAAAAAGAAAGCTATATAAAGGACCAAACTCCTACCTTCACACCTTACACTATACTTTGAATAGTATTATCATAAAGCATATGATTAAGAGCCTTCTCCATTGATTTGGAATAGCTTGTTCATCTCTTGCATCCATTCCTTCATGATCTTCTTAGTAAAGGAAGATCTAAAGATGGCCTTGTAGCCATTTTGGAGAGATACTTTCACCATATTGAAGCAACAACACAAATTTGATTTCTTTTGATCTTCATAGGTTCACATTTTAAAGGAAAGCATACATACTAAGTAGGAATTTTTGTAATTAGATAAGTAATTTCATGTTTAATTCATTTTAGCATTTCAATAAGCTATGATTATGAAGGTTTTATTATAGATTTTAGCTTAGCTTTAGACTACTAGGTGTTATTCTATTTCAATTAGCTTTGTAAAGTTTAAGTATTTCACATTTGGCACACTCAGTTGGGAGATCACTCCATTTTCCTTTGCATTCAATTTCAATCATTTTAGATTAGTTTCAAAAAAAAAATCCTACTACATTCATCCTTTGCATTTTTAGACTCCAATATTAAGGGGGGGGGGGAACTAGTCTAGTTAGGATGATTTGATTTTGTACTCTTTGTAGGATCAAAGGAGGTGAAGTGCTATCAAATTTGGATAACAATTGACAATTTTTTGATCTTTTTGACAATTTTGCTCAAACAACTCCCCTTTTTTGATCCTCTACATGAAGTTCACACTGGTGAGATTGTTCTCTTCCCTACTATATCTAGAGTGATGCACTAGTGTTACCCAATATCCATGATCATCTTACAAGGGTTGTTGTGATGTCCACGATGATCACATTAGGTAGTTTCTCTAGTTGCGTATATGGTGAACTAGTTTCTATAGTTCTACTGTCTCAGACCCATCGTATTGTTATGAGGAGTGCGTAGGTGTCTCTCTGGTACACACTGGTGTTATATTGTCTATTTTCATTCTATGTTCAATTCTATTACAGGTGCACTACTTTTTTGAAGCTGCGCAATTGGTGTTGAAAGTGATGTGATACTGTTTAAAGGGACATGCATACTATTAAAAGGAGAGAAAAACTAACTATGATCTATTTAAATTTGGCACTAATCTCTTGATGTTTTAGTTTCCCAATTTTTTGTGTTTCTATTGGCATGCATAGTTTTTCCTAAAACCTATTTTCTATAGGTTTGCAACATTTCTACTCATATTTCTGACAAATTTGCTTAGTTTTTGATGGAATTCTTTTAAATCCATGCTTGACTTTTGCACCTTAGTTGTGATCTTGAGAACTCAAAAACAACTTCAAGTTTTCATTTTCTAACATTTCTAAGTTAAATTGGAAACTTAATATTTCATTTTTAACCTAAGGGAATGAACGCATTATCAAGATTTGTTTAAAGTTCTGTTTCACACAGAATTTCGTTCCGGAATAGAGTTGCTTCTATCCTTTCATTATCGTGAGAAACAGATAAGGGTTAGGGATAGGAGGAATACCTGTTGAGTGTTGGGAGGTGTGCACGTACCGTAGAGAGATCAGATCGATTGTGAAGAACTCCTTTTTGTCTGGGAAGGACTACCTGTAAGTAAGAATACAAGACCACCAGATCTTAGTTAGACAATAAGTGAGGGAACTGCCTTGGGCCCATGAAATATTAGACTTCCTTTCGAAGGTGGTCAGTTCCCCTTTTAATACAAATTAATGAAAATGATAACAAAGAAGCTATTGCAAAATCATGATTTAGGTACCTTGGAAAAAAGTAGTAGAGACTAAACTACCAATAATAAAATGTCATGATGTTTGTTTGGTCACCGGTTATTGATGCACTTAGATCAAGTTACAAGGATAGACCTAGCTGGATATGAGATTGTTTAGGGGTAAATAAGGGAAAGGTTGGTTTTGGTATAAGTCATAGTGACCGATGCCGGTCACTGGATAATTGACTGTGGTTATAACACCGATACCGGTAGAAGATAACTGATATTGGTAGGGGTAGTGATTTAGGGGTTTCGAATGGAAGTCAGTTGTAAGGTGGTTATGGTGTGTATAGGGTTAATAAATGATTAGGGGGGTAGTAGGGTGATGGAGAAAACTCAGAGAGTGATAAAACTGTCTTTGGGGCAATATCGGGGTTGATGAATGAAAGTTAGGTGTAGAGTGCTGTCGGGTGGTAGATCTAGGAGTGAGCTTATAATTATTATGAATTAAAAGTTCAAGAAATGGTGTTTAGAAACATACAAGATACTACTTACTAGTTCCTGATGAAGATACAGGTCCAAGGAATGTGGTGGCGACAGTAAGGCTTAGTTGGGATGATCCGGTATTGGAAAGTGAGCTGATGAAGCTATCCTCAGTCTTTTCCAATGCTTGGACGAGTGTGACAGTGATCTAGTTGCTCAGTTACAGTCTTGGGCTCGATCCTCTTCTCTGCAACCTCTTCTACTTGTTTCACTTCTCTCTCTCCTGCCAAATGAATTTTGGATCCCTTCTTTTTGGTTGGGGGAGGTCATTTATAGGGAACCGATGGCGGTTACTTTATTGATGGTGGTCGAGTATGAACCGATGTCGGTTAAGTCAAAGTGGCTATTTTTAGTAAAATAGCCATCTTTCCTTCCTTTTCTCCCAACAGATCAATTGTGGGCTTGGTCAAGTCATTATTAGGCTCATTTTGGTGTGGGTGAGGGGTGATGAGTCATGGGTGTGGGTCTAGACCAAGTCATAGGTCTTAATTAGGTTGGTTTAGGGTTAGGGCTAGGTCATAATGAGGTGGTGAAGTGAGGTGGCAGGGTTGGAGATGTAGATTTATTAATTATAAGGTAATTAATAAATAATTAAGTGTGTAAGGTTTAGGTGGTGAGGTATGGTTAGGTTGTGGGACGAGATACGGGGTACAGGGTGTCGTAAGACACAAATTTGGTGTCTACATTTTCTCCTTGTTGTCATGTAGCTTCTCTTGTAAAGCTGCACTGACAATAATAAGAAGTGGTTACCCTAATTAAGGGTATAGGTAATCCCCCTCAAATCTATCATAGATGGAGGTGGCATGAAATCAGGGATAGGGTTGATAAAGGGTGAATGATGATGAGATGATGGTAAGATGGTGGGGTAAGTTCAAGGAAGTAGACGCACGTTGAAATGTAGTAGTGCGACCAGGGTACACAAGTTGAAGATAAAAAAGCAATTCATAGGCAAAGGTCGATAGTTTATCCAAACAAGGTTGATATAATCCTGGTATCCAAGGCATAGGAAGTAGCTCCAGGGGATATAACGGGTAAGGTATCAGAACGTTTAGGCATGTTCGACAGTACCAAATGGTTGGTTTGGTTGAGATAAACGTCACGGTCTCGGTCTAGGCAAAGCTAGTCAGCTGATCAATTCAAGTATCCTAGGCATGCTAAAAACACGAACAGGTGAGCTCAATTGAACAAACAACTACATGATGGGTGGATAGAATTGTAATGTGCGGTTCTCGGTCAAGGTAATGAGTTCGTGCGGCCTTGTGTTGGGCTGATTGGTGGTTTCGGCCTTGGCTCAGGCTAATTGAATGGTTGTGGCCTTGGGTCAGGTCTGATTGGTTGGTTGAGGCCTTGGGTTGGGCCTAATTGGTGGTTGTGGCCTTAGGTCGGGCTGATTGAATGGTTGTGGCCTTGGGTCGGGCCTAATTGGTGGTTGCGGCCTTGGGCTAGGCCGATTGAATGGTTGTGGCCTTAGGTCAGGCTTGATTGGTTGGTTGCGGCCTTGGGTCGGGCCTGATTGGTTGGTTGCGACCTTGGGTCAGGCCTGATTAGTTGGTTGCGGCCTGGGTCGGTCCTGAGTGGTTGGTTGTGGCCTTGGGTTGGGCCTGATTGGTTGGTTGCGGCCTGGGGTCAGGCCTGATTGGCTGGTTGCAGCCTTGGGTCGGGCCTGATTGGTTGGTTATGGCCATGCCTTTGGTTGGTTGTGGCCTGGGGTCAGGCCTGATTGGTTGGTTGCAGCCTTGGGTCAGGCCTGATTGGTTAGTTGCGGCCGTAGGTCGGGCCGATTGGTTAGTTGAGGCCTTGGGCCGAGCCGATGAATGTAAAATAAGGTTATGTAGCAAGGCTAGAGGTAGGTGATACGGTAAAAAAATGGAGAGTGGTGGATAAGGGCAGGAGTCAGGTTAAACTAAACAGATAACCAATATCGGTTATATGTGACCGATATCGGCTAGGAGACCAATATCAGTCTTCTAGGGCGTGCCCTAACTGGTATTGGTTAGAGGTCAAAACCTATAAAAAGAAAAAATACGGCATGTCATTGTCACATTGTGAATTTGAGTGCCAACCTTTGTCTTGTCTGAGTTTTGAATTTATTGGGCTGATTTTTGGGCTGAGGTGGCACTAGTTGAGTGGGGTAGTGAGTTATTGGTAGGCCCTAGAGATCAGGAGGCAGAGTTTGATTGGTGGAGGACCCTGCGGAGGAGATTTGGAGCTATGGCATAGCCTGGAGGAGCAGGAGGTGCTGGAGGAGCTAGACCACTGCCACCTATCCCACCACGATGACGTGTAGTCGTACCGGTAGGCTCTGAACCCCTATTTGTGTGAAGTTGATGAAGTTAGCTAGGATGTGGGTTTTGGGGTAGGAATCCAAAATTTGATAAAATAATGAATAAATGAAGGTAAATCATAAAATAGAGTGGGTAGATATGTTAGGTAGGCCAAAATGGCAGGGTGGGTAAGTTTTTAGGCAATTATTGTGGGTAGATGGGTAGAAATAGGAAGAAAGGGGATTTGGGGGCTGTTTTCGATCCGGCCCCGAAATCCTACAGTGACCGATGTCGGTCACTAAGCGAGCAGCATCGGTCACCACATAAGTTGTATAGATTAGTGGGTTTAGAGACCAGCGTTAGTCATGTGTCGACCAATGGTGGTCGTCGGTGACCGGTACCAGTCACCATGGGTAGGAGGTAAGGTTATGAAAGTAGTTGTGTTGATTTGTTGTAGGCGGGTAGGATCGAGTGTTGGGGTGAAGGGGGAGAAGGTAGAGTGGCTAGGAAAGGTTATTGGGGTGGGGGGAATTGGGTGGTGTATGAGTGGGGTAGGTGGTAGGTTGTGGGATAGGTAAAGGGGATATTTTAGGTTTTTTTCAGGTGGGGTTAGTGATATTGGGGTTATTGGGTAGTTGTTTTGTAAAGGGTAGGCCTGATGGAGTGGGTTATTTTTGCAGGCACGCCAGCAGTTAACGATGTGGGATCAGATGTTGCCTCTACTGGGGAAGATGCGGCCACATGTGATTGCAGCACAGTGGGCATTCATGCAGGAGTTTGTACTTGGTGGAGTCAAGAGGTATAGGGCTATGGATAGGGGCCATATCCTGATGGTTTCCCTCATCGAGAGATGGAATCCGGCAACCAATGTCTTCCATCTCCCGACTGGAGAGATGACAGTCACACTTGAGGATGTGTATTGCATCTTAAGACTACCGATCATAGGTGAGGCAGTGTTCCAGGTGGATGCTGAGACAATGATGGATAGCATCCTACAGGTATTCAGGGATGCAGCCCCATTGATTACGTACCATAGTGCGAGCATCTGCTACAGTGATATGTATCACACACATCGACAGGAGACACTGCTTGCTATGCTGATGATGATTGGTATCACCTGCTTTGCCCTCCTGGACTCAAAGGGAGGCCACTTCCCGCTGGCTCTGATGGGAGTATTACATGAGATGGTGGAGGAGCACACCTGCTATGCATGGGCACTGGTGTATTTGGTGCAGCTATACAGAGAGCTCTAGGGCTATCATCGTATGAGGTGATTTGGGATATGCTCGACATTCTTGCTACACTGCTGGGCCTACGAGCATATCATGTGTTTATGACCAGTAGGGTTTCCCCAGCAGCCAGGGCCATAGGAAGTTTATAGGTATGGGTTTCAAAGGTGGTTGGGGGTCGTGGGCCAGCCACGAGAAGTTATAGCAGGGTGAGATGTCACATACTACATGCATATGTTAGAGGGCCTGACCACACTAGATATTATATGGAGGCCATACAGAGGCCATCAGCCTCGTGGAGGAGCCCGAGCACAGCTGCGATGGATCCAGTACATCTTCTGGATAGCGGGACAGAGACCTGGGGAGTATGAGCGGATTCCCCTAGAGAGGGTACGACGACAGTTGGGCCTACGGTAGGATGAGCCACCTCCCTTCCCATAGTATCGGAGGGAGGATGTAGAGGCACCACTACCTATACCGCAGCCATTGGACCCAGTCTGGGTAGCAGAGAGACTGGCTGATGATACGGTGGACGATGCCGGTGTTATAGGTTCATTTTTGGTTTGGTGGGTAGGACATAGGGCAGCCATGAGAGCACAGCCCGCACAACCAGATTTGGCGGCTGTTATAGCGGAGAGGGACCGTCTCTTGGGCCAGGTGCAGTTATTACAGGGGTAGCTTGCTACTGCACAGGCACAGATTGGGGCGCTACAGGGGCAGTTGGCCCAAGCACAGGTACAGGCACAACCTCAGGCAATGGCACAGGTACAGCCTCAGGCACAGGTGCAGGTACAGCCTCAGGAACAGGCACAGGCACAACCTCAGGCACAGGCGCAGGTACAGCCTCAGGCACAGGGTGTACAGGCAGGTCAGGGTCCACTTCTATTAGGAGTCGGGGGACCAGCCCCACCAGCCATGGTGGCACGGGCCCGATATATGGAGGCGAGAGCGGAGGCCCGATATTATCAGGACGTACTAGATGGTACCGGTGCCGAGTATCAGCCATATGCGGCTCACAGAGCCGAGACATCCTGGAGTCACAGGTCACAGGGGGCCGCAACCACAGCCGGTGGGTCAGTGACGGGTAGGAGGCGAGATCCGGCACAGGGGCCAGCTGAGAGACGAGCCGAGGGAGGGGGAGAGAGCTGAGTCACCCCAGGAGCAGAGATGGGTTTTGTTGATTTGATAGAGGATTTGTTGATAGAGACACTGGTCTGTGAACCAAGTGTGTATATAGAGGCCTGCATGCCCTCATAGGATTTATGTATTCATTTTTGTTGTATATACCGGCCTGCGAGCCGAGTACATGTTGTATAGTTGATACCGGCCTGCGAGCCGAGTATATTTTTGACATGAGAGGCCGGCCTGCGAGCCGAGTCAAGATTTTGACAGAGACAACGGCCTGCGTGCCGACTTTGTATTTTGGATTACAGAGGCCCCATGCAGGGAAAGTTGTATATTGTAACATTGTTTTGATGATATATATAGATGATGAGGTTGATCCATATGGTGTGTATAATTGTGGATTTGATGCATATATTATAATGTTTCATGTGTTTTGTCGATGGTATTAGAATTGGATGTATATTTTGATGATGGTTTGATGATATGCATATGTGTTGATGGTATTATGATGATGATTGTTGATAACTATGTCGTTATGCAGGGAAAAGAGGTGGGCGCCGCCAAGAATTTGCAAAAAACAAAGAAAGGACCTATAAGCCAAATGAGATATGTGACCGATATCGGTTATTTAACCGATGTCGGTCACATATGACCGATACCGGTTATGTAACCGACATCGGTTACGCTAAAACGAGCTTTTCTAAATATAGAAAAGCTTGGGAGGCAACTAAAGTTCTTATTTTTAGAGTCATGCAACATGTTAAATATGAAGATGCGAGGCTGTTTGTCGTCCATACAGGGTAATTGCATGGGAGAATTGAGTAAGAAGGAGGAAGAGACAGGTAAAGTGATCGTGGGCTTGGATTAAGAAGGCGTAAAGGCAAGTTATAGTGAAGAGGGTGGTGAACATGGCTGAACAAAGAGAAGCATCCAGCGGGCCGAGAGGAGAAGGAAGACAGGTTCCACCTCAAACGGCTGCATCCCCAGAGGTATAATTTGTTTTGGTTGGAATGAGATTTTGCATGGTTATAAATAGAATGTGGTAAGGTAAATGGGTAGAAAGGTGATAGGCAAGAGCTTGGGATGGGGTGAGTGTTGTAGGGTAGGTAATCAGGTGTTGGAGATATGTGCGTAGGTATAGAGAGGGGAAAACGAGTGCAGAAGTTATCATAGGTGGTGTTTTTGAGCGGGGTGGTTGGAATTGACAGTGACCGATATCGTTTAGGAATAACCGGTATCGGTTAGGTAACCGGTATCGATTGTCTATAACTGATATCGGTTACTGTGTAAAGTTGCGGATTGCGATAAAAAACACGTGGGAAGTTATTTGTTGATTTGTTGTTTGTTGGTTTAATGTGTGCAGGCACAGGCAGGGTTGAGGATGAATGATAGGGTGCCAGCTTTGTTGTCACGGGTCCGAGTGGATGTAACACCAGCTGAGTGGGCATTAATAAACCATGTGGGGTTAAGTGGAATCCGCTATTATTCACGGATCGCACGCAATCATGCTATGTTGCAGGCGCTGATTGAGAGATGGAATCCTGAAAAGAATACCTTTTATCTACCAACAGGGGAGATGACAGTGACGTTAGAAGATGTGTTCCAAATTTTGAGACTCCCAATTACAGGAAGACCAGTGTATCAGGCAGGGCCTAATGCAGCGCGGGCAGCGATAACGGCAGTATTTGGTCCAGCCGCACGAGATTTGACACAGCGAGGTTTGACATTCACTTATGGTATAATGTTTGCAGCACACCCTGAGGCAACAAGGTTGGTAGTGGTATTAATGATAGCGGTGGGGTATTATGCATTACCTAGAGTGGATGGGGGAAGATTTCTGAAATCATTGATGTGTATTATTCATGAGATGATAGAAGGTAGCGTTACTTTCGCATGGGCACCTGCATATCTTGCGGAGCTATACAGGGGTTTATGGGCATGCAGGCGAAATCACAGGACTACACTAGATTGTGCATACTTATTACATTGTTGGGCCTATGAGCACATTGTGTGTGTGTGACCAATAGGCCGACCAATCCAGGGAGGAGAGACAGGAGTGCAGAGGTTGGGATTCAGACGATGGGTCCAGACAGAGCAAGAGGCAAGAGCCGAGACTGTGATAGATGATGTCGAGTATTATAGGAAGATGTGGGAGATGGTGAAAATTACAGATATCCATTGGAGGCCTTACGGGAACTACATGGTGACGACGAACATAGCCGAGGATTTGAGGGGTGTAGAGCGATTGAGGTGGATCGCGGGACACAGGCCAGGTGAGTACGAGAGGATTCCTCTAGATCGTGTGCGTGAAAATTTGGATTTGTTCAGGATATACCCATGGCTCATAGACCATACAAGAGGATCGACGCCGAGGCACCATTCTCACCTCCACGACCGACACTTCCAGAAGGACCAGAAGAGACAGCAGCCGATCGCAGGGTAATGGATGCAGGAGTGACAGAGTCTTATAGATTATGGTGGGTAGCAGAGCTGCGAGGTACACATGAGAGGGCTGATCATCCTGACATAGCTGTGATTACAGCGGAGAGAGACCGCCTGTAGGGTTTAGTTCACCAGCTTCAAACACAGGTGAATGAGACAACGGGATTGTTAGAGGTTTCGCAGTCACGAGTGGAGAGACTAGAGGCAAGATTCCTCCATGCGAGAGGGCGTATTCGTATGTTACAGGAGAGATTGGCAGATCAGTGGGAGGAACCAATAGCAGTGGCCCCTTTGAGGATGGAGAGGCCAGGTGAGCGGCGTCGATGATCACCATCACTACCTGGTTCGGGATGAGGCGCGGGGGCCTAAGTGAATTTCATAGGGGTAGAAGAATAAATAAGGATGCCGACCTGCGCGTCGATGATAGAGAAGATGTATTTGTTTAACATCTAAATAAAACTGAATATGTATGTTGATTTTGAGTTTATGATAATAATAAGAAATGTTTGTGTTTTGAATGTTTGGATTGATAAAGGACAGGTGAGTGTTATCAATATAAATATGCAAAAACATTTATATTTTTAAGCAAAACACAACACATGATAGGTTATGGTAGGGGATGGTCGAGCTAACCTTGGGAGACCCCATGTCTCCTAAGTGTTGCCTACATAGCCCATTGCACAAAGCAAGGAGGGGCCTCAGACCGATGTAGTTCTCCCTTAGGACCAGGGAGAGGTGAATTCAGGCAATTTGGTTGTGGTTAGGCAATTTGTTGGTTGGTAAAAATTTTGATATTGGTAGGGTAAGGTTGTTGGAGTTGGTAAGGTATAGGTGAAGCGAGGGTTAGCTTACCCAAGCATTAGGGAACCGTGTCCTGATTAAGGTCAACACATAATCTTAGATTCGGGTAAAAGAGGCAAAGATGTCCCATAGTTGGAAAGAGATAAACAAA
Source organism: Taxus chinensis (assembly GCA_019776745.2). Taxonomy (NCBI): domain Eukaryota; kingdom Viridiplantae; phylum Streptophyta; class Pinopsida; order Cupressales; family Taxaceae; genus Taxus; species Taxus chinensis. The sequence continues at coordinate 178,032,549 of CM034150.1, read as the reverse complement.
CCACGTATTATCATAGGATGAGCTTGAATCCCTAGGTACCTTGCATATGCGAGAAGTCAATAGGTGGAAAGAGTTGTATAATCACAATATATCGGTTATACGTCACGTCCCTTGAGTTTTGTTGTTTTGAAAAATGGTGAGGTGAGGTGGATGGTATAGCTGGGGCGTAGAGGACTTGTTATAAGGTGATTATTCTGACGAAATAGATCCAAACCTAAATAGACAAGTCCATGACTCAAAAGTGCTTTTGAATACTGCTTTTATTTTTCTGGATATAGACTGATCGATGCGGGAAGTCTATATGGGATATGCATTTTGTTGTTTCTTGAGGTCTTCACGAAGCTGATCAATGCGAGAAGCTTCTGATAGAGGCTGACTTTGTATAGTTGTCCTTCAAGGGAGCAGTCTACTTATAGTAGCATGATGCGGCTTTGCACATAGCTGTCCTTCGAGGGAGCAGTCTAGTTTATAATAGCAGATGCGGCTTTGCACATAGCTGTCCTTCGAGGGAGCAGTCTAGTTTAGAGCTTAGAGGTCTAGATGTCCATTTGGCATGAAGTATCTAGTTTTGCAGGAAGTTTGACTCAAGAATATCCCAGAATCGTATAATTGAGAACTTGTTATTTTGATACTTTTAAGTCATGGACCAGACTAAAAAGGGGAAGGCATCTTTAAGAGGAGGTGATGATCAAACCATGTGAGCTTGATTCTATTTTGAGATGCACGAAACAAGGTGTATGAGGTGGTAAATGAGCTCAAGGGACGAGCGCAAGGTAGATAAGAAGTGATGTAACACTAAATTCAACAGTAGAATGGTCAGAGATGCAAGGCATTAAGGGGTTCAGGCTCAGGTTTACCATTAAGCGAAGCTAAATGATAAGTACCTGATCCATAGGTGTGAGTGATAATGTAAGGCCCAATCCAATTAGGAGCAAATTTTCCACGTTTGCTCTTTTCTAGTTTGGTTACATGTTGATTCTCTTTGAGGACAAGATCACCAATCTTAAAGGTACGCTCATGAATTCACTTATCATAAGCACGCTTAATGCACTTTTGATAAATTTGAAGGTGGTCAAGAGCTGTAAGACGACGCTCGTCAAGAAGCTCTAATTGGGCTAACCGCTCTTGGCGGAAGTCATCATTGGTGAGAATATCCTGAAGAGATATTCTGAGAGAAGGGATTTGTATTTCGAGAGGCAAGACAGCCTCGGTACCATACACCAGAGAGAATGGTGTGGCATTAGTGGAAGTACGAATGCTGGTACGATAAGCCCAAAGGGCAAAGGGGATGTGATCATGCCAGTTTTTCCCAGAATTGTTAACGACTTTCATGAGAATTTTGGTTAAGGTTTTGTTAGAAGATTCGGCTTGTCCATTTGCTTGTGGATAGTAGGGTGACGAGAAGCTAAGTTTGATACCAAAGTTGTCACAAAGGTCTTGTAACAACTTATTTTTGAAATATTTTCCATTATCTGTTATCAGGCGATGAGGAACACCAAAACGACAGATAATGTGATGATTGATGAACTCAACGATTTTCTCTTTTTTGGTTGAAATGAGTGGAACGGCCTCCACCCATTTAGTGTAATATTTGGTTGCCGTGATGATCCAATGGTGATGCTGCGAAGAAGGCGGGTGAATCTCGCCAATAAGGTCTAAACCCCATTGTGAGAAAGGCCAAAGATCTCGTGCGACCTGTAACGGGTGGCTAGGAGTATGTTGAAGGTTGGCATGTTGTTGACACATAACACAACACTTAACATATTTGCAGCAGTCTTTATTGAGAGTAGGCCAATAATATCCTAGGTGAAGGATCCGCTTGGCCATGGCGAGGCCACTAAAGTGCCCGCCACAAAGTCCGTCATGGATTTGTTGGGTGGTATGAGCGACTTCAGTGCCGGTTAGACAGCGAAGGAGGATACCATCGAAGCCACGTTTATAGAGGAGTCCCCCCATGACAACATAACGAGAAACACTTTTAAGAAAAGCATGTTTTCCATTACTAGTAAGGTCAGGTGGTAGAACAGAGGTTGTAAGGTAGTTGTGAAATTGGTGATACCAGGTATCCTGTGAATCAGCAGATACATTATTTACCATACAAACATCTGGAACTAAGTAAGATGGGGCAAAGAGTTGTTGGACCAAGACAAATATGTCTGAGTCAGTTGGTGAGGCCAGAATTTGCGAGGCCAAGCAAGCCATAGTATCTGCAAATTTATTAGTTGAGCGGGGAATGGTTTGGATAGAATAATGAGAAAATAAGGTCAAAAGTGAATCCACGTAATGTTTGTACTTTTGAAGTTCCTCATTTTTACATTGGTAGATGCCAGTAACTTGATTTACTACCAATTGAGAGTCACCGAAAATATTAATAGACTTCACACCTAAGTGTAACGCAACGTGGAGACCCAAAACAAGGGCCTCGTATTCCACTGTATTGTTAGTGCAGGGGAAATCGAGCCTGAATGAAAGAGGCATAGGTTCACCTTCAAGAGGAATGAGAACAATGCCTGCCCCTCCACCGCGCTGGCATTTAGATCCATCGAAGAAGAGGGTCATTGGATAAGACACATCACTGAGTGAAAGAGTTGCGATGAGTTCATCAGGGAAAGTAAAATTGGTAAATTGTTCCCCAGGTAAAGGGGCTTCCGCGAGTTGGTCTGCGATAGTTTGTCCTTTGACTGATTTCTGGTGTACAAACTCAAGGTCGAGGTTGGCGAGGAGCATAAGCCATCGGGTGATGCATTGGTTTAGATGAGGTTTGGCGTACATATAATGTATGGGGTCAGCGTTGGTGATGACAAAAGTTTTGTGATTCAGGAGGTAATGTCAGAGTTTGGTGGCCACAAATGATAGGGCTAGGCACAACTTTTCTACGTGTGTATACCTAGTCTCGTAATCCACAAGAGTACGAATTATGTAATAAACTGCTTGTTCTCGATGCTCAGAGTCACGATGTGCGAGCATGGCTCCTACAACATGGTCGGTGGCAGAAAGGTAAAGGTAGAAAGGGTGATCGTCCTGAGGTGGGACAAGCATGGGTGGCTGCAAGAGATAAGCTTTAAGAGCCTCAAAGGCTTGGTGGCACTCCTCGCTCCATTGAAAGACAATGTCCTTTTTAAGGAGATGATGGAAAGGTTGACATCGATCTGAGAGTTGTGAAATGAAACGCCGGATAGATTGGAGTTTTCCCTGCAAACTACGCAATTGTTTGAGGTTAGTGGGTGGGGGCATTTCTAGGATAGCTTTGACTTTAGCTGGGTCGACCTCAATGCCATGCAAAGAGATGATAAATCCAAGGAGTTTTCCCAAAAGGATGCCAAAGACACATTTCTTTGGTTGAAGACGAACACAGTATTGTAACAGGTGATCGAAAATAATGGTTAAAACATCGAGATGTTCACTGCGATGTTTGGATTTTCCAAGAAGATCATCGACATAATCCTCGAGGATAGTGTGCATAATGTCATGAAAAATATAAGTCATAGCCCGCTGATAGGTCGCACCAGCATTCTTAAGGCCGAATGGCATGACACGATAGTAGAAGGTCCCCCAGGGGGTAATGAAGGTGGTTTTATGTTGATCGGCTGGGGCTACCAAAATTTGATTGTATCCCGAGAAGCCATCCATGAGAGAAAGCATCTCATGGCCCACAGTGAGATCAACAAGTTGATCAATGCTAGGTAGGGGGAAGTCATCCTTTGGGCAAGCGAGGTTAAGGTCCCGAAAATCCGTACATATCCGAAGTCCCCCCATCGCTTTAGTGACAGGTACGACATTAGAAATCCATTGCGGATAGTCAATAGGTAAGATGAAAGAAATAGAAAGGAGGCGTTGAAGCTCTTCTTTCACCAAGAGGGCAATGCGTGGATGCATTTTTCTCAGTTTCTGTTTAACTGGTTTAGAGTCTGGTTTCAGAGTGATGTTATGGACAGCAATGTCAGGATCGATTCCTGGCATGTCGGCGTAGGACCAAGCAAAAGCTTGATTGCGGGCACGGAGGAAGGTAGTGAAGGCGGCTTGTTCTAATGCGTTGAGAGATTGTTCGATTTTTAAAATGTGAGGATATTCATCCATGTGAATGTTGATTTCTATAGTCGATTCATTCAACATAGTTTGGGTGTCAGATGGTAAGGCACGTTGAATATAAGAGTCATCCGCACCAAGGTAGGTGAGGATGGAGTCATCATCCTGGCACTCCACAACATTAATTGAAGGTGAATCTTCTTCGATCATGTCTGGATACAAAAGGGGGAGAGAAGATGGGTCTTCACTATCACGTTGATAAGTGAGAGGACCCAGGAAGATAGCATTCATGAAAAAAAAAAAGTTAGGAGGGATAGATTCTGGGTCTATCGACTCTGTGGGTGAAGATGGAAAAATGGGCGATGATGGTTCGGAAGGGGTGACTTCATTGTTTTCCTGGATACAATTGACATGAGGTTTCTTCGGTGTAGGTGGTTCAAAAAATCCAAGACCACGACGATCTTTGTGTTTGCAGGTAGTTACGGGAATGATCGTATGTCGGCCTTGTTCATAAAGACCGAAACCAAAACCCTTCCAAGCACAGCGCGTCAGGAAGGTGAGGGAAAAACGACGGTTGGTTAGATATCAAAAATCAGATTGGAAGGGAACCACACCAAGGGGAGGTTCAGGGGTGACAGAGGATGTGTCGACACCCCCATACGTTAGGTTGGTGTGGCAATTAGGTGGTCCGTAGGAGATCACCTCCCCCACACGACGGTCATAGGTAGGATGCGCATGTAACTGTCCATACTCCTGTGGGGTATGAAAGGTGCTAACATTGTATAGGCGGTATTCCCCCAGCGTAAGGCATTGAAAAACATCTACCAAGGGATCTGAAGTTGGGATGTTGTCCGCGGGGAAGGAAGTGGTATTCGCGGTGGTGGGTTCATTGGTCGAAGGTGTGAGTGTGGTTAAGGTGGATGGTTGAGGCATGGTTGAAGTAGATGGTTGGGCTGGATCAATGGGTGCCTTGACTGGTACAAGCACATCATTAGGGCGATATAACATATTACAGGTTTTGAAAGGGGAAGCGTCAGCTTTGACGGTGTATGACTTCCCCTCATACTCGAATTTGATGCATCTATGTAAGGTGGAGGGAACGCATCCCATAGCCCAGATCCAAGGGCGGCCTAACAACATGTTGTATTGGAATTCTCCCTCAAGGACATAGAAGAGTTCGGGTAAGGTACGTGGCCCTACACGAATGTTAAGGATCACGGTGCCTAAGGTAGAAGTAATAGCATCGTTGAATGAACGCAACATGGTGGGGTTGGCACACATGCAGCTAGGAGGGATATTCATCTGTTGGAAGGCTTTGGAAGAGACGATGTTTAGGCTAGCACCCCCATCGATCATAACACGACGTACCCAGATGTCCCAGATGTAAGCCGAGATGAAAAGAGTGGGATCAGGATCTTCTGCACCAAAGACGATAATTTCTTCTTTGAAAAAACTGATAGCAACGGCTTGCTGTACAGGGACATAAGTGGTTGTGGAGGTAGGTTGTTTGGTGAGAGAAGTGACATGGTTGGGTGTTAAAATGGAGGCAACGGGAAAGGTTTCGTTAGGTAGAACCTCTATCCCTTGAAGGATCTCAATTAAAACTTGTCGATGTGATTCAGATGTTTGAATGAGATCATAGAGTGTCATTTTTACAGGAGATTGGTGAAGTTGTTTGATCATGGTGCGATGGGAAACTCCATCAGAGACGGGATAGGCAGGTCCACGAATGACCACTTTAGGTGGTGGTGCGATCGGGATGGCAGAAGGAGAAAGAGAGGCCGTAGGTGTGCTTTCTTTAGCTTTTCCATTGTTTTTCTGACCTCGAGTAGCAATGTTAATCATGTTGATCTCGTGAATACGAGAGGAGGAAGATGGCGGGGATAAGTCATTGTTCTCGAGAGGTGGGGTTGCAATGATGATAGATTTTGGCGAGGTGGGGGACAGGTGGTATAGGAGAAGGGATCGAAGCTAAGGGCTTCTCTCTCCGTAAATTGTCTTTCTTAGGTTGTCTATCCGAGATAGGTGACTGGCGAAGGATGGCTTTCAAAGCTTTGCATCCTTCTACATCGTGTCCTGGTGTGCGATGGTAAGCACAGATTTTAGATTCATCATAACCTATAGGTCAAGGTTTAGATGGATCATAGAGTCTGAGCGGGGGTAGGGAAATGGTCGCATCCCCTACCAACATATCAAGGATCTTGGAGTAAGATCCTTTGAGTGGGTCAAATTCAGATGAAGATGAGGCTGTTGATTGAGTGGGTGAGATTTTTTATTGTTTTGGTAATGGTTGGGTACGAGTGGTTCGTACGGGTGGTGATTTAGGCAAGGGATTTTGATGATTGGTTTTAACTAGGCGTGGTTTCTTCTGCGCAGAAGTTATGTTTAGCTGGTTAGATGATGAGGCCCCAGCTGACGTGGTGGTAGGAAACAACCACGGGGAAAGAGGAGCGACAGTCAAAACAAGTCCTTCGATGATCGAGTTTGCTTAGGGTTGGCAGGTAGGTGAGATACTTGGGGCGACGGTGTTGAGACGCCCGTGGGTGTCTGTAGGGGTGCAAAAGGTATAGGTCGTGTTAAAGAAGATGTGGGAGGCATGGTGTATTGAGGCAAGGTGGAGGGGTGAGGCCCTAATATAGAAGGTAGGTGTGATGGTGAAGGCTGAAGCCGTGCCTGCTGTATCGGTGTGATCGGGGGTGAGGGTTTTAGTTGTGGCAGAGGCATAGATTGGACTCGAGGAGATTGGGTCTGTCTCCTAGGTGGATTGACGGCATTATTTTTGGATAAATCTAACCATTTAGGTGGGTGTGTCAGGCTGGGTATTGGTGAAGTCCCAAGCGTAGGGGAAGGTTTGGTTAGGTTGATAGAGGTGGCTGAGGGATTCGATAGAGATGAGGGGGGTGAAGGTGAGGACATAGGCATTTTGAGCTTTTGTAAACACCTCGGGTATATGGTAGAGGTGTCTGGATTAGTCATCTGCATTTGAGTAGAGCATGGTGTACTCAAACGCTCCCATAAGACTCGTCTATCTTCTGGGGGATGACAATCTTCACGTGTGAACAGGAACTTTGGTATGGAAGAGAGGTGGGTTGTGATTCCGGTCCACTGTGGGTGTGATACAGGGGGTAAATGAGGCACTGTATCAATGGGTGTTAAGAGGTCAACCGGTCGCTGGAAAGATTTAGGTGATGAAGAACTAATAGGTAGGAGGGCATGTTCGAGGGGATCCGTCATGATTAAGGAGTTTGGTGATGTAGGCTCAAGGGGTTTCTCCTCTAAGGATGACAGAAAAAGTGGCAAGCCTTCTTCTTTTGCAGCAAGAGTGGTGGAAGGAGATGTTTGGGAAATAGATAAGTTAGATAACATCCGCTCACAATCTTGTAGGGATGTGGTGTAAGAAGGTTCATTTGTGAGAAGAGAACTCTGGGCGGTTAATTCCTTTATGGGTAAAGGAATAGCAGGACTGTCCTCTTGTCCTGATGAAGGAGAAGGGGGTGAGAATCCCTGCGTTGGTGAAGAAGCTTGATTCAGAATTTCCTCAATGGAAGCCCTGGGTTGGGAGTTGAAAATCGCATGGATCTCATGCACACTCTTCTCCTCGGCTGAGGTGTCTTGGTTTGTGTTACTGTTAGATGCATGGTTTGGAAATGGTTTGTTGAAGATTTTTAAATTTTTATTAGCGGGGGCATTAGGATTATCGAGAGTTATATCCCCTGCATCAACCATTTCCTGCACTATGTTTTTCAACATCTTGCAGTTTTCGTGACTGTGTCCCTTCACACGATGGAAGTTACAGAAGTCATTTTCTTTATACCAAGAAGGTATAGCGTGGGTGGAATCAAACCCGGAGTGAGGTTTAACAGGAGGCAAGGTGATAGCTCCTGCTTTAAGCAATTTGTCTAAGATCACACCATAAGTTTCTCCCAAGGGAGTGTAGTTGATGGGCTCGGCTTTATACTTATAGGTGGCTTTCGGCTGGGTATTAGACAGTGCTTGAGATTTGACCGTCACTGCGTGTACGGCACCCTTTGATTTCGAAGCAGCCGATGCGTGAGAGTTGGTGGTGTTGGGTTTGGTGGTAGAGTCTTGGGTCCAGAAATTTGAGCTTTTGTTGCGTAACCTCAATTTCTCCTCCTCTAAGGCTCGAATCTCTAGTTTCTGAGCCATAGTAAAGGCCTCATCAAAGGTGCGGAAAGTTTGAATTTGGAGGGTGGGAGAAATGTGTTTAGCACAGGCCCACGTAAAGAGTTCGATGAGCTCGGCCTGAGGTAAGGCGTAAGTAAGTTGGTTGATGAGGCCCCGCCATCGTCCAACGAAATCTGCGATAGACTCGTCTTCAAATTGTCGGATGGCATAGAGGTTGGTAATGGATACTTTCTTGGCAATATTGATGGAGAAGTGATCCAAGAAAGATTGGGCTAACTGGTTAAAGGAGAAGATTGAGTGCTGGGCTAAAGCACTGTACCACTCCAAGGCAGGTCCTGATAAGGACATGGGAAAGGTACGGAGTAGTAAGGCATCGTCATGAGCAATCAGATAGCAGGCATGTCTGAACGATCGCAAGTGTTGTTGAGGGTCCTCCTTACTATTAAAGCGAGTAAATTTCGGTAATTCCCATTGAGGAGGATATGTATGAAGGGGGACAGAAGGATGAATAGGCTCCCAACAAACTTGCTCGTATGTCAGGGTGTTACGACTTCCTGAAACAGAAGCCTCAAGATTTTGCATCTTGTCCATCATCTGTTTGATTAAATCATTGGTTGGGTTAGATGATGGTGTTGTCGTTGTAAACAGAGGAGGATTGGTCCAAGAGCCGCTACTAGACAATGGTGGGATTGAATGTTGATAAGATAATGGTGATGAATGTGTTGGGGCAGCCGAATAAGGGTGTCCTATATAAGAGGTTGAGGCCACCGGATGAGTTTGTGGAAATGAAAAGGTGGGCGGAGCTTGTGAGGGAAAGCTCGTGTGTATAGGTGGCAGAGAGCAAGTTATAAAAGAGACAGTCTGTGAGAGAGATGAGGTAGGGTCAGTGGACGGTAGTGATATGTGGGGCCCCAGATTAACGAAAGGAAAGCCAATTGGTGCAGTATGAACCACCGAAGCCACTGAGCTGGGAGACGGGGCTAAGGATGAAGACGGTGAGGTGGAGTTATTAGGTGGGGAAGGGGCTAAGTGAGCGGCGATACTAATAGGCATACCAACGAGGAGCTGACCGTCGGGTGTACGGTCAGGGGTATGAGACAAATAATATTGTACGGCGCTAGGATTAGCATCCAAAAATTTGGCAAATTCCTTATCTCCTACAGGGATCTTGGGAAAATTACTGGTATCCGTAGGATTCCCCATAGGATGTGAAGGGGGTGACTCAGGAAAAGGCACGGAACAGGCATGTGAAACCATGGTTGCAGCTTGTTTCTGGGTGATAACAACCATGGACAAGAGGACACAATAGGGATTTAATCAATCCGGAACAGAAACAACAACAAAATGTTGGAATTGATAGGTTGCTGGTTTGTCAAGAACTGTTAAACACAGTAACCGATATCGGTCAGATAACCGATGTCAGTCAGAATGTAGCCGGCGTCGGTCAGTTAACCGATGTCGGTAGTATAGGACCGGTGTTGGTCACTGTGAAAGCAAAGAGAGGATGTAAGAAGCTGTTGGTTTGGGGATAACAATGCTTAATATACCTACCAAACTGTCTTGAAGTGATCACTGAAACAGTGTATGACAGAGAAACAGAACTAAAAAACAAGCAAGATGCACAAGCAAATCAAGAGACTAACCCTAGGATTAGTTTTAATCACTTTGGGCTTATGCCTTAGATGCCAGATGATGTCAATCCTAAACAAAAGACCTAAGGGAGATGTCAAGTTTGTTTTGGCTCATAAGGCTACCTCAATCGGGTGGAGGAATACCGCGGGAAGGGGGGATGTTTGAGCTATTGTGTTGATTATGATGTGATTTGGTATGTGTTGTGCAATGAGAGTAAGATTAATTTCTCATCAATACCATGGATATCACCCCCACGTGTACGACCTGTTACTTAATCTACGTTCACTAGAATTAAAAACAACAAGCAAGAATGTGATGCAATGTGTTTTAAACCCAAATCGAAAAATGATATTCGATGAAGCAAAGAAGATGACTTTCACTAATGCAAAGATGTGAAAGAAAGACAAATTCTTTTACCAAAATGACAAAATATTTTGTGAATATTTAGAAGAAAGAAACAACAAGTGTGCTCCCTATATGAAAGCAAGCAAGAAAGAAAGAAACCCGAAAAGGGTCCCACCGGGCGTGCCAAAATGTTTCGCACAGAATTTCGTTCCGGAATAGAGTTGCTTCTATCCTTTCATTCTCTTGAGAAATAGATAAGGGTTAGGGCTAGGAGGAATACCTATTGAGTGTTGGGAAGGTGTGCGCATACCATAGAGAGATCAGATCGATTGTGAAGAACTCCTTTTTGTCTGGGAAGGACTACCTGTAAGTAAGAATACAAGACCACCAGATCTTAGTTAGACAATAAGTGAGGGAACTGCCTTGGGCCCAGGAAATATTAGACTTCCTTTCGAAGGTGGTCAGTTCCCCTTTTAATACAAATTAATGCAAATGATAACAAAGAAGCTATTGCGAAATCACGATTTAGGTACCTTGTTAAAAAGCAATAGAGACTAAACTACCAATAATAAAATGTCATGATGTTTGTTTGGTCACCGGTTATTGATGCATTCAGATCAAGTTACAAGGATAGACCCAGCTGGATATGAGATTGTTTGGGGTAAATAAGGGAAAGGTTGGTTTTGGTATAAGTCACAGTGACCGATGCCGGTCACTGGATAACCGACTGTTGGTTATAACATCGATATCGGTAGAAGATAACTAATATCGGTAGGGGTAGTGATTTAGGGGTTTCGAATGGAAGTTAGTTGTAAGGTGGTTATGGTGTTTATAGGGTTAATAAATGATTGGGGGGGTAGTAGGGTGATGGAGAAAACGCAGAGAGTGAGAAAAATTTCTTTGGGGTAAATATTGGGGTTGATGAATGAAAGTTAGGTGCAAAGTGCTGATGGGTGGTAGATCTAGGAGTGAGCTTATAATTATTATGAATTAAAAGTTCAAGAAATGGTGTTTAGAAACATACAAGATACTACTTACTAGTTCCTGATGAAGATACAGGTCCAAGGAATGTGGTGGCGATAGTAAGGCTTAGTTGGGATGATCCGGTATTGGAAAGCGAGCTGATGAAGCTATCCTCAGTCTTTCCCAATGCTTGGACGAGTGTGACAGTGATCTAGTTGCTCAGTTACAGTCTTGGGCTCGATCCTCTTCTCTGCAACCTCTTCTACTTGTTTCACTTCTCTCTCTCCTGCCAAATGAATTCCGGATCCCTTCTTTTTGGTTGGGGGAGGTCATTTACAGGGAACCGATGGCGGTTACGTAACCGATGGCGGTCGAGTAGGAACCGATGTCAGTTAGGTCAAAGTGGCTATTTTTAGTAAAATAGCCATCTTTCCCTCCTTTTCTCCCGAGGGATCAGTTGTGGGCTTGGTCAAGTCATTATTAGGCTCGTTTTGGTGTGGGTGAGGGGTGATGAGTCATGGGTGTGGGTCTGGACCAAGTCATAGGTCTTAATTAGGTTGGTTTAGGGTTAGGGCTAGGTCATGATGAGGTGGCGAGGTGAGGTGGCAGGGTTGGAGATGTAGATTTATTAATTATAAGGTAATTAATAAATAATTAAGTGTGTAAGGTTTAGGTGGTGAGGTAGGGTTAGGTTGTGGGATGAGATATGGGGTACAGGGTGTCGTAAGACACAAATTTGGTGTCTACACATACATCAGGTGCACTCTTTCCTTTACTACTACTTTCTACACACTTTTTATTTACTTATACATAAGTTTCTCTGATCTTTCACATACAAGACTTTGAATAATCTCTTTCTCTTATTTTACATGTTTTTCCTTACAAGAAATAATAAGCAGCTCACATCAACATGCACAAGCTCCAACAACACACTACCATGCATATAATTCACCCCTAGGGTCTACCTCGTTTTCCTAGTTTCCACGCTTCACATTATGACCACTTCATGCTTCACATGGCTACTTGTCCATTCAAAATGCTATTAGCTACAATCCTCTCTGGGTTACAAGGTACACATATTTTATCTACTTTAGGCTATCGAGTATTGACTCAACAACATAAAGTGGGAGAAAATGTAGACACAAAATCTATGAACTTGGGTACATCTATAGGTCCTAAAGGATAGTATTGTATACATGATTCATAAGAAAGAAAAATAGTGGTTGACAACTCCTTTTAGCCTTTTGGTTGCTTTATCTCTTGCACTTTACTGTTTATAAGATTGACTGAGCATCCTTTTGGTTTTACACATCTTATAGTTTTTCTGACACTTGATTGATTTGTCTTTTGATGGCCTCAGACACTAGTGCCTAGTTAGGAAAAAGCACCCAGACACTCCTATCCCTCTTGGATGCTCATGTCCCTCTCTTTCTTCTTCTTACTCTTTTGGGTCCCTTTCACTTCTTGGTGACCTTTTAATACTTTGGGTTATCCTTTTAGTTATCAATTACAAAATTAAATAAGGGAATCAAATATATACTTAGTTACTTCTTTTAAATAAAGGACCACACATCATAAGCATTAATTATCACCACCTAAGCTTTCACAAAGGCACAAGAGCACTACAAAGTACATATATAACATATCCATACAAGGGTCAAGGGATGCATTGGTTTACATACACTTCATAGGTGGGAATTTTATTCTATTCCATCACACACATTCTGCATATTTAGGACAACCTATATCTAGCCCACCATCATCACGCAACTTGCACAAGGGTGACCTAGGGAAAAAAACAAAGATACACACACACGGAGAAATCCATGGAGTTTGAGATATAGTGCAATGCTTGGTCATAAGTTCACTCTTTGAGTGACCATCAGGATTAGTATGACTACTTAATTTGCATCACTTTTATTAGACTTAATGTGGTTTTTGTGCATGCGTAGGTAGTCATTTGTTTTATAGGTTATAGGTATGATTGACGATCTAATAGTCAAACTGAAGTGAAAAAGAGTGACTAACAATGAAGGTATTTTGACTCAAAAAAATCAAAACCTGAGAATTTTAGCAAACACATGCACCCAAATCAGTCGTTAGCACCTGGGGCATGCCTGCCCTCCTATGAGTGCTTCTATCCACTACATTCCTGGGTTTCCAAACCCTCAGCAAGCCATTTTGACACTATTTCCATCTGGTTCCAATAGGCACACACTCTTGATCACTGTTAGGTTATACAGAATCAGCTAAGTCATCATCCCTCTCTCATTTTCTTAGGGTTTTACATCTTTGAATGCTTATTGATTGTATGGTATTATACTTAATCATATGAATATCAATTGTTACAATAAGTTACTCATAATTAAGATTTAATTTACATTAGATTAAATCACCAAGGAGAGCATGATACAATGTGCAGTGTGAGGGATGCTACTAGGGAAGTGACTGGTATAAAGAGCACAATACAACCTGAGCAATGTCCAGAGCCCAGCGTATTATAGATATGCTAGATTGTATCATGAGGATTTAGGGAAAGGCTACCTATTACTTAAAATTTTATGAGTTGGCTATCCCAACAAATCAGAGAGCAATGAGTTACTCATAGAGGACAATAACAAGTCAGTCATGGAGGCCATCAAATTCTATGAGATCACGAACCTCAGTTAGTACTCATTCACTCATGGGACCACGAGGGTCATCTATGCAAGCACTGGTAGGAGGCTTGAGGTGACAATTACCATCTCTAGGACCACATGAAAGTCCAATGCTAGGGGAGAGTGATGTTGAGAGTTGACTCAGTTATATCTAGGATTGTTTTTTATTGTTCTATGATGAGATGTATCATATAATTTTGAGACTATTTTTTGTAGACTTGAGTGCCACTTAGCATCCCCATATATATAGAGATGATTTTTGGAATTTGTCAATGTGCATGTTTCAAGTTTGAATATGATGTTTTTATTTTTCTTATCTCATTATAGATGTATACCATTTTATGATGATGTTTGGATAAATGATTTGTAGATGCATGTATGAGTAGATTATATGTGATGAGTAGAAAATGATGTTATATTTGTTTTGTTATCATTTCCTAGATATGATTTATCTATAATGATGCATTTTTTTATTTCAGATGTTTAACCTGGCTCAAATGGTCATTTGTTTGATTTGATAGATTATGGTTGTTGATTACCTCTTGATATTTAGATTGGCATTTTCATTCTAGATTACATCACCTACCTGTCATTCCTTGGTAGAGTAGAGGAAAGGAATGGGTTAGAGGAAATCTTTTTTAGAATGGAAATTTAGTTAGACATTATTGAGATGGGTCGATGGGGTGAGGGATGGAAAGATCATAGTGTAGCTTGCGTACCTTTACAACTTGAAAATACCTTTTATTTTATGTAAGAACACAAAAAAAAGGTAAAATGATGTGAAAATCCATTACACTAAGATTTAAAAGATGTTATAGGCTTGACTTAAAGCAAAATACATATGCTAAGTAATATAAGAAAGTAAACAAACAAGTAACCAAACAAATAAATAAGTAAAAACAAATATACTCAAATAAGAAATGTTTAAGACAATTGTAACAATGTTTTTGTTATCTAGCTTCAGTACCTAGATGTTGTAGTTATACAAAAAGGGTTAAGATGATGCCCCTAGTGAGGATACATGTAAGGAAATGAATTGAGGATGTAGAATTCCTATGAAAAACAAGAATGCATTATGAAACTTCCCCGAGCAACGATATATGCTAGGAAGTCAAACATAACAAGCAAGTAAAATTGTTGATGAAATAATATCACATGATGATCTACATATCATGCACTATCACTAGCAAGCACTGAAGTAAATATTTTTGTAGTAGTTTCCAATTTTAAGTGTTTTTACGTTAGACACTATTTTTAGGTTTTGTGCTAAGTTTTTGCAATGTTTTTGGATTTTCTAGGTTTTTAAATGTTTAGGATTTTATAGGTTTTCTGAATGTTTAGGATTTTCTAGAGTTTATGAATGTTAAGGATTTTCTAAGTTTTCCAAATGTTTAGGATTTTCTAGGTTTTCTAATGTTTTGGGATTTTCAAGGTTTTATGATGTTTTGAGATTTTCTAGGTTTTTTTAATCTTTTGGGATTTTATAGGTTTTCCAATGTTTTGGGATTTTCTAGGTTTTCCAAAATGTTTAGGATTTTCTAGGTTTTTCGAATGTTTAGGATTTTTTATATTTTTTGAATTATGTATACAAGAACAATGTGCCAAGATGCCCCCAACAATAAGTGAGAGAATATACAAGGGTAAATTCCCATACATATATACAAGAATAAGACACATCGGATCAAGGCCAAGAGGGATAGGTTCAACACGATTAAAAACACAAGCCATGAAAAAGATAGGTAGGACCAATCATGCCCCCAAGTATAAGGTGTTTGTGAACAATAAAATGCTCCCATGGCATCAAAAACTAGTTTTCACCAAAGGACTTGCCCAAGGCACCATAATTACGTGGTTTTCACATTAGGATGAATTTATTTATCTTTACTATTTTTTTGATTTTTTTTTTTTTTTGAATGAACCTTAGCTTAGGTGTAGATGATTTAATTAAAATAATTTTTGTTTAAACCCCATATAGGCTATTTCAGAGTCACAATGATAAATAAAGTAATAAAGTACATGAAGTGACACAAGCAATAAATAAGATGAATGAAACCCTAAGTGCAATGAAGAGTTAGAATACTTAGCCAATTTCACAATTAATCCTGGACAGTGTGAAGATGTAGAACTGGTAAAATTGGAACATAAGAGGTCATAATTGAACCCTAAAAAATGTAGAAGTGCAGAGGAAGGCTGGACCAGGGCACCTAGGGAAGTACTGGGGTGTTTGGGTACTAGAATCCTTGTCTGGGTGCCAGAGTTTGCACAAATGCTTATAAAATGATCTTCGCAGGGTCATTGAGTTGTCGCAATCCTTCGTTATTTATCACTATAATGTCGCACAGTGGTTTTTGATGTTACTAATAACCTGCAAGAAAGATATGACATGTAAACCCTAAAAAGAAAATAATGTAAAATGGGGGTCAGATTATCCTCGGATTTCAACAAAGTGATCTTACGACCAAGCGCTACACTACATCTTAGACCCAATGTAGTTCTATGTGTGTCTTTGTGTCGAAATCGTTCCCTAGGTGGCTCTTGTGTGCGACACATTTGATAATGAGCAATAGCTAGATGTAAATAGATGTGTGCATGGAAAAATTAACTTCCTCTCCTATGCATGTATGCATAATAACCAACCCTTATCCCTTGATGACATTAGATGGATGCAATGATTTTCTTTAGATGCTTGTGAATGTAACCTTAGGTGGTGATAATAGATTCTTAGAGCTTGGTCCTTTAATTTGATCCCATAAAATTATATCTATATGATTCTCTTGCTTTAATTTTGTGAGATTGATGTGGGGATGAATGAGACCAATCATCAGTCATTAGCTTAATTCGGTTGGTTTGGTCTAATGATAGGGATCTCGATAGGGGCTTGGTAGTAGCAGATATAGATATAGATATAGATATAAGGGCGGCCCTATATATATTTTAGCTAGAATTGATCACTAAAAGGATGAAATCTAAGAGATAAGGATGAACAACAACTATAAAGGACCCAAAAGGGATGAACAAGATACAAAGAGGTCTAGGTCGCCTGGGCACTAGTGTCCTAGCTGGGCGCTAGTGTCTTGAGCCATAAAAGGTGAAGTATCAAAGGTCATAATGGGTAGTAGGGTGTGTTAGGAAAAGAAGGAGACCATAAAGGAACCTAAGAAGCCAAATATAGTGATGAATTACTACTTTTATCCCTTAGGAAACATATGAATGCAGTGCATATGATTAGGACCTAGAAATGTACCCAAGTGCGTGATTTAGAGTCTATAGTAGAAGTGTTTTAGGTGTATAACATTCATGGGATCTTGAAGCTCGGTACCATCAGGGTGAGAAAGCTTATAGCCTCCAGAACTAAATTTGGCCACCATAATATTGACCCTAACTAGTTAGGCTCAAATTTTCCTTTCTTTTGTCATTCCTTAGTAGTATTGAACTGGTTTTATTTAAGAATAAGATATCCAACCTTAAATTCACAAGAGAATGTGTTGTAGCTAGTGATTTAATAAAAATAGTATTCAATTTAATTTTAGAGTAACTGATATGATAAAATACAGTAAAGATAAAAATGCCAAGAACTCAACCAATGCAATACTAATGGTAAATGGGAGAGACAAATGACTTAGCTAATTCCTATGTGATCTGGAAATGATCTAGGTTGGGTAAAGTGTTTGAAAAGATGCTAACAACATCTTAACTATCCACTATGGATTCTAGAACTCATGAACAGAGATGGAAAAGAGTTCCCAGTACATGAAAAAGGTGTCTGGGTGCTGGTTTCTAGGCACTGGTGACTGGTTGTGGGTACTTGTGACTGTGTAGAGGCTTGGGATCTGCATTATCAAGTGTCACTAGGGTTTCACTACTAATTCATGTTAATCACCTGACATTCACTCTTAAATCATCCAAGGTATCTGTGACCTACAAAACAAATCCTAACTACCTACACAAGCTCACAAACACATCAAATATGAATGAAATATGTAAAATGTGAAATCCGACTGACCCCGATGGTCACCTGAAGAGTGAACTTATGAATGAGTGTTGAACTAAATTCTAGACTCCATGTAGTTATTTATGCTTCCGTGAGAAATAATTTCCTTAGGTTTCCATCTCACCAATGATGCCAAGATAGCGGGATGTAGCTAGATAAGAAGAAAATGTGTGAGATGGAATACAACACTTCCCCTTCATATGCAATGTATACAGCCCAAAAATGTAGTCCCTTTGATGGTGATGATAATATGTAGATGTGATTTCATGTTATAATTGTCATCCAAATCAATAGAGTGTATGTTGTGTATATATATGGATCATTTGTTTGAATTTTGACACTAATGACAAAAAATGTTGACTATGAACATGGGATAAGGATTAGAAAACTAAAAATGCTGAGCATAAATGTCAAAATGTGTAACAAGAACAAAGATGATAGAAACACCCAGAATGGATAGGAGCACTTGGGCACTAGTGTCTAGAGTAGGTGTTGGTGTCCTAGGATAAATGTCAAGAGATGTGAAAGTACAAATAGATGGGTATCCCTATGACCTGACCAGAACTGGGTATAAAAATGAAAAACGTGAGAGAGGAACACAATAGAAATAATTAAAGCAAGTAGATGAACAAATGAATTATGTCACCAATGAATAATTTTCTTCCTTAATATCCATGCATATAAACAACATAATTACGACATAATAAAATATTAATATGTGCGTGATTTTTGTTAAAAACTATGACACTAAGAGGGGGGTGAATCAGTGTTAACAAAAATTTATGTTCTTATATTTGATGTGATAAAACTATAATCACACACACAAATAATTTTCAAGAGTAAACCATGTAGTGTGGCGAACCATGGATCAATGTGGGAAACCATGTGGCAAACTGGAGATAGAAAACCCACTAAGAAGAACTATGAACTATAGCTTAGGACCAATGATTTCATGACTTTCTGATTTTGACATTAGTTTCATGGTTGAGCTTCAACTCAACCTAGAGATGCTACTCCAAAATTTGACCAAGATTCCACTTAGTCTAGAGGCATCAACCCCCTGCAATTTAACCAGATTCTACTGATCTGTTGGTGAGCTTGAGGTCTAGTTTTACTCTCCATCCATGACTGCATCCCCAAAAGCTCCAACTTGTAGACTTGATATCCACCAAATTTAGTCACTCTTGATTGTTATTGTCTCCAACAACTGATTGATGACCCATATATCAGCACTTTATCTTTGTTGCCTCATGTCACTCTCTATGTAACGAGTCTTCTACTTGTTCTTAATTTATAGGATTTAAATTGAGATACTCCCTTCACCTATCAGAAATCAATCTTCTTACTTGTTTAAACTTCTTCTCACACACTTAACAAACTGAATTTATTCCACTGTATGATCATCAGGAAAAAACAATCTCTATCACATAGTCATTCATAAAATTTTGTCTCTACTCAAACGGATAGGTTATCTATTTTTATATCACCCTGATTATTTATAATTGGGGGACACCTATCCTTCTTAAATAGTCAATAACCTTTTGATTGCCATAGTCTAGATCTATGATTGTAAATCTCTATTTTTTTCAAAACAGTTCACCAAAACATTACTTACAAATCTTAATCACAGTCAACTGCTAATCTGAATGCTGTGAGTTTATATTATTGTTTACGATATATGTTGATTGTATTGTAATCCTGAGAGGGATTATGGGATGATCCTGATTGTATGCCCACCCTTTTGGTCAGAGGGTCATTCACTAAATTTTTACTTGTTCATATCATATTTGGACTAAGAATCTTTCACATCACTAATTCTCACCTTCTCTAAAGAAAACTTCATCCACACACTTACTCGTTAAAAAGTAGATTTCTTAAATCTAATGTAGTTCCAAATATGTATTTTTATATATACCTTTTAAAATTCTATTGTCTTTTTTAATCTCTCTTCTTCAACAACTCTTCACATTCATCTTCACACCTCAGTTTTCTTTTCTAGTTTTTAGCTTCAACAAATTTTTCAAACTTGTAATGTTATAACTTGTCTTTTTGACTTCTTTAGTATAGGAACCAAAGGAAATTCACATTCTTTTTTGTTTCTTGAAATATTAAAAAAATTTGCAAATAATGAATGATACAATAAAATTTTGTCTTTTTCTTCTCCATCGAGTTATTTATATGTCTTAAGCATTTGGAGTAGATTAATGTTTCAAGCTTACATATGATGACATTCTAACTTCCCTCTGTTTTGCACTTTTCAAAAATACTGTATGAGCTTTAGATAATTTTCAAATTTTTTTTGTCACAACATGTACAAGCCTTCTTGAAACTTTGTAAACCTCTGATAACCTCATTCAAATCAAATCATCTTAGTGACTTGATGGGAAATCAATACCTTGAAGCACAAAAAAATACTAGTTCTTCTCGCTAGTGACCTAGAGGATGCTGTAAACTCATACCCTTTGCTAGCATCTCCATCAAGTATAAAAGTGATGAGTTGTATTATGAATTTGTTCATAAAGAGAGGAGAATTTTCAAGCTTTATACATCCTTCCTAAAGACTTCCCTTCAAAACCATTATTATAAAACATTTGAAAAACACTTAGAGCCAAATACACAGTCTAAACCAGTGATCATAGTTTTTACCAGTCTTCTGAGGTGAATATATCATTCAATTTTATATATTTTACTCCAATTTTTTTGAAAAATATAGAGGATAGAAGTTCATAAAAACTCTCTAAATTTCATCAAATTTCACTAAGTGAAACTCTCACAAACTTGCATTAAAACCCAAGGTCAGTTTTATGCAAAGTTTCATCCTTTTTAGGACATATAAGATTATTTAGTCACCAAGGTTGCATGATATTTGGACATGAGAGCCTCTAAAGGTTCTTAGAACGTGTTTTCAACTTTTCAAGGTAGTGAGAATTTACAAACTTGAAGAGAGTTAAGTAATTTGAACACTTTTTGCATGCAACTATTGAAAGACTTTATTGTACTGTAACCATGAAGCAAGATGGTTTAATGAAGACAATAATCATCTCACATGAGTGATTCCATATACAAAATGTGTTCTTTACCATATAAATTATATGTGTCAAGGATGAAAAATTGATCAAATAATTGAAATTTTAAGTAAGACTGTTGAAAAAATGATTTAGGATAGGTCTACATTTTTCTAGCCCATCTCATTTGCATGTTATAACACTACTTGTTCTCAACACTATTTTTGACCAACATAAAAAACTAACTCCTGGAGCCGAGATGAATCTAACCTTTGCTCATACATGTTATATATTCTCTCTTAATACTTCTCCCATGCTTATTCTAACCTGTATCATCCTGTATCACTGTTGTAGGTACCTGGAACCACCCTGAAAGAGGACTAACCAATAGTTTCCAAAACCCTGTCTTC
Source organism: Taxus chinensis (assembly GCA_019776745.2). Taxonomy (NCBI): domain Eukaryota; kingdom Viridiplantae; phylum Streptophyta; class Pinopsida; order Cupressales; family Taxaceae; genus Taxus; species Taxus chinensis. Next base: position 178,011,374 of record CM034150.1, on the reverse strand, counting down.
TTGAAACCTCATGAAGTCACCTTGAACCTCTGAACAACACCTAAGAAGCATGCTATTTCAATCTCCATTTTCCATTAATTTATTTTACATCAATTACAATAAATAGAAAATCAACAGGGTGCAACAATTTTGTGTTTACATTTTCCCCCATTTATTCTATTTGAATGAAATTATAGTAGTGTAAAGGAAGTAAGGAACATTCCTGTATAGAGTCTGAAGAATCCATGTTGTAAGCTACACGTAGAATGTAGAAACTTATAGTGTGGCGAACCATGTATCAACTCTTTGACCCATGATAGGCGTAAGTGGAGATAGAAATACCATCATAAGGAACAGTTGGAGAAATAGATTGAAATGATTTTTGGAACCTACTTTAGAGATTTTGAATGTGATGTCAATGGAGATTGAAAAGGTAGCAGAGTGATCAATTACCAATCGATTTATTTGAAAATGGGAGGATTCAGGAATCCTATCGCTAAAGAAAGAGTGTTGTGGAGAGAGGTCCAGTTCTACTCTCCATCCATGACTAAATCCGCAAAAGTTCCAACCCCTGTAGATGGATAGAGACCAAATTTAGTTTCAATTAGTTTTGATCGAAGAACCCACATAGGAGCAACATAGGAAAGGAAATGAAATTTCATTACCTCCACTCCTATAGTAGCATTGTGTTCTGATTCGAATAGTGTTATATGAAGCTATCCAAAGTTAGGTTATGTGGAAGAGATAATAATGTAATGCAGCTCCCAAGTTAGGTCATCTAGGATACATAGTACATGTGTTTATTTTACTAATTGATTAATCAGTGATTTGATTTGAGTGATAGAATATTATTTAAATATAATGTAGTATTTAGGAGATTAATCATGGAGAGGTTTTTGCTTTTCCCCTAGATTATCCTCCAAATATGGGGAAATAGTAGAAAGTATTGACTGTCGTATAGAATGATTATACCTTTTTTTGAATAAGATTTTATAAAATGGCTATGATAGTGAATGTGCTGGGAATGTCAGGATGTGTGATTGTATTGTATCTTGAGAGGGATGTAGCTGAAGATGGGGGCTTTCCCGATTGTATGTCCCCTTTTTGTGAAAGGGTGAGATGGTGGAGAAAGGAACATTGAGCTAAAAACAAGGTTGACAAAAGTAAAATAGTGAATAAGAAAAAGTATAGAAGAGATAAATATGTTATGGTACAAGATATGTATATTTATTATTATGTGTGTCATATTTAAATATGGAATGCTTGACAATTGTATAGTACAGTGTTAGGAGAAATTACAGTCCAAATGGGAATTAAGGAAGTAAATAGGCAAAACGAGGATCTACATATGAGTGAAACCATGAGAGTCGAGACTAGTATGGGAGTTAAAAAATGATTGATCAATAGATGAAGTATAATAAAATTGAATTATTATATATAGAAAGAAAGGTGAAATAAGAGGGTCATTTAGCTATCAGGAGAGTGAAAACTCTAATCTGATGAAAGTGCCTAAGTCTACATGTTAGAGAAGTCTAAGCAAGGATGAATTGAGAAGTGGAAGGGTTGTGGTTGATATTACGACTGATGAGATGGTAATGTGATTATTGTTGAATAATTTTTACGCAATGATGTGTATCAATAAGATGGTTGTAGAAAATTTGAATGTATGGGATTTTGACCAGCTTAGAATTAACTAAGGATAGGTGGATTTATCTAGTGATTAAGGACATATAGACGACCTAGTCTTGGAATTGAGGACTAACATGACTTTGTTCTGTTGCAGGAGGTGCCACATTAGACTTGCTCTTGGGCACTAGCATCCCAGAGTAGGGTTTTGGAACTATTTTGTGGAATATGTGTATTTTGATTAATTTTGATGCTATGATGATTGCTTTATAGTATGCATGATGTGCTAATGTAAGTATTTTACTGATTTTTATGTTGTGCAAAGGGATATACACCCTAGATATTTTTGTCTGGGTTATCACTTGATCACCCTGCTTACTTTGGGGTTGTTAGATGTTGAGTGGGATATATTAGACTATGGTGTCCTATGACACATTGCTATATTGGGGGAGATACCCCACAATATTCCTATATCGACAACTTTGTGTGAGTGATGGTGCTTGGTTTCTTGTACATTCTGGTTGCTGATAGGTGAGATGACGGTGACACTAGAGGATGTATATAGGATACTAAGACTACCTATAGTAGGAGAGAAAGTACATATAATGGCCATATTGGATGCCCATAGTTAGATGAGGGTAGCATGATGGTATTTCATAGGGCCATGGGTATAGGTCGAGACACATATTAGTTTGGATGCTATATTCAGATATCAGGTTCCAAGATTACAGAAATTTATCGCAGTTGTGATATCTTCATCGATAATAATGGAGGGTGGTGGAGTAAGGATTTTGTATTAGATGCATGATATTTGTCACAACATCAAGAAAAATGGTACTAGATATTCTTGGGCATGTTGTGTATTGGCCCATTTGTACAAGGACCTATATAGATTTACGCAGGAGGATCATGGTGGTGGGATAGGAGCCACTATGTTTTTATATATGTGGGCATATGGGAATATTGATATATTGAGACCACTTAGTGGGACACGGGTTGGTTGGGATAAATGTGAGATATTTATAGTGAGGTAGGTGGGCACCTGTAGTAGGAGGATGGGTACGATCATATATAGGTCGATGCTAAATCAGATGGGCCCTGGAGCCATTATATGGAGACCGTATAAATACCATGGTGGATGTGTAGAGGATGGTGTGGAATTGTGATGTATATGATGCACCATGGGGTTAGAGGATTGGTTCCTGTAGACACCAAAATTGGGTCACACTACCCTTGGTCCATGTATTTTATACCCTGCCCAAGAACAGAGCCAAACCAACTCTTACCAGTTGACCTAAACAACCCAGAATCAAACCCTGATAAGTCCCAATACCTTGACAGATACCTCATCCTTTTGATCCAACTATAGCCTAGCTTGTTGTGATTGGATTTGCTTATTGTTCTTGAATGAGATACCTAAATCATATCAAATATAGTAGGAATTTAATTATTTCTCACATTAATTTGTTTTAAAAAGTGGATTGATAGCCATCAAGGAAGTATCAAACTTCCTGGATCTAGCATATGTTAGGCAGTCCACTATCGTATATCATTTAACTTCTCTTTTGTGGTCTTGTTTTTTATTACAGGTAGTTCCTTCTAGCTAAAAGGAAGCTCTTGTAATTGACATTGGATCAAGAATTCAAAACGTGCACAACAACCATAACCAACCCATTTAATAGGTATCCCTCCTATCCCTTACCCTTATCTATTTCGTCATTAAAAAAAAGTAAAGAAAATGCTTCCCTATGTCAGTTCCCTATTCTCAACCTCCCTATCAGGCTCAATACTTGCCCCCTTATGCCACATAAGGTGTCCCTCCATCAAAACCTACCAATGACCTCATCAAGTTGATGATGGAAAAGATGCAAACACTGGAAGCATCGATTTTCAGCTCACACAATTCCCTCACCTATGATGAAATTTACAATGAGCTTATTCACCCGTCTATTCCTATTTGACCATACCCTGTACATTGGGAAATGCCGAAATTCAACTGCTTCAATAGCAAAGAGGACCCAAAATAACATTTGCGGTCCTTTAAACATGGGTATTACCTGATCACCCTTGATGATGTTTTACTCCTATGGACCTTCCCAATTTCCTTGACAGGCCCTGCATTAGACTGGTACAGTGGGCTACCAAGACATTCCATCTACTCATTTAATCAAGTAGCCCAAGCCTTCCTAGATCACTTCTCCATTAACATTGTTAAGAAGATTACCATGATTGATCTTTATTCCACACGATAGTATGACGATGAGTCTATAGCTGACTTTGTTGCTCATTGGCGCAGTCTGATTAACCAAATCACATTTCAATTACCTAAAACTAAACTCATAGAGCTATTTACTTAGGCCTGTACAAGACACATCTCACCAACCTTGCAGGTGCAGACCTTTCGTACTTTTGACGAGGCATTCACCATGGCATGGAAATTAGAATTTCATGCTTTTGAAGAAAAGAAGATTCAACTTCATAACAAGAACACCACGTTCAAATCAAATGATGATTCTTCATCTTTGAAACCCCCAAAACAATCTTTCAAAACCCAAAGGGTCTGCCAATGCTGTAGTTCTAAAGGATGGTCCCCCTCATCAATCAAGTCCATCCAAACCTCTTTCTAATTTCTCTCCCATCCAAGCTTTTCATTTTAGATGAGAATAACAAAAGTACACTTCGATAGGATAATCTTATTCTTTTATTTTGGAAAATATTGTTAAGGCTAGTGCCACTACCCTCTCCACCTATAAAACCACATACTGGTTTTGACCCTGAGCAATCCATGCCCTCATGGTATAAGGAACATGAATTTTGCAACTATCATCGTGTCAAAGTTCATAGGGAAAATAACTGCATCACCTTCAAGAATATCGTCCAAGAAATGTTAGACAATGAAGATCTAGTCTTGGATAGCCAGAATGCACCCACTAACCAAAACCTACACATCTTCAAGAAGCCATTCCCTAATCATGTCCCATCTTCCATCCAAGTTGGTGATACCTCCAACAATGATAGTAATGTCCACGAGGTCCATGCTATTTTTGATGACATACCAGTTGCTTCCCAATTACCTCATGTTCCTTCCATAGATGAAATCTTAGCCCAAGCTCCCCTACCTGAACAAGAACCTATTTCATGCACTCCTTAATCCAAAGAGGAACCCTCTTCATTTTCTCCTTCACCCGTGGAAGAGCCTATAATTAGTATGCCACCTTTGACCCCTCAAATTTCTAAACAATTGTAAGTGGCACCTCTCCTACTCATAGAAAATGTAGGTCCAACACCTACACCAACACAAAGAGAGTCCACTTTGTCTAGCCCATCCTCTCCTATACCCATGGAGGATTCTATAGAAGTAATAGTGTCTTCTAATGACCCTTCGCCATCAGACCTTTAAGATCCCGCTGGTCTGACTTTTGGCTCTCTTACCCACAAAGTCCGAGGCTATCCATTTCCTTGTATCTCAAACCCATTTTATGGGGATTGCCACTCAATCCACGTCGGTCCCGCCTACGTCAGTACCATTCTTACGCTTGGCCAATCTCCTGGACTATGTTGATAGAGCCTTACTTTGGGGACACCTTCTACTTCATGTTTCAACACAAATGCAACTGTCACTCGTAACCTCCAAACTATCCAAAAGTGTTTTCACCCAAACTAAACCAACCATGACTATTACAACACCTTCCATGTCACCGCCCATGGCCCAACATACACCTCTGCCCACAACCCAAACACCTACCCACACCTATATCATCTCCCTTAAATAAAACTATCACTACCTTAGGGGTCATGCCGATATCTAACCTTACTCACCCACCCATCAAATTAGATTTAGCCACATCTTCCCAAAACCAACACTAAACTTATTCCGGCCCCTAAAAAGAAGATCCAACCTCCTAGATCTCATACACCAATCTTGCCTACCACACCATTATCACCGTCATTCCTACTGTCCATCCTAGGACCTCATCCCTCAACCTTGGAAAAACAACCCCCATCCATTGGTAAACCACAAACATAGAAACCCACCTCCTCATCACGAACCTCTAATATACTCAAAGGACCCACACAACCTGTTCCATCACTCGTAACCTTCTTACCACCCATACCACCACTACTGTCCATAACTACTTCACTACCCATAACAATTTCTTCTCTTCCACTCACCCCTTCTTCCCAACCTCTACCAACCACCTCCACAGCCACTTAGTTACCCCCATGGGTAACTTGTCCTCTTCTACCATCTAATTTTCCCTCTACATCTCATACATATGTCTCACATTTTTCCAATATGGTGCAACCTAAAGCTAGGAATCCACTACCTTCCAATAAAGAAGTTAAACCAACCAAGCCTTCTATTTTCAGCTCTTCTACCATGCCCATACCTAAGAAGCTATGCCTACAAGACTTAAGAACCATTCCACACACCAAACTAGTGGACCAAACCATTCCCCCTCCTGTAAATCCTCTTTCCCCACAATCATCCACACATGTAGCCACACCCACATTCACCTACCATTATGATCCACTAGCGGGATCCTACACCAAAATCTTAACTAATCTCCTCAAAAAATTTGTCAGCACATTACCACCTCTTAGACCTTATGACCCCTTCAAACCCAAACCAAAAGGGTTTTACGAAACCAAAATTTGCGCTTACCATCACATTCTAGGACACGATGTAGAGAACTGTAAGGCTTTGAAAACTACTCTTATCCAATTATGTCCCCCTGAGGAAAATTTTGATGACGATGATCTTATTGATGAGGACCCCATTGATCCTTCACCAATTTCCTTAGATCTCCTTCCATTACCTACTCAGAAACCAAGGTCTCCACCCCCACAACTCTTTGATCCACCCCCAAGATTCAAGATCAACATGGTTCGTATAAGAGAGTTGGCTAAACCACCACCCAAATTCCAATGCGCCCTACTCATTTCACAAGAATCGTATCCCCCACTAGGGTTTTCCCCTCATTCTGCTATACCTTCCATGACACACCCTCTTCATCCACCTCTCCTAAAATTAACATGGTTCACATTACCACCCGTGCATAGAAACACAAGGGAAAAGAAAAGGCAACTGACACATCAACCAAACCTGTAACCAATATGACATCCGCACCCATACCCAAAGTCATCATTTGAGGTCCTACATATCCTATTTATGATGGGGTCACACATTGTACAATGCTCAACTACACCTATCCCCCCTCAAAATGTCTTTATATGACCTTGTCCAAACCTCAGAGTCACATCATCAAGCCCTCATAAAGGTCTTTCAATCTATTGAAGTCTTACCAAATGAACCCACACCTATCACCTCCATCATTACCCCTCACCATGTAGCCTCTCTCACTAGGTCTTCACCTTCCTCTACATCTCCACCTACTCGCTAAGTGGCCGCCCTCAGCTTTTCAGATGAAGATATTACTCCCTTCCAGTTTGATGACCACGACCACACTCTTTTCATCTCCGTCTTTATCGATAATATACACATACGAAATGTTATGATCGATGGTAGTGCTAGAATTAATATCATCTCCTCCCATGCATACAACCAAATGTGGATACCTGCCAATTGCATGCATGGTAACCCGGTTATGCTGCGCTTCTTTAATGATGCCATGACCTCTACCCTGGGTACCGATGTTTTCCATGTCTATGTGGGCCCCCGTAATGTCCCAAAACTTTTCTATGTTTTATAAGGAGAGTTCTAATATAACTTACTACTTGGTCAACCTTGGATCTGTGCCATGGGTTGTGTCCCTTCAACTTTACATCGATGCCTCAAGTTCGAACACGAAGGGCATAATTACACCATCCCTACTGACCTATCACCTTTCAAGACTTGTAATATGCTATACTAGCCCAATGATGTGCTTGTACCAGTCAAGGAATATTCCACTGTCATCACTTCACCTTCACCCACGAGAACATCCACCAAAACTGCCACTACTTCTGTGGCATCTACCCTTGCTATCTCCACTGCAACTATAACCTCCACCGCTGACGCACTTGTTTCCCCAACATCTAGTGAACCATCTATACCCAATACCCACATACCAACTACTGAGCCCTTAGAAGGTGTTTTTTAACCCCTCACTCTGGGGGAATACCTCCTATACAATATCGATACCTTCCTCACCCCACAAGAGTATGGGAATCTATGTCAACACCCCAGCTATGGCATCTACATCGGTAATGTTTTTCCTTATGGCCATCCCCACCTTCGCACCAACCTAACATATGGGGGAATTCATATTACCACCTATAAACCCAAACCTCCATCCCAAGCCCAACCATTTTTGTTTGACCTACACTCCCTCACTAACTGTTGCTTCACTCACACTATTTTCCACTGGTGTGCATGGAAAGGATTTGGCTTCAGTTTTTATGAACAAGGCCACCATACTATCATTTACTGTACCTCTCATAAACACAATGGATGTAGTGGCATTGGTTTTGACACTCCACCCTCCAAAAAGGTTCATGTCGACCTTATCTAGGACAAGAAATCTTCCCTCTCTCATTCACCCACATTACCATCTTCACCCACGGAGTCCATAGATACCGAATCTATTAATCCTTAATTTTTTTTCATAAACACCATTTCCTTAGGACCGCTAACCTATCAATGTGATGGTGAGGCTCCCTCTTCTCTCCCATTCCTAGATCCTGATATGATCGAGGATGATATGCCTTCTATTAATGTCGTTCAAAGTTAGGACGATGAATCCATCCTCACTTACCTTGGTGTAGAAGATTCCTATATTCATCGGTCGTTACCTTTTGAGATGCAAACCATGTTGAATGAATCGACCATCGAAATCAACATTAACACTTAGGATGACCCACACATTCTAAAGATTGGCCAATCCTTAGACACTACTGAACAGGAAGCCTTCACCTCTTTCCTTCGGGACCATAGCAATGTGTTTTCCTGGTCTTATGCCGATATGCCCAGTATTGACTAAAAAATTATAGTCCATAATATTGTAACCATTCCTGATGCCAAACCCATCAAACAAAAGCTACAGAAAATGCATCCTCACATTTCTCTTCTAGTTAAAGAAGAGCTTCAACACCTTCTCTTGGTTTCCTTCATTCTACCCATTTACTATCCCCAATGGATTTTTAACATCGTTCCTGTCACAAAGGTGATAGGGGGACTCCAAATTTGCATGGACTTCTGTGACCTCAACCTCACTTGTCCCAAAGATGACTTCCCCCTACCAGGAATTGACCAACTAGTTGACCTCACCGCTAGCCATGAAATGTTATCACTCATGGACATTTTCTTGGGCTATAATCAAATATTACTAGCTCTAGAGGATCAACACAAGATGGCCTTCATCACCCCTTGGAGGAATTTCTGCTATCGAGTCATGCCTTTTGGCCTCAAAAATGCTGGTGCTACATATCACTGAGCCATGACTTACATCTTCCATGACATCATGCATCACATATTGGAAGATTATGTCGATGATATAATTGCCAAATACAAGCATCAAACTAAACACCTGTCTGTTCTTAAAATTATCTTTGACCACCTCATCAAGTATTGTGTTTGTATTCAACCAAAGAAGTGCGTCTTTACAACACTCTCTAGAAAACTCCTAGGTTTCATCATTTCTTTGCGTGGCATAGAAGTTGATCCTGCTAAAGTTAAGGATATTCTTGAAATTCTGTGACCCACTAATCTCAGTAAACTTTGCAGCCTACAAGGAAAGTTGTAATCAATTCGTCATTTTATCTCGTAACTTTCTGATTGCTGTCAACCATTCCATCATCTTCTCAAGAAATAAATTTCATTAAAATGGGATGCTAACTACCATAAATCCTTCAAAGCCTTGAAACAATACCTCCTTCAACCACCAGTGCTCATCCCACCTAAGGACGACCAACCCTTCTACCTATATATTTCTGCCACTAACTATTCTCTAGGTGTCATGCTCACTCATCGCGACGACCAACACTAAGAGAAAGTGGTTTATTACATAAGTCGTACCCTTCTTGAATACAAAACTAGATATACCCACACCGAAAAACTTTACCTAGCCTTAGTTTTTGTCACCACTAAACTCCGCCATTACCTACTCAACCACAAAACCTTCGTCATTACTAATATTGATTGATTACACTACATGTATGCCAAACCTTATCAAAATCAACGTGCCACACATTTTCTTATGCTTCTGGCCAACCTCGACCTCAAATTCATTCATCAAAAGTCCATCAAGCGCCAAGTTATTGCCAACCAATTGGCCGATGCACCTATTTCTAGGAATCAACCCTCTAACTTTGACTTCCCAGATGAGTCTATAGCTACCCTTTCCCTAGATGAACCTGGTTACCAAATGACACTCTTCTTCAATGGCTCTAAGTGTCAGTGTGGGGGTGGGTATGGTGTTATTCTCATTCCTATTGAGGGTGAACCCATGCCTTTGTCTTTCAAACTCGATTTTGATTGTACAAATAATATTGCTGAATACAAAGCACTTGTACTAGGCCTCCAGGATGTCTATGCCTTGGATGTTAAGTCCATCAACATATTTGGTGATTATTAGTTGGTCATAAACCAAGTCAATGGTATATACCAGTGCCATAATGAGATACTTCAAAAGTATAAGCGTCACATAGAAATACTTTTTACCACCTTTGATTGTTACACACTTCAAATCACCCCACGTTCTACCAATCAATTTGTGGATACGATGGCCTTCTTGGCTTCTCAGATACTTGATTTTCCCACTGACTCTAAAATATTTGTTACCATACAAAGGCTACAATCACCCTCTTATTTACCTCATGAATTTTACTCCATCGGAACTATTTCCCTTGACTCGTGTGAGCTTTGGTATAAGCAATATGCAGACTATCTTTCCCTTTCCATTCTACCCGTTGATCTCACTCGAAATGGACAACGTGCCTTTCTTAAAAGTGTCTCCCATTATGTCATCATGGGTGGTCTTCTTTACAAATGCAGTTTCGACAACATTCTCTTGTGATGCCTTACAAGTTCTAAAATTCCCTACACCATTAAGGAAGTCCATGATGGAATTTGTGGAGGTCACTTTAGTGGTCTCGCTATCGTAAAATGCATTCTTTTCCTAGGGTATTATTGGCCAACCCTAAACCATGATTGTTGTGAGTATGTCAAACGTTGCGTGAAATGCCAACAACATGCTAATCTCCATCACACACCTAGTCATGCCTTACAGGTTACACAAGACCTTTGGCCTTTCTATCAATGGGGTTTGGATCTTGTCGGTGAGATCAATCCCCATTCTTCACAATGTCACCAATGCATCATAACCGCTACTGAATATTACACTAAATGGGTAGAAGCCATTCCCCTCATTTCTACCAAAGCCAAAAAGATATGTGAATTCATCAACCATCACATCATTTGTCATTTTAGTGTTCCTCACCACATTATAGCTAATAACAGAAAAACAATTCAAAAACAAAACCCTATGCAAACTATGTGATGCTTTTCCATCCAACTCAGTTTCTTATCACCTTATTACCTACAAACCAATGGTCAAGCTGAATCAAACAATAAAACCTTAAAAAAAATTCTTATAAAGGTAGTCAACGATACTGGGAAAGATTGGCATACACACATTCCTTTCGCATTATGGGCTTATCACACTAGTATTCGCACTTCAACTGCTGCCACCCCCTTTTCTTAGGTCTATGCTACCAAGGTTGTCTTATTTCTCGAAGTCTAGATTCCATCTCTCTGCATCTCACTATAGTACATGATTGATGACAATGAATCTTGCCAAGATCGTTTGGCACAACTTGAGTTATTAGATGAGTGTCGTCTCAATGCTCTTGACCATCTCCAAAATTACCAAAAACATATCAAACATGCATATGAAAAACATGTTCATGAACAAACCTTCCAGGTTGGTGACCTCATCCTGAAGGAAAATCAACATGTAGCCAAAGAGGAGAAACGTAAACGGGGAAAATTTTCCCCTAATTGGCTCGGACCCTATATTGTTACCCATGCCTATGGATCAGGTGCTTATCGTTTGTATTCACTTGAAGGTAAACCCAAACCTGAGCCCCTCAATGCCTTGCATCTTTGACCATTTTATTGTTGAAATTAAGTCCTATATCACATTCTATCTATTGACTGCTTGTCCCTTGAGCATCGTTCACCTTCCATGTTACCCATTTTGAGGATCCACGACTCAAAAAGAATCATGTGATTCCCATCACCTTTCAGCCTTATCTTCAATATGAATACCATGGCTCTACTCATAACATGATTCTCATGGATATTTTTTGTCTTCTTCAAGATGGAATCCCATGGTTGTCGATCACTCAAAACCACCTCTTTTATAGTTAATATTTAAGTGCTACGGTCTTGTCTTCTAAACAAGAACCTAATTTTCCTTTATAGTCTTGTCCATGACTTAAACGTCTAACAACAATAAGGGATACAACTCCTTGAGTCAAACTTCCAGCAAAAGATGACTCCCTCAAATAGGACATCTCTTCACGCTACTTCTAGCATTATAAATAGATTGCTCCCTTGAAGGATGATTATATAAGGTCATTACAAAAAAGTAATAAATATTCAAAAGATTCCTGCATTGATCAACTTCGTGAAGAACTCAAGGAGATAATATACTCATCGCATATAGACTTCTTGCATCGATCAGTCTATTAAAAAAAAAGAGATGAAATTTTCGTCATGGACTTGCCTATTCTTGATCTCGAGTTTCTTGTTCCAACAGATGCTCCATTGTACACTAAGTTATGCTAAACCTCCCATTCCCACCTCTTTGCCTTTTTAACCTAATTTCTTCTTTACTCAAGGGACTTGCTGCAAATGCAACATTTTATGATCATGTGACTTTCTTCACCCTTAGAATAGTCCATTATGCAAAGCCTTTAGGGTCTTACGTTCATAAGCCCATCTGGGGTATGGTAGACTCATTAGGGTTCTTATCAATTAAACGACTCTTTTATAACCTCTTACCATTCACCTTCCTCATTACTTATTGATTATCCTATATTGGACTAGACCATCGAAACCTACATTTAAAATGACTCAACCATGCCTATGACCTAAACCCCACCATGCCTATAACCTAAACTCAAGCATGCCTATGACCTAAACTCAACCATGCCTACGACCTAAACTTAGTCATGCTTATTACCTACATTCAACCATGCTTGTGACCTAAACTCGATCATGCCTATGACATAGATTCACCCATGCCTAAACACCTATCAATCCATTCCTTTCCTTTATCACAATATTCCCTAGGTTATGGGAGAACTACATTGACCTAAGGTCTCTTTTCACCGGGACTATGTAGGAAACACTTCAAGTGTTAGAGGTTAGCTCAACCACTCTCTACCCTAACCAATTCCCCCTTTCCTTTTCCTTTTCCTATTCACATTCTACCCTAATTAGTTTTCTTTATATATCGATAACTGGAAATTAAACCACACAAGCAAAAATTACAAAACATCTTTACCATCATAATTTACACATTCATTTCATCACATCCACCATTTCTCTACCATAACCATACATTTTCCTACAAATCATCTTAACATGATCGATACCATCACAAATTCCACACATTAATGAATTAGAAATTCAATCAACCACACAACCTGACTCGATCCATGCCTAAACCAACCCAACTCAATCCATGCCTATAACCTGACTCAATCCATGCCTAGGACCTAACTTAATCCATGCATATAACCTGACTCGATCCATGCCTAGGACTTGAATTGATCCATGCCTATGACCTGACTCCATCCATTCCTATGACCTGAATCTATCATGCCTAACTTACCGTGTTTCCATCACATGTAGAATATCATTATCAAAAGTACATCTACACATCATGCCATAAACATAATCATGCCATATCCAAACATACAAATATCTCCCATATATAATGTCTCCAATACAAATGTCTTAAGATCATTGGCGTGCAGGCTGATATCATATAACAAAACATCATCGACACACAGGCTAGTAACATATACAAAAAGTCATCAGCACACATGCCAATCCATATCACAGTTATTCCCTATACTATCTAAAACAGCGATATCTGACACCTATCCCTCGGATCTCTACGTCGATCCCTCCTGACTCCTCTACTTCTCCCATGTGGTGCCCCCACTTGCCTCATCACCTACTGTGGGTCTCGATCTAGCAGTTGATGGTCCCTCACCTGGATCTAGCCTCCGTACATAGGTGGCCTCACCCTTCTTCTGCCTCTGGGCTCACCATCCCCTATGCTCTTTACACTGTGAATGAAGGATCGGGTCCTCTCACTCAAGGCCTTCTGGGCTCAATACTCTGCATATGAAGGGATATCTATCCCTACTGCTACCAAATGATCCTCATAATACCTCGCCTCACCTAGGGTGTCCCTGAATCTTGCCATGGGCACCATCTGAGGAGGTGCCATGGGTCTCATTATAATATGTGTCCTCTGACCTATCAAAAAGGGTCTCTGACCTTGTACCTATACCTATACCATAGGACCCTATCCCTGAGCTTGTCCTGCTACCTGTGTCAGTGTTGGTGCCTACGTAGCACTCTAGGCCTGTAAGGCCACAATCTGTGCATGTGCAGTGGCCAACTGACCCTGTAACCCTGTTAGCTGTGCCTATAGGGTGGCCACCTGCTCCCCCTCTTTGGCCCCACCTTATGTAGGTACCTACCATTATAATGCTATGACTTGGGCCTGAAGGGTCACCACCTATGCCTATAACGTGGCCACCTCTACCTGTGACCCCATCAACTATCCCTGTAAACCTGTAACCTAGCCCTATAAGGTGGCCACCTATCCCTATAGCATGTCCCTATGGACTGTGAGGGTGGCCACGTCTGGCTGTCCTGGTTTGGGTGGCACTACTTGTAGCTGAGCTTCCCACCACGGTCTGTATTTGTCAGTGCACCTGACATCATCAATGTGTCAGTCCACTGGTGCCTCATTCTGCTATGTTGGCATGGTAGGTTGTGGAGGGGACATCGGCCTCTCCACATCATCCCTCTTGTATTGAGGGAATGATGGGGGTACATCTTGCAATAACCCAAACTGTTGTCTAACCCTATCTATGGGTATCAACTCATGCTCTCTTGTGTGGTACCCCTCTATCCATCGAACGAGCTGCAGTTGGTCTAACTCTGCGGCCATCCACCCATATGATGGAAAACCCACGTAGGGCCTCTAAATAATTTCCATTTCGGATAACCCATCTAGCAAGTGCCTGTAATAAGATACATCATGTGTAGCCCTGATAACTCTGTGCACTCCAATAACCAACACCCATTGCCTGTAACCCACTTGAAAAAGACCCAGCTTGAATGCATCATCCCAGGGCATACCTAGGGGCCTCACACATATAATGTGCTCATATGCCTAACAATGGAGAAGAAAGGTGCAACATAGGTTGAATCACCATAATCTCCTGTATGCCCACAACTCCCTGTATAACTACACCAAGTATGTTGGTTCCCAAGAAAATCCAATCCTCTCCTCCATCATGTCATGAAGGACCCCCATTAGCACCCATGGGAATCTCCCACCCTCTACATCTGGTAGTGCAAAATAGCACACTGCCTCCATAATCAAAACTACTAGCCTCATCTCCTCTAGATGGGTTGTATAAATCTCACCATAGCTCAAACTAGCGCTATGGAACCTAATCTCTTCCATACCCTCACCAAAAAATGTTAACATCAACTCCTCAAAGGCATCTGAGGAGATAGAACACACCTTTTGTCCCACTATCAGCAGGCACAGGATCCGATAGACATCCTCTAGGGTGACTGTCAGCTCACCCGTTGGAAAATGGAATGTGTTGGTCACTGTATCCCATCTATCGATGAGGGTGACCATAAGGCTAGGCTCCCATACTATATTCTTGTAACATCTCATTCCTATCAAGTCAACATTTTTCATGTGCCTCCACTCCTTGGAAGTGACACTCTATCATATTGAAAATAATAAAGGAGGTACATGGTCCCTCATCCGTAGCTTCTCTCTGGCCTACATCCACCACAATACAAACATTATTCCAACTTACCTTTAACCAACATTTCCCTCCGACCCACCTCACCCCCTACCAACCTAAACCCCTTTTCCTCCAAACCTCAACACTACAAACCCTTCCTACCTAAACCATCAAACCCCAACGTAACCCCACCCTGAACCTAAAACTCTTCCTACCTAAACCATCCAATCTAAACCCCAAACCCCGACATAACCCAACTCCAAATCTCAACCCTCCAACCTAAGTCACAAACCCCAACATAACCCCACTCTGAACCCTAAAACCCTTCCTACCTGAACCCTAAAACCCCAACCCCAACATTACCCCACTCAGAACCTAAAACCCTCCAACCTAAACCCCAAACCCCTAACCCTAACAAACATACACCCTAAATTCACTGACCAAAACCATTCCATATTAAAATGGCATTGGTTTCCCACTACCTAACCGATGTCGGTATATTAAGACCGATGTTATCCATACATTGATCAACGTCAGTCACTATTACCATGCCCAAAGCCCGAAACCCTAATTTTCTTTCCCCCCGTTTATTTCCCATTTCCCCTACACACCTACCTAAACCTACCTCAAATCCCTCCCCAACCCTATTTCTTTTACCTATGACCTTTCCCACCCCATCCTTCCTAAAAATTTTTAACCACACATTTCAAATTCTCTACCCTACCTAGACTAACCTACCCATTCCCTTCTATCTTATATCAAATAATAATGAACGGATCAGATATTACCTCATCTTGGACATGTTGCCTCCATGTGGGGCACATGTTTTGGTTGTTGTACTGGTGGTCCACCTGAGCCCTCCCCTACCTCCGCCATGTCAAATTCTCCCTCCAAACCTCTCCACCAATCTACTCACTCTTCCTAATCTCATGGGCCCATCCACCGGAAACCTCTCCCCACCTGGATCTCTCCACCTCACCTTGATACGGTCCCATGTAATTTCCTCTTACTAAGACACACAAGTCTCGTGCTCTCATCAACTTTCCCAAAAACTGAAAATGTAAAAATGAATCCATATTATACGGACTTTTTTATTTTCATAAACCCATGTTGACCCTAACCGACATCGGTTATACCCAAACTGACATCGGTCATGTTCCCTAGTACACCATGGTTGGTTGTACCCAAACCGACACCGGTAGTCTTCCATAATAAGCTATTATCTAGCTTACCTAGACCTGGAACCAGTTATGTAGTGACCTGTGAAATCATGTTACCTCATCATACTCTTTCTGACACTGCTTTCCCCATGTCATGACCTACTCTTACCTCGACCCGGCAACTATTTGACCTTAGCAACCCTTATCACAACCTACCACCAAGCCTACATTACGCTATACCTATCCTTAATTACATTTAGGGACTTGTTACTTTACCTGTACCTCGGCCCTACCCATGTCGTGACCTCGCTACCTAGACCTGTAACTTTATTACTAACCTATGACCTCATGTGCTCGTTATACCTTACGACACTATTACCCGTGCTGTTTTACCTAATGACCTTACCTTGCCTAATTTTCATGTCGTTTATCCTAACCCAACCTTTGGGTGTACCAGAACATACCTCACAAGTTCCTTCACCTAACCTATGATGTGCTTTTGCACCATATCCTATACCTTGGATACCAGAATCACCTTCAATGTTTTTTGGATAAACCTATTGACCTTAGACAATGTAACATTTACATGCTCTTCAACCTAGTACCACGCTGCAGTTTATACATGTGTGTGTGTTTGAATATTGCTACCTTTGACCCTAGCCCATTTACCTTGATTACTTATCCTGGACCTTTACCCCATTACCCCCATTGTCCACCTTCCTCTTCATCATATCCACCTTTTATAAAACCACTCACTAATTCAGTCTTCTACCTCATTCAGTTCCTAGTTTAAGGGGGGTCACCTTAACCCACACTTGGGGAAACATCACCTTTACCCACACATGGGCCAACCGCATCTTATTTTTTTCAGCATCGCTTACCAATACAATCCACGCAATAAAAATGGGGAAAAATGTAGACACCAAAATTGGGTCACTCTACCCTTGGTCCCTCTTGAAGTAATTGGCTCAAACATACTCACCTAAACAAGGCCCCTTCCACTCGACACCATTATTAATTTAATTGATTTAATCAAATTAATATATATCCTCACAATATTTATTATCTAATTACCTTAATTTCTACCCCACCACCTCACCTAGACACCTCTCATTCAACCACCTAATCCTATACCTATTCTTGGCATGTTTCCATAACTAACAAGAACTAAGTCTTACTTACCTTAATGAGAAAAGATTTGGTCTGAACCCTATAATCAATTCTTGAAAATCTTTCTAACCACATTCCCTGCCCATTACAAGGGAATTTTCCATGTTCTAAACCGCAAGAACAAACTAACTAGGCCCAAGAAATTAGAAAGATCTACCCATTTTAGGAAACCTAGGGAATCTCACCTTAACCGACACTGGTCACCCCTAAATCGATGTCAGTCAACCAAGAATCATCGTCAGTTACTATTTATTCACCTAAGAAATATTGTTTTTGGGTTGGGACATTCTGAGAATCAAGAAGGACACAAAAGAGAGTTTCATGTAAGCAGAACCAGAGTCTTTTTCATGCACCCAAACACCCATAGCTAACACCATGATATATCGAAAAAGCATTGGCACTCATGGTAACATTCTGGGGAAGCGTCACTATTACACCAAGCTCAATTCCATCAATCAATTATCACCACCACCCAACCATTAGACCTGCACAACATTGATAAGTGTTTTTGTCATTAATCATTTCCATTCTTATTCTATTCATAGAGTTAATTATCACTTCTTGGTACCATTCTTCTATTAACATTCTCATTCCTCCATAGCCATCTTTCTGACAAACCCAAAAACCTCACTCACCCATTTATCAGATCACCTTTCACTGGCCATTCCACCTCATTGAGTGTTCTCAGTATTCCCATAGGCCTCTCCATCTCATTCTTCGGCCCCATCTAATCTCACCTAAACTCTATAATAAGGTTTTCATTGAATTATTTTCACCCTATTGTACTGATGTCAGTTTACCCATAACCATCGTCAGTCTCTCTTAACCATTATTGGTTATACCCAACCAACATCAGTCTCTGTGTTTTATACCCTGCCCAAGAATAGAGCCAAGACAACCTCCTACCAGTTGACCTAAACAACCCAGAATCAGACCTTAACCAGTCCCAATACCATGATAAACACCTTATCCTTTAGATCTAACTATAGCCTAGGCTTTTGTGATTAGATTTGCTTATTGTACTTGAATTAAATACCTAAATCATATCAACTACAGTAGGAATTTATTTACTTGTCACATTAATTTGTTTTAAACACTGGATTGAAATCTATCTAGGAAGTATCACACTTCCCAGAACTAGCATACGTTAGGCAGTCCACTGTCATATATCATTTAACTTCTCTTTTTTGGTCTTGTTTTCTATTACAAGTAGTTCCTCCTAGCCAAAAGGAATCTCTCACAATCGACACTGGATCGAGAAGTCTAAATGCCCGCATTAACCTCTAACCAACCCATTTAACAGGTATCCCTCCTAGCCCTTACCCTTATCTATTCGTCATTAAAAAAAAGTAAATAAAATAGTGTAATAGTTCCCAGGGGTGACTAAATTGTTCTAGGGTGAGTGAGTATCAAGGTAGTTTTGCATGTCCTAGGATGTGCCCTTAGAGCCATATATATGGTGCTGATCTACCAGAGTTGTGAGATGACTAGGGGTAAGGCCGAGCCCCACAAGAGAAAAACTAGCACATCTAGGTCCAGATGAGGTGGATGTGGCCATAGAGCCCACACAAGTGGATGATGTGGGGTGCTCTCATGTGTATAACCAGTGGTGGGAATTAGATCAATGGGTGTTGTTATTTCTAGTAGTGGTGGATGCGGCCAGTGGGTCAACAGTTGGAGGAGTAGAAGGATAGGCACTTATCCTCAATGTAGAAAATGTAGAAATGACAAGAGAAGATCCTAAGTACTTTTTGTATGTTATTTTTTTATTGTTGCTTGATTGATATGATGTATGCATGTAAATATGTGTAATAACTGATGTTGGCTGTGGGATTGTAGGTGATGCTTATTGGTCACTAATTGTAGACACCTCTATACACATGTTGACGTGAAACATGCCCCCAAATGTGCTTGTGGGAGGAGGTATGATAGACGGGGTTGATGCTATTACGAGAAATCATGCCCATTTGTTTGAGTTAGTAGCTATAGTAGCAGCCACATGTTTAATGTTGTTGAGTGATCTCGATGAGGCTCGTGTAAAGGTAGAGTGAGTGAGAGAGAATGTAGAAGGAGGATGCCTATATCAGGATATATTTACATGCTCTGTGGAGCTACAGGGATGATATGTGAGAAGATGACATAGATTACAGTATTATGGAGTTAGGTAGAGAGGTATAGAGGCCGAGATCAGTGTCGTAGAGTTAGCAGCGAAGCCTCTAGTTTTAGAGCTACCACAATTATATATAGTGATAACGAGGATGTTGTATGATGTATTGTATATGATGTAGCGATGCATGGGGGCTTGACCCCCAATGATTATATTTTGTAACTTATGATTTTGAAAGAGATGTATATATATAGCAAATTTTGTTTGAAATCACATTTATTGTTGATGCACATTATATACTACGTGATGATGATGATATGTTATTGGTATTGTTTATTGAGTTTGGTAAATTCTATAGGCACTGGTGGGATGGTTAATTTGATATATATTGTTGATTGTTGAAATGTGATATGATGTGGAAATAACCAAGTAATGGACTAGATAAAGAATGTGTGTGAATAGGAATGTATGGATGTGATGTAATGTGGTAGATAAATCCAAGTAGCAATAATGATGTGTTGATAATGAAATAATGATGAGATGTAAAATAATGTTAGTAATTGCGTGTGATGAGAATGAAGGGGGAAGAAGAGTGATTTCCCCCAGTTTGAGAATGAGGTTCATTTATAAATGCCCAATCAATAGTCAAGAATGAACCATAGAACAAGAGTGCATCATCGAGAAATGGGTTTTTTGCATGCGAGGAAATGCTAGAAAATATATTGTGGGTGAGCAAGCCCATTTATTTGAGTTAGTGGCTATAACAGTAGCCATGTGTAAAATGTTGTTGAGCGAGCACGAAGAGGATCATGCAAGTGAGTGAGAGAGGTTGTAGGAGGAGGATACCTAACTGAAGATATATTTGCATGCTACGTGGAGAAAAAGGGACAATATTCAAGAATATGATAGAGCTTACAATATTACAGAGTTAGGTAGAGAGATATAGAGCCCAAGATCAATGTTATAGAGTTAGTGGTGAAGCCTCTGGTTATAGAGCTCCCATGATTATATATAGTGATAGTGAGGATGATGTATGATTTATTTTATATTATGTAGCAATGCATGGGGGCTTGACCCCTAGTGATAGTATTTTATAACTTATGATTTTGGAGGATATGTATATATATAGTGACTTTTGTTGATATCACATTTATTGTTGATGTGCATTGTATACTATGTGATGATGATGATATGTTCTTGGTAGTTTTCATTGAGTTTGGTAAATTCTATAGGCACTGGTGGGATGGTTAATTTGATATATATTGTTGATGGTTGAAATGTGCTATGATGTGGAAATAACCAAGTAATGGAATAGATAAAGAATGTGTGTGAATAGGAATGTATGGTAATAAGTATAAATGTATGGATGTGATGTAATGTGGTAGATAAATCCAAGTAGCAATAATGATATGTTGATAATGGAATAATGATGAGATGTAAAATAATGTTCATAATTAGATGTGATGAGAATGAAGGGGGGAAGAAGAGCTATTTCCCCCCAGTGTGAGAATGAGGTTCATTCATAAATTCCCTATCAATAGTCAAGAATGAACTATAGAACAAGAGCGCATAATCAAGAAATGGGTTTAATGCATGCGAGGAGATGGTACAAAATATATGACATGAAGAAAAGAGCACGAGGTGTGAAAGGAGAGGTTCATGGATGTAGTATTCCCTCAACTGTTAAGTGTGAACCGTAGCATGAGAGTGTGTCATAGGGTAATGAAATGGAAAGTGGATGTCATCTACCAGAGATGAAGAGGCTTGAAAGGCATGGAGGTAGCATGTAAAGAAACAAGAGTGCAAAAGTAAGTTACAAATTGGATGTAAGAGGAAATGAAGACAAGAATAGGAGGTGTGGTGGTAGGAAGTGTGAAAACAAGAGGCTTAGGAAGCTAATGAGGTAGTGCAGTAATGTGTGAGGAATGAGAGGATGTGATTATAGGTGGATTAGCTGGAGGACATAGATGGATAATGATCTTAGGAGGTAATTGGATGAATAACTTAGATGGAGGTGAAAGAGACAAGTGAATAGTGGTGGAAGCTGACTTATATTGGATAAGAGAGAGAGAGATCTCACGAGAGTGAGAACGGAAATCAAAGGCAAATTTTTCTTCTAATTGTTGTAGGCGATCATGGAGAGTGTAGCAGTCATTATCATGGTGGCCATTTATGCAATGGAAATTGCACAAAGGGTGGTTACGCTGGTGTTGAAGTGGTGAGGTAAATGATGGTGGTTAGAAGGTAGATGGATGGGCCACTTATCAAGTAAGGTTCATAGAAAATCATGGGGTTTAATGTTATGTGAGAAGTTTAATGGTTCATGAGTGGGAGATGAAGAAGACTTAGTTGAATTATAAAAAAGTGGAGATGTAATATGCTTATGTGGAGGTGGAGATGGGGATCATGCAAGAGTGTCAATAGATGAAATAGGGGAATACTTAGTGGGAATATGAGGAATAAAAGAAGTGGGAGAGGTGTTAAGAAATTATCCGCAATGATGTCCTTTTATAGATCAATAACTTTATAACAAAAAAGAGTACATGATTCATATGTATCATACAATAAATTTTCCTTTAAGGAAGAGATTAAGCCATGACAAAAAAAAAATTACATTTCTAAATCAATAGGCTAAAATAATAACTAATTCATGCAAGAATTGAAGTGTAAAATGTAATATACAATTGGTTCATTCTTTCCTTGATGCATAGAAGGCAAGTGTTAATTATAGTCTTATTATTTCACCAACATCCCAAGACGCATTGGAACATCACTCATCTAAGGATGAGCGCTCACCCGAAGTGCGCAAGGGTACTAGGTACCCCTTTTATGGAAGCTTTCTCAAGGAGTTAGCATGATTATACAAACATTCCAGATTCATAATTGATAATTAAGTATATTACATAACAGAAACTAGATCTAGATCTTAACCATATACAATATTAACTCATACAAGAATCAAGATTAACTTTACCATGAAAAAACCGGTCAAAGATGTGTCTATAATCAATATCTAGCCACAAAGAATCATTATATTAATTTCCATAAAATACATAAGCTTCTTACATACATAACAATGTCACCATTAGTCATGCATGTACACAAACCAACAACATAACTCTATTACCAAAATAGTTCTCCTAAACTATGTAGATCATACATATATATAGGGGTGGGGACTTTCCCTTCACCGCCAATGCATCCTCAAAATAGGATCCATTCTAAGAATATCATTGCGCCGCTACAAGATAAATACAAAAGCATGTAAGCTTTTATAATAATAGATCTACTCTAGTTAACTATTAGTTCAAACCCTATTATTAGCTCTGAACTATGCACGTCACTTGGTCTTGTCCTTATCCCAAAATAGACCTTGCTTTAACCAAAAGTCTTCATGTTTCAATCTTATCTTCAAAACCTTTCTTGGTAGTCACTCCAAGTCTATATTTAGATCCACATCCCAAAAAATGGCTAAGTGTTTAGTCTGTCTCCTACATGCGTTCCTATCCGAATTCAGTGTGCTAACCCTGTTCTCTTCACATGTGCGTCCTCATGCACCTTTCTTTTGTAATGCCTATTGTTATCTAAAATAAGCTCATGCTTATTTTTTTGGTTAACTGCACCTATTTTCCCTATTTTAGTGCTTCAATCCGATTTTTTAAATATTCTAAGCACTCAAAGTTTCCTGAATTTTTTTCCATCAAATGGTAAATTTCTTCCCCTTTCCAAAAATATAAATAAATCCTTCTAACTCCTCATATTTTGCAACTTACGGGGCAGTGGGCCTTGGAAGGTATTTTTGCCCAAAAGTGGACTGACGGGAGTTTTTAAGGATTTTTACCAATGCGGGGCGATAGGAGATTTTGAGCATTTTTTCCCAAATGGAAAATGTGGGCCATCGTGGGCCTGAAGAGAGAAATTTTCCAAAGTGAATTTTGGGTTGGTGGCTCTACGGGGAGTTTTGTAATTTTTGTGATTTTTGCAAATAGGGCTCAAAGTGACTTTCGGACCCGCAAGCCCACTAGTGATCTTAAAGCCAAAATGAAGAAAAATGCTTAAGGCCCATAAAGGGACACATGGCCATGTTGAAAATTCAAAACAGGATAGCAGATCGTAGGAGGCAATTTGAAATTTTTTCCCTGAGAAGGCGTAAAGTGAAAAAATGAGCCGGACCTCCATTGACACCTAAAGGATCCACATGTCAAACCTTAATTGCATGTTGGCCGAGTGGGCCTTGGAGTGACTTTTCGCCCAAATGGAAAAAGCAGACTAGTCAGGTCCGAAAATGTTGTTTTGCCAAAAGTGAATTGCGGGGCTATGGGACAATTTTTACATTTTGTATTTTTGGTGCCAAAAGGCACAAATTCAGTTTCAGGACCGCGGACGGGCCTGTTTTGCTGACTGGTTTTTCACCATTTTTGTATGAACCTGACTCAAACATTCAAATGGAAATATCTTTCGACCCAATGCCCAAAATTCAAAAAAATTGGCACTGTTGGAAAGGTCTCGACCTCGCCTATGCCATGGAAACCTGAAACTTTAATTTCAAAGAGGTTTCGTGGGAGAAAATGGGGGAAACGTCTTCATTCCATTAATATGCAATTTGATTTTCCCCAACAACTAGATCAGATTTTATTCGATCCACCGCTCTCCCTTCTTCATCACACTGAGCACCACACAAAGTGGTGGACATCATAGATTTGGGGTGGATTTACAGAGGCATTGATGGGTTGTAGTTGAGATTCAAATTATTTTTCCCACCTCTCTCTCCTTCTTCTCTCTGTGTTGCATCTATAAAAGGAGTTGGGCTCATTGTAAAAGGTTGGACATTTTTGTTTTGCGCCCTCCCTTCTTCTTTTGTTTGCAAGTGGATTTGTGGAGCTTTCAAACCTCCCATTCAAAATGTAATACAAATTTCCTTGCCTCTTGGCCGCTGTAATGTATTGTATCGATTATGGAGCAATAATATATGTCTGTGGGTGATTTCCAACCCTTTCATGTGTTCATTGTTGTCTTTCTGATCTTTCATTGCATTTTGGTTACCTGTGCATGGTGTTGTATTGCATTCTTGTGGTCTGTGTTAAGTTACAGAACGGGTGTCTAACATTCCTTTGGTGCATCACCTCATTAGCTTAGGTTTATTTTCTTACATCTTCTCAACCCTGTCTCCTTGGTAAAATAGAGTAGATTTAGAATAGATCCTCTGCAATTTATTTATGTGCACCTGAACATAGGAATAGGAACCTTCCTTAATCCAGAGAGCTCTCTCAACTCACAAGGTCCCATACTTTGAGAGATGCTCCATGTTGTGTAATTATACTGAAAGTCTCAACCCATCTGGTTGCAAACATTCAGGGGTGCTATGATTATGCACTAACAGTTTTGGCACGACCCGTGGGACCAAGAAGTCTCCATCTTTATTACAACAAGATTGATGTGCACTTGTTGTAATTTTTTTAGTTTTTAAGAATTTTTGAAAGTGCACATCTGGTGACTCCAAAAGAATCAGAATCTACTGGTTTCAACAGTCCAAGCTTTGTCAAGTTCATGAGAAGAATACAAACAAGGTCAAGAACTAGAGAGGAGGGACTATTTGTCTATCTACACTTGTCCCCAGATAGAGGAGAAGGGGGAGAAGAGCCCAGAGGTCTCCACCTCCACCAAACAGAACCTTGTCAACACCTCCCCCTATTAGGTGATTCATTCAATCAACAAGGGTTCTCAGGCCAATCATAATGGCACAACCACCCAACCCCTATGTTGAATTCATTGGGAGCAGCCCACTCGCTCTCAATGCACAAAATCCAGTCCCATAAGCAACATTAAAGAGCATTCCATATTTCACTTGAGATAAAAAAACGTCTCCTAGTGACCACATTCAAGACATTGCAAATGTCTGTGCAATCCATGAGATCACTGAGATGGATATTACAGTCAAGTTGCTAGCCTCTTCACTCAAGGGAAAAGCTTCACAATGGTTCAGGAGTCTAACAACAAGCTCTATTCAGACCTGGGACCATCTGTGCAGAGCTCTCCACAACCAGTTTGGAGAAAAAGGGGATAACATGTCCTTGTTAGAGCATTTGAAAACCATCAAGAGGGCCCCTAATGAAAAGCTGACAGATTTCAACTTCAGATTCCATTGGCTGTAAGGCCCACAGATGAAGGTGCTTTCTTATACTTCCTTAGAGCTCTAAATTCTGATATTTATTTAATGATTCAATCAATGGGAGGCACAACCTTACCTGCAGCCTATAACATTTCCATAAGAGCTGAAAATTTTCTAATTCAGGCTAGCAAGCTTGCTCCTAGGCCACCTATGCCTCTATACCCAGAACTAGGAGATCCAAGCACTAGTCAGACACCTACATTAGCTCCTATACCTACTCCTAGGAATCAGAGTTCAGTTGAATCCTCTAGCTCATCCTCCAGTACCTCAAAAGAGATTCAAGAAGTTATGAAACGGTTACAAAACCTAGGGAATGAGCTAGTAACTATCAAAATAGCAACAGGTTCAGAGTTCTAGGCCATATCATCCTCAGACTCAGTATCAAGCTAGACCCCCATATCAGCAAAATAGGCCACCAGCCCAGGATACAAATTAGAATCAAAGCCAAGGACAACCTCAAGCTGTTAGGCCCTTCCAGTCATATGATCCAAACACAGCTTCAACATCAAGGGCCTTGGTTCCAACACAAAACAACATGGCACAAGAATATGATTGGTGTTTCCCATGCAATCAGCCTCATAACCAATCAATGTGTTTTAATGGTGCACTAAACCAAGCCTTGATGGTACAGACCATTGGTGTGTCATAAGAGTCTAGCCAAGAAGAAAATCAATAGCAAGGAGCTCAGCAAGAGGCACCTCCAAGTGAAACTATGCTTGTCAATTGGCAAGCTGAAGATTTCTGTGGTATGAATCAAGCCCCTTCTCAAAGTGTAGCTGCCAATACACGTTCCAAGAAAAGGAATATTGGAGAGGGACAATCACTAAACTCAGGTAATCCTCAACCCTCCATTACTCCACAAGGTGTTGGCACTCAGAATGCAACTCCCAATATGCAGAGTCAGTCCCAAGCCACCTTCCAAATCCACTCTGGCACCAGTTGTAGTGACCCATGTGCAAGAGAAAAATGTACCAAGGAAGGGGCAGAAAAAGGATAGCTCATTTAATATCATTGAACAAATGAAGAAGAAAAATGTGAACATTTCAATGTGGGAGTCACTGGCCATTCCAGGATAGAGAGATCTATTGCAAACTACTATGGCCAATTGGTCAAGCTCAAATCAGCCCCCTAACCAACAAGAGAAAGTACTTACCAATGTAGCTCAGCCTGAAGGAAACCATGGAGGACAAAAAGGTAAGAATCTGAAGCCCCCTCCATTCTATGTTTCATTGATCATTGGGGACAAATTAGTACATAATTACATGATTGATTTGGGGGCAAGTAGCTCTGTAATGCCAAAAAAATAGCCGATTAGTTGGGCCTTTAATATGAAATCATCTCCATGGGGTAATGCAATTGGATGGGACAATAGTGACAACTATTGAGTCATCTAAAGATTTAAGCCTCACACTACACGCCTGCCCCAATGTGACTATATTGCAAAACATATCAGTAATAGACTTACCACCACATTTTGCATTGTCTTTTTCAAGAGAATTCACTGCTAAGATTAGGGGTTATCTGTCTGCTAATTGGTCACACATGCTCTTTAGAACAAGGTATGGAGCTAAGGCTACAATTAGATCTGAGCCCATTGCAGATTACCATATTGAGTCTTATGTACCCAGCCCGATCAATGCCAATTGTTCAACCTTTGATCAGGAGGACCTCCCAAGCACTTGTGAAGCAAATACCAAGGTGGGGTGTATCCCAGACTTGACCCTCGATGAGTGGGTGAACAAGAGACATGCTTTTGACCCCTATAAGGAGATGGAGGAATATGAGCTAGGAGTCTATTGTTTGCATGAGGAGAATCATCCTCTTCCTGACATCATTAAGCCAAACCACAAAGATGACAACAAGGTATGGTAGTTATTCTTTGATGGCTCAAGAAGTAGGCAAGGAGCCAAAGGAGGAGCTATGCTTGTCTCGCCTTAAGGTATGAAATACTACTCAGCTTTCCGTTTCCAATTTACTTGGTCAAATAACATAGCAGAGTATGAAGCCTTGGTCTCATGGACTACATTGGGCAAGGAAACGAGGAATCAAGAACTTGCAGGTGTTTGGTGATAGTGAGCTAGTTTCAAATCAAGTTCGAAGAAAAAATGATTCCAAGAACGACCTATTAAAGAGTTATAAGAACAGGGTATGGGACCTCATTGAGTATTTTGAGGCATTCGACATCAAATCCATCCCAAAGATTAAGAATGAAGTAGCAGACAAAATAGGCAGCAATTTTATGTTGTAGAGAGTATCAAGAGTGAGAAGCATCAAGCCCCATATCAAGTTGGTTGTAAGGCCAGTTTTCCCAGACAACAACACAAGTTGGCAAGTTTTTGAAAATGATTACCAAATTGTCAACTTTCTACAAGAAGAAGCTGAGTTCTCCTCCAAGAACCAAGACAAACTAGAGCAACAATATGGTGATCAAGTGGTGTAGCTAAGGACCAACAAACTACCAAAGGGTCTTGTTACTTTGGAATCAATCTTCAACCCAAATGACCAGTTTCAGAAGGAGAAGGAAAATAATCAGGTAAAGGGTGAAGATTGAGAGCCCATTTTTATAAAAGAGGGAAAAACGTTGCAGATTGGCAAGGTAAGCACTCAACAAGAGAAATCTGAATTCATTCAGCTTTGTCAAGAATTCCTAGATGTTTTTTCCTGGACTTACAAAGATTTAAGAAGGTTCAATCCAAAGCTGGCACAACACACCATTGAGCTAGATCTGAGAGCTAAACCTTTTAGACAGAAGTAAAGGCCAATAAATCTTCACATTGAGCCACTCATGAGAAAATATCTGAATAAGCTAATTGAGGCATGTATCATCTTCCCTATCAAGCATTCGAGTTGGGTTGCAAACTTGGTGCCTGTGAGGAAGGAAAATGGAGAAATCGGGTTGTTTGTGGACTTTCATGATCTGAACAAAGCATCACTTAAGGATCACTATCCACTTCCATCAACAGAACATATCTTACAGGTTGTAGATGGTTCTGAGAGGTTTTCATTGTTACATGGATACTCAGTCTACAACCAGATAATGGTGAAAGAGGAAGATCAATTCAAGATAGACCTTCACAACTGAATGGGGAACATATGCTTATAAGAAGATGCCATTTGGACTGTTAAATTCCAGAGAAAACATTTCAGTGAGCCATGGACATGGCATTCAAAGGCTTGATCAATAATGTGCTTCTGGTGTATCTAGATGATATCACTATCTTCTCAAAGAATTTTTCATACCATCTCTTCCACCTTAGACAGGTATTTCAGAGGTGTAGAAGGTTTGGGGTGTCATTAAACCCCAAAAAGTGTGTGTTCCTAGCTCATGAAGGGAAATTGCTGGGCCACATTGTCTTAAGAGAGGGATTGACAATTGATCTTGAAAGGGTTGAAGCCATCCAGACACTTCTATTGCCACAACATAAAAAGTATCTCTAAAGCTTCTTGGGGAGAATAAACTTTGTTTGCAGGTTTGTACTTGATTTTTCTACTCTTGTGAACCCTTTAACAATGATGTTAAAGAAGAGTCTTGCATTTAAATGGAAACAAAAGGCAAAGATATTTTTGAAACCATCAAAATCACAATATCATAGGCTCCAACTCTTGTTAACCAAGAATTCTCAAGAGACTTCATGTTATATACTTTTGGAGGGTCAGACACCATCTCAACCATCTTTGTCCAACCCAACAAGGAATGATCAAAATAACCAATATCATTCTTCAGTCAGAACTTAGAGGACTATGAGGTAAAATACTCTTTCATTGAAAAACATGTCCTTTCTATTATTAGTAGCCTGAAGAAGTTCAAACACTTGGTCTCAAAAAATAGGATCCAACTGCTAGTATCTGATGTTGGTGTTAAGGATTTTCTTCTAAACAAGGACTTGAATGAGAAAAGGCTAGGTTGGATCACCCGGGTAAAGGAATATGATATTGAGATCAAGGTGACCAAACTGGTTCGAGGTAAGGGTCTGTGTGAACAACTCACCTCCAAGCAATAGGACTGAGTCAATGGGTGAAAAAGAGGCTATCCTATTTATACAGAATGATCAAGAGCAGCCAGTTGATGATGCACCTACTCCATGTTGGACCCAAGCCTTGGTGCATTACCTTCAAATAGGTTTGTGCCCTCCAGAATGGAACAAAGAAAAAAGGAGATACTTCAGACTACAGGCCATCCCATATGTGCTTGTTGGTGGTGTCTTGTTTAAGAAGGATATCAATAGTGTTCTACTGAGGTGCATTGGGACTGGCCAAATTGAGAGAATGTTGCATGAGTTCCATGATGGAGAAGCAAGAGGTCAATTTTCCCCTCGAGTAACAACTCTCAAGATCATGAAAGTTGTTTATTATTAGCCTACAGTGTTCAAGGACTGCTATTCATGGGTTAATAAGTGTCAAGAAGTGTGAATTCTTCACAGGAAAAGAGAAATTAGCAGTCCTTCCCCTTCGTCCAATTTCAGTGGATCAACCATTCATGCAGTGGGGACTAGACTTCATTGGGGTGATTAACCCAAAGTTCAAGCCAACGCCACAAGTGGATACTTACTGCAACAGATTATTTCACCAAGTGGACTAAAGTAATGGCACTAAAAGAAGAAAATGAATCCAACATCTTGGATTTTTATGAAGTAATAGCCACCAGGTTTGGAGTCCCCTGCCACTTTATATAAGATAATGCATTGGCATTCCATGGTACATGGATCACTGAATGGGCAATTAGGAATGGTGTATACCTCAACATTTCATCAAATTAATACCCTTAAGGTAATGGTCAAGCAAATTCCACAAATAAGAACCTATTAAGGATTATCAGGAGGACTCTTGATGAAAATCAGAAGAACTTGGCATACAAATCTCAAATCAGCTCTATGGGCTGATAGGATCACATCAAAGAGGTCCACAGGAAGCTCCCCATACAAGCTTGTGTATGGAAAAGAGGCAGTATTGCCCATAACATTGGAGTTTGCCCACTCTAGAGATCATGAAACAGTTGGAGTTAGTCTGAGTTTTAACCTATGGCAATTAGGTATGCAGAGCTAATGGAGGCAAGGGAGAAAAGAGACATGTAATGCAAGTCATGGAAAATGTATCAAGCATTGATAAAAAAGAGTTTTGATAAGAGATCAAGAACAAGGAACTTTCAAGAAGGGGACTTATTTCTAAAGTGGGATGTAGATTGGGCAAAACCAAGAAAGCATTCCAAGTTTTATGCCATTTGGAGTGGCCCCTACATGGTCACAAGATGCACAAGTAGCAATTCCTTCCATCTGGCTAAGTTAGATGGTGAAGAATTGAGATCCCAATCAATGGGATCTACCTCAAACACTACTACTAAAAGGAAAAATTCCTCACCCTTGTAAAATATTAGCCTAGGTTTTTAATTTCCCTAAGTGCATATGCACATTTTTTTTGTTGTAGCAGTAGGTTTTATTTGCCTAAGTGTCATGTGGCACAAGTTTTTTATTGCTCCAAGTTTGAGTCGTTACACAGTTCGATGTGCCTCCAGGTGAATGCACCAGGCCCTTAAGCATTTACATCAAGGAGACCCATGGTCGCCATGATAGTTGCTAATTTTAAAATAGAACAAATATAGAGCAACTCAAATTGGGTCTCGAAGGGTCCATTTCTAAAAGATTCAGTGTCAGCTCTGGTTCCAGCAATGTCCAAGCAGCTCAGAGATTAGGTTTAGATCAGAATTAGGCTATCAATTATGACTCCATGCCCAATGGATGCTTCACAAGGCAACTGATCTCTTCATCTAGCGGGAAGATGTCCCCTATGAGTTGCCAAATTGTTGTCCAAAATAAGCTCATGCTTATTTTTGGTTAACTACACCCATGTTCCCTCCTTTAGTGCTTCAATCCAATTTTTCAAATATTCTAAGCATTCAAGGTTTCCTAAAAACATTTTCCATCAAATGGGAAATTTCTTCCCCTTTCTAAAAATATAAAGAAGTCCTTCTAACTGCTCATATTTCGCAAGTTACGAGCCGATGGGCCTTGGAAGGTATTTTTGCCCAAAAGCAGGGCGGTAGAGTTTGTAAGGATTTTTGCCAAGGAGATTTTTAGACTTTTCCCCAAATGGAAAATGCGGGCCTGGGCCCGAAGAGGGAAATTTGCCAAAGTGAATTTCGGGCTGATAGGGTCTGTAGGGAGCTTTGGAATTTTTGTGCCTTTTACAAATAGGGAACAAAGTAAATTTTGGGCCCACAAGCCCACGGGGGATCTTAAAGCCAAAATGAAGAAAATTTCCTAAGGCCCTGAAAAGGGACACATGGCCATGTTGAAAAGTCAAAGTGGGATGGCATGTCTTAAGAGGCAATTTGAACTTTTTTCCCCAAGACAGTGTAAAGTGAAAAAATGAGCCACACCTCCACTGACGCCTAGAGGAGCCACGTGTCAAGCCTCAATTGCATGCTAGCTGGTGGGCATTGGAGTGATTTTTCACCCAAATGGAAAAAGTGGACAGTTGAGGTCTGAAAATGTTTTTTTTTTGCCAAAAATGTATTACGGGGCTATGGGGCAATTTTTTACATTTTTTAGTTTTTTGTGCCAAAAGGCACAAAGTGAGTTTCAGGCCCACGGACCAGTTATGCTAACTGGTTTTCGCCATTTTTGTATGGACTCGACTCAAACATTCAAATGGACATATATTTTAACCCAGTGCCTAAAATTTAACAAATTTGGCACCATTGGAAAGGTCTTGACCTCGCCTATACCATGAAAACCCGAAACTTTAATTTCAAAGAATTTTTGTGGTGAAAATGGGGAAACATATTAATGCCATTAATATGTAATCTGATTCATTCCAACAACCAAATCAGATTTGGTTCGATCCACTGCTCTCCCTTCTTCAACACGCCGAGCAAACACAAAGTGGTGGACATGACAAATTTGGGGCAGATTTGCAGAGGCATTGATGGCCAGTAGTTGAGATTCAAATTGGTTTTCCCACCTCTCTCTCCTTCTTCTCTCTGTGTTGCATCTATAAAAGGAGTTGGGCTCATTGTAAAAGGTTGGACATTTTTGTTTTGCACCCTCCCTTCTTCTTTTGTTAGAAAGTGGATTTTTGGAGCTTTCAAACCTCCCATTCAAACTGTAATACAAATTTCCTTGCCTCTTGTCCACTGTAATGTATTGTATCGATTTTGAAGCAATAATATATGTCTATGGGTGATTTCCAACCCTTTCATGTGTTCATTGTTGTCTTTATGATCTTTCATTGCATTTTAGTTACCTATGCATGGTGTTGTATTACATTCTTATTATCTGTGTTAAGTTACAAAATGGGTGTATAACATTCCTTTGGTGCATCACCTCGTTAGCTTAGGTTTATTTTCTTGCATCTTCTCAACCCTATCTCCTTAGTAAAATAGAGTAGATTTAGAATAGATCCTCTGCAATTTATTT
The DNA here is from genome assembly GCA_019776745.2 of Taxus chinensis. Classification (NCBI taxonomy): domain Eukaryota; kingdom Viridiplantae; phylum Streptophyta; class Pinopsida; order Cupressales; family Taxaceae; genus Taxus; species Taxus chinensis. The sequence goes on along the minus strand of CM034150.1, from coordinate 177,977,729 downwards.
ATGTGCACCTGAACATAGGAATAGGAACCAACCTTAATCCAAAGAGCTCTCTCAACTCGCAAGGTCCCACACCTTAAGAGATGCTCCATGTTGTGCAATCATACTAAAAGTATTAACCCATCTGATTGCAGACATTCAGGGGTGCTATGATTCTGCACTAACACCTCTTCCACATGATAACCTTTATTCTTGGGTACTTAGTCATTTTAAATGCTCAAGATTACCTCACACTTGCTTCATTATCTGATTTATCCCTCCAATAATAAATAATAAAGAATCTGATAGTCACAAGAAATACAAGAATATCTATCATCACCAAAAATAAAAGAATTTTGTCATTATGTAAGAAGAATGGGAAAATCCTTATTCAATTATGCTTCAATTACATTCCATCCTTCCACCTCACTCTGCGCTTGTTTGAATAGATCCCCAATCATTGCATTAAATTCTTGAAATGTGAGATCTTCACCCTTGGCCTTGAATGTGTCAACCAAAATTTCCAACTATTTGCCCATTTCTTTCAGTGTGTCCATTTTGCATGTTACCCGGGGATACAATTCTTTGAGCTTATTCTTTATAGAGATCCTTAATATATCAATAGTGTCACTCTTCTTTTCAACCTTTGCAAGGATCTTATCTTGTTACTCCTAATTATCTTTGTTCTTGGCTCGAAGTTCCTATAAGTCAATCTCATGAGTGGTAAGCAAGACGCTTGCCACCTGATCCCTATGTTCATAGTTTTCATAGAAAACTTTTCTCATATGAGCCACATGCGTTACTGACGCAAGAAGCTCAGTTTATTAAGTTATGTTTTCCTCAATCTATTCCTTCTTCTATTGATTCTGCCGTGCCATAAATTATTCCATAGAATCTAGAGCTAGAGGTTAATTCTACATCATGATTATATGTGTTAAATCCTCAAAACAATGGAGAGTTGATTCATACTTATGTGAAGGAGGAGCCAGTTACGGGCAGGCTAGTATGATCAATTCTACGATCAAATATGCCTTTTTATATACTTCATACAATTTTCCTTTTTCCTCCCTCAACTCAACCTTTAACTGTGCAACCATATTCTCTTTTCCCTTTATTTCATTTACTCTCTCAATCATTTGTTTATTACTTTCTTCTAACTCCTTTTCCAGTACTTTATTAAGTGCATTACATGCCTATTCATTAGTTAACTATTGAGAATCCACCATTGGATTTACCTCTTGGGAGCTCGGTGAAGCCTCTGTATCTAGTAACGCTCCTTCTCATAAACATGCGCCTCAAATTTCTAGGACAATATCTTCCTCATGCACAAGAACACACTTTCCCTATCAAAATATGACCAACAAAAGAGTTGGTGCATTGGTATTGTGATATGGTAACAGACGTGCAATACCTTGTTGGGATCTACATCATAGGACATAGTAGGTCTCTATTGGCTAGATGTGCATTTTCCACATGTATGCATACCCTTTGGGAAACCTACCTTGAAACTTGTTTCCCCTCCTAGAATCCCACTTTCTCATTCTCTTCTTCCTCTTCAACGCTTCGCTCTACCTCATATTCAACCAAGTTCTGTATGATAGTTGTTACATCTTTTTCCACAGAGGTTTCTAACTCTTTTCCAGAAAGACACGAATTCTCATGCACATTTGTTCTAACTTATTCTTCTCCTACTTCTACTTCTCTAACCTCCTCTAAAGGCACACTCGGCTCCTCATCAGACTCATGCACATTGTACATGGGGGGGAACCTTCTCAGGATCTTTTTCTTCCTCCTCCCCCTCTTTTTATTCATTCTTCAATCTCTCCATTTCTTCAGAGTTAGTACTTCTAACTACCCTTGGTTTCTTATTCACTGGAGACTTGTCTTTTACTGGGGACATCTTCCTACAAGTATAAGTACTCATACCTGTACCTTTTTATTTTGTCCTTGTAGCCTTTACTTCATGTGTACTCAGCACCTGACTTGTTGTAGGAATATCTTCATTATCTATCTTCTTTGTTCCCACCTTATTTCACCATGAGGGGTCCTTAGGTATACTTACATCATCCTCTAAGTACGTGCCCTATTCAAAATTCAGCCGCAAATGAATATACACCCTTGTTACAATGGCCCTTGCAATTAGTATTGTAATGGGTTTGATCATCTATATGTCATGTGAGACATACCTTTCCACATACACACGCTTCTTTGGGTAGAAAAGTGTTCGGAATAACTCACGATGCTCCTGATCTACAATACATAGATCAAACCTCAGTTTCTTTGCTTCTTTAAAAATTTTAACTGTGTTTTGAAAGTTCTGCGTGGTGAAGGAAAATGGAAGCTTGCACAATGGGCTCTTGGTGCTATTAGTCAGAGTGAACCTACTAATGTAAAATTTTTGGTAAAATGCAAACTCAACTTCATCTTTTACCAGGGTTGGTAGTTATTATGGGATTATCCAATCGGTGCTAAAGGCATCGTGCATCTAATTGTACCATTTATCTAAGCACAGCTTGTACACTGTTGTCATTATATCACAAGTATAATCTGGAAAATTCTTAGCAGGAGAGGGGTCTTCATTAGGGTACTCACATATGTTTCTATTCGGCCCATCGGGTCCTCCAATATCAGAGAATACAATCAAAATAAATATATTACCATACATTATCTTCTCTCCATCTCATGCAACATTGATAATATATTCTGTAATTAAGGAAGGAATTTTGTAGATGGTTCCCTTTTCTATCTTCTTTCATATGTTCAACCACCTTTTGTTAACTTGGGTCCACCTTTCCTATCCACTTAATTTAGTAAGTAGGCACGTGGCCATCTTTATCACCAGGTTATTTATCTTTGAGATATCAAAGGCATACCCACCTTTCTTATACCCATATTCCCTATCTATTTCCTTGAAAACCTCATTATCACCTAAGTCATCATCAAATGACTCCCCAGTGCAGATGAGTCCAGTGAACTTTGAGATTAACTGTGGATTTATGCGCATCCTCCTTCTAATAAAGTAAAAATAATCTTCATGTATGTGTGACATTAACCACTGGTACAATATCTCAAGTTTTCTGAAGAATGGTAGTTCATATAGTTGTAGTAATTCGGCCTTCAAAGCCTTCTGCACTGAGTCATCATACAATGGTTTATCATCAGTCATCCTTTCACTAGTGGGTCGAACCAATTCTAGAGTCATGTCCTTCTCAGTTTGATCTGTTCGATGGCTATAATCACTTATAACAATTATCCTCACATGGGACACTCAATCCATCCCCATCAATACCCCATTTAAGTATTACATTTTTGAATACCATTCCTCATTGAAATTTGCTGCCGCACTTGGTTTATCTTTTCCCTTGCCATTTTTTCTTGGGTGAAATGGTTGATCCTCTCCTTGGTGCCATTCTTGGTGAGGTACCTGCTAATTCTACCTTGTATTTTTTTCTTAATGTCTCAAACTCTTAGCCACAATTCTCATGTGTGAATTCTACAAACCATGCCTTAGTTTTTGAAACCCTAGCCTGAAACACTTCTTTCCTTCACACTACACTATCCAAAACCACAAGACTTATTTTCCAAAATTTCTCTGCACATGGCCATGTTCTTCTCCAAAATATGGTTTACAAATATTTACTTTCATAATTGATCTTCTACCAATAATCTTGAGGATGCCCTAGTTTGCAAGAGATCTTTCACAAATTATCATAAGGTTAAAATAATTTACCACGACCCCTTATTTATAGTTTTTCAATTTTCACCACATTAATTATAGTGCCACCTACCATCGTACTGCCACAATAAATTTGGATTTTCCTTCCTTCCAAAGTGTGTTTCCTTTAAGCACCCAACCACACATAGCCTCTATAACCTTCTAACGCATAAAACTACACTTACCAAAAATCTCCTTACATGTGCTCCCAGTGCTGAAGTACATCAACCACTATGTCCTATTCCAAGTAGTTCTCCCTGTTGCTACCTACCTCACGTTTCCCCATGTGTTCATTCATGTATGTGGATTTTTCTTTTGACATCATCCTTATTATCACCATCCTCATGACACCTTATCATATTCTGATAACCATTATAACCACCACTTCGCGTGCCTCTTTGGTACTCAAGACTCCCATCACACAGTCTTATTTTCCTTCTATTCCTTCAATCTACCCACACTAAATTTATGCATGGTTCTATGCATATGAATTCAATAGATAATAATCATCTTCTGGCGCACAAGTGCACTTATTACACAAAACATTGAACTAAATTGACAAAGCATAAAAATGTTGAAAGGAAACACATACAAAGGAAATCTAATTTAAATGACAATAATACCTTATTATAAACACCTGTTATCACTGAATCACAACACCCTATGGTTTGAAAAAGTGTGTGTGCTTGAGCTCACAGTGTGATTGGATAACATGGGTACTATCTCCAAGTTGTGGGACTTTCTACTTGAGATAGACCTCCAGAGAAAGATCTGGTTCTTACTCCTAAACTTCATGCCTTAATCTACTCTAATGCAGGAAAAACTATCTAATCCTAATTTAACTTTCCAAGGGACCAAGAGAGAGAGAGTGCATGAAAACAAACTCCTACACTAAAGTGGTGATACAATGAAAAAGGAGGGTGTGACAATAGTCTTCTACTGTGTGAAAGTAGAAGTAAAGTGCATGCTAGAAGGGGCGATAATAGTTCTCCACAGTCTAGAAAAATGCATTCACACCAATATTTCATACATACAAAATGATAATGAATCCCTGTAATAGCATAAGATAGACACAATATATATATACAATGATATTGAAGGGGAAAGAGGAATGCAAACAAATGTAACAGGGGGAGAGAAATTCACAAACGTGTATCTATTGATTTCATTGATATGCACAGTTCTAATCTATTATAGAATAAGGACCTAGATCACCATGCAAGGGGTCCACTACAAGGGCTTGCGACACATTGGTACTTCACAAATTTTTTTTGATAGATTTTTGCTACTCCAAAAACTATTCCACCCTTTTACAATGAGCCCAACACTCCAATTTATAGAATTTTGAGAGGAGAGAGAGAGGGGGAAAATGAAAAAATCCCAAATATGACTATCCTTCAACCACTTGTAAAAGGTCATAAATGGCAGTGAAATGATGTTCTGTTGCTTGACAAAAGGATCCCCATATCATCCCATAATTTGTAGAAGTGAGAATGTGTTAGCCCAGGCTTCATTGAATGCATCCCAACTACCAAATAAAACAATTGTTCTCAACCTGGACACGTTTTCTTAAAAAATCACAATCAATTCCTCATCAAATTCTGAGATTTCTTGATTTCTTGTGCATTGGGCTTAGAACCAAGATTCCAATGGTACTAATTTTTGTGCGTTTTTGTTGAGAAATGTACAGAATTTATGGCCTTCTGAGTGTGGGTAGCTATTTTGGGTCTGCCAGGCATTTCTGTCATTTAACCGGAATGAGATATCTGATTGACTAGGGATGAAGATGTTTACTTTATTTTCATATACCTACCCTCATAAAAATTAAGAAATATAGTTTTTGTGGTGTAGAGGATGTTTTACTCATTCCAGAAAGTCAAATTTCACGAAAATTAGAGCTTAGGGATCAAAAGTTATGGCCGTTTGAAGTTCGGGAGGGTCTAGGTATTGAACTGTTTCCCTTTGCATATGGCTATTTTAGCTATTTTAGGTCTTGGTGTCTCAGTTGTACTCGGAAAAAAATATACTTATCCACCCAAAATCCTCCTTTCGTGGAATTTTTAGCAAAATCAGGATTTTCGGCGAACTCATGTCCCATGCTATCACTTTTTGACCATCCAGGCCATGAGGGATTTTCCATCTTTTGCTGATCCTCCACATCCCTTGGTGCGGTGATTTCGGGTTTACCTATGTCATATGTGTCCCACCATAGATTGGGCTGTTGGGCGTCCCAGTTGACTTGCAATGATTACCTGGGACAATTTTGTCTGACTTATCCACACCCTTTCCAAATCGGTGATTTTGGCCATGCAGGTCTCATGCATCCTAGTGTCCTAAATTTCTCGTGTGCATCCTAGTACATTTAGACCCGACTTCACCGATTCCTTCTGTTTTTGGCCATTTCGGGCAAATCGGGTTTTCAGGTCTCGATTGTCTCGACTGAACTTGTGCAGCCTGGGACAAAAATATCCAATTTTTCTGAATTTCACTATTTTCTTGGCATTTTAGTCCCAAATTTGATATGATAAACACTGGTACGATCCACCTTGGTACCATCCACAACCCTCATACCCAATTTGCATTAAAATAGGCATGCGACCTCCTTTTTCAGATTTTCACAATTTTTTACTAACTCAGATTATTCTTGGATAAGGGAGTTAGAGAAAAGAAGAGAGGTACCCTGAAAATCCAATTTTTTTCCCTTGACCTATTTCAACTTGCTTGATCTTGAATAGTTTGCATAAGTTACCAAAATTTACCTTAAGGGTGAATTTGGGATAACTATTTGGCGACTCAGGAGGGTTATCTGCTTGTTAGATGAAGTATGACCAGTTGCTTGTAGTTATCCATTGGGCATGGAGTCTATCTGGTGATCTAAAATCTCATCTGAAGCTTTGAAAATATGCATCCTTGACTTATTGAAACACTTCTTCTGAACCTGAAACTACCCTCTGCTACTTGCACTCACAATTTTGTAAAAAAACCTTGGATTCAATATTTGTGAGAGTAGAAAATTGTTTGAAACCTAGAAGCTCATTCATTTCCACAACTTTGATCCATGAGGCTAAGTGATGAGTATTTATGAATCCTTCCCCAACATCTAATTTTAGTTTCTTTGCAATTTTTAAATATGAACTTTACAACTATTGCAGGCAACCACAAGCTTTCTACTACAACAGTCCTTTTGTTGACCAGAAGCTTGATGAACTGTAAAAAAGGCATGCACTAGAAGCAATAGGGCATGTGCACCGACACTTAGGGAATTGAAACCTATTATAATAGAAACAAAAATGTGCACAAGCACTTAGAGGAATTGGAAATCCTAGACTAATATGTATAGGGGTGAGAAATTCTCCTTCTAGTAACAATGTTTGAGATAGATCCCATTGACTAGAATCTGTAATTCTTCACCGTCCAACTTAGCTAGCTAGAAGGAATTTCTACCTTTGCATTCAATGATCATGTATGGACCAATCCATATGGCATCCAAATTTAAATTTTTTCCTGGATTTGCACGATCAACATCCCACTTCAGTACCAAGTCTCCTACTTGGAATGTTCTAGCTTTAGCTTTCTTGTCAAAGCTCTTCTTGATCAGTGCTTGATATTTTTCCATAGTCTGCACTGCATGTTCTCTTGCTTCTTCTAGTTCCATTAGCTCTACATACCTGATTTCCATAGGCTTAAAATCATCTAGTTCTAGTTGTTTCATAAGTTCTAATGCTGACAACTCAAGTAATATAGGCAGAACTGCTTCTTTCCTGTATACAAGCTTGAATGGAGAGCTTCCTTGTTTGTAGACTCTGCTTGGCCATTACCCTGAGGGTAATAGTTTGATGAAGTGTTGAGGTTTACACCATTCTTGACCTTTCAGTGAAGTGCCACCACTTGTGGCCTTGACTTGAATTTGGGTTGATCACTCTAATGAAGTCCAATCCCCATTGCATGAATGGATGATCTACTAAAATTGGACGAAGGAGCAGTGCTACTAACCTTTCCTTCCCTATGAAGAATGCACATTTCTTGCATTTCTTGATCCATGAGTAGCAATCGCTAAACACTGTAGGCCAATAGTAACCAGCCTTCATGATCTTGAGAGCTATCACTCATGGGGAAAAGTTTCCTCGTTATTCTTTGTCATGTAACTCATGTAATATCTTCCCAATTTGACATGTTCCAATGCATCTCAACAGAACACCATTGATGTCCTTCTTGAACAAAACACCATCAATAAGCACAAATGGGATGGCTTGCAATCTAAAATACCTCCTCTTTACTTTGCTCATTCCTAGAGGACATAAACCTGTTTGGAGATAATGCACCAAGTCTTGAGTCCAACATGGAATGGGTGCATTGTTAGCTGGATGTTCTTAATCATTCTGTAGTAGTAGGACAACCTCTTCTTCATCCGTTGACTCAACTTGTTGTTTGGAAGTGAGCTGCTCACACAAACCTTTTCCATGAACCAGCTTGGTCACTTTGATTTCAATATCATACTCCATTACACGAGTGATCCAACCTACTCTCTTCTCATTCAAATCCTTGTTTAGGAGAAAATCCTTGACACCAACATGAGACACTAGCAGTTGAATCTTTTTGTTCGAGACCAAGTGTCTGAACTTCTTCAAACTCCTAATGACAACAAGAACATGCTTCTCAATGAAAGAATACTTTACTTAATAATCTTCCAGGATTTGACTGAAGAATGCTATGGGTTATTCTGAACCTTCTCTATTCAGCTGTGCCAAAATAGCTAAGATTACATCTAATCCTCCAAAATCATACAACATAAACTCCTTTGAAACTTCTGGGTTGATAAGAGTTAGAGCTTATGATATTGCATGCTTGATGGCCTCAAAAATCTCTTTGCCTTCTGCATTCCATTTGAATGCAAGAATCTTCCTTAACATCATTGTTGAAGGCTTCACAAGAGTGGAAAAATCAGGCACAAATATGTAGAAAAAGTTTATCCTTCCCAAGAATCTTTGGAGAGATTTCTTATGGTGTGGCAATGGAAGGATTTGGATGGCCTCAAATCTTTCAGGAACAATTGTTAAGCCTTCTCTTTAGAAAATGTGGCCCAACAACTTGCCTTCGTGTGCTAAGAATACACACTTTTTTGGATTCAATGACACTTCGAACCTTCTACAACTTTCAAATACTTTCGTAAGGTGAAAGATGTGGTGTGCTGCATTCTTTGAGAAAACAGTGATATCATTTAGATATACCAGCACTACCTTGTTGATTAAGCCTTTGGATGCCATATCCATAGCTCGCTAAAATGTTGCTCTAACGTTTGACAGTACAAATGACATCTTCTTGTAAGCATATGTCCCCCATTTTATAGTGAAGGCCATCTTGCATTGGTCTTATTCTTTCACCATTATCTAATTATATCCTGAATAGCCATCTAGCAATGAAAACTTTTCAAAACCAGCTACAACTTGCAATATTTTCTCCATTGATGGGAGTGGATAATGATCCTTGAGTGATGCTCTATTCAGATCACAGAAGTCTACACACAATCTAATTTCTCTGTTTCTCTTTCTCATTGGCACTAAGTTTGCAACCCAACTTGAATGTTTGATAGGAAAGATGATGCTAGCTTCAATCAGCTTGTTCAAATATTTTCTCATGAGAGATTCAATGTGAGGATTCACCGGCCTTTTCTTCTATCTGATGGACTTGGATTTTGGATCTAGCTAAATAGTATGTTATGCCAAGTTTGGGTTGAAACCTCTTAAATCCTTATAAGTCCAAGTAAAGACATCTGGGAATTCTTGAGAAAGTTGAAAAAAATTAGATTTCTCTTGTGGGGTACTTACTTTTCCAATTCGCAATGTCTTGACAAAGTTGAAAAAATGTCTTGAAAAAGGTGAAATGGGCTCTGAATCTTCACCTTTTACCTGAATGTTTGCCTTTTCTTTCTAGAACTGATCATTTGGGTTAAAGATTGACTCCAAGGTTACAAGACCTTTTGGTAATTTATTAGTTCTCAGCTACACCACCTGGTCACCATAATTTTGTTCCAACTTGTCTTGGTTTCTGGCAAAGAACTCAACTTCTTCTCATAAAAAGTTGACAATTTGTTGATCATTCTCGAAGACTTGCCAACTTGTGTTGTTATCTGGCACAGCTGGTCTTACAACCAATTTGATATGAGGCTAAGGTTTCTCACTTTTGAGACTTTCTACAACATCAAATGTTTCCCTAATTGTTGTCAGTCAGTCTGCTGCTTCATTCTTCTTCCTTGGGATGGAATTGATGCTAAAATATTCAAAATATTCAATGAGATCCCATACCTAATTTTTATATTTCTTCAACAGATCATTTTTGGCAAAATTTTATCTTCTGACTTGGTTCACAATTAGCTCACTATCACCAAATACTTGCAAATTCTTAATACCTATCTTTCTTACCCAATGCAATTTGTGAAACAAGGCTTCATACTCAGCTGTGAGGTTTGATAAAGTAAATAGGAAACAAAAAGCTGAGTAATATTTTGTGCCTCAAGGTGAAACAAGCATAGTTCCTCCTCCTGCACCTTTTCTACTCCTTGATCCATCAAATAATAACTATCATACTTCATTATCATCTTTGTGGTTTGGCTCGGTGATGTTAGGGAGAGGATGATTCTCTTCATGAAAATAATAAAATCCTAATTCCAATTCCTCCATTTCTTTGTAAGGGTCAAAATCATGTCTCTTATTTTCCCACTCATCAAGAGTTAAGTCCAGAATGCATCCAAATTTTTTATCTTCTTCATGAGTGCTTGGGTAATATTCCTGATCAAATGTTGAACAGTTTGAATTGATTGGATTTGGTGTATAAGGCTCAATATGGAAATTTGCAATTGGATTAGATATGATTATAGCCTTAGCTCCGTACCTTGTTTTGAATAACATATGTGACTAATCAGTAGAAAAATAGCCTCTAATTTTATCAGTGAAGTCTCTTGACAAACATAATGCAAAGAGTGGTGGCAAGTCTATGAATGACACATCTTGCAATACAGTTACATTGGGACATGGATGTAATGTGAGGTTAAAATATTTGATTACTCCAACTATTGTTACTATTATCCCATCCAATTGCATCACACCTTTAGAGATGAATTCATATTAAAGGCCCAATATATCAGCTATCTGTTTTGGCATGATCTACTTTCTCCCGAATCAATCATGCAATTATGTACCAACTTATCTCCTATGAAGTGAGATATAGAATGGTGGGGGCTTCAAAATTTTAGCCTTATGGTTTCCTTGATTTTATCCTTGTTAAGCTGCATTGGTAAGCACCTTTTCTTGTTGATTGGGTGGCTAATTTGATGGTGACCAATTAGCCATAACATCTTGCAATAGGTCTATTTGTCCTGGGATAGCCAATGACTCCCACATTGAGATGTTTACATTCATTTTCTTCATCTACTCAATGATGTTGAATGGAGATGAACTATCTTTTTACTATCCCTTTCCCTGCACATTCTTCTCTTGCACATGGGATGTCACAACTAACACTTGGGTTAGTCTAGAAGGTGGCTTGGGATGACCTTGTATATTAAGAGCTGCACTTTTATTGCCCATACCTTGTTGAGTGATAGAGGGTTGTGGATCACTTATATTTGATGATTTTCCTTCTCCAATATTCCTTTTCTTGGACCATGTATTGGCTGCTACACTTTGAGGAGGGGTTTGATTTATACCACAAAAATATTCAACCTGCCAATTGACAAGTGTGGTCTCATTTACAGATGCCTCTTGCTGAGTTACTTCCTGCTGTTGATTTCCTTCTTGGCTTGGTTCTCGTGACACACTAATGGTCTGTACCATCAGAGCCTCGTTTAGTGCACCATTGAAGCATGTTGATTGATTGTGAGGTAGATTGCAGGGGTAACACCATTCATAATCCTGTGCTATGTTGTTTTACACTAAAACTATGGCTCTAGATGTGGATGAAGCATTAGGATTGTAAGGCTGGAATGGCCTATTAACAGGAGGCTTGACTTGATTCTAATTTATAACTTGAATGGATGGTCTATTAGGCTGATATGGAGGCATGTTGGGTTGAGTTTGAGGCTGATATGATTTGAAATTTTGAGCTTGCTAACTCTTAAGTGTCACCAACTAATTACCCAAGTTTTGCAGTTGCTTCATGACTTCTTAGAGCTCATTTGAGGTGCTAGAAGATGAGGTAGAAGATTTAGTTGAACTCTGATTTATTGGAGAAGGAATGGGAGCTAACATGGGTGCTTGACTAGTGCTTGGAGCTCCTAGTTTTAGATATAGAGGCATAGGTGGCCTAGGTGCAATTTTACCATCTTGAGTCAAGAAATTTTCAGCTCTAATAGCAATGTTATAGGCTGTAGGTAAAGTTATACCTGCCATGGATTGAATCATCATGCCAATATTATAATTTAAAGATTTAAGGAAGTATATAAAAGCACCTTCAGCTGTTGGTCTCACGACCAATGGAATCCTATCCCACATCTACTGAAATCTGAAGTTGAAATCGGTCAATTGTTCATTAGGAGCCCTCTTAATAGTTGTCAATTGTTCTAAAAAAGATAGATTATCTCCCTTTTCTCCAAATTGATTGTCAAGAGTTGTGCAAAAATGGTCCCAATTCTAAATAGACCATGTTGTTAGGCTTTTAAACCATTGCAATGATTTACCCTTAAAGGAGGATGCCAATAACTTGACAACAATATCCATTTTAGTAATTTTGTGAATTGCACAGACATTTACAATGTCTTGGCTATGGTCAATATGAGTTGTTTCATTCTCTCCAATGAAATACAAAATATTATTTAATGTTACAACCGGAACTAGATTTTGTGCATTGAGAGAAAGCGGGCTGCTATTAGTGAAGTTGACGTAGAGGTTCGGTTGCACCATTCTAATTGGTTAAAGAACTCTAGTTGACTAAACATAAGACATTCTAGGTGGAGGTGTTGATAAGGTTCTATTCGGTGGAGATGGAGACCTCTGAGCTCTTCTTCCTCTTCTTGATCTATCTAGGGATAACTATAGATAGATAAATAGTCCCTCTTCTCTAGTTCTTGACCTTGTTTGGATTCTTCTCATGAATCTGTCAAGCTTGGACTACTGAAACTAGTGGATTCTACCTCTTAGGAGTCACCAAATGTGTAATTTAAAGCTTCTCACAAGTTGAAAACTTACAACAAGTGCACATCAATCTTGCTGTAATTAAAACGAAGACTTCTTCTCTCTATCCCATGGGGTGTGCTAGAACTGTTATCACCAAATCAGAGCACCCTATGGTTTTCACAAGTGTGTGTGTTTGAGCTCACAATGTATCCATGGATACTATCTCAAGTATCAAGTCCCACAACTTGGAGATAGTATCCATGTTATCCAATCACACTATGAGCTTAAGCACACACACTTGTGCAAACCATAGGGTGCTGTGATTTGGTGATAACAACACCAAAAAGAATTATTTATAGTAGAGATTTAACCTACTCCCATTGAAATAACCAGGAAACCATGTCCCATCCAACACCTTAATTGGAAAGTACCTGAATCAAGTATGTAAGTCACAATATACGGTCCCAACCAATGTACTTTAGACTTTCTAGGGTGGCGCAAAAACTTGGAGTCATAAAGAAGAACCATATGTCCTTCACGCTTCTTATCCTTAATATGTCTATCATGTCATGCATTTTTCCTGGCCTTTTTTGTCTTCTGAATCCATCTGGAAATGACATGCCTTTCATCCAACTGCATTAGTTTATCAATATGCTCTTCAAGTGCTTGCTCATTAGCCAAAGCTTGTAACACATTTGATAAACTATTAACTTCTCCTCTTTGCTATGCAAGCATTGACATGTGATTTATCCTAAGAAGGTGTATTCTTTTGACTATTTGAAATCATGCTTGCCATGGATAAATTATTTCTTTTCTTGGATTCAATTGCTGAAATGTTGTTGCTTGTAAGGAATCCATTTTGTTTGAGATAAGTAAGGTTGTAAACTGGTAAAGTTTTTTGAAAATTTATCTCTATATAATAATGAAACCTTAGATCAATTTCATTAATCCAAAGTATATTTTAATTCTTCTTACCTGATCTATATGGCAAGCTGACATTTAGAGGTTGAAGGAGATAAAATATTGAACCTTTGTAGGTTTACAATTTCATTGATCTTCTTGGAAGTTCATGCTATGCATTCTGCTATAAGTTGTGTGCTCATATCTTCTTGTCAACTTCTCCAGAATGCTGAATGGCATAATTTGGATTGAGGTATACTTCAGGACTATTGAGGGTAAATCCTAAGTCCTAGATCTATAAGATCTATCCTAATGGGATTCTAACCTAAGGTAAACTAGTGATCCATAAATTTCTATTTTGGAACTCTACGAATCACACAACTATGTTGTTCTACTTTAAACTTTGGAAAATGAATGATTTGCTTGAAAATTAGAGCTTCGTGATTGATTATCTAGTGCTATAGAAAGGAAACTGTAGAGAAGGAAATAATTCAATCTTCAACACCAATAATTTTATCCTGGAAACCTCCAATGCAGGAAAACCAGTCAGGAAGGGAAACTACTCTTTCTTCCCACTTTTATTGGTCTAATATACACAATTACAAATTACAATAAGTATGAAAAGAAGTAATAATGTAACCCTTCTCTCCAATTACTTGCTTGCTCTATTTCTACACCTTGCTCCTATAATTCCATTCCAGCACTAAAGATCTTGCTCACTACTCTCATTAAACTCTACTTCTCGATATCTTTGGATCTTCAAATGACTATTCTCTTGTTCCTTTCATGCATTTATAGGCCTTCACATGTTTTCCCATGCATTGGAGAATGTGAAAGGGAATGGAAGGGAAGAGACATGGCTGGGTGCTTCAAATTCGTGTCCATTCACATTCCATTCTTATTTTCTATTTGAAAGTATTAGGACCGTCTCCCTGCACAGACCGGTGGTTTGAGGACCACCGCCCTTGCCAGGCGGCAGTTTCAGGATTGCCATCTTATAAGGCAGAGGTTCTGAAACTACCACTCTACACAAAGTGGCGGTTCTAAAACCACCGCTCTGCACAGAGTGGTGGTTCTGAAATTTGGACCGCTCTGTACGAACTTCTGAAACCCTTTCGAGCTCATGACATTGTTCACCCGAGTGCTGGTTCCTTCCAGAACCTCCATTTACCTCATTTTTTTCACTTTTTTTGTGTCTCCTTCTTGGTGTTGATGGAAATGATGAAGTGGTGTGTTTTATTGGATCCCTATGGATCATACCTCCCCTACTTAGTTGGCTTAACTGGAAACCCACAAAATCCGAATTAGTGGGGGAGTGGTAGAGGAAAGTCAAAATCCCTCTCGTGTTCATTCGTGTACCACTCGGTGTTGTCTCTTGTCCAACTTGCCAAGACTCCTGTGGATTTTTGGTTTATTGTTCCAGTGCTACATCCTCCTCCAAGTTTCCTTGAGTACAATCCTCTTTGGAAGGTAACTTCTATATCTTTCCTTCTTTGTCATGCATAGATGGAATTAGTGGTTATGAGATCTTGCAACTTACTATCGCGTGCATCTAAATGATGTATGGCCTGAAGGTTTCTTCTCCAGCCTACTCAAGTATGGTAAAAGTCCCATACTGTAGTGGTTTATTCCTTTCCTGTCTTTGTTTCTTGAGATGGATTGGCTGAATCCTCTCCAAGTGTGCTACTACTTTAGTCACCAATGTTCCTTGTATCTCCTCTTCTTCTTGCTGCCCCATGGTCAGGTCCAGTGAATCTGTTGGTAGATACGATGACTGCATAGTGGAAGTTTGTTTTGTTCTTTGAATGAGTAGTTCATGTGGTGGCTTCTTCTACAAAAAATAACAAGTTCTATCCAAATTCTCCATCCTTTGGTCAGAAATATCCATGCTCGCACACCCATTTTGTTTTTCCTCCAATGAAAGAAAACAAAATTGACAATTTTCTTGAATAAGTCTTGGTGATTGGTTGGCACTTACCATAGCTTTCTTTGATTTTCCCTAGTGTGCCCTAATGTTAAAACTAACTCTATCCTTGATCCATCTATACCGGTTCTCCCTCCTTTTGAACACAACATCCTTGACATACAAGTAAGGACTTCCAAATACAATGTCAATTGCATCAAGTGCAATAATATCAACCTCTAATACATGTACATATTGGGTATTTATACCAAACTGAAACTTACACTTCCTTGTAACTTGTATTTCTACACCCTTCTTCACCCATCCTAGTGGTTATGGATGTGGATGTGTGTAAGTCTCTAGACCAAGTTGTTCTACAACCACATTAGAAATCAAATTTGATTGAGAACCAAAATCTACTAAAGCATTTACCTTAGTCTTCTTAATTTGGATTCTGATTTGAAATTGCTTACTCATCTCTTCTTCTTCTGCTGCCCCATACATGTTATTGGCCATGCATCCCAGCCTCTCATCTACATCTGAATCATCCTCAATATCCAACTCTCTTTCTGTCTTTACAGTGGCCATGGATTTCTTGAAATCCTTGGTTCAGTGCTTTGGGTGCAATTCCAGATGCAACTTCCAACATGTTGTGTCAGTATGCCCATTTACATCACAATTATTACAGAAATTCTTAGGATCTTTACAAGTATGAAAAGTAGTAGCAGTACCTTTCAATTTACCTCTGCTACTTGTCTTCCCTTGTTCTTTGTCCTGTTGTTTTGTTGACTGGTCTCCCTTTGGCTATATTTCACCTTGCTTCTTCTCATCATCAATGTAGTATGCTTGTACACAAGCTTCATTGAGATCCTTGGGCTTCACAAAGATTACCTTCCTCCAAAGGTGAGTGTGAAGTCCTCCCAAATGCTTGGTCATAATTTCCTCATCCTCCAAGTCCATATTAAGTAGCATGGCTTGTCTCCAAAATTCTGTAGTGTAGTCTTTCATGCTTTGACCGCTACCTTTTCTAAAGTAATGTCACTTAATCATCATGTCAGTCTTATGGCCAATAGGATAGAAGTTAGCTCTAATAAATTCTTTAAAACCTTTCCAAGTACTGAATTCTTCTTCTCACAAGTGGCTAGATGGGTTTCCCACCAAACTAGAGCATGAGATTCCATTTTGAGATGTGCAAAGGTGACCCTTTGTGCTTTATTGAAATTATGTACACTAAATTAGACTTCCAACTATTTTATCCATTTATTCAGTAATTCTACATCTACTTGTCCTTCAAAATTCTTTATTTTCACTTTTGTTTCAACTTTAAAAGGTGTATGTGCAGATTTTACCTTCTCGCGTACAATTGACGTCTCTTCATGCTCTTCCCATTCTTCCTCTTTGTGGCTCTTTCTGTTACCAATTTTGTTGGCTAGTTCTTGAACCACTGAGTCTATGGAATCTTTCTTAACCAAAGCTATCTTTTGCAGATCTGAAAGCTCTTCCTGTTTTCTATACAATCTATCCATCATGGTCTCTAACATCTCGACTCTACGGACCAAGTTCTCTTCCTCCATTTAAGCTCTAATTATCCGTTTCCACTTCTTTGTAGAAATATTTGGCTCACAAGGTGAAAATTCTTCACCTTTGGACCTTGTCAATGTCATACAAAATCATAAGAAAAATTTGAATACCACAGTCTTGGATATATAATCAGATTTGATACCAAAATGATCCATAAAATTCTACTTTGGAACTCTACGAATCACACAACTATGCTGTTCTACTTTCAACTTTGGAATATGACAGATTTTCTTGAAAATTAGAGCTTCATGACTGATTATGTAGTGTTATAGAAAGGAAATTATAGAGAAGGAAATAATTTAAACTTCAACACCAACAATTTTATCTTAGAAACCTCCAATGGAGGAAAACTAGTCGGGAAGGGAAACTGCTCTTTCTTCCCACTTTTATTAGTCTAATATAGACAATTACAGATTACAATAAGTATGAAAAGAAGCAAAAATGTAAACCTTCTCTCCAATTACTTTCTTGCTTTGTTTCTACATCTTGCTTCGACAATTCCATTCCATCACTGAAGATCTTGCTCACTGCTCTCATTAAACTCTTCTTCTTAATCTCTTTGGATCTTTGAATTACAATTCTCTTATTCCTTTCATGCATTTATAGGCCTTCACATGTCCTCCACTACACCAGATAATGTGAAAGGGCATGGAAGGGAAGAGACATAGTTGGGCGCTTTAAATTCACGTCCATTCATGTTCCATTCTTCTTTTCTATTCAAAAGTATTAGGACCACTTCCCTAAGAAGACTGGCAGTTTTAGGACTACCACCCTATAGGGTAGCGGTTATAAAATCGTTGCTCTTCACAGAGTGGTGGTTCCTTCCAGAACCTTCGTTTACCTCATTTTTCTCACTTTTCTTGTTTCTCCTTCTTAGTGTTGATGGAACTGATGAAGTGGTGTGTTTTTCTAGATCCCTATGGATAATACCTCCCCTACTTAGGAGGCTTTTGGTCCCACAAAATATTAGTGGGGGAGTGGTAGAGGAATCGACTCCCTCTCGTGCTCATTCGAGTACCACTGGGTTTGCCTTGGTGTTTTCTCTCGTCCAACCTGCCAAGACGCCTATGGATCTTTGGTTTGTTGTTCCAGTGCTACATCCTCCTCCAAGTTTCCTTGAGTACAATCCTCTTTAGAAGGTAACTTCTGTATCTTTCCTTCTTTTTCATGCATAGATGGCGTTAGTGGATGTGAGCTCTTGCAACTTACTATCGCGTGCATTTGCATGAAGTATGGCCTGAAGGTTTCTTCTCCAACCTACTCAAGTATGGTGAAGGTCCCATACTGTAATGGTTTAGTACTTGCCTATCTTTGTTTCTTGAGATGGATTGGCCAAATCCTCTCCCAATGTGCTGCTACTTTAGTCACCACTGTTCCTTATATCTCCTCTTCTTCTTACTGCCCCACGATCAGGTCCAGTGAATCCATCGGTAGATACGGTGACTTCATAGTGGAAGTTTGTTTTGCTCCTTGAATGAGTAGTTCCTGTGGTGGGTTATTCTGAAAAAAATGACAAGTGTTATCCAAATTATCCATCCTTTGGTCAGAAATATATGTGCTCTCACACCCATTTTGTTTTTCTTCCAATGAAAGAAAACAAAATTGATGATTTTCCTGAATAAGTCTTGGTGCTTGGTTAGCACTTACCATAGCTTTCTTTGATTTGCCTTAGTGTGCCCCGATGTTAAAACTGACTCCGTACTTGATCCATATGTATCGGTTCTCCCTCCTTGTGAACACAACATCCCTGGCATACAAGTAAGGACTTCCAAAGACAACATCAAATGCATCAAGTGGAATAATATCAACCTCTAATACATCTATGTATTAGGTATTTATCCCAAACTGAAACTTACACTTCCTTGTAACTTGTATTTCTACACCCTTCTTCACCCATCCCAGTGGGTATGGATGTGGATGCGCGTAAGTCTCTAGACCAAGTTGTTCTACAACTGCATCAAAAATCAAATTTGACTGAGAACCAGATACTACTAAAGTGTTTACCTTAGTCTTCTTGATTTGGATTCTGATTTGAAATAGCTTACTCATCTCTACTTCTTCTGCTGCCCCGTACATGTTAGTGTCCATGCATCCTAGTGTCTCATCTACATTTGAATCATCCTCAATCTCCACCTCTCTTTCTGTCTTTACAGTGGCCATGGATTTCTTGGAATCCTTGGTTTGGTGCTTTGGGTGCAATTTCATATACAACTTCCAACATGTGGTGTCAGTATGTCCATTTACATCACAATTCTTACAAAAATTCTTAGGATCTTTACAAGTATGCAAAGCAGTAGCGGTACCTTTCCATTTATGTTTACTACTTGTCTTCCCTTGTTCTTTGTCCTACTGTTATGTTGACTAGTCTCCCTTTGGCTATATTTCTCCTTGCTTCTTCTCATCATCAATGTAGTATGCTTGTACACAAGCTTCATTGATATCCTTGGGCTTCGTGGATGTTACCTTCCTCTGAAGGTGAGTGTGAAGTCCTCCCAAATACTTGGTCAGAATTTCCTCATCCTCTAAGTCCATATTAAGCAACATGGCTTGTCTCTGAAATTACGTATTGTAGTCTTGCACACTTTGACCACTGCCCTTGGACCTATTGTGTCCATAATTTAATAAAACTTAAATTTTATTTTTAACAGAAAATGGTTAGAACAAGAGGAAATGTTGCAAATAACCCACCACCTGGTGGAGAAGTAGGAACTACCCAAAAACTCGACGAGATCCTCACTTCCCTGTTTGACACAAGAGATCGTTTGGTTGTACTTGAACAATAAGTAATGGGAAATGAGGAGGAAGAAGATGTTGGTAATAACAATCAGCTATATCCTATGGACAACTTCCATTTGAGAAATTTGGGTGTTGATAATAACAATGTAAACATGCCAAATTAGCCAGAAAATAAAAAGGCAAGACTAGCAATTGAACTCACTAATGATATAAAAAGGATAAGTCCACCTAAGTTTGATGGCACCACATTAGGAGATGGAGCTGAGAATCGGCTCAGGAAAATGGAGAAGTACTTTGTAATGAGGAACTTCTCAGAGGAAACAAAGGTAATATGGGGAGCATATCAACTTTCCCATGAAGCATCTTCATTGTGGGATAGCCGTAAGGATGAGTTGAACATTGATGAAACCAATATTACTTGGGATCAATTTAAAAGTTATTTTAGGTAATATTGGCTGCCACAACTTTATTATGATAAGAAAAATACTGAATTCCAGAACTTAGCCCAAGAAAAATTAACTGTAACGGAGTACTAGGAATGGTTTACTAAACTCCTTAAGTATGTACCTTAGTATAAAAATGACGAGAAATTTAGGATATGGAAATTTATCATGGGAATGAATCCCATTATAGGATGAGAGGTGGATGTTCATAGCCCAACCACTATGTAAGGGGTTGTTGAAAAAGCCATAAGGCAGGAATAAAAATAAAAGGCAATTTTTGCTCATAAGGAGGTGATAAGAAAGAAAGTTCCAAACTCCTCTTCATCATCTCTTGCACCTAAGAAAGGACCATGGAATAAGTTTGGTATGAAAAGTAAGTTTTCAACTGATAATAATAAGAAAAAAACAACAAATAAACTTGCTGCTAATGTACACAATAACTTTTTCAAGAATAATAATAATAGACATAAGTCATATGGAGGTCAGAATGATAAATTTAAGGCTGGAAATAAATTTGAGCCTAAAAAGGGACCTGTAGGAGACTTTACAATTGTGGAAAAGATCATTACACAAACCAATGTCCTTTGAAAAAGGATGACGGTAATCAGTAGTAAAAAGATACACGCTGCAGTAGCCGACAAACAAGCTGAGAAGCATGTCACACCCATAGAAGTTCTAGGTAAGTTATTTGGTATACCTGTGACTATTATTTTTGATACGGGAGCCACTGAATGTTTTATTTCTAGTAAATTAGCATCGAAATTAAAAAGAAACGCTAGAAAAATAGATAAATCATGGACTGTACATTATGGGAATAATGTTGTTCATACAGTTAGTATGTGTCTTTTTGGAGCAGTCCTTGACTTACCTAGGTTTCCCATAGAAGTTGATCTTTATGTTGCTCCTTTGGGGTCTTATGATGTAATCATAGGTGTTAATTGGCTAGCTGAGTATAAAGTAAAAGTGGACTTTTTTGAAAAACGTATTAGTTGTTTAGATGAACTGCAGAAAACAACATAGATTCAGGGTGTTAAACGTGAAATTTTAGTTAGGAAATTACCAGCTATGCAACTTAAAAGGCCAAAAATAAGGGCTATACCTTATATGTAGTAAACATTTCAAAATCTACTAAAGAAAATAGTGATTTCTTAGAACGTTACCCAGTGTTACGAAATTATAGTGATGTGTTTCTAGAGGAATTACCAGGTCTCCCACCCAAAAGGGAGTTTGACTTCACAATTGAAATCAAACCTGGAACTGAGCCTATTTCTAAGGTACCTTATTAGATGAATACTATTGAATTGGTAGAGCTTAAGACAAAATTTCAAGAAATTTTGTCTAAAGGTTTGATTAGACTGAGTGTTTCACCTTGGGGAGCACTGGTAATTTTTGTGCAAAAAGAAATATGGAACACTTATATTGTGTATTGATTACAGAATGTTAAACAAGGCAACAATTAAGAATAAATATCCACTTCCTAGAATTGATGATCTATTTGATCAAATGCGTGGAGCATCAATATATTCTAAGATAGATCTTTGATCAGGATATCATCAATTATGAATTAAGGATGAGGAAATTCATAAAACAATTTTTAGAACAAGGTATGGATATTATGAGTTCACAGTTTTACCCTATGGATTACCAAATGCACATATAACTTTTATGAATTTAATGAACAATATTTTTCAAGAATACTTAGACAAATTTGTGCTTGTATTCTTAGACGATATTCTCATATACTCTAAAATTATTGAGGAACACCATGAGCATTTGAAGATAGTTTTATAAATCTTGAGAAAAAGACGGTTATTTGGTAAGTTATCTAAATGTTCATTCTATGACATGGAAGTGCACTATTTGGGTCATTTTATAAGCAAGAATGGAATAGTTGTAGATCCTTCTAAAATTGTACTATAACTGAGTGGCCTGCACCAAAGAATGTACATGAAGTTAGAAGCTTCATGGGTCTTGCTGGTTACTATAGGAAATTTGTTAAAGATTTTTCCAAAGTTATTGCACCAATAACTTCATTACAGAAAAAGGATAAGAAATTTGTGTGGAATGAAAAATGTGAATATACATTTAAAACTTTGAAGGATCAGTTAACTTCAGCACCTATTTTGGCTATACCTAACCCTAATGGAGACTTTACTGTTGTGACGGATGCATTCGGGGAAGGTCTTGGAGGTATTCTGTTACAAAATGATCATGTCATAGCTTACGAAAGTAGAAAACTTAAGTTATATGAGCTGGATTATGCTCCACATGATCTAGAGCTTGCTGCCATTGTTCATGCACTTCAAGTTTGGAGGCATTATCTGCTTGGTAAACCTTTTGAACTAAAAATTGATCATCTTGGGCTGAAGTATATTTTCACTTAGCCAAATCTGAATGCAAGACAAAAAAGATGGTTAGAGTTTTTGTCTCAATATGATTTTGACATAAGTTACATTAAAGATAAGGAAAATAGGGTAGCATATGCTCTAAGTCATAGGAAACAAGTTTATGCTCTTATATCATTGAGAACTCAGTTTAAGGATGAGGTAAAAAGTGTTATGGAATCTGATTCTTATTTTTAGCAAGTAAAAACAACACTTGCTGCGGATCCAAATGATGTTCGATATAAAGGTTTTCACTTTGATAATTAAGGAATCTTATGATTTGAAAACAAGGAATACATACCTTTGCTAAATGATTTAAGAAAGAAATTATTAGTTGAATTTCACAATTCACCTTTTTCTGGACACCTTGGTATTACACATATGCTTGTTGATATAAAACAACAATATTTCTGGAAATGGATGAAAACGGATGTTATTGAATTTGTGACACATTGCTTAGAATGTCAACGTGTTAAAGCTGAACATATGCATCCAACTGGTTTATTGTATCCTCACAGCATACCACAGTACAAATGGCAAGTGATAAGTATGGATTTTGTACAAGGGCTGCCTATGTCAAGAAATAAACATGATGTTATTTTGGTTGTTGTTGATAAACTAACAAAAGTAGCACATTTTATTGTTGGTAATCTTAAGGAAAATTCACTTGTTTTAGCAAAACGGTTTGTACATGAGATTTTTAGATTACATAGAGTACCTGAATTAATAATATTTGATAGAGATCCAAGGTTGACTTCAAGGTTTTGGAAAACACTTAACATATCTCTAGGAACTAAGCTAAATTTCAATTCTACGTATCATCCAGAAATGGATGGACAGACTGAAAGAGTTAATCAAGTTTTAGAGGATATGTTATGAATGTATTGCATGGATCACCAGTATAAGTGGGAAGAGTACCTTCCATTAGTTGATTTTGCATACAGTAACACCTATCATGCCTCTCTAAAGATGGCACCTTTCGAAGCATTATATGGAAGGAAGTGCAGAACCCCTATTAGTTGGGAAAAAATTGAGGATAGAGAGGTAATTGGAACTAAAATCCTTACGAAAATGGAACAAAAAGTTTAAATGATTTATGAATGCTTGAAAGAAGCAGTAGATAGGCAAAAGAGTTATGCTGAATTGAAGTGGGTCGATATAAAATTTGAACTTAGTGAGAAGGTATTTCTTCAGGTAGAACCGAAAAAGAGTTCTATAACTTTTGGCAAGGCTGTTAAGTTATCACCTCATTATGTGGGACCTTTTGAAATTGTTGAAGTAATCAACCCTGTAGCTTATCGTTTAGCATTACCCTCTGCTTTGTCATGAATACATGATGGTTTCCATATTTCTTTGTTTAAGAAATATGTTTCAGATTTATCAGATGTATTAAATTAGAATTCCTTGCAGGTCCAAGACCAAGAATAATCATGGTTAAACCCATACAAGTGCTGGAAACTTACCAGTTACACTTAAGAAATCATGAAATAAGTCACTGTAAGGTCCAGTGGGACCAGTTTAACGAGGAAAGTGCAACCTGGGAAAATATGGAAGATATGAAAACTACTTTTCCATATTTATTTAAATAGAATTGATTCTGTTGACTAATAAAATTTGTGATTTTATTCTTTTATGACAATAAATCTACTAGTTTTGGATAGATATTTCATTGTTTAAAATAAACAGCCACGTAAATGCTAATTTTGGAAATTTTAAATCAAGAAATGTTATGAATATGTGAAAAGAAAGTTGATAAATGGATTTTCCTTGATGTAAATTTGTTTAAATAAGTTAATCACCAGGACGATGATTCTTTTTAGGAGGGAAGTATGTAACGCCTTTGATAAACTATTAAATTCTCCTCTTTGCAATGAAAGCGTTGACATGTGATTTGTCCTAAGAAGGTGTATTCTTTTGACTATTTGAAATCATGTTTGCCATGGATAAATTATTTCTTTTCTTGGATTCAATTGCTGAAATGTTGTTGCTTGCAAGGAATCAATTTTTTTTGAGATAAGTAAGGTTGTAAACTGGTAAATTTATTTGCAAATTTATCTCTATATAATAATGAAACCTTGGATCAATTCCATTGATCCAAGGTATTATTTAATTCTTCTTACCTGATCTGTATGGAAAAATGACATTCAGAGATTGAAGAAAATAAAATAATGAACCTCTGTAGGTTTACAATTTCATTGATCTTCTTGGAAGTTCATGTTGTGCATTCTACTGTAAGTTGTGTGCTCATATCTTCTTGTCAACTTCTCCAGAATGTTGAATGGTGTAGGTTGGAAAGAGGTCTACTTCAGGACTATTGAGGGTAAAGCATAAGTCTTAGATGTATAAGATCTATCCTAACGGGATTCTAACCTAAGGTAAATTGGATCTACTGTATATCTATGCCTACTCTAATCTTGTTCATCCTAACCTAAGTTGCATGTTTTCTAAGTTAGGGATTTGGAAATAACCTAAGGTGATGATAGGTATATTTCTAACCTATTACCTAATACTATATTGGTATGAAGAATGACCTATCCTAAGGTGGAAAATTTACCTAAGGAAATATTAAGATAACCTAAGGTAAATATTTTCTAAACTAACCTAAGGTCATACCCTAAGCTAATGATATCTATCCTAAACTAATGTGAGGATAGAAGAGGACCTAAGGGGTCGTATGGAAAGTTGAAGGCATGATGATGGTTCCTAAGTCATTTATTTGATTTGATTTTTTAATTCAATGGATAGAGTACTACCAGTTTAGGTAGAGGCAAGAAAATTTGGCGGAATCCTATGTGGAATCATCACTAGAGATAAGTGATGCATGCAGAAGTTGAAATTGGACTCACCAACTTTAACTGGCAGTGGCATGGAGAAATAGGTGGGAGATTGGAAATTAATGACATTTATGGTCATCAGTTTTGGCGAACAAACCACCTTGGAAACCATGCGAGCAGATTTGTTGGGGGTTATTTGGTCTTTCAAGCATTTCAATTTTTGCTCTATATGGAGCTATCTAGTTCTTCGAACCAACATTTCTATTTTTAGATTGTTATTATTTTTAACTCCCTTGGTCTATTTTCGATCCAATGGAAGTATAAGAGGCAATTGAGAAGGAAGTTTTTGGTTGTTGAATTTGTTTGGAGAAGAAAGAGTTATGGAGGCTCGACTGGAAATATTATTCAAATCGACAGAAGCACTATCATGCATGATAGGATCTATCCATTAAGTTGTTTTGTTTTTCTCTAAATGTCTTCATAGAAACAACTATGCTCTTGTAAAACAAGTTGGTTTTTATTTTGTTATGGTTACTTGATTTATTGCTTGAAAGAATCTATGTGTTCTTTGATTAAGGAAATTCTGCATGATAATATTGTCATTAGGTTGTTTCCCTAAGTGAGTTAATGGTGATTCACACTTTAGAACTAGTTGTGACTTGAGTAATGTTGATAAAGTTTGTATTCTTGCTTACCTGCTTGAAAAGGGTTTAAGGAAATTTGTTGTTGCTTTGAGCTTCGAACTGGATGTCTCTGATTGTTAATAGAAGGTAAAAGGTTACCCTTCTCTATCACATCTTGTTTTGTTGAAGTTTTAATACACCTTCTAAGACTGTATCAATATACTTTGATTCATAATTGTGTGGAAAATAGTGAATGGGTAATTAGTTTTTAACCTGTATTGTGTAAAACTTCATTGCTTCAAACCTTGTATTCGATGGAAGCTGAGTATGTAATGGTGTTTGGATTTACTATTTTATGGTTCTAGTCCATGTAGAAACAAGAAGGAGGTATTGACTCAAAAACCTTGTTGTTTGGATTTGGTTCTCTCTCTTCTGAAACTATGTGAAATGGCTTTTGGGTTTATTTAGTTTTGGAATTATTTGTTGAATACAACAATGGATGAATTATTCTCTTTTGAATATTTATGTTTGATTCTTCCTTTAAGATTTTGGGAGATTGAGCTATAGGTAAATAGTTGAAGTCATTTTCATTTGAAGATATTTTGGGAACTGGCTTTATCCAAGTCGATATTTTGATTATAATTCCGTAGCTCGGTTGAGATGCCTAGAGGTCAAATATTCCTGTCCATTTTGCTTTTGGACGTAGATGTTGTTGATTTGAACCTACCCATTTCTGATCTGGGTAGATCACTTGTTAAACTTGTTAGAGTAACTTGTGAAAGTCTAACTGTTATAACTTCATGAAGATATGTTGAATGGATATTCAAATTTTTAATTGGTGGTTATGTTATTTGGAGCTAACCAAATTGGTGTAGTTGTTAGATTTATTTTATTCCTATGTAAGTTGTAAGAAATTGACCATCTCGTCGATTTCATAGGAGTTTTCAGCTAATCCCATCTATGTTAAAAATGAAAGGAAAACTTAATAATCTTTTAAGTTAACTGGGCACCTTTAGCTAAGTCATGTAGTCCTTTCGTTTACATCATCTAGAATTGATTCTTGATTAATTCTTCTTCATCCATTCAAAATATGCGTTCACTCACATTTGTGAGGATACGAGTGTAAGTCCTCATTATCTATTGTTGTGCTATCGTCTTGTGGGAATGGACAGGTTATGTTCTCTTGATTGAAACTTAGATGTTCTTGGATGATTGCTGAAGGCTTTTATTTTTCCTGTATGATGTTTTGCTACTTTGTTGTTGCATCTCTTGATGTGGAAAATGGTACTGAACTACTTTTTTTTGGCGATGGGTGAGCCTTAATTTTCAATCTTGACTTGAATTTGTAGTTACATGAGCAGTGTAACAATTCTGAGCATGATGTCTACGTTTTTAAGATTTAAGGGAAGTTATGACTGGGTCTGTACCAGTCCTCTTTTGAATTTCTTTACTTGTGAAACTATAAGAGTTAAGTGTTGAATTCCATTTTTTGAGTTGTGAATGGGAATTCGGGTTAACTGAATGGGAAAGGAAGTTTTAAAGTGTTTATTTTTAGTCGTTCATCCTTCTTTTGTGTAAATCTTGCAGTGGATTTATTTGGCTAAGTTGCATTACTTTTATGAATGTAATTACATAGTTGTTGTTACTACTTGCTTATTCACTTAACTTGTATTAAGGGTGTTTAATATCTGTTATAGTGAATGGTGTGAGATGTTGTTTATTGAATGAATACTTTTCTAATGTTAATGTGAGGCCTAACTTGAGAACTTAGGTTATGTCTTGGTTTTGGAATGAAGATGTCACATCTGAAATGTGAAACTCTTATTTATTTCAGTTGTTAAATGATTCATCCTAAAATCCTTACGATGCTGGAATGAGCTTGACTGTACATGTCTCTTTATGAAACTTTGTAAAGCTGAGCAAGAAGGCCCTTGCTTCTGAAAGTAACTCTGTTTGGATAAATAGTAAAGTTAGTTTCTATATTTCAAATTTAGATTGAATTAAGAAGGAAATAATTATTAGTTACTTTTATTTGATATAGATAAGTAATTGCTTGGAACATTACTTATCTGATATTATGTTGTAGATTACTGATTATATCATGATATTTTATTAAATGTTAATTCAGGTTGATTAATTTTTCTTCTTTTATGGTTGTTATAACTTATGATTTATTGTCTGCTTAGCCTTTCTGTTTCATAAAACCGAGTTGGTTTTAAGAAACAGTTAGTTGAAGGCACTTCATTTTAATGCTTAGTGCTTATCATGCTCAGTTCAATGAACTGACCCGTGCTAGAAATTTTTGAAGTTAGACTTCATAAATGATAAAGGAAGGCAATAAGTTATATGATGTATTGGTTGATTTAAAGTTTGGATCTTTTATAGAGAATTCTAATTCATTATTGAGATGTATTGAAGGAAGGAAAGTTCTAATCTTTAATGATCTTGATGTTGTTTGACATGCAATATGTCTGAAATGCGTAGTCTTGTAAAATATGTATTTTATCATAATGAATGGAAAAAGTCTGGAAGTTATTTTAACTTGTTGTGTAAATTATCTTGTGCATTATATGAAGGAAATTTGTAATCCTATCTTGTTTTTATCATTCATATCTACTGTGATCCTTATATCTGTTGTCATTTAATGAATTGGATGAATGGGAAATAGTACAATTTCCCTTACTTGCATGCAACTTGCTAAGATGCATGTATTGATGTTATTTTACCTAAACTAGTATGGTTTATTAAGGGATGTTAAATGAACATACAATTAAACTATAAGGAAGTGTGAAAGGTAAAAGGGAATAATAAACCCTAACACTTAACCATAAAGAAGAAAGTTCTTCTCCTCTCAAAAGGATGTAAAACAAATGAATGGTGTTTGTGTTCATAAATCATATAGAATTCATTTCTATGAAGTCCGCTCTTACCAAACCTAATTTGGTTCTTACACCTCCTATGAATGGTTGAGTTACTTAAGAAAATATTATGATGGATTTTGGTTCTATTTTTGAATAACAAAATGTTATGTAAACAGTTAATTGAACATAAAACAATCATTAGTCTATGAAGTTCCATATTATTTAACTAACTCAAATAAGGATGGAAACCTTAAAGGTTGTTGGAATTAGGGTTATGTAAGGTTATTGTAATATGAATCTTAATCCTAAACTAATTAAGTGGTTATAACCTCTTGAGGTGTGTAAATCATGATGAAGTAGTTTTGTCGGATGATTGACACATGCAAACTGTAGAATTGTACCTTCGTGAAGAATTGGGTCTTCACGAGGATACAGTGTTGAAGTTGACATGTTGTAACACCCTTCAACATTAGTTCATCTAGATCTACTCAAACCTGGACTTGAACTTATTTTCTCTCTAGATCAGGCTAAGGGTATGATTTAGCATAGGAAGTGACTCTCAATTAATTAGGGTAACTTGGCACATTCAATTGACTTAGGTTAACTGAGTATGCCCATATACCCTAGGTCATCGTGAGTGGTTCCCTATACTAAATTATGTCAATAACTTGGGATAGGGTCAAACCTTGGACAAGTGGACTGACAAAAGTCAGTAAAGACCATTCTAGATAACAAATGAGTGGGGTGAAGGACATATTCCGATTAGACGAGTATTTCATCTAGGAATATTAACATGAATAGTATGTTGGAAATCTTTGGCCAAAGTATCACAAGTTGTTGGTTGTGTTGTCCTATGTCACCTAGTTTGAGAAATGTGATTTTAGATGAATATGGTAGCAAATGTTCAGATAGATTTCTTAAACAAAACACTCAATACCCATAATAGGGTAAGAAAACCAAGTATACATAGTATACCTATAGTATACAATACTTAAGTTAACATGAGAGATTGGTTGGTAACCAAGTCATGAAATGAGAGATCGGTAGCTCACTGAGTCATTTAAAACTGTATATGGTTATCTGTTATGAGATTGATTGACATGGAATGTGTGTTCTAAATTATGATTATTTAGAACAGAGAACATTATGTGATTTTTTCCCTTGTTTCTAATGTCTTAAAATGGGAATGTTACAAAGCTCTTGAACGCACAATATTTAGAGAAGGTAACATGAATACCACAAGAAAAACAACCTCTGTGCTAAACACCAACTAAAAGGGTGTGGCTTTATTCAATATTTTATAAGTTATCCTATATGCCTAAAGTATAGTAGAGACTTTATCATCCCCATCCTTCCTTCCAACATCACAAATCTTAGTCAATGCATGGTTCAATATATTGTTGAAAGCCTCAGCAATTCCATTTTCCTGAGGGTGTTGTTTTATGGTGTGCCACCATAATATCTGCAAATAGTATCCTGATGGTCTCATTAAGAAAATGAGTACCCCTATCACTTATGAAACTTAATGGGCATCCAAACCTGCTGATAATATTCTCTCATAGAAACCTTACTGTTGTGGCTACCGTGTAATCCTTTGTAGGTGCTGCATCTGGCCACCTTTAAGATCATATGTACAAGTTATAATTTATTACAATCCAGTCCTATGCGTGGGTGGAGAAATAAGGCCCACGAAGTCAATTTCCCACTTTTCAAAGGGTTTTGCACTATTAATAGGCCTCAAAGGCATTTCATCTTTATGCCTAGGATTTCCAAGGTGCTAAAAATGATCAAAGGCCTTATAATATTCCTTACAATCCTTATACAACATTTCCCACCATATGCCAACCAATAAAATCTTACACGTGGTATCATCTCCTACATAATTTCAACCTGCAATCCCACCACAAAATTCCTCCATAATAGATACACGCTCATGCAAAAGTACACACCGGCATAAAACTTCACCTCGACCTAGTTTGTATAAGTCTCCACTAATCAACATATACTACATGATGCATATGACAAGTTGCTTTTTATCTATACTCTCCATTCCTTCAGGTGCCACACTAGTACACAAAAATAAAGCAATATATTTTAAAATCAGAGGGTACATGGTTTAATTTGACTAATTGTGCATCTAACATTGTATCCTCAATTCTTTGCATGTCTTCTCCTGAGATAATCCTTAATAAATGATCTGGTCCAAAATTACTCTTGCCTAGCTTAACCACCACTTTAAAATAAAATTCCTGAAAGAACAAAATCCAACAGAATATGCACCCTTGTAAAATAGGCTTATTCACCAAATACTCAAGTGTCATATGATCTGTATAGAATATAAATGGGGTAGCTAGTAAGTACTGTCAAAACTTATGTAGCACTTAGATCATGGATAAGGCCTCACACTCTGTAGTTCTATAATTTTGTTCAGCTGGTGTTAAATTCTTGCTTGCAAAACAAATATGATGATCAACAATACCTTCTCCAAGCTAGGCTAATACCATGCCAATGGCCATGCCAGAGGTTTCCACATGCACATGAAAAGGTTTGACCCATGAAGG
Organism: Taxus chinensis; assembly: GCA_019776745.2. Classification (NCBI taxonomy): domain Eukaryota; kingdom Viridiplantae; phylum Streptophyta; class Pinopsida; order Cupressales; family Taxaceae; genus Taxus; species Taxus chinensis. The sequence continues at coordinate 177,946,165 of CM034150.1, read as the reverse complement.
AAAGCACATAATAGGAGCTATAGTAAGGCTTTCCTTCAATGCCTCAAACATGCGCTTCACCCCAATGAAAAGTTCCCTTACTCTTCAATAATTCCACTAAGGGCACATCAATTCAAGCATAACCTTTGATAAAATTTGTATAATACCCTATGTGCCCCAAGAATCCACGCACTTTGCTATGGTTAGTAGGTTCCTCCAAGCTCAAAATAACAACAACCTTAGCTGGATCTAGCAACAAGCCTTCTTTACAAATAATATGCCTCAAAAAATTCCCAAATGATGTAGCAAAAATGCACTTCTTAATGTTCAAGGAGATGCTCAACTGCCCACACCTCTCAAACATAAGCCTTAAATCATCACAGTGATCTTTCACCAGCCCATAAATTGTCCAATCATCCAAGTAAACCTGTAAAAATTTACGAATGAAGTCCTGGAATGCTTACACAACAATACAAGAGAAAACTATAGGCACATTCTTCAATCCAAAAGACATAAATGTGTATGCAAAACTTCCCCACTCAGTGGTGAAATTTGTCTTTTATTGATCTTCTTTAGCTAACCTCACCTGATGATACCCATAAAATCCATCAGTGAAGGAGTAGATCTCGTGCTCTACAATGCCTTCCAATATTTCTTCAGTAAAAGGTGTGGGAAATGGATCCATCACACATGAATCATTCAACTCCCTATAATCCACAAAAATTCTTATTATTCCATCTTTATTTATACTGATCACCATAGGGCTAACCCACTCTGAATCCTCAATAGGCTCAATGATCCTAGATTCTAACATCTTATCAATTTCTTCCTTAACTTTAACACACATATTAGGTTTCATCCTATAAGGCCTCTTCCTAACTGAGCACGCACCTTCCTTTAGCTTAATCCTCATCTCGCCCAACGAGTGATGTACCCCTTTCAATTCATGATAACATCTAGGAAATAAATCCAAGAAGTTATGCAAAAACTCAATTATCTTAGCAACCTCTGAATAAGATAAGTAATCACCAATAATGGCCTCCTTACGTTCATCACCTCTCCCAATGTTGACCTTATTTGTTTTCATAGGCTCATGATACACGTGTGCCTTCTCATCTTCACTGTCAAAGACCTCATGCATACCCTCAGTATGCTCAACATCCAAGTTCTCTATTTCTTCATCATAATTTAATTAGAACATCTTACCTTTTTCTTTTTCTAGGCATGTGCACCCAAGATGTTCTACACTTGTCTCTTCTTCTTCAAAACCCACCTCCAAATTTGACTCACCTATTAATTCCTGAATAAGTTCCTCAGCCTTTGCACTATCTCCCAATGTCAAGTGCTTCATAACCTATAATTCCTCATTCAATAGAGGTTTAGTGGAAAAATATTCAAAGGTCTTAATCATACTTGTAGTCAATTTATTGTTTCCTTATTCAACTCTGCATAAACATACCATACATGCGTGCAACTGCGCAAGGTGTAGTAGAAATTGTGCACCCAAAATGAAGGTAGCAAGACCTCCTACCCCTCTATCCAGAGTTTCTCACATTGTTGAACTTAGTTTTGAGAATCCTTATCATGAAATTCACATGTCTTAGTAGGTGCGTTACTCCGAATAAATATAGCAATGAAGGTGATTCTCACTTCTTTCCACTCTAAATAACCATCTCTGTGTACCATCCACTAGTATGTAGTTCTCCTACGTAGGGTATATACCAGCATATTCCATATTTCCACTTGGTTTGTCCACTAGAATTCCATAGAACGTAAAAATACTTCAGGATTTCCTTCACCATTGTACCTTGGTACCTAGTTATTTCCCAAATGCCTAACACAACATAGTCGAATTACGCATGTAACTACACTTGTCATCTCATGGCCAACCATTTCATAAGTCCCATGTGCCTAATTATCACAAGCAACACCTTTAGTATCACTCATAGACTGTTCATAGTCCTACTAAATAAATCCTTCTTTTGATGGATCAAGTACTTCAGGATCTCTAATAGTGCACACATAAATTCTGTTTAAGTATTCTTCATTCAAAGGTTCTACATAAGGTGCAACTTTTCCATCTGTTAAAGGAGTGATGAGTGCTCTTCCTTGTTCTAAAAAATGATGTATCCTTCATTGAAGCACAGATCAACATTGTTTGCACAACACCAAGGGCACCCAAGCAATGCTGGAAAATTGTCTTCCTTTGCAATCTCAAAGACCTCAAAGTACCTAGTAAACTTGGCCCCTTGTATATTAATAGTAGCATCTTTCAAGACTCTAATGAGCATGGGTTTAGTCCTATTTTCCATAAATAAATTTTTTGAAGATGGTTGCGATGGTGGCCTCTCCATCTGATTCCATTTATCCAAAGTGAGTACATTCACTTCTACACCTGTATCAATCAAAATGTTATTTAACAACCATCCATCAACAACTGCATTCAGAGTGATCTCTTTATCATAAACCAAACTATGATGAGGTAAGTTAGCATGTAAAATCTATCTCTCGCACTCAACTCCAACATGCGACATATTCCTTCTTATCCATTCACCCAATAAAGGAATGATGTTTTCTTATTGCAACATCTTACAAACCTCCTTCAAATCATCAACATATTTCCAAGGAAGATCAACTGCTTATTCTTGTTCTATATTCTAAAACTGCTCCTTCAAGCATTATATCTCACCCTATAAGTTTCTAATAACTTCCAGGGTCTCTTGATAATTTTTTTTCTGATGAGTAGGGTCTAGATAATTTACATGTAATACCTCCTCCTTTGTAGTAATAGGATTCTTCTTTGTAACTTCCCTAACACGCGCAACCTCAGCGTGTGTAGTGACTAACATATGTACCATCTCAGGGTCAGATGCTAACATCAACATCTACTGATCTTCCATAACACATTGAAATCTAACCATTGTCACACACTTATCCTACTTGTGCTTCTTACTTAGGTGCTCATACAAGTCTAGGCATTCTTCATACTTGTGGTTCTTTCCACAAAAAGAAAAATTAATGTTCTGAGGGCATTGTACCTATAATTATTAGGGGTTCTGCATGTATAACAGATTCCACAAGGGAACTCACTTCTTCCATCACCGTGACCTCAACCTCTGAATCCTCCACAATATCCTCTACCTCTACCTAGGCCTCCATCAAAGCGTCCTTCATTGTGATTATGATCATGATGCTCACCTTTTTCCTTTGAATTATTTATAACACTAGTCTGATATACACCAGTATAAATGATGTCATGAATTTGATAAATCAAACTACATTTCTCTATATCATGAGTGGTAGATCTGCAAATCTTACAATAACATGATGCATTCCTTCTTATCGCACACTAAAATAATGGGCACCTACTTGAATCACAATCCAAATGAAAAATATCATAGTCCAACAACATGGTGCACACAATTTTATGAGGAAAAGTATCCTTAGTATGTCCTTCTACTTCACAATCCATGCACCAAATTCCACTGCGCGTCTCATGAGATGAATTAGCATAAAATTATCCAACTGTTTAGCCATAGATATAATTTGAACTTCCAAAAATGGGCTAACTCTAGTGTCTCTGCTCTTAACTACCTCAGCGCACAGAGAAAATTCCAAAGCCTCACACGGGTCTTTAAATGTCTTATGTGAGAGGACCCTTCTAAAAGGTGTGATCAAACCTTTGACAAACCATTGAGCATGTTGACTTGGGTGGATTTCATAAGACAACTTCAATAATAAAGTTTTGAAGAGAGAATCATATTCCCTTACGCTCTAAGCCATGCCCTGCTTAATGTCCTTTAGTGCACTGATGCTCTTCTACTCAAATTCAGGTATATGGAAATATGCTAAGAAAGCATCATACAACGCGGTATAATCTACACAAGTCTGGTTTGGATCATATTTCTTGTACCAACTATGCACATGCCCTTGCAAAGTAGTTGTAAACTAGATTTCTTTACACTCTGGAGCTGTAATCCCCTTCCCACACCATTATATTTCTCACATATGCACATTCTCAGCTACATCTTCAATCCCTTTGTATTATGGGAGATGAAAATACATCTCCAAATAGAATTGCTATGGTTGGTGTGGACTGTGCTCACCAGATCCATAACCTGTATTACCTCCTTTGTTTCCTCTGCCCCTAGAACCACCTGATATGCTAGATCCTAAACCACCTGATCATCTTGATCCTCCCCTTTTAGCAAGAAATAGACTACAGGATGCACAACCTTGTGTTCTAACAATTGTGTTAAACTCCCATGGTCTGCAAAGTTATATTGCTTCCAGATATAATACCAACATTCTGCGCACCCACGTTCTGTACTGATGATGCACCATAAAATATACCTCCAACTGGACCACCAAATAACATAGATGATGATTGTGACACCATAGTTGAATAAGACACTTAATTAAATACTAAACTTAATTGTAATTTAATTCTACCTATCACTACTCTACTACCCACACTAGCCTGCTTACTAATGACAATCGTAGAAACTAGAAAACCAAGCACAAGGGCTAGGTTGCTAAGAGGGATCAAATGTGCACCTATGATCCATGTAGTTTCCACTGACGTGCTATTATCTAAGGTAAAAGAGGGTTTTGTATGATGCTTACCCAAATGGGGGAGTTCCAGATGATCCATATCCATGTTCTCTATGTGAGCTCCAAATACTTCACGAGTCATCTCTCTTCACAACGCCATTTATTCTATAACTTCATGATGGTTCTCCAAATCCCTCTCATGCACCTCATTAAACTCAAGCCATATTTCTTCTCTCTACCTTTCTTCCACCTAGTCCTCCATCTTTCACCACACTTGCTCCTTCCCCCACGCATGGTGGGGTTTAGCTAACCATAGGACGCTATTCCAAATCTAGGGTTACAATCAAGATCTTAATCGCTAAAGGGATACTGCACAAATACAATCATGTGGGTTCACATAGGAACTAAAATTCAACAACCTCTAGACATGAATAATTAGAAACTGCGTACTCCAAAATATAACTATTCATAACACCAATCCACTGATGATCTACATTATGTGTCCAATTTAGATCATCATCATACAAATCCTGGAATTCTTCCCATGTCCAAACAAGTGTTTGAAACGTCCAATTTCTGTTTGATGCATAAGATATCAGCCACTCGTACAAATATATGGGAAAACATGAGAAAAACATCTCATATAGCTCATGATATAGATTTTGTTTAACCCACGTGCATGCATCAAACTCAAGTCCAGTGTTAAATCTGTGAGCATACTCTTCCTCTAAATTGACTAACCACTCTTCAATACTAGCCAAGGTCAATTGGTATGTATTCATCATGCAACATCTTGGAAAACAACTGAAAAGAGGTCCCGATGATGGAACCACAATGTAGTCTTATTATTTCACCAACATCCCAAGACGCACTGACACATCACTCAGCCAGGGTTGAGCGCTCACCTAAAGTGCACAAGGGTACTAGGTCCCCCTTTTATGGAAGCTTTCTCAAGTAGTTAGCATGATTATACAAACATTCCAGATCCATAACAGATAATTAAGTATATTTCATAACATAAACTAGATCTAGATCTTAACCATATACAATAGTAACTCATACAAGAATCAAGATTAACTTTACCATGCAAGAACCAGTCACAGATGTGTCTACAATGAATATCTAGCCACAAAGATTCATTATATTCATTTTCATAAAACATAGAAACTTCTTACATACTTAATAATGTCACCATGAGTCATGCGCGTACAAAAACCAACAACATAACTCTTTTAACGAAGCATTTCTCCTAAACTATGTATATCATACATATATATAAGGGTGGAAACTTTCCTTTCACCACCCATGCATCCTCAAAATAGGATGCATGCTAAGAATATCCATGCACCGCTACAAGATAAATATAAAAGCATTTAAGCTTTCCTAATTATAGATCTACTCTATTTAACTCTTAGTTCAAACCTTATTATTAGATCAGAACTATGCATGTCGCTTGGTCTTCTCCTTATAAAAAAATAGACCTTTCTTTAACTGCAAGTATTCATGTTTTAATCTTATCTTCAAAACCTTTCTTGGACACCACTCCAAGTCTATATTTAGATCCACATCCCAAAAACTGGCTAAGTGTTCTGTCTATCTCCTACGCGCATTCCTATCTGACTTCAGCGCGCTAACCCTGTTCTCCTCGCATACGCATCCTCATGTGCCATTATTCTACAATGCCTATTGCGCATGCTAACCTTTGTTCTTGGGGAATTAGTCATTTTCCATGCTCAACATTCATATGTAACTTTAGGACCATTGTCAAAAATAAATCATCTAAGAAAAGCATGCTCCATATCATAATAAGTACTAATGGATCCATAAGGCAAATGAGTATACCATTAGAGAGCACGATCAACAAGGCTATGAGATGTAAATAAGGATTGCTAGTATCATCAAAACAAGAGAACCTAGGCATGTTGAATTCCTTGGGAAAAGTGAAATTGTGAATCTTTTTAGGAATGAGATTGTCATGTAGAGAATTATTATAAATGGAAGCATAATAGGATTTACTTTTAAGAGTGAGGGTATGAACTTAAGATAGAAAATTACCAACAACATGCATGAGGGAGGGGATATTGTGTGAAGGAATGGTTGGTGAAGTGAGAGGCATATTTAAGGGTTGGATCTTGCCATTGTGAGTGATCATTAGAACATGAGAAAGAGGAGTGGATGTGGAAGGAGGAGGAGGTGGAAGAGGGGTAGAGGAACATGGAGTCTTTATGGGAATGCTCGATGTAGGTTAAGGAGATACGATAAGAGGTGCACTAGTAGTAAGATTATAATCATCTTGAGAAACATTGGAAACAAACTCAAGAGTAGAAGAAATAGGAATGGTAAATTCACATTCAATAGTTGTAAGAGAAACAACATCATTTCTAACACGTTCATGATCAGAAGCATAATCAACATCACTATGATACATGTTTTCACAAGTAATTATTTCATCAAGAGTATCATCAGCATACAAGGAATTTGTAGGTTTACTAACATCAAATTTATCATTGCAATAATTGGAAATAATTTCAGAAGTAGGAAGTGTAGGAGATATCACTTTACATTCATCTTGACTACTAATAGAAGCATCATCATTCACATTTACATTGTCATCATTAGAAGTAGAATTAATAGCATCCATATTTTCACAAGCAAGAACCTCATCATGCAAAAAATAGCCATGAATTATATCATTAGATATAAGAGAAGAAGAGGAGGATGGAGAAATATTGGTGGCTATGGAGGTGAGAGAGAACATGATGCAAAGCTTTGGTTAGGGAGACTATGTAAATATCAAGGGTGTTGAGGCCAACAGAAAGGGTGTTTTTGAAGGAAAGGAGTTTTTAGAGGACCATGGGATCATATTGAGGATTGTGATAGAGATCACGAAATTTGTATTCTGCAGAGGCATTGTCAAAAATAGGTTACATGCATGTATCAACCATATTATGCTTGGGAGATGAGGAACTCTTTTTATCCATGAGGGTTTTGGGGTCCTAGGAAAAGAGTTCAAATAAGGTTGGGCTCACCAAATGATTTAATAAAAATGGAATTAAATTTAATTTCAAATTAATTGATATGATAAATATAGTAAAATACAGATGCTAAACACTTAAGCAATGTAAAAATATAGGTAAATGAGAGAGATAAATGACTTAGATAATTCCTGTGCGATCTAGAAATGATCTGGGCAAGGTAAAACACTAGAAAGGATGGAAACATTATCGTCATTGTTCCCCATGAATTCTGGAACTAGAGAGTAGAGCTAGGTAGGGGCTCCTAGTACAAGGCAGAGGCACCTATGTGTTGGTAACTGGTGCTAGGCATTGGTGACTATGTGGAGACTCGAGATCTACTTTCTTCTGTGTCACTAGGGTTTTACTGCTAATTCCTATTAGTCACATGATATTCACTATTTTATCACCAAAGGTACCTATAACCTACAAAACAACCTCTAGCTACCTTCACAAGCTCAAAAAAACATAAAATTTGAATGAAATATGTAAAATGTGAAGTCAGATTGACCCCGACGGTCACCCGAAGAGTGAACTTATGACTAAGTGCAACACTACATTCTAGACTCCATGTATTTATTTATGCTTGTGTGTGAAATAATGTCCTTAGGTTTCCCCCATTCCAATGATGCAAAGATAACAAGCTGTTGATATAGTCAGATAGGGCAATATATCATGAATTCACTCAAAGAATAGGATTTAATCACCATTTTAATCAAAATTTTACAAAGAAGGACCCTCAAGCTTCTCTAAATGCCTAACTTGGCTTAAAATGTAATAATACAAAAATTTTACCTTGAAATTATTATTAAAGTCATATAACCTACTCCAACACATTAATTTATGCTAAACACACCTTTATCAATGAATCTTCATCCAAGAAATACCTACCTTGCTCAGGTTCTCCAAATTGTTCTTCTTGACCTTTGCTAGTTTTGAATAAACATTAAATTTTACCTCTTGTTCTAAAGTAGCTCTTCACCCTGCATACCCTATTCATATAAAATTCAATCAAACTTAGATCATACATAAATTTGATATTAAATGGACAAATATTTCATTCTTTCACTTCCTTACTCTAGCTTGTACAAAAACTGCCCCTACTTGTTCTCAAGAACATGTTTCTTGATCCTTCGTAGGTTTTAGTATTTTCTTGTTCCTCTTAATGAAATATCACCTTAGTTAGTTGAGTTTCTATTCCCCCAACATTTTTACAAAATATCAAAGCTTAACTCTTTGCACAACTTCATATTGTTCCCTTTTTGCATTTTGTCTTCTACCCTTTGATTAGATCCTCCTAGAGCAATTGTCTGCTATATCTTTTTCTCTAATAAGTTTCCATGGATAATAAATAGGTTTTTGGACACCCATTATAGAAAAATAAGTGTCTATGAAGTTTCAGGGATTAACTCCAAATAAAAAAGGTACATGCTTTATAAAGTAACTCATCCAATTAGCCTTAAGACTATTATTTTTCACCCTTGCCTAAACTGTCACAAAAATGAAGAATTTGCACCCTTCATTTTATAAATCTCCATCATAATCTCTTAGTAAACCTTTTTAGGATCCTTAGTATCAAATTTTAGGAGAAAAATACTTAGTTTTCTATTTTTAATCTCTTACCCTAGCTAAGTCACTTATAAACATTCCTGAGTAACCCGAGAGGAATCATTTTTCTATATCTTCCATTCAAATTGGTTTTAAGACTTAGAATTTGAAAAACTTGTTTAAATCTACCTCATTTTTGAACCTTTCTTACTAGTTGAAGGATTTGACTAGGCATAACACCTTTTGTGTTCACCTTTCTTGTTTTCTTCTTTATGAATATAACAGAGTAGTTTAAGTTTCCTTCAAATTTGGGGTTTTCCAAAGACCCTTCATACCATCCAAATATTATGATGTTACTTTTATACCTCTTAAATCTTAAACTATTACCTTCTCATTCACTTATTCCTCACCGTATCACCTCAAATTATGTGATAAAACATATAAAGGTAATGGGCGTAGGAGGAATACCTGTGAATAGTCGGGATAAGGTTGCGCATGTTGTTGAGTTTGATTAGATTGAATGTGAGAGCTTCCCTTTGGATATTAGGAATAACCTATATACGAATCACACCAATACAATAAAATAGAATTAACAATATAGGTTAGAGGATTGCCTAGCGAGAGCTAGATCTGGGAAGTGAGGTGCTTCATAGAAGGCTATCAATCCACTTTCAAAGACATTTTAATGTAGAAAATAACATTAAATAAAGAACTCCTACTATAGTTGATAAGATTTAGGTATCTCCTACAACATACAATAATTAAATTTAATCTAACAGGTGAGGTTATAATTAAATCTAGATGGCTGGTAGGCTAGTTTGGGTCTACAGGTATGACAAGGGTTGTAGGTGAGGTCTGGGTGAAGTTTGATAAGATTCTGGGTTGTTTGGATAAGTTATGAGCTCGTTGGTTTTGAATATATTATCATTCACAAAGACCGGTATCAATTAGGTGAGTGATGCTGGTAATGGAAAATGATTGGCACCGGTTGGGTGACCGGTGTTGGTAGGGGCAATATGGTCAAAATATTAAAAAAAAAAGGTGTTTTGGATCTCTCTATGATTGCATAGAGAGTTGAGAGGGTTCAGGAAGGATGGTATGATTTATAAAATGACTCAGCAAGGGTGATAAAGGTACTAGGATAGGAAAAATGGTTTAGGTTAGTAGAATAGATGGTAGATGGGTGAAGGGTGATATTCGGGACAAAAGAGAGTTGGATAATAAAATGAATAAAAGACTTAATATAAAAAATAGAACTAACAAATAAGAGTGAGTTACTTATATGAGAATCTGTAGATCTAAACGTGGTGGTGGTTGATGAGCATTCAAAGATGAAAAAAATTTGTGTCCAGTTCCGTGACAACAGAGCCTGTGTGCTCTGTTATGGGTGATCTAAGGCTGTGGAGGAAGAGATTGGTTGTTGGTGAAGACATGATGTGCTCTAGTTTGTTATCTGGTAGCTTGACTGCTCAAGAGTTAGAATTCCAAATATTGAGTGAATGAATTAATTGACTAACATGTCTAAAGAGTTAGAAACTCTTATTTAAGGTAACTAACGATGGTTAGGGAACCAATGCAGGTCGATGGATAAATTACGTCGTTTAAGGATAATTGGTCCAATCTACCAAAAATATGGTTAAATGGTATAAATTAGAGTGTGTAATTAGTTAGAGGATTAATAGGTCATGAATAGTTAGGGTTGGAAAGATTCCCAATTGGATAGGATAATGGGGACTTGGTCTAGGTTCATTAATAGGATAGGAATGGGTCTAGGATGAGGTGGAAAGGTGAGGTGGCTTAATGAGATGGATATTAGTTTAATTAAGGTAATTAAAATAAATAATGGTGTGAGGATGAGGATTAATTTAATTATGGGTAATTAAATTAATACTAGTGTGTAAAAGGGGTCATGGCTAGGTGTATGTGTCTAATTACTTAATTAAAAGGGGCTAAAGGGATTGTGACCTAAATTTGGTGTCTACATTTGCCCCCTTTATCATGTAGCTTGTTTGATAAGTGACATAGAAAAAAATAGTAGTGGTTTCCCCAGGTATGGATAGAGGTGAGATTTTCCCCAATTATGGGTGGAGGTGATCTCTCTCAAATCGGGAACTGATGAAGTAAGAGGCTGAATCAGTGATGGGTTTGATAAAGTGGTAGGTGAGATGAAACTAAACTAGGTAAGGTGTAGGCACACTCAATGGTGATATGGGTGTAGGTAATAGGTGGGGGAATTCAAACACATGCACATGTATAAAATATGACAAGGCACTAGGCTGAAGAGCTCACAAGCTCCACATTGAAAAAGGTCAATAGTTTATCCAAACAAAGTTGATGTGGTCCAGGTATCCAAGGTATAGCATACGGTCCTGAAACACAATGAGGCTAGGTATAGGAGTAGGCATTAAGTGGGTTCCAAAGCACCAAAATGTTGGGTCTAGTCAAGATAAACATCATGACATCAGGCAAGGCAGGGTTGGTAGGCTAAACAACACAATTAGCGTCATCGCAAGGTATAACGAGTAGGTGAATTTGAGTGTCCAATAAGCATTTTTGGGAGAAGACATGGGCAAGGCTGAGGTATAGGAAAAAAAATTCCCCAAATGATAGTGATGTTGGGTGGGAGGTAAGAAGGAAATTAGCTAGGATTATAGGACTAGGGTAAGGTGGTGGTTGCAGGAAATTGACATCTGTCATGAAAATTTTGGGTAATTTAGTCATAAATGTATGCAATGAAAAATTACCTCAGAATGGAAGACAAACAATAATACAATACAAACCTCTCATGTAATCCTTAAGTGCAAACCTCAGTAAAGGTTACAGAAACTTTCTTTTTGAACCTTGTATATGGATGTGGGTGCTCTTAAATTTTCTCCAAATGTGATTGCAAATGCTATGAACATAAAGATACTTTGTCTTGGAAATTTAGCAGAGTTATTGTACTTAAATCCAAGAGGATTTGTAAGAGAGTAATCCTATAATTTATAGAGGTAGAAGTAGTTAGAAATTAGCTAAACATGGTTGAATGCATATGTTAAAAATAGCATTGAAGGAGGTTATAGTAGTGCTAGGTAATTTAGGGGCAGTAAATAAATTAATTGTAGAAATTGCATTCGGGAAGGTGGTTATATGCATAATTGAATTTCCCCCACCTTTCTAGGATTCTAGAAGTGTAATTAACTAGGATGAGGATATGGAGTAAAAGTGGAGTCTAAGTGGATGTTTACCAAGTGGTAATTGACTAGGGTGTGCACACACTTAATTAATTAATCATTTAATTAATAAATGATAATTAATTTAGCTAAAGGAGTACTAAGGATTAATTTAATTAATCCAAAGGGTACAATGTGTATGAATTAATCAATTAAATCAATTAATCAGAAATGGGTGAATAACATGGTGTATTAGGATAACACTGGAAATAGGTGGAAAAAGGTGTGTAATTTTTGGGTGTTTACATTTTTCCCCTCTTTAAAGTGTTATTACAAAGTAAAAATTCTTTAAAGATAGTAGACACATGCAGATCAGCGAGTAGAAAATTGTGAAGCATTGGGATGCCCCAGAAAGTAGAATGAAGTGAAGCATTGGGATGCCCTGGCAAGTAGAATGAAGTGAAGCATTGGGATGCCCCAACAAGTAGAATGGTAGAGGAATTTCCCCTCAAGTGGTGGATGGCACAACAAGGTGGTGGATAACCACTTGATAGGAAGGAAAAGAAGGGATTGGAATAAGGACGAGAAAGTAATTTGCTCATAGCATGAGCTTCATTTGGAGAATAATTTTAGAGCAACCTTATTTTTGATGTTGCACGATAGATTTTTCACCATGATTATAAAAGAATCAATATGGTTAACCCAGATGCATGTAAACAAACACACACAACAAAGAAAAGATAAAAATGAAAATAAACCCAATATACAAAGTAGGTGCCAGCACCATGGTTATAAAGGAACCAAGATGTAATCACACTACTTGTAAGTGGTCCAAAAATTAAACATCAATAATGCAACACAAATTCAAAAAAGAAGACAATCAGTTATGCCCCAAATGTGTGCCATAATGATGATTAAGTAGATACAAATCATTCGAAGTGGGAATGGGATCATACTGGAAGAGCAGAGTTAAAGTGACTCCTTCTGACATGCTTGTTAGATCCGTTGTGCAAATGATCAAAGTAAAAATTACCCCAGGTGAAGTTATATCATGAAGGAAAAAATAAATTGTGACTTTCCCCAAGAAGAGTTAACATATCATGCAAAGGTAAGAAAGTGATAGTTGTAAGATTGGCACGATCACTAGGATAATAAATAAAAGTATGAAATTTATCAAGATTATATTGAGATTTTGAATGATTCACTCTAAGTTTTTTCCAAATGTAGGATTTATGTGATAAGTGAAAGTTTGTTCAAAAATTTGTAATATTTTTTTCTATTTTCTTGGATTTTTAAATATTTATTTTTTTGGATTTTGAAATATTTGATTTTTTTGGATTTATTTGATTTTTGAAGGAATTGAAAAGACAAATGCAAATAAAATGCAAGAAAACATGAATACACAACAAAAAAGGAAAATGCTCCATGGCTTAAATAAACCAGGAGAAAAACACAACACATGTAAATGAGAAAAAGATACAAAACAAGCAATAGAAACAAACCCAATATGAACAAGAAGGATCCACACCAAAGTTATATGTGAACTAAGATGTAAATAAATTTCCTACAATTGGTCCATAAGCACATTCTAGATACACAGAGTATTGGTTATTCAAACATAAGAGACTAAGCTAAGAATATACAAGACAACATTCCATATGTACAAACTTTAAACAAGAAAATACAACAAACAAGCTAGTGAACAAAACACACCAATGTTAAATACTAATAAGTAAGTGAAAATGTAATGCAATCCACAATAACAATGTCTAAAGACTTTCCTAGTGTTTTCCACAATGAATAGATATACAGATGTCAAGTTTCCCCCAAGAGAAATCCAAATCCAAATGATGTCCATAAGAAAAGTTACATTGCAAAGAGTGGCTTGATTGATTGGAAAAGATGATTGGGAACAATCAAATGAAGAAAATGGCGCACAAAAATTACATATTCGTGAGTGTTTTTTTTTTTTGGAAAGTATTTTCAAAACATTTTTTATGTATGTTTTTTTGTATTTTCTGAACAATTTTTTTTTTTTTGGGATTTTGAGTAATTTTATATTATTTTTGAAGTTTTGTGAGATGTTTTTTTTAAATTTTTTTGGTCTTTTTGGAATTTTGAACCACACACCAAAGAAGAGGGAAAGGAAACTCCCAAGTCAAAACAAACATGCTACACATGAAGGAAGTGGAAAAAATCATAAAGAAAGGAGAAACAATAGTGGTAGACAATGGGCATGACAACCTAACAAGGAGAACATGCGACACAAGGCGAGGTGAAAAGTTACAAGTGGGAACAAAGTGAAATGATGAAAATAGGTGGATGCACTGATATGCCCCCAGCGCAAGGGTAACTATTTGGAGACTTAGGAGTATATTTTCTTCATATGAATGGCATTCATAGGCTCCTTCAACTCTTTTTCATCCTTAGTAGATAACTTTATATGCACCAGATCCAAATTTAGTAGTTATAACATAAGGACCCAACCAATTAGGCTCAAATCTAACTTGTTTTTATCGTGGTTTAGTTGTGTTCTTCTAATTTTCCTTTAGGAACAAATCACATATTTTAAACTATCAAGGTTTGATCTTGTGATTATAATTATAGTGCAATCTATTCTGATATACCTACACATGGTCTAAGGCGTGAAGTCATCTCTCATTCAGTAATTCCATCTCTGAAAGGTGTGTAACATGGTAATCCTCTTCATGAATGAGGTGCTGAATAGATACACAAAGTGAAGGCAGTTCAACTTTGATAGGTAATATGGCTTCAGATCCATATACTAGGGAGAATGAAGTAGCTCTTGTAGGAGTACAAAAGGAAGTGCAGTAGGCCAAGAGGGCAGGATATAACTGTGTATGCCAATTACGTCCATGTTTATTGACTATATTTTCTAGAATGGATTTGATAGTCTTTTTTGACGCTTTGGATTGGCCATTATATTGTGGATAATAGGGTGTAGCCCATTTTAGGTGGATATTATATTTTTTAAGCTAGGGCCTTGAGATCCTTATTTTTGAAAGAACCACCATTGTCAGTGACAATAACAATAGGGATGCCAAAACAACAGATAATATGGTTAAAAATGAATTTAGAAATATTGCACCTAGTAACATTGGTAAAAGGCATAGCCTTAACCCACTTGGTGAAATACTTAGTGGAAGTTATAATAAATGTGTGGCCATCAGAAGATGTGGGCTTTATTTTTACAATTAAATCGAGTCCCCATTTTGAAAAAGGCCAAGGTGAAGTAATTGGATGCAAGGCTTGGGATGGTGCATGAATGAGATTACCGTGTTTTTGGAAAGCCTAAAATTTCTTCACAAAGTTACATGCATCTTTCTCCATTATGGGCCAATAATATCCAATGCACAAGATCTTCTTTGTAAGTACCATTTTGCTAGTATGGGCAACACAAATACCCAAATGTACTTCTACTAGTGTCTGATTAGCTTCATCCTAATTGAGACATCTTAAGAGAGTTCCATCATAGCCTCTTTGATACAAGGTGTTATCAAGAAGAGTGTAGCATGAAGGACGTTTGTGCTAAGGCTATTTTATTGGCTAGATTTAAATTAGGAGGATAGGATTTGGTTTGAATAAAGGTATATATATCATGGTACCAAAGATGATCAAGACCAACAATATCACAGACCATGGTGGAATATGATAATTCATATGTGGGCACCAAAAATATGTTCAACGAGGAACTTTTTTTGAGTTTGATTAGTGTCGAAAAGAAAGAAGGGAGGTGATACTTTCCATGGCATCCACTGAATTTGTTTTGTACATCAGGAACTTGTTCAAAATTGATAATCCGGAAATACCCTCTAAGGCTATCAACCATTCTTTTATAAGGTAAGATATTTTCATCTTTTACTTGATACTCTATATAAACTTGATTAATGATGAGAAGAGAATCGCCAAGAACTATCAATTCTTGTAGGCACCATGAGATAACAAATCCTAATCCTGCTATCAATGCTTCATAATCTACTATGTTATTTGTGTAAGGGAAGCTGATACAATAAGATTTAGGTATGAGGTCTCTATCTTGTGTACACAATACGATTCCTACTCCAGAAACCATGGATGTTTCAAGATTCACCAAAGATTAACATCCATAAGGGTGTTGCTTCTATGTACAAAAGGTCTTCATCTAAAAATTCAAATTTTAATAGCTTTGAACCTAGCAGTTGTGTTGCTGCTAGTTGATCTACCAATGCTTGACCTTTGATAGCTTTTTGATTGACAATTTCAATGTCAAATTCACTGAGTAGTGCAATCCAACTAGACATTTATCCTGTTATGATCTGATCACAAAATTAGGTACTTAACAGGATTAACCCTTGAAATTAGCTTGGTGGTATGATTTAAGGAGATAGTGTTACAACTTTCCAAAATTATAAGCAACCTGCTAAACAATCCTTTTCAACCTGCGAGTAATTGGTCTCATGTTCAAGGAGAGTTATGACTCAAGTAATACACAGCTTGTTCCTACACCAGGTTATCATTGTGTTGCACCAATAATGCCCCAATGGACATGTTTTGTTACAGATGTATACAAAAACATAGGTTTATCATGTATAGGTGACATGAGTACCAACTAAGATATGCCAGGTATTCTTTCAATTTTGCAAAGGAGTCTTGACAGTCTTATGTCCATTTTAATAAGACATCCTTTTAAGTAGTTGGTTGAAGTGATGGAACTTATCTGCCAATTGAGAGATGAAGTGATGAATAGACTATATTTTTCCTTGTAGGCCTCTTATTTGTCGAAGGTTCTGAGGAGGTGGCATATCTATTATAGATTTGACCTTGGTAGGGTCCACTTCAATTCCTCTTCGTGAGACAATGAATCCCAAAAGTTTTCCTGAAGTGACACCAAAGACACATTTTTTTTGGATTAAGGCGAACCTTGTAGTCCCTAAAGTGCTCAAATATACACCTAAGAATTGTTGGATGATCCACTCTAGTATTTTATTTAGCAAGAATATCATCTACATAATCCTCCATTATGTCGTGAAGAAGGTTGTGGAAAATAACAGTCATGACACGTTGATAAGTTACACCAGCATTTTTAAGGCCAAAAGGCATGACCTTGTAACAAAATGTCCCCCATGGGGTTGTAAAATTTGTTTTATGCCAGTCTTCTTTAGAAATTTGAATTTGGTTATACCCAAGAAAATCCATCCATAAGGGATAACATCTCATGGCCCACAGTAGAATCAACAATCATGTCAATATTAGGAAAAGGGAAGTCATCCTTGGGACATGCCTTATTAATTTCATAGAAATCTATACAAATACGGATTCCAGGGGTCTTATTCACAACTAGATACCATATTATATATCCACTCTGAAGTATTCAATTGCACCGTATGAAGCCTGCATCCAATAATTTTTGTAGTTCATCCTTAACAATCAATATGACCTTGGGATGTATTTTACATAGTTTTTGTTTTACAAGTTTAGCATATGGGTGCACCATAAGGTGATGAACCACAAGATAAGGATCGAGGCCTCGAATATCTTTGTAAAACCAAGTGAATACATCCTGAAACTTGATTAGAAGTGTTGTGAAATATTTGATTTTAAATTTCTGATAAATTAGCACCTAGTTGTAACAGTTTTGGTTTGTCTTCAGTTCTAATGTTGATGGTTGTCATCTCTTCTACCAATAGCTTAGAAGTGTCATTATCTTGAAATGATGTTATAGGCTTGTGTAGATTTTTTTATACTTCCTGGTATGAATATCATCTCTTTAGTTCCTCTGAAAGGTTTTCACTAGGAGATGCATCCTTTTTCTTCTTTTTATTTTTCATTTTTTACTTCTTGTATAACGCCTTCAGAAAGGTTTTCACTATGTGAGATATAATTTATCTTTTTTACTGTGTTTAATTTATTTTTATTTAGGACTGGAGATTGTAAGTTCTTTTCCAAAGTAGGTAGTAGCATCAAGGTTTATATTGAAACCCTTCTTGTGATCTGAACAAGGGAAAAGGGTCTCGAGCCTCGAGGAACTTCTAGATGGACTTATAATTTTGAAATAGGTCCATGGAAATATGACACTGTTGGTCCTGATCAATGAGGGAAGGATAAAAAACATCAAGGGTTCAAATGGATAAGTATTCTGAGGAAAAGTGTAGTCTCAGCTAGGTCTTTGAAGAGGTTATGTGTGGAACCAGTCTCAACTTTGGAATTTGAGTCCTCATCACTAGCTAATACATCAAAGACTATAGGCCTCTTCTCATATGTCTCATATCCTAGGCCACATATGTAAATATTAGACTTGATATTCATAGGTTACAAAAAACCATGTCCCTATGGGCCAAGGCCTCTTCCTTTCCATTTCATGGTTTTTCATCATTCTATGGCCCTTGGTGTAATCAGTGGATTCATAGCATTCCGCCATCCTGTCTTCACATAGCAAAGAGTCATTAGAGATTGGAATATGTTCGTCTTTGAGATATCCATATCATCTCCAAAGATTTATTTCAAGATAGTAAGTTAGAGGTTCTCGTAGATGAGGAGTGTAAGGATGCCCATAGCTGTAAGGAAATAATGGGAGTTTTCCAATAAGAAATGCATTATCGAGTGTGTACTCACCTAAGCCTTTATGGGAGAATGTAACTTTAGAGTGACACCTTAGATGTAGATTTTTCAGAGGAAGGTGTAGAGGTGTGAGGAATATCCTCAGGTGATGCTTTAAACATAGATTATTTAGAAGAAGATGCAGAAGCATGAGGATGCTATATTATGTCAGGGTTAATACGGTTGGTAACAATAGGAGTTGCGCTAGATCTAGTTGTGCTATCAATAGATGGACAATAATTTTATTTTTTGTACCTTTCTTCGAAAAACTTACAGTATTCAAAGGGATCAGTATCTCCACATAAGGTGAAATCTCTACCGTTATGTGGAAATTTTATGCATTGATGGAAGGTGGAAGGTACTGCGTGCATCACATGTATCTAAGGTCTACCCAAAAGAAGGTTATATGACATTTTTGTGTCAACTACATGAAATACAGCGTCGAGGAGCTGTGGGCCTACTTGTATGGGAAGAGTGATGGTACCACATGACTGATGCTCAGTATTATTATAACCTTGAATGGTAATGATATTAGCATCTAAGTCATCTATTATATGACCAAGGAAATGAAGAATTTTTATAGAACAAATGTTAAGAGCCGCTCCATTTTACATAAGAACTCTCTTTACTTTATGGTCTGTAACATAGGCTTTGATGTACAAGGAGTTATTGTTAATCATATTTGGGTTCAACATATCTTGAGGGCCAAAAGATAGGATAGGAGTTTCAAGGCATAAGGTTTGCGATCATAGCCTGAAACTGTTCAAACAGTGAGAGTATGAGGAACACATGATTCGTTTAGAGAACGTGTGAGGATATCCTAAAATCTTGGTGACTCTTTTATCAGTCCAATTAGAGAAATATGCATTTGCGTGGTTACTAATTGTTTGATGAACTCATACTGACCCGGAGTGGGAGATTTGGCATTAGAGTTTGACTTTTGATTTGAAGGAGTTATTGGTTTGGACGTTTGAGGTTCTACAGAAGATGTAGAAGGTTGGTTTTCCATGGGAACCCACATCTTCCTTTGGCATGTGGTCACAACATTACTCGAAGGTTTGAATTTAATGGTCACCATTGTAGATGGTACTTCCTCAATAAATGAGATAATTGAACTGAAATCAATGTTATTGGCACAGAGACCTTTGTCAGCATTTTTATCGTCACCGCCATGTTTGGGAAATGAATTTGAGAACACCTTAAGATTTTTATTGGGTTTTTTATTTGGTGATGGTTCTTCAACAATGATATCTCCACTATCAATGAGGTCTTGGAAAAAGTGACGTAAGTGAAAGCATCAATCAATTGGGTGACCATCAATTTGATGAAAATCACAATAAGTATCAGCTTCATACCAAGTATGCTTGGGTTATCCCTCAACCCATGGTCTAGTGATGGTATAGGTAACCATGTTTGCATTAATGATTTGTTGAAGGACACTTGATAGAGCTTCTCCCAAAGGAGTGAAACTACATCACTTAGAATCAAGAGAGGAGGAAACCTCTTTACTAAAAACAAAAAGAGGTTATTTACCTTTGTTTGGTCTAGTCTAAGTGTTTTAGATGTTGTGGACATTACCGGTTGTTTGTAACACCATCATTGACCATATTATGATTATGGTTAACATGTTTATACTTGTCTTGGTGAGAGCTATTAGCATAGTTACTATATTGCCCATTATCTTTTGAATGAGGTTTAATCAAACCTTTTGCGACAAGGGATTTTTCAATCTACGATCCTTTCTCAATAAATTCTTAAAAATTATTAAGGAAATGCATTTGCATGTGAAAGGATATCTCACTACTAAGGTTAGGTAAAAAGATTCTCACAACCTATTTCTCAGGCATGAAGCATAGGAAATGGATAGTAATCCCATGCCATATTTGTATGAATTGTGTAAAGGTTTCATTTGTTCTTTTTTTAGCATTACAAAAATCCATCATTGTAATTTCAGAGTCTATGTTGAATGAGAAATGTTATAAAAAATTCCCTGAGAGCTTCACAAAAGTTTGTATTGAGCCCTTGGGGAGGTGTAAAAACCAGTCCAAGGCTTGTCCACCTAGACTTCGTGGAAAGAGATGCATTAAGAATATATCACTATAGACCACCTCTTGACAAGCCATATAGAACTCCTTGATATGTTCTCTAGGATCATTTTTTCCCTTGTATTTGTCTAATTTTGGCATCTCAAAATATTTGGGAAAAGGGATGCGTAAAATGTCCTTATCAAAGGGGTAAGGACATAATTCTTAAAATTTGAATTGTTTGCATTGATGTTGCATACCTGAGATGGGGTCCTTCATCATTTACCATTCTTGGTCAAACGGAGAGTTGTTCTGTAAGAAAGATAAGGAACCATTACTTGTATAGTTGTTGTTATCTTTGGTGTATGCAGTATGAATCTCAAATGAAGCATCACTAGTTTTGTTTTTGTGCCCCATTGTTATGGGATTCATTGGTGACTTTGGAACTTAAGACAACAAGTTTCTTAGCCATGAAATTAATTTGATTCATGAGGGCTTGAGTGGAATCAGTGGCCGAATAATTTGATTTGTAGTTGTTCCATTCATCACATTATTCTTTGTTTGGTTCATTGCCTTTGGTGTTGTTTGAGGCATACTTGTTTTACTCATCATTATTCATGTGACTAGGGCCTACCTCATCATCATTATTTGTTGAAAGGAAAAGTTTTCCCTTATTAGGTGGTGGTTTGCCAAGTAATGTTTTTAGACTATCCTCGTTGAAAGCAAAGGGTAATTTTTCTCCCATCCTAAGGATATGAAGAAAAAATTAGTCTTTATTCATACATAAGATATTTTTGATGCGGAATTGTTCTTTGAGTAAGATGTCATTATGATCATCCTTAGAGTGTTGATCACTATCACTATCAAAATTTCTAAAAGGATTTTGATGTTGTTCATTACTTAAAAAATGAATATAATATCTGTGTCATGTTCCCACCATTTTTAAAACAGGGAGGGAGCAAAAGAGAGATGCGAAAGATAAATCAACCCGTAGTAAACTGAATGTGATGATGGAAGAGAGGTGTGTGATTAAGTTTAGTAATAACTTGTCCCTTGTAAAATTTAATTCTAAGATGGACAAGAATTTTGGAAGATATGAATGAGGCAACCCTTAACAAAGTGAATGTCAAGATGGAATCGTATGAAAGTGTTTGATAAAATCAACCCTTGACAAAGTGAATGCCGAGATGGAAGAGTTGTTCAATATGGTGAATATTCTCATCTTATAAAAAATTCAATGCTAGAATTAAGGAGAGTTATAGTGAAAAAATTCCAAATGTGTTGAACCTCTAACAATGTGAATGCTAGAGTGGAGAAGCGATGATAGATTAATTACAAATACACTCTACCAGTTAGAAAAATGAATGCTATATGGGAAGAAGGTATGAAAAAGGAGTCAAATAGTATGCGATGTGATCAACCCCTTCACAAGAATTAATTAAGAATGGAATATGATAATGAAAGGACAAGACTCAAATATTGATAATGTAAGTGTTGGGAAATGAAAAGATAATGAAGTGTCTAAAACACAAAAAATATTTTGTCAAGTTAGAGAAGTGAAGAAATCAAATGTATATAGTTTAACGATGATGATGTCAAACTAAAGGATGTAATAAGAGATTAAAAATAATATGCGAGTAAATTGAGTTGTAATAAAGTGGAACATAACATTGTTAAGATGTGATTCACAAGATAAAAGTTATTGAGTGAGTACATGGATATCCACAACTCAAGACTTAATGTTTAAAAGGAGATGGAAATTTAAACTTTGGGAAATGTAATCCGAATGATTAAGTCAAGAATAAAATGAGAGATAAACTCAAAATGACATGAATACGAAAGATAGAATAATTTGATGACCGCGAAAGAGGAAGACTCAAACAAGTGAATGCAATCTCCCAATGAATGAAATAAGACCAAATGGAGAATGCAACGAGGATGAAAAGATTGAAATAATGAAAAAGAGACAAATTTTTTGAAAAGGGTAATTTCAAGAGTAAAATAAAATATAGTGAATGACCGAATATGGAGAGGAAATATGATGAGAAAAAGAAGTAAATGTCAAGTCGAAATAAGGATAAATTTGGAGACAAAAAACACAATAGAAGATGAACCCAAATAAGGAGTATTTAGGATTGCAAAAAGGAAGTGAAAAAAAAAAATCCAAGTAAAGTGTACTTGGAAAGATGAAACGAGGATGAAAGTAGAATCCAAACAAGGAGTGTTTTGAAAATAACGAAAAGATATGAACATGAAAGATGGATCCCAAACAAGGAGTGTTTGGAAAAAAGTGAGTGTAGAAAACTACTACAAAAAGAAAGAAAACAAAATAAGGAAATAGAAAAAGAGGTTTTTGTTTAATTATTTGTTTGTGGCCTCTACCTTAAATTATCTTGGACTATGTTTGGTGATGTAACCTAGAATTTAGTAATACGACCCTAGACGGACTAACACATCACTCAGAGTAGACTAAGAGCTCGCCCGAAGTGTTCAAAGGTACCAGGTACTCTTTAGGGTTGTTGTTGTAGGGTGTGAATATGATGAAGAATTAACACATGCGGTTCCATTACTAAAACATCATTCTACAGAGCATGCTAGATCTATTTTTAAGGGAGAACAGAATTAAGTATTAACCATGATCAAATCAGGAACATACTAGATTCAACCAATATCCTCCATATATTAAATGCAATAAGTATACATAAGCTTCATTACAATAATAGTAGTATGTGTGTAACAGATTTAGCAACATAATCTCCTTATGTATGCATACACACCTCTCTATCTCTACATATCTATATATTCTATCATCTACATAGTTTACTACATACTTATAAGGGTGGGTAATTTCCCTTCACCGCTTATCTAATCCCAAAATAGGTCACATGCTATTACTAGCCACACGCTGTTACAAAAATAGACACACATGTAAGTGCGCTAACAATAGACTACTGGTAGTTAACTGACAGTAGTATATCTATTTCTAACCTATGTCCATGTAAAGCAATTTGTATTTGATCCTCCAAAATAGCTAATGCGTGGTGTGCACGTCTCTGCCTCATTTTTGTGTTGTGCACACCATCTCTAAAAAATAGACCTTCATGAGTGAAAATGGATAAGTCCCAAAAACTAAAATTTTGCTCCATGCGGGTGTTCTCCCTATCTGTTCGTGCCTTTGAATATGACCTACTTTCCCACACATAATTCTTGTGTGCTTTCTATCAAGTGTTCTCTTATCAACATTTGGCTTCCTCGATGGCTCTCTCAACTATGTGTCAACAATATATCCAAGCGAGTGCGATGCTATTACTAGCTGATGGCTTTACTTTAACCCCTTTGAAACCTAGAGGAAAGATCTTTCTTAGAATGAATCACACTGGGGTCGCCACTAAGGATATTCATGACTCTAATTCAAAAGGATTTACTAGTCAATTAGGAGAAAAAGGTACCCGTTTCATACAATAGTTACCTCAAGGTGTGGACTACTTTGGGGTTCCTATAACCACCCCTTTCGTTATATATTAAGGCTTATGTCAAGGGGGTTATGTTCTAGTTGAGTGGTTGAGCCGTAGCTCTTAACCAAACTTGCAATTATAATGTTTTGAATGTGGTGTATTATCTTATCTTTTGAGCTTAATGTGGTTTAGTCGTACACCATTTGGTAACCCGCAATTAGTTGTTTTGAGTGTTTTATCCACCTTTTTTAGAGTGAGTCTTGCAAGAAAGATTATAAATTTTTCTAGAAGGAGGTAAAAGGTAACACAACAAAAGTGAACCAATGTTTCTGATTTCCAAGGTCACTTAAAAAAATGTGAGGAAAGAGCATATGTGTGGGTTGGCTTTGATTATGTGAAATGTTAATTCCCAAAAAAAAAAGAAAAAAGAAATGACCACATTTCTAATTCCCAAGATCACTTAAAAAGTGCGAGGGAAGAGCATACATGTGGTCATGTCATGATTACTCTCACAAACAAAAATGACAAGAAAAAGAAAGAAAAATACGATAGAAAGAGTTAGTTAAAATACAAAAGAGGATGAAACGTGTGCAAAAGAACTAAAAAGTGAGAAAAATTGGAATGGAACGTCTAATAATGCTAGATTAAGAACTTTCACGAATGGTTGAAATAAGGTTGGGGATGAAAAAAAGTTTATTTAAAAGGGACTAGACGAGGGAATGTGTTCAAAAAAGGGCTAAAAAGCAATAAAAATTGACAAATGATCGAAAAGAAATTAGATTTAAAGCGTCTAATAAACCTATAAAACCAAGTGGCACGATTAGCCCAAGGTAATAAAATGATGTAAATGATTACGAAAAAGGTCCTAAGGTTAATTGAAAAAACTAATTAAATGAACAAAATTAGATTGTAATTAGATTGTAAGGAATTAAATCCTAACTTAATGGTTTAAATAACATTGCAATTATTTAAACTAAAGTAAGACTATTACACAAGAATAATAATGAGATAAAATAAAAATGAACACAAACTAAAATATAAATTAAATATAAAAGAAAGAAATGAAATAAAATCTAACTAAACCTAAAGCTTACTGAAGTTGACTATCCCTAAAACTTAAGTTGGAACCATAGATTAAAGATATATAGATATTCATATACCGAATGACCTAAACCAAAAAATATTAAAATGAATGATGCATTTGTGTGAAGTGTGTGTGTGCAGTGCAGGTCGAAGTAGTTGAAGAGGTGAAGCATGTAGGTTAGTGGGCTAGGCTCAGTGTAGGCCATGGGGGTCTACAGCAGGTGAGCTATGGAGGAAAGGGTCGGGGATAGTCAAGGCTCAGGGGAATGGGATCCGAGGAGGGATGTGAGGGCGAGGTGAGCTAAGGTCTCGAGGGGGTTGGTCAGATATTCCATAGGGTGGGTTCAGTAGGAGAGGGGTCATGAGGCAACTTAGGAGGGGTGAGGTAATAGGGGGTAGGGGTAGTCTAGGGATCTAATGTGTTAGATTGTTGTTTTTATTTTTTTTTTAATTTTGTTTTAAAACTAAAATTAAAGTTAGGAAAATCTAAAATCTAAAAAAAATATGATTTAAAAAAAATTATAACAATATTGTTTTTATTGTTGTGTGTGTAGGTAGTACAAATGAAAGCTAAAATTAGAAGACAAAACCTGCAAACTTGCAAATAAATTTTTTTTGTTACCTTCAAAAAATTCCAAAAACAACACAGAAAATATATTAGTTTCTTTTTGGTGTTGATTGGGAAAATTGATGTTTTTACTTCCAAAACTTATCAACAACACAAAAAACAACAAAAGCACTCCAAGAACAAAATTAGACAAACAAAAAGAAACAGGATAAAAGAGGATGGGTACGAGTACCACCGGGTGTGCCAAAATGTATGCAATGAAAAATTACCTCAGAATGGAAGACTTAAAAAAGCCCAAGCTTTTAGACCTCACTATAAGGTTCCTAGAAAAAATAGTTCTTAGAATATGTATTTAGATCTTGTAAATCACATTTGGGTGCAAATGGAAATATTCTCAAAATATAACGTGCAAATGCTCATTAATACATCAGACTAAGGCAATGGAATAATGCCTACTCAGAGTTATTGTACTTGCAAAAACAATCACAATCACTAAGAGAGTAAGCCTACACTGTTGATCGTGAGCATAAGTAGTTTCACCTTAGATAAACACGGTGAAATGCTACATACTACGTTTCACATTGGAGGAGTGGTGCAAACCAATGATTGAGAATTTAGAGAGGAAAATAAATGAATTAAATGCTAAGTTTGACATGTCTAACAAAGAAGTTGTACATCTAATTCAATTGCACCCACCTTTCTAGGATAACATGGAAAATGCAGTGCCACTAGGATCAAGAAATGGAGTCAAAGTGGATGTTGACCAAGTGGTAGTTGACTAGGATGTGTACACACTTAATTGATTAATCATTTAATTAATATATTATAATTAACTGTGAAATCATGGAGTACCCTAAGGATGCATGGTCTTAATTGGATATGGTCCAAACCATCCAATGTGTTTGAATTTATCGAGGGGATCAATAAACCATGAACTGAATGAATGACAGGGTGTATCAGTAAGTGAACTAGGATAAGTATTCAAATAAAGTTTGTAATCTTTCCGAGCACCTACACGATAAGTGAGTTGGAAAGGGGATCGTCACCTATTAAGGCTGAATTCAATAGTGACTACTACTATGAGATAACAAATGTATAGTCCACTAGGGCATTAAATCGATTTTGAAATCAAGTACATTCACGGGATTTCAAAAAGTCAAATAATGCTCATAAAACAAAATCATTTGATTACTGTGTCTAGTTATGTGAGTACATAAAGTTAAAAAGAGTAATAATTTTGGTGGTGAGAATAAGGGGTACGACAGATGAAAATTGTAAAAATTGTGTAAACTAAAATATATAGCGGTGTGATGATTGAGTTGAATTGTTAAGGTACCATGTGAGATTCAATTCAGGTGATTCCATTGGTTACATCAAGTTGAGATTTTACAATTACTAGATATGCCATAGATCAGGAGACGCAGCAATTGACTTTTAAAAATTATTATATCACCGTATGTCATACACTATATGGTGACTAGATGACATCCACTCCTCATGGTCATATTCTTTAAAAATCACTCCACTGAGTTATTTGGGTTAACATGTATGTATAAAACTCCCCCTATCTCATACTGTGATTTTTTTAATGACCTTGAACATGTTCATATGCAAATTGGGGGAAATTTTGGTATATAATGGGTTTAATCTACCTATAATTAGGTGGTACCCAACACTTCACATTTTAATAGTCATACTTTTATTAGTGAATTTGGGGTAGGTTTCATAGGTCCACATCAATATTGTGAGAACAAGTCCATGTTTTTTACATAATGGGGAGCCACCGGGGTTCGGCCGTAGAAACGAACCAGTTACCAAAATAACTAGTCACAATATTTATACTAGCATCAAATGGGGCTAAATGGATGGGACTGTTACTGGTCCCAAAGAAGATAATCCGATAGACCGAAGGGACTATTAAATAGAGATGGAAAATCAAGGCCTGAAGAAAAGGAAGGAAGCCTTGTACATGGCAAATAAGTTAAACCTGAAGGTGGGTAATTCTAGTAATGCAATGTGAATGCTACATAGCTCAGGAGTCTAAGAAAACATAAAATCTTGTTGGGTCATGTGTAAGATTAATCCATGTATGAATGCGTGGGTAAGGAAAATCAATTTGAAGTACTGGAGGGAATTTAGTGAATCTGAAAAAAAGTAGGGAAGTAAAGGCTAGATAGATTAGTTGACAAGAGCAGTCAATCTAGGTAGAAGGTAAGTACTTGAGGAAATTTTGTACTTAATTACTGGACTATATAGGTATTTAATAAGTGATTTATATAAATCGGAGCTCATAGTTTAATTTTTTTGTGGTTCAAATGGTAGTGATGTAGACGTGACAAAAGTTCAATTTAAATGTGAGACTGGGTAAAAACCTCCAATTTTTGGCAATTGATGGCCTTTGTAGTGTCATAGGGAAGGTCTAGACTTGGTTAAGGGGTATAAACGTATGTATTATATTGGGCATTGACGTCTTGAGGTTTATAATAAGTCCATTTTTTGTAAATCAGAGTATTAATGGCTCTATTCTCCACACAACTCAATGAAATGCTTTTACCAATGAGTCATAGGTTCAGTTGAGCCAAAAAAATAGTTGAGATGACTATTACCAAAGGTAGTTAGGAAAAGAAGGATTTTGTAGCTCGGGCTTTTGAAATGGGAAGGAGGTATGATTTTAGGAAAATCAAAGGAGTCACTCAAGCTTATGGGGGAGATTTTTTTTTTTGTAAGGCTATGATTAACAAAAAACCATAACAAGGTTTGAATTAGCATCATTTATGAAAAGAAATGTTCATTTTACATACCTAAGGAGACTTTGGATTCTTAGATCTGAATTATGTGAAGGATTGGTGGAATAAATATGTGCTTCAAGGATTGAGATGGGCTTATTTTATGTTCCCCAAGAATTTATAAATGTATTCAGAGGACTCACAGAAATCTGAGGAGTGTGTTTAGTGTTCATGGGCGACCAACCTACTTGACTGCAAATTTTCAACTTGGGAGCTTTGGGAACATAGTTTCATAACAAGAACGGCTTTAGTGATATGTGTATTATAGGTATCTAAAACCTCCGCATTCCAAATAGGCATCCTTGAGCACATTAAAATTTGTTTCGCCAAATTCCTTCCATTACCTCTGAATCGGGCTTGTAGATAAACCTGTATCTAGCAAAGTTTTGGATGAGATTTTGTGTTTTAGGGCTTAGCAATACTTTTCAAATGCCTAGATTAAAAGTGTAGAGGTGTAATAGGGATGTGACCAACTTGATTTTAATGGTTTGGAATCTAGAGGGATTATATATTGTTGGCATGTTATAAAACCCTTATTTTCTCATAAAACGATGTTTACTTAGCCTTATGGAGGCATAATTAAGACCCAGAGGACTTGTATGGATTTGACCGCTGGTCATGTGGATTACAAGATTGATGCAAAACGTTTTTTGTGGAACATGAGATTATTCCCTTCAATAGAGTCTGATGCCAGTTCGGGATGTAGCAGGATGTGCCTCTGCCATTTCCACAGTATCGTAGGGATAA
The DNA here is from genome assembly GCA_019776745.2 of Taxus chinensis. Lineage (NCBI taxonomy): Eukaryota > Viridiplantae > Streptophyta > Pinopsida > Cupressales > Taxaceae > Taxus > Taxus chinensis. Next base: position 177,916,658 of record CM034150.1, on the reverse strand, counting down.
TGTGGAGAGAATGTTATCTCCACTTCATCCAACGTTTACTTTGACAAGGGTTAGTAGGAGTTAAGTTGCAGGTTAAGGAGAAAACATGAGTTATCTGATTTTCTACTGATTGGTAAACCTATTCAAGGGTTGGATTGTATCTGGAGAAATAGTGTTAGCACCAGAATATTTAGGATATCAAGACATAGTCAAGATAGAATCTACAAGCCAAAGGGACTACATTACAAGAGCTAGTTGACTAGTGTTATAGAAACCAATCCTAATTGTCAAGAAGAAGGCATTTTACAAGGTGAATTTGTTACTAAAATAATTTGATAGGTGATTGGATTAAATTTAGAGGATATTTGGCATAGGTACGTGGTATCAGGTGAAGGCCCTTGCATATTTTGGAGGGCAAGAAAACTACATTCCATGCTCATAGTTGAGAAATTATAGTGAAATGTTGAGACGAACAACCCAGGCACATGTGTAGGAAGGATATGGGGGAAAGGTTGTAGGGCTGCAAGCACATGTTTCCACATTAAAGAAAGATGGATACCATATTCAAGACAGGATGTTGCCACTTTACAGAAGGTCAGAGAGGAAACAACCCAGAGGTACCAATGAGTGGGTTACCGTATTATAGGATTAGACTGTACATGCACCACATGGTCAACACCAAAATACAATAGTAAAATTATTGGTATACTTTTTTTACTTTAAATGCTATGACTACACAACACTACATGGGATTTCCATGATTAGTTACAGGAAACTCAACATGTCACGTAGGACACTTGGTATAAACAAGAACCCACTCATGGAGGCAATAGGATGAACATAGGGTACACATCAATGTCTTACTACAAATGCACGTAAACCAGGACAATGAGTGCAATAGGACCAGCATACAGACACATAGGATATGCAGTAGCTGAGACGATCCATTGGCCTTTTCATAGATATGGTTAGGGAGAGGTTACATTTAGGTTTCCATTGTAGTGGAAGAGGATAGATGAGTTTTCAACATAGATTAAACACAGTAGAGGTGTCAACCCTTCCTAAATTTGATATCAGATGATATGGTCAATTACTTGTATTTTTGCAGTGCATATACCGTCTTTAATGTCGAATACATGCGCGGTATATGAGTTCCTTTCTCAGATTTCCATGTATGTTATCCATCAGCTATATTTAGTGTATCGACATACAATTCATTTCGCATGTACTATGAGCCTCCTAATATTCAATTCTTATGTTAAAGGTTTATTATGATGCAAAATCAGTTTCTAGTTGACTTGTAATTGTCTATCATGGAGAGTACATGTAGGCATGAGACCCTTCGTTTGATTTCCAAGTTAATGATTGCATGGAAACTATAAAATTAGGCATGGTTCAGTCTATATTGCAAGTGATTCCTTTAGAATTTTCATTGTTTCTCTTATGTTGTGGATAACTTATATATAGGCTTGATTGTTATTAGGAATGTATATACACACATGGTGCCTGGGTTAGTATTTGACTTAAGTTATTAATGTTATGGAAAGATCAGTGTTTAAGTATGGTTTGGAAAAATGCTTATCGTTATTGAGGAGTTGAAAATTCACATTGTATTGATGCCAAAGGAAGGTTAGGTAGATCAATAGAAAACCTGATCCCAAGTTCATGTTCATGCATTGGGTTTAATTTTCTAAGTAATACATTGGTGTGTTCAATCTTCAAGGTTATTACAACCAAGCTTGTATGCATGAGAAGATTAGTTATGTTAATAAGCAAGAAACTTTGTGCTAAGTAGTTCCATGATCTAACTAAACCATATCATAATACATGAGCAAGATGAGTGCTATTTAAAAGTATTAAAACTTCTACAATAATGAAGTTAAATCTAACAACACTTTCATTTAATCTCAAACTACTTTATGATTAGCATAAAACATAAATATGAACCTAGTTAAGACCTAAAGAGCAATCAAATTAGATTTGTTGTTTGCTTCAATGAGAGGTGAATGAGGTCTCTCTAAAATGGCTACAAGGCCAAGTTTAACTATTCCATCCTACTAACCTACTATGAAGTTATGGATGCAAGATGGAGGAGCTATCAACAATGGAGGATGAGGCAAGATCAAATTCCTTATTAGCTTGGCTAATGCAAATTAGGTCTTAATGCCAATATCTCCAGGCTTGTGAGAGAGATTTTGCTTATATAAACAAGTGTACATTTTTGAGATGGGTAGGGGTGACCCTTACATTTATATTTTTTCACTTGGGAGAGTTTGGAACTTTGGGTGCATGTGGGACTAAATCTCAAAAATCACTTTTAGATTAGATTAGGATAAACATGCTTTAGGCTTAGTTAAACTTGGTTTAGGCTAGTTAACTAGGGTTTAGGCTAGTTAAAATTTGATTAGCAAGTGATTAGAGACTCATTAAGAGTTAGGAGGGGTCTAGTATAACCAATTGTAACTGATAGATAACCTACGAAGCCAATAAAAGTGGTTTAGAGAGAACTAGGGAGATTCTGAATGGTCGAAAGGAGGAATGTTTAGCTAATAAAAGAGATATTAGCCAAATAAGCTGATTATAGGAGAAATATGACCAAGAAGAGTGTCTGTGAATGGGCATCTGAGAGTGGAGTGAAGAAGGATTGATCAATGAAGTGTTGTCAATTGGTTGAATTAGATGAAATGCTAAGTGTAAGCATATTTTAGGTGTCTACAATTGGTATCATGGAAAATAAATGATGATGTATATGAGTGATGTATGGTTTTGTTTGTGAACTAACTTCCACGTTATTGTTTTGATGAAAGATAATCTAACTAAGTGTTTGTTTTGATGGGGGAAAAGAGTGGAAAATAAGTAAAGGTAAAGAGTGGCCAAGCTAACCTCCAAGGGCCCCATGTCCTCAGAGTGCTTCCTACATAGCCCCGGAGAAAGGGGCCTCAAGATGATGTAGTTCTCCCTTAAACCAGGGAGGAATGAGGTTGGGTTAAGTTAGATGAATAGGTAGGTTATATTGGTATGTTGGTTGGGTAAGGCATGTTTGAAAATAGGTAAGTTTGAATGTTGAATAGGTAATATGCAAGGTAAATTAGGCATAGGTATACATGAGGGTGTCATGGTTAAATAAATTTTGATGATCTTGTCCTGTCAAAAAAACAACAAGTAGGAAAAGGTGAAATGAAAAGAAGAGAAAATATCCTTAGTTAGAAAACACTATAACTTTCATATCCTTAGGCTTAGTGAACATAAGTCCCTAGGTACATTGCATGAGCAATAGGTATATAGGTGAAAGAAGTTACATAATCACATTGTGTAAAATACACACTTCGTCCCATGAGTTAGTTTAGAAGATAATAAAAAAACAAGTAAGGTGGAAGGGTTTGTCTAGTGTAACCTTGTTTGTGAGATAGTATGCCCCATCTACAAGATACCCAAAACCACGATAGGCAAATCCATGACCAAAAGTTTTTCACTTTTTGCTAATTTTTTTTTATTTTGTTGTATATAGACTGATCGATGCAGGAAGTCTATAATGAGATAAAATTCATTATCCTTGAGGTCTTCATGAAGCTAATTGATGTAGGAAGCTTCAAGATAAATTTAGTTTTGATTTTTTATAAATATTCTTCTGTTTGGATAGACATTGTACAATATAGCTAGCTTTTTATAGTTTTCCTTGAAGGAGTAGTCTATTTATAGATGAAAGAAAGAGAGGTAGATATCCTTTTGAGGCATTCATCTATTTGTGAGAAGTTTGACTCAAGGAGTTGAGTTTTGGATATCCCATGTATATTTTTTCTTTTAATTTTAGAACTTGAAGTCATGGAAAACACTAAAAAGGAGTATAGGCCTCGTGTATAAAGGAAAAACATATCATGAAAGAGGTTAGCAATGCCAGAGAGGTTCCAAGTGACGAACGAACATGGGATTCCATCCTAAAAAGGATGAAAATTATCCATGAGAATCATGCCATGAGTAGAGTCCTGATACTCATATTGAAGGTAAGGCTGAACGGTGACAGATAATAACACAATTATGTTTGAGTCGTTGGTCCTTGGAATAGGTAGATAGAAGGAGAGGTTCACTCAAGGGATGAGCATGTAAGTGACATAAAGTGATGTAGTACTTTATTCAACAATAGAACAGTTGAAGATGCAAGGAATTAAGGGGCTCAGGTTCAGGTTTACCTTTAAGAGAAGATAAACGATAAACACCTAATCCATAGGTATGGGTGACAATGTAGAGTCCAAGACAATTGGGAGTAATTTTACGTCATTTACTTTTCTTAGCTTTAGTTACATGTTGATTTTCTTTTAGGACAAGATCACCAAACTTGAAAGTTTATTCATGAACATGTTTGTCGTAGGCACATTTGATACGTTCTTGGTAAATTTGAAGGTGTCCGAGAGTGTTTAAATGATGTTCGTCTAATAACATAAGTTGTGCCAAATGGTCTTGAAAAAATTCATCATCATTGAGCATATCTTTGAGTGATATATGAAGAGATGGAATTTTAACTTCGAGAGGCAGAACGACCTTTGTACCGTAGACTAAAGGGAAAGGTGTGGCAATGGTTGAGGTGCGGATACTTGTGTGATAAGCCCATAAGGTGAAAGGAATGTGTGTATGTCAATCCTTACCAATATCATTGATGACTTTCATGAGAATTTTGTTGAGGGTTTTGTTGGTTGATTCAACTTGACCATTTTTTTAGGATAATATGGTGAAGAGAAACTGAGTTGAATACCGAAGTTATCATAGAGTTTGCGTAAGTTCTTGTTTTTGAATTGTTTATCATTGTGAGTGATGAGGCGATGAGGAAAACCAAAACTACTAATGATGTGATGGTTAATAAATTCACATATTTCTTTGGCTTTTGTAGAAATGAGAGGGACAACCTCCACCCATTTAGTGTAGTGTTCAGTTGTTGTGATGATCCATTGAAGAAGTAATGAGGAATGAGGGTTAATCCCTCTAAAAATATTTAAACCCAATTGGGAGAAAGACCAAAAGTCATTAGAAAATTGTAAGGCGTGACTTGGGACATCGTGAAGGTTAGTGTGTTGCTGACACTTCACACAAAGTTTGACATAGTCGCAATAATATTGGTTAAAGATTAGCTAGTAATAACTAAGGTGCAGAAAACATTTGGCAATAGTGTGACCACTGAAATTTCCACCACAAATCTCATCATGGATTTCTTTAATGGTGTATGGAATTTTAGAACTAGTGAGGCATCGTAGGAAGATACCGTCAAAGACATACTTGTAGAGAAGACCCCCCATGATGACATAACGAGATACATTTTGGAGGAAGGCTCATTTACCATTGCAAGTGAGACTTGTAGGTAGAATTGATTGGGAAAGGTAATCATTGTACTGCTTATACCAAATTTCACTTGGGTTTGTTTTGATTCTTCCCATAAAATTTACGTCATGGATGAGATAAAAAGGTGACTGCAATCATTGTACTGAGACAAATATTTTAGAGTCTGAAGGTGAGGAAGGTATTTGTGAGGTGAGGCAAGCCATGGTATCTAAAAATTTGTTAGTAGATAGTGGAATAATTTGAATGCCGTAATTATTAAAGGTTTTCAAAAGCATATCAATGTTATGCTTATACTTTTAAAGTATTTCATTACAAAACTGGTATAAACCATTGAATTGGTTGATGAACAGTTGAGAATCGCTAAAGATATTAATGGTCTCAACATATAGGTCAATGGAAATTTAGAGACCTAACATGACTGCTTCGTATTCAACCACGTTATTGGTACAATTAAAGTTAATTTTGAAAGATAGAGGCATAGGCTCACCGTTAAGAGGAATGAGGATAACCCATGCGTCACCCCCACATTGACATTTAGAACTGTCAAATAATAGGGTCATATGCTACATGGTGTTGTCAAGAGAGAGGGTAGTAATGGATTCATCACGAAAATTGAAGTTAGAAGATTGATTTCCGGAAAGAGGTGTGTGTGTAAGATGATTTTCAAAAGTTTGTCCCTTAACAAACTTTTTGTGGATGCATTTGAGGTATAGATATGCAAGAAGCCTTAGCCAATATGTAACACATTGGTGTTGGTAAGGTTTAGCATACATGTAATGCAAGGGGTCAGTGTTGGTAATGAGGAATGTTTTGTGGTTGAGTACGTAATAGCGAAGTTTGGTGGCAATGAATACTAGGGATAAGAAAAGCTTTTTGGTGTGGGTATTGTAGACACCAAAATTGGGTCACACTCCCCTTGGTCCCTCGACAAAATAACCAACTTGAACACACTCACCTAACCATGGCCTCTTTCACCCCACTCTAATTTTAATTTAATTTAATTAATTCCTGATCTCATAATATCTATTATTTAAAATATCCTAATTGGATAATGCCCACCATCCACCTCACCTATATACCTCATCTAGCCACCTCACCCTAAGACCTATTCTTAGTATGTTTCCATAACTAACTAAGACCTACCTAAACCCTAAAAATCAAATCCTACATTCCCTTTAACCACATTCCCACCCATTAGAAAGGAAGCTTCCATTCTAATATGAGGAAGAAAACAAACGAGATCCAATAAAATCAAGAGGATCTACCCATTTTAGTAAACCTAGGAAATCCCACCCTAACCGATGTTGGTTACCCTAAACCACCGCCGGTCAACAAGGAAACACCGTCGGTTACCATTCAATCCCCAAAATAACCTTATTTCTGGGTTGGCACATTTCTAAGAGAAAAAATAGATGAGACCAGAGCTACATGCAAGCAAAACCAACATTCGTACACGTATCAGAGCATCTACAACCAACACCAGAAGCAATCATAGAGCCACCTGCATTCACGGGAGCATCCGGGGAAGTGCAATCACTACACCAAAGCTCCATCCATCTGACCAACTACCATTTCCAACTAGACATCAAGCTCGTATAACAGTAAGTGTTTTGTTAACCAACACTTGTCCATTGTCATTTTAGTAGACTCTTTTACTTCTGTTATTAGTTTCTACTTGCATTTCCATTCACCCATCATTTTCCTTCATACAAACTTGATCAATCTTTCACCCATACCATTAAACTACCCATACCCTACTAATAACTATCCCTGACCATGCCTAAGACCCACACAGACCTCACCATTACCCTTTCCATTTCGATTTATCCTCAGATCTATCACCCCACCAAGTCTTTATTAAGTTTCATGTACCCCAACCATACTGACGCCGGTTACCCACAACCATCACCGGTTAACCTAAACTGACACCGGTCATACTAGACCAACGTCAGTGTCTATGTTTTTACCCTCAGACCAAGAACAAAGCTTTAAAACCTCTACCAAATACCCAAAATAGCCTAGAACAAGACCCTGACTAGTTCCAGTAATCTGATAGAGATCTTAACCTTCAACTTCAATCATAGCTTAGCCTGTTGTGAGTGAATTTGGTTATTGTAGTCAAATGAGATACCTAAATAATTTTAACTATAATAGGATTTCCTTTATTGTTAACATTGAGTTATTTTAAACACTGGATTGACAGCCATCTAGGAAGTATCACACTTTTTGGATCTAGCATATGCTAGAAAGTCCACTGTATATACTGTTTAACTTCTATTTGGTGGTCTTGTTATCTATTTCAAGTAGTTCCTCCTAGCCAAAAGGAATCTCTCACGATTGGTTGTGGATCAAGAAGTCATATGCACGCAACAACCTTCTACTAACATTTTAACAGGTATTCCTGCTATCCCTTTACCCTTATCTGTTTCATCGATATTCAAAGAAATTCTCTAGAATTAGGTGAAACATTTTAGCATGCCCGATGGGACCCATTCGGGGTTCCTTGCATTTCTTCATTTCTAGGTGAAAATTTCCATGTTCGTTTCCTTTCTAAAAGGTTCTTACATTAAAATTTCTCACTTGGAATCTTCTCTTCTTCTATTGTTTAAGAGCAATCGTATTTTTTTGCTTTAAAATGAACATTTATTTCCTTTCATTGGTATCACATTAGAGAAAGAGCATCCCTTCTCCTATTCATCCTTTTGTGTCATCAAATTCATTATTTGAATTTGGGTTTAAAAATCATTTCAGTTCATTCTACTTTTCTGCATTATCTCACATTAACTGAGGGCAACCTATATGCTGGAAGTCATTCCCAGCTAATGGTTGACAAATGAATCATAGAAAGCACATCTTCTCTCTCTCTCTCTTTGAGTCTTACCAAATTACACAAATTAAAAAATATACACATTCTTAAATGAAATCTTTCCTAGAAACACCTGTCAATGATCACACTAATTAGAGGATTGGCAAGTACTCCCCAGATCGCTACTTCTATTGAGTCATACTTCAGAAGATGACCTACCCCTACCATAACATACCTAAAACCTCTCCCTTTAGATATCTATCTTCATAGGAAGCCTTCCTCACCAAAAAGTTCATGAGTCAGTCCTTAATAGCATAAGCTGAACAAACATAATAGAAAAAGAACCTTTAGGATCGTATTTTTCTTAGTGTTTCTATTTGGCTTGCATTTAGAGGTGAGAGGAAACGTTATTCATCTTTTCATTTCTCCTTGCATGCTCCTTATCATAGTTGGTGTATTCCAACTTCATCTGAGTGTGCATGGACCCTATTTTTATCATTCTATGAATTCTGGGTCTAATTTTGCATCTGATTTTAAATCATAACCACCTTTTCTTCATCTCTATTTTAAATTCACAGTAACCGGTGTCAGTCTAGTGACCTTCATCGATTACCCTCTAATCATCATCGATTTTACATAACCGGCGTCGGTTTACTATTATTTTGGTTAACCTTCCCAAAAGGATGCCTTCTTCACCTTCTTTTTTGTTCAAAGTCTCTATCACTCTCATCATATTACTATCTTGAAAAATTTGTCAGCATCTTATCTACTTAGCAGATTGTTATCCTTAAGCCTTGTCTTGAAAAACTATCCATTTTCCACAGTGACCAATCATAGTTACCTGTGAATGGTGTCGGTTTACCCTAACCGAAATTGGTTAGCATTTTCAAATTTACAAATGACATTTTATACCAAATCCACTTACCACCACCTGTTTTTCCCATCTTCATTGTATTTCTATGTCACTTACAGAAAGCAGTCCTACCACATCACTACTTTTCTACATGGTGCCAGGAAAATGACCTCATATTCCACACTAGTTTTCAACCACTCCAACCTATCCCTTCACCGCCTTCTATTTTATCACCCATGGATCCTACCCAACCTATCACTATCACCATAGGGGATGAGGAGTTCGCACAACTCCTTGACCAGAACCCTACTGCCTTATAGTTCTATCTTTCCCAATCATCCACTCGAGATGCCTCATGTCAGTTGATATACGGCATGTCTATATCTATCCTCCTGACACTCGCTCCTACTTTTGCTCTAGCCTCTGCTAGCTCCACGTTGCCCACATCTACCTTGCCTCCAATCATTTAGCAACTAGGCCCTATACCTGCTATGACCGCCACATCTACCACATCTATTGCACCCACTACATCCATTATACCTTTGCCAAATACCCAAAATGTAACCTCATCTGTGCCTATTATCTCACATATACCCATAGCTACACAACCACCTCTGGTGTCAGTGACCCCTACCCCCTTTCAAAACATTGTCCTTTCTATTCCATAGTTCTTAGCCCCCATTGCTATTAGGGTCACCACGACCCTTCCACCTCCATATACGTACTATCAACAGCCTCCCATTTCATCTATCATTCATTTTGGGTATGTACCCCCTATTTCATTCCCTCCCTCTCAATCCACCTATACGGCTTTGCCATATACTGGAATGTCACTTCCGTCATATGTCTAACACCAACCCTTGTACACTACAGGAGGTATTCAGCTATCACAACCTACCAACGACCTAATCAAGTTAATGATGGACAAGATGCAGACATTAGAGGCATCAATTTCTAGCACATGCAACTCTCTCACCTATGATGATATTTGTAATGATCCCATCCACCCATCCATTCCTATTCGTCCATATCTTGTACATTGGGAAATGCCTAAATTTAATCACTTCAATAGCAAAAAGGACCGGTAATAACATTTATGGTCTTTCAAACATGGGTGTTATCTTATTTCCCATGATGATGCTTTGCTCTTGAGGACCTTTCCCACGTCTCTGACCAGGCCCGCATTAGACTGGTATAGTGGGTTTCCTAGATAGTCTATCTTCTCATTTAATCAGGTAGCCCAAGCCTTCTTAGATCACTTCTCCATCAATGTTGTTAAGAAGGTTTACCATGACTGACCTCTACTCTATGTGTCAATATGACGACGAATCTATCACATATTTTGTTGCTCATTTGCGTAACCTGATCAATCAACTCATGTTCAAATTACCACAAACCAAACACATAGAACTCTTCATGCGGGTTGTGCTAGACATATCTCACCAACCCTATAGGTGCATACTTTCCAAACCTTTGATGAGGCATTCACCATGCCACGAAAGCTAGAGATTCGAGCCATCGAAGAAAAGAAAATTCAACTACGGAAGAAGAATTCGACATTTAAGTCAAATGATATTTCTTCTTCTTCGAAACCATAGAATAACTATTCAAAATCCAAGGGAACCACTAACGCAGTGGTAGTCAAGGCCAGCCCAACTCATCCCTCAAATTAGGCTAACCCCTCATCTAATCTCTCACCCATCCAGAATTTTCAATTCAGACAAGAACAATGGAAATACACCCCAATTGGGGAGCCTTATTATTTTGTCTTAGAAAAGCTCATTTAAGTTGGGTCTATCACTCTTCCTCCCATAAAACTACACATGTTGGTTTTGATCCTGCTCGCCCCACACCCGCGTGGTACAAATAGCACGACTTCTGAAACTATCATCAAGTAAAGGGTCATAGTGATGGTAATTGAATCACTTTCAAGAAAATTGTCCAGGAAATGCTCGAGAAAGGTGAGTTAACCTTGGATAATCCTGATGCACCTGCCAATCAAAACCTACACATCTTCAAGAAACCATTTCCTAATCATGCCCCTTCTTTTGATCAAACCAGAGAGACCTCAACTCATGATAGCCATACCCGTGAGGTCCATGCTATTTTCAATGATGCACCCATTGCTTCCTAGTTACCTCATATTCCTTCCATAGAGGAAATCCTTGCCCGAAGTCCTCCACCTACACTTGAACCCACTTCACCTATTTCTCCACCCATAGAGGAACACCCTTCATCTCCTCCCTCACCTATGAGAGAGATTTCTATTAACATTGAGACCATTTCACCTTTAGCTTCTCCACCTAGAGAGTCATCACCCGCGACACCCCTTTGACCCATGGAAGATGCTTGTATATCTCCTCCACCCATAGAGGAGAATCCATCATCTCCTCCACCTATCAAAGATCTAGTAGAAATGCCTTTTCCTCAAGGTGACCATTCTCCATTAGTTACCCAAGATCCTGCGGACTGACTTTCAGCTCTCTTACCCACAGAAGCTGAAGCTCGCAAATTCCCCATTTCTAAGACACATTTTACAATAAAAGACATTAGACACTCATCAACCTCACCCACTACAGTTCCATTCTCACACTTAGCTGACCACTTAGATTATGTGGATAAAGCCTTCCTTTGGGGGCATCTTCTGCTTCATGTCTCAACACAAATATAGATGTCACTTGTTGATACCTCCACTGTCTACCCAAAAATATTTCGGCCAACCAAACCACACACAACCACAACTATCAAAAATTCTCCCACGATACCACTCATGACTCAAATCATACCCCTACCCATAACTCAACATGCTTCTATATCCAAACCTACACCTACATCATCTTCCCTACCTAAACCTATTACTACCTTAGGGGTCATCCCAACGGCTAGCCTTACTCATTTACTGATCAAATTAGATTTAGCTACATCCTCCAAAGCTAACACCAAACTTAATCCATCCCCCAAACAGAAGAACCAATCCCCTAGATCTCATACCCCAACCACACTGATCACACCTTCATCACCTTCACCCTTTCCGTCCATCTCAAGACCTCGCCCTTCTATCCTAGCTAAAAAACCTTCACCTACCAGTAAACTAAAAATGTAGCAGCCCATTCCTCCATCAAAAACCTCTAACATACCCAAGCACCCAACATGAATTTCACCCACACCTGCAACATTTTTACTACCCATACTGTTAATACCATCGATAATTTATTCATTACCCATGATACTTTAGTATCTTTCCCTCACACCTCTTGCACAACTCGCGCCATCTACCTTGGCAGCACCTCAGTTATCCCTGTGGGTAACTCACCCTCTTCCACCATCCACTTTTCCCTCTAGATCTCATGTGCCCATATCACCTTTACCCAAGAAGGTGCAACCTAAAGACAAAAATTTGCTACCCTCCAATAAGGTAGTCAAACCAACCACACACTCTATCACCAGTTCATCTACCATATCCCTACCCAAGCAGACACGACCAACACCTAAGACCACACCAGCACCTAAAACCATAGCACAACCCACTCCCCCTCTTGCAAAGACCCTTCCTATATAGTCAGCTGCACCTACACCCAAACCCACCTTTACTTCTCATTGTGATCCACTAGTAGGATCTTATGCCAAAATCTAAACTAACCTCCTTGAAACTTTTTTCATCACACTACCACCTCTCAGACCTTATGACCCTTTCAAACCCAAACCAAAGGGGTTTGAAAAAACCAAAATTTACGCCTACCATCGTGTGCCAGGGCACGATGTAGAGAACTGCAAGGCTTTGAAAACCACTTTGATCCAATTGTGTCCTTCAGAAGAAAATTTTGATGAAGATGACCTTCTTGATGAGGACCCCATTTCACCAACACCCATTTCCATAGTTCTTCCCTCATTTCCTACTAGTGACCAAGACCTCCACCTCAACAACTCTTAGAGCCACCCCCAAGATTTGAAATTAACATGGTTTTCATCAGAGAACTCACCAAACCTCCACCCAAATGTCAGAGTGCCCAACTCATCTCACAAGGTTCCTTCCCATCACTAAAATTTTTTCCCTTCTTATCACTATACCTTTCATGGCTCACCTACTTCACCTACCTCTCCACCTCAAATCAACATGATCCATGTTTTCTACCCATTATCAGAAGGAAAAAGGCAAGGAAAAGGCAACTGACCCGCCAACCAACCCTATACCCAACATACCATCTACACCCACACCTAAAGTCACTATCTGCGGCCCAACATATCCTATTTCTAATGGGGTTACACATCGCTTGATGCTCAAACAATTACACCAATCCCCCCTCAAAATGTTCAATATGACATCATCCAAACCTTGGAATCCAATCACTAAGATCTCATGGAGGTCCTTTAATCTATTGAGTTCCTACCCAATGATCCTACACCCATAGCCTCCATTATTACACCCCATCATGTAGCCTCTCTCACCAAATTATCATCTTCTTCTACACCTTCACCTACTCACCATGTAGCCACACTCAACTTCTTGGATGAAGAGATTGCACCACACCAAACCAATGACCCAGATCCAACTCTTTTCATCTATGTCCATATCGATAATATATGTGTATGACATGTTATGATCGATGGGGGTGCTAGCATTAATATCATCTCCTCCCATGCGTTCAACCAAATATGCATACCTGAAAATTTCATGCGTAAACATCCCATCATGTTGCGTTCATTCAATCACACTATCACTTCCACACTTGGCACCATCATCCTCCATGTCCGCATGGGCCCCCGTACTATTCTAGAGTTGTTTTACATCTTGAAGGGGGAATTCCAATATAATTTATTGCTTGGTAGACCCTAGATTCGTGTTATGGGTTGTGTTCCTTCCACTTTGCATCGTTGTGTGAAGTTTGAGCATGAAGGACACACCTATACCATTCTGGTTGACCAATCACTTTTCAAAACTTGTAACATGCTTTACCAACCCAATGCCGTGCTTATACCTGTTAAAGCGTCTACCTCCATGAAAACTACCTCTTCACCTACACCTCCACTCACCAATTCTGCCGCTACCTCACACCGCACCTACATCCTCCATTCCTACTACTGCCATAACCTCCACGGCTGATTCGTTAGCCTCTATTCAGCTGGCTCCACCTTCGAATCATCCTCTAACATATCGTCCATCCTAACTACCCACATATTGACCACTGATCCCTTAGAAGGAATTTTTCAATGCGTCACTCTAGGGGAGTATCACCTATATAGTGTCAACACATTCCTTACTCCACAAGAGTATGGAAGTCTTCACCAACACCCTCACTATGATCACCACATAGGGGAGTGCATCCTTTATGGTCCTCCCCACCTTCGTACCAATCTCACCTATGGGGGACTTTATACTGCCACTTATACACCTGAACCACCATCACAAACCCACCCATTTTCTACCAATCTCCAGTCACTCACCAATCGCCATTTCACCCACACCTTCCTGCACCAATGTGTGTGAAAGGGTTTTGGTTTTTTCTTTTACGAGAAAGGCTGCCATATTGTTATTCTATGTAATACCCACAAACATAACGACTGTAGTGGTATCAACTTTGTTGAACCACCTAACAATAAGGCCCGCATTGAACTCGTTGAGGACATCCACCCTTCTCCACCTTCTTCACCCACTCCATCTTCTTCACAACCTTCATCAACGGAATCGATGGATCTGGAATCCATTCCTCCTAACTTTTTTTTTCATAAACACCATTTTCTTGGGGCCTCTAACTTATCAACATGAGGGTGAGGCTCTCTCATCTCTTCCCTTCCTACATTCTAAAATGATTGATGACGATACACCTTCAATTAACATCATTCAATGTCAGGATGATGAATCTATACTCACCTACCTTGGTGCAGAAGACTCATATATTCATTGGTCGTTACCATATGAGATGTAAACCATGTTGAATGAATTGACTATCAAGATCAACATTCATACTCAGGATGACCCGCACATTCTAAAGATCGAACAATATTTAGATGTTGCTAAATAGGAAGTCATTACTTCTTTTCTCAAAAACCATAACCATGCTTTCGCTTGGTCTTACGTAGAAATGCTCGATATTGACCCCACCACAGTGGTCCACAATATCATAACCATTCCCAAGGCCAAACCCGTAAAATAAAATTTGAGTAAAATACACCCTCGCATTGCGCTTCGTGTCAAAGAATAAATTCAACACCTTCTTTCCATTTCCTTCATCTTACCCATTGATTATCCTCGATGGATTTCTAACATTGTCCTTGTCACTAAGGTGATAGGGGGATTCCTCATTTACACATATTTCCGTGACCTCAACCTAGCTTGCCCAAAAGATGACTTTCCTCTGTCTGGTATTGACCAACTGGTTGACCTTACTGCTGGTCACGAGATGCTATCACTCATGGATGGATTCTCAAGTTATAACCAAATCTTTCTTACCCCAGAGGATCAAAACAAAACTGCATTCATCACCCCTTGGGGGACCTTCTGCTATTGATTCATGCCTTTTGGCCTTAAAAACACATGTGCCACATATCAGTGGGCTATAACTTACATCTTCTATGACATCATGCATTATATATTGGAAGATTACATGGACAACCTCCTTACCAAATCAAAACACCACTTTGAGAACCTCGCCATCCTAAAAACCATCTTTGATTGCCTCATTTAATATTACATTCGCCTTCAACCCAAGAAGTGTGTCTTTGCAGTTCTCTCGGGAAAACTCCTGGGATTTATCACCTCCTTACATGGAATAGAGGTTGACCCTGCTAAATTCAAGGCCATTCTTGAAATGCCTCCATCCACTAATATTAGGAAAATCCGTAGCCTGTAAGGTAAGTTGTAGTCTATTTGCCGTTTCATTTCACAATTTTCAGATCAGTGTCAACCCTTTCATCATCTTCTCAAGAAGGATGTCTCATTTAAATGGGATTATGACTACCATAAAGCTTTTTGAAGCCTTAAAACAATACCTTCTCCAACCACCCATACTCATTCCACCTAAAGAGGATCAACCCTTCTACCTATACATCTCTGCTACCGATCACTCCTTGGGGGCCATGCTCACTCATCGCGATGAACAACACAGGGAGTAGGCGGTTTATTATATAATCCATACTCTTTTGGACTACGAAACTCGATACACCCATGCCTAAATTTTTTTCTTAGCCTTAGTTATCGTTGCCATAAAACTCCACCATTACCTACTCAACCACAAAACCTATGTTGTGATCAACACAGACCCCTTACACTTCATGTATGCCAAACCTTACCAAAATAAATGAGCTACACACTGGCTCATGCTTCTAGCTGACCTCAACCTCGAATTCACCCATCAAAAGTCCATCAAGGGCCAAGCTATTGCTAAGAAATTGGCTGAGGCACCTATTTCTAGGGACCAACCCTCTAACTTTGACTTTCCAAATGAATCAATTGTTACCCTTTCCCTGGATGAACTCGCTTACCAAATGACACTCTTCTTTGATGGTTCTAAGTGTCAGTGTGGAGGTGGGGTTGGTGTTATCCTCATTCCACTTGATGGTAAACCCATGCCTTTATCTTTCAAACTTGATTTTTCTTATACAAATAATATGGCTGAATACGAAGCGCTCGTATTAGGTCTCCGAGCTGCCTATGCCTTAGATATTAAGTCCATCAACATCTTTGGTGATTCTAAATTGGTTATAAGCCAAGTCAGTGGTATATATCAGTGTCGTAATGAGATACTTCAAAAGTATAAACATCATGTGGACATACTTTTGACCACCTTTGACCGTTACACCCTTCAAACCATCCCACGCTCAACCAACAAATTTACAGATACCATGGTCTGTTTGGCTTCCTAGATACCCACTTTTCCCTCCGATTCTAAAATCTTTGTCACCGTATAAAGACTTCAATCACCCTCTTACTTACCTCATGAAGTTTACTCTAACGGAAATGTTGCTCCTGACCCGAGTGACCTTTGGTATAAACAATACTCAAACTATCTTTCCCTCTCCATCTTACCTCTCGACCCAACTCGTAATGGACAACGTGCCTTTCTTTAAAAGGTCTCTCGCTACGTCATCATGGGTGGCCTCCTCTATAAGCGTGGCTTTGATGGTATTATCTTACATGATGCCTTACAAGTTCTCAAATTCCTTATACAATTAATGAAGTTCATGATGGCATATGTGGAGCTCACTTCAGTGGCCTTTTTGTTGCTAAGCATATTCTTCACCTAGGCTATTATTGGCTGACCCTTAACCATGATTGTTGTGACTATGTTAAGCGTTGTGTAAAATTCCAACAACATGCCAACCTTCATCATACACCTAGTCATGCTCTACAGGTCACCAGTCCCTCACCAAATACCATCACATCCTCCAGGGTGACTGTCATCTCCCCCGTCGGTAGGTGGAACGTGTTGGTCACTGAATCCCATCTATCGATGAGAGTGAGCATCAAAATCAGTTACCGGACTACATGCCGATAGTGTCAGACGCCTAATTAAGCTCACATCTATGACATGCCTCCACTCCTCAACTGTCACCATGCCTCGAACTCTCAATAGCAGGGGTGGCACCCTATCTCTCATCCTCAACTGATCTCTCACCTGCATCTAGCAAAACATCACATTAATTTCACCTTAATCATAACCACAATCCCACTCAACACCTTACCTTTACCTACCACCATACCTCTCTTTCCCTCAGCCTCCTTACCTTCATATCACATCTTCTATCTACCCCCCTAACCCTAATCCACTATCATTCACCCTTACCTATGTTATGCTTTTCCCCTAAACATCTCCTACTTCCCACTACCTATCTTACCCACCTAACTTAGGTCACTTTTAGCCCCTTTTCCCCCATAGCCCAATTGGTCCTGATTACCCCTAACCAACCATAGTCCCCCACAAACTGGCATCGGTCACCTGTTTTGTGACTGATACTGGTTCGACACCACTGACATTGGCTAGCCTTCGACCGATGCAGGTCATTGTTACCGCAAAAACCGCGACGTCCAAACCCCCCTTCTTCCTAAACACTTACTTTTTCTCCATTTTACCCACCCAATCCTACCCAAATCCCACCTCCACCCTTCCCCACCCCTCCATCACCCAATCATCTCTCTCCTTATTCCTATTAAACTCAATTTTCCCTCCCAAAATTCAAAATTCATTTCCTCCCCACAAAAAATCATTTTACCCACCCAACCTCTAATTCAATCTAACACACAAAAAAATTTCATAGGATTGACTCTTACCTCATCACGCTGCCACCATTGTGGTGGCACATCAGGCCACTACACCGGTGGTCCACCTAACCCCTCTCCTACCTCTGCCATCACCCAATCAACTGTCTCACCTCCAACCAACTGAATCAATCAATTTGATCCCGTGGACCCGCCTATCGACTGCCAATCACATGCTACACTACTCACTAACTCAGCTCTCCATTCCACACAGATGCTTTCCACCTTTTTCTCTCTCACCTGTCATTTTCTCCAATTCAATAAATGACAAATGATTTGAAAAACATGACAATTTTTCTTTTTTATAACCTACCCGACTTGACCGGTGACGGTTTTACCTTGACCGACATTGGTCTTGTGCCCTAGCTTACCATGGCCAGTCCATTGTGACCAACATCAGTTCATTCAAACTATCGTCTATTTTTCTGCTTAGTCTTTTTCCTACCCCCTACCCCCAATTTTTGACCTGAATCCTTTCTACCTTACCCACACCTGACTTGGACACTTCACTTTATCCTCATCCTTTACTACCTCACCCCATCCTCATTTGTGGACTCGTTATTTTGCCCATACCTCGGCCCTACTCGTGTCATGACCTAGTTACTTGGACCCGGAACATTGCTAGTGACCTGTGACCTCATATGCCCCCTATACCTTGCGGCACTGTTACCCATGTTGATGGAAATACTGAACTTACCTTGCCTCTGGCCATGACAGATTATCTTGACCCAACCCTTGGTGACTAGAACATACCTAAACATTCTTGCACCTGACCTACGTCATGTTTCCTGACCATATCCTATACCTTCGATACCAGAATCACCTCAACCTTGTTTGGATAAACCTATCGACCTTAGACAATGTAGAGTTTGCCTACTCTTCAACTTGGTATCATGTTGTAGTTTATACATGTGTGTATGTTTCACTGTTACTATCTTTGACCCTAACGCATTACCTAGATTACCCGATTAGATCATTTCCCCTTTTTACCCCCGTTTCCCACCTTTCTCTTCATAACATTCACCTTTTATCAAACCACTCACTGATTCTGTGTTCTGTCTCATCAGTTCCTGGTTTGAGGGGGATCACCTTCACCCACACATGGGGCAACCACATCTTATTTTTGTCAACGTCACTTACCAATACAAGCTACACAACAAAAAGGGGAAAAATATAGACACCAAAATTGGGTCACACTCCCCTTGGTCCCTCAACAAAATAACCAACTCAAACACACTCACCTAACCATGGCCCCTTTCACCCCACTCTACTATTAATTTAATTAAATTAATTCATGATCTCATAATATCTATTATTTAAAATATCCTAATTGGATAATGCCCACCATCCACCTCACCTATATACCTCATCTAGCCACCTCACCTTAAGACCTATTCTTAGTATGTTGCCATAACTAACTAAGACCTACCTAAACCCTAAAAATAAAAGCCTACATTCCCTCTAACCACATTCCCACCCATTAGAAAGGAAGCTTCCATTCTAATCCGTGGAAGAAAATGAACGAGATCTAAGAAAATCAAGAGGATCTGCCCAGTTTAGTAAACCTAGGGAATCCTACCCTAACTAATGTCAGTTACCCTAAAACACCACTGGTCAAACTAGAACCACTTTCGGTTACCATTTAATCCCCAAAACAACCTTATTTCTAGGTTGGAACATTTCTGAGAGAAAAAATAGGATGAAACCAAAGCTGCATGCAAGTAGAACCAACATTCGTACAGGTATCAGAGTATCTACAACCAACACCAGAAGTAATCACAAAGCTACCTACATTCACGAGAGCATCTGAGGAAGTGCAACATCACCACACTAAAGCTCAATCCATATGACCAACTACCATTTCCAACCAGACATCAAGCTCATACAACAGTAAGTTTTTTATTAACCCAGCACTTGTCCATTGTCATTTTAGTAGACTCTTTTACTTATTTTATTATTTTCTACTTGCATTCCCATTCACCCATCATCTACCTTCATACAAACTTGATCAATATTTCACCCATACCTTTAAACTACCCATACCCTACTATTAAATATCCCTAAGCACACCTAATACCCACATAGACCTCACCATTTCCCTTTTCATTTCCATTTAGCCTCAAATCTATCACGCCACCAAGTCTTTATTGAGTTTCATGTACCCTGACCATACCGACACCGGTCACCCATAATCGTCGCTGGTTAACTTAAACTGACACCGGTCATACCAGAACATGATGTCGGTCTCTATGTTTTTACCCTCAGAACAAGAACAGAGCTTTAAAATCTTTACCAAATACCCAAAACAGACCTAGAACCAGACCCTGACCAGTTCCAGTAATCTGACAGAGATCTTGACCTTCAGATTCAAGCATAACTTAGCTTATTGTGAGTGAATTTTCTTATTGCAGTCGAATGAGATACCTAAATCATTTTAACTACAATAGGATTTCCTTTTTTGTTAACATTGATTTGTTTTAAATAGTGGATTGATAGCTGTCTAGGGAGTATCACACTTCCCAGATGTATCATTTGCTAGGCAGTCCACTACATATATTGTTTAACTTTTATTTGGTGGTCTTGTTTTCTATTTTAGGTAGTTCCTCTAGCCAAAAGGAAGCTCTCATGATCAGCTGTAGATCAAGAATAAAACAAATGGAAAGGAGGAGCTGGATTTATTCTTTCACAAGAAGGGTAATTCAGGGATACATTTTTCATAACTTCTATTTCACAGGTTTAGCGTTAGGAATAGTTATAATATTAATGACCACAATATTTGGGGCAATACCGCACATATAATCATAAGACCAAGCAAAAGTGTTGTTATGATCTCGAAGGAAAAAAGTGAATGCTTCTTGTTTAGTGGGATCTAAAGACTGGTGTTGGGCCTCAAAATATTGGCTAAGTGCCAGAGGGCGCATGAGCATGTGGGACCAATAGGAAGAAGGATGTGTAGGGAGAAGTGTGTAGGACAAAGTTTTAAGAAGGGTTTTAGAGAAACTAGGGCGTGCGTGTAAGGTAATACACAGGGCCTAAGGACTTAGCCATATTTAACATTCTAAAGGCAGCTAAGGAAAAATGTGACCTGACTAGGCATGCAGATTGGATAAGGTGCTAGCTTGGAAAATTTGGTGGTCAAGGAAAGAATATTCTATGCATGGATATTCCTAGGAAGACATCATTGTAGAAATTGGAAAGCTCATAGAAGAATGAGCATGCACCATTGAAGGATCACATGGACACTTTGCATTCAATCTACTCCTAAAGAAAGGCATGGCGATGTGTGTTAGTGATATAAAGAGAGATGCTTGGAAGCAAGGAAAACACACCAAGAGATACACACTGAGGAAGACATATAGTATGAGGAAAGAGGAGCTCTGCAGAAAATATTAGGAGTCCCTAGGAGTTGGGGTTCTCATTAGATGGCTGTAGGAATGTTATCATGTTTAAGGGATGGGTCTACAAAATTTTTGTAATAAGGAAGGCATAGCTAGGACCTCTTATATATGGGTTAGATCCCTGTCTTGATACATTTGGTATGATATGACCCTTTTTGAATGTAATATGGTTGTTAAGATTATGATCAATATAAATATATGGCTCTGTTCAGAGTATCTGGTCTAGAGGTACAAACCCTAATGTTATTTCCTGATATTTTATGATATCTCTATTCTTTGTATTTCATGCCATGATGTTTATCTTGTTATTAAATTCTTGGATACAAGGATATGATAGTTCGTGTTGTGATTTTACATGGATATTCACTTCTTTGTAACTAATCCTCTGAAAATGGCAATATCTTCTCACAATGCTCACATAAAAGAGGGTTTTAGCACCCGCGCATTCCTTAGGTGAGCACCAAGTGCCTGTTGGATGATAGGATGACACGCATGGGGTTATAAGCTATTCGGTGGGTAGAAAAATGACTACATCTTGGTTCCATTTTCGGGACCTCTTTTTGAAGTTTATGAGAGGATTATGCATGATGAAAAAGCACTTTAACTTGGACAATGTCGAGTTGTGGTTTAATAGCACGGAGGATGAGTTTTCTTAGATATTTAATATTGGACCTAAGTTTGATGCACGCAGGTGGGTAGAAGAACACCTGTATCATGAGTTGCAAGCATGGGAGAGAGAACCCTTCAGCTTCTAATGAGATTTTTTCACTTGGAGAAAGGAGATCCATTAACACACATGTGAATCCACCTAGTGAATAACCCCTAGTGCTTAGTCTTCCTAATCAAGAGATAAGTATTACAAATCCAGTTGGTATTGGTGGGAGTAACTGATCTATACTTAGGAGATATAATTTCTCATTTGGTACATCTATGGCTGCGCAATCATTCCATATGTTTAGAGGAATATTATCTGGAATGAAATTTAGGAAAGGTACACAAGGTGTGGGTATCACATCTAGAAGTGACGCGAGACACACATCTAGTAGCGGTGAAATAT
This sequence comes from Taxus chinensis, assembly GCA_019776745.2. Lineage (NCBI taxonomy): Eukaryota > Viridiplantae > Streptophyta > Pinopsida > Cupressales > Taxaceae > Taxus > Taxus chinensis. The sequence goes on along the minus strand of CM034150.1, from coordinate 177,893,984 downwards.
AACAAACTATTGGCGTGTAGTTTAGTGGGATATTGGGAACTCTAGGCATGATCACTTCAAGCCCATTACTAGCTATAGGAGGTGGATATAGAACTGGAGAACCTGGTGGACCTAGCAGATCAGGAGGAATGGGACTTGGTGGATCTAGTTTATCTAGTGGTGGAGGAAACACCAGAGGGAATCAAGGTTTTGGGTCAGGTGGACAAGGGATTCAACCACGTCAGCAAGTATTATTTGAAATGTCTTTGCACCTACCAGACTACAGAGGTGATAAGAATGTTACAGAGCATGTACACAAGTGTGAATTGCTATGATGCATGAAGGGGATCACTACCCTAGAGTGGAAGGCAAGTAAGTTTACAACAATGTTGCAAGGACACACACATAGTTGGTACCAGAAGTATGACCCCCATCAAACAGTGGTAGATTACACCATGTTGCATAATGCTTTCTTGGCTGAATTTCATATCCATGAGTCTGAATAAAAGAGCACTAGCGCGCTGAAGGATATTCAACAATAAATGGTAGAGAGTGTGCAGGAGTATGACGTGCATTTCAAGACTCTCTTATCAAATTTATCCTATGATATTCACCCCTTTCAGCATGCTCAGTGGTTTGTTGGAGGATTGATAACACAGTTTAGGAGAGAACTTTCAAAAAGGACTTTCACAGATCCACGTGAGGCCTTAGAGACTACCCTGTGCACTGAGACTATTGAAAGCATGGATACCGGTGTTAGTCCCTTCCTTGAAGCTCAAATTTCTGCAATGGTGAAGCAACTAGAGAAGCTATCTGTGAAATCAGAGTATGAGTCTCGCAGTGGTCTACAGTGCAAGGATTGTGAGGTAGAGGGGCATACAAAGGATAGTTGTCCCTAGAAATTGGTATGTGTCATGACTGTGGATTATGAAATTTTCCATGGAGATCATGATGCAAGTAGATTCATTTGTTTGTGGAGCCTATTTTCATGTTAGAGTGTGGTACACCTTCTATGTGTTACACTCGGGTATGTTGCTGCCACAGAGGCAAGCAAAGAGATGATTTGGTTACAAAAATTACTTGAGGAGTTAAGGCATAAGTAGGAGGAATGTAAGCTGCATAGTGATAGTCAGAGTGCTATACACCTAGCTAAGAACTCTGCTTTCCACTCTAGGATGAAGCATATACAGTTGAGATATCACTTCATCAGGATAGCTTTGGAGGAAGATAAGTTGAAGTTGGAGAAGATTCATACCAGTCAGAATCCTACAGACATGATGACCAAGGTTGTCACAAGGGATAAACTAAAGCTATGTTCAGCTTTGGTTGGCCTTCATGGATGATAGTGAAGGGTTGAGAAGCTTTCTTAGTGGAAATCAGTCTCCAAATGGGAGATTGTTATGTTTGTGGAGCCTATTTTCATGTTAGAGTGTGGTACACCTTCTATGTGTTACACTCGGGTATTTTTATGACGGTCTCGCTCGCCGGTGAGTGGGTCAGGGGGATTCGGGGGTAAAGCCCCTGAAGCAAATTTTCATGGGTGGTTTACTAACCCATGGGTAATGGGTAACCGTTATGGGCTATTTTTGGGCCCATGGTTTTTCGGTACCCATTGTTTTGTAAAACCACCTCTTCGGCTACCCATAGGTTTATGGGATAGTTTTGTTTTTGCCCATTGTTTGATACCCACGGTTTTGTAAAATTGCTTAAGCAGTTGTCTATTTATATGGTCTTATACATATGATAGATAAGCAAGTAAATTTATTGCAGATGTGCTTTGAATTCAGGTGTGAATTCTGTAGAGTTTGTTGAGCATAGCTCCAAACGGATCTGGGTATTGTATTGAGAGAGTGGAGGCTTGTAATAAAATCTGAGTAAGTGATTCTTGGTGGATGTAGCGCATATTGGGTGAACCACGTTAACTATTGTCTCTCTGTGTTGTGTTATTTATTCTGCACTTTTATTTGAGATATGTAATATTTTCTGTATATTAGTTTCTACTGTTGTGATTATGTAAGGGATTATTCCACATATTTTATCTATTATTTCCTAACATAGGTGCCCACTATTGTAGTGCACAATTCGTAAGAATGGGTCATGCTATTACAAGATCTGTACCTCTACTACCCATGACACCAAGGATTGTAGATTGACTAACTAGATACATGATGCCATTGATATTAGTGTGTGCTAGACCAACCTTGCAAACAATTCCAAGGATGATGGTTATCACTATGAAGGGCATGTGGATGGAGGGACACATAGAAGAGGTTTTCGAGGAGGATTTTTTGGTCCTAGTAACCACAGAGGAGGAAGAAGTGAGTTCCCACGTGGGATGTGTTACAATCATGGATCCACTGGAGCACTACAAGCGTGAGTTCCTTGATCAAGTACAATGTTTGTGGTGTGGAAAGAAGCACAAGTATGAGGATTTCCTAGAGTTATTTGATCACATGAGCCAGCAGCACTGGAAATAAAAAGGTGCTAGGATGGTAAGCATGGGGAAGGTCAATTCACAATGGATGCCAAGAGTGGCACACAAGTCAGAACTAGAACTGGTACTAGTTACAATGCGAGCTGAGGCTGCACGCGTGAGGGAAGTACCAAGGAAAAGGTCATTGGTTGTTAGAGAAGAGGTGGTGCATGAAAAGTATTTGGAGCCTACTCATCAAAAGGTGTATCAAGAAACCATGGATTTGATTTAAAACCTTTAGGGAGAGATCTAGTTCCTGAAAGAGTAGTCAAGATAGTTGGAGAAAAGGACGAATGTTGAGGCTCCACAGAAGGATCTAGATGAGATTAGAGAATTATGCAAGATGTTGAGGTGAGATAATATCATCCTATTGCCAGGAGAGTGGTTACGGGAGAAGGGCACGAGAGGCAGGTTCTACATGCCAACCTTCCTCCCCATAACCTTGATTATGACAAGGAGATCACCTTGAATGTTGTTATAGATGGGTGGCTTCTGAGAAATATTTTAACTAACATGGGCATGGAGATCAATGTTCTCGCTCTATATGCATGGCATCAAATGGGAAGGCCCCCATTAGAACCATCTTTGAATGTTTTGTATATGGCTAACAAAAAAGGCAATTCCCATTGGTGTCTTGAATGACACGGTTATCACTATCCAAGGGGAAATGTTCACTAGGGATTTTGAAGTCTTGGCACTAGCTGAGGTAGACAACTTTCCATTGTTACTTGGGCACCCGTGGTGTTATAAAAACAATGTTGACCTAAGATTCAATAAGGGATACATAAGCTTTGAGAACAAGGAAGAACGGGTCATCATCCCCTTAACCAATGGGAAGTCAACACCCTATACTGAGCCCTTGGGAAAAGAAGTCCTTGACAAGATCTATGTGTGCTCTATAAGGGATCCTGAGGTTATTCAGCCTACAGAGGGAGTTATTCAGTTTGAAGATGCTCATTCCATGAGTGATACGACTAGTGTGGTGTGTGACAATTGAGCACATGGGACATATGAGTTAATTGGGTGCCATTTAAGAGGCTCTGTGACAAGGGTAACAAAGGCATGCTCAGTCAAGTTCTTGGGAGGGAAGAAGTTACCGAGTTACTCTAGAGGGGCCAACCCTGATGATTTCTTATGGGAAATGGAGGCTCAGTGGAAAAATTAGATCGAAAGAGGAGGGATGCTCAGATATAAATTTCTTGGGACCGCAACACATCATGGTAGCTTTCTAGAATGGCATGAGGTAATAATCGTATTCTCTGTTAGGTTTTCTTAGAGTAATGCACCCATTACAATACTAGACTACCATGGGAAGGAACCCACCTTGTCTTACATCCAAGCGTGTGAGAAAGCATGGATGGAAGGCACGGAGGCCCTATCACCTTATTTATAGTTGCATAAGCTGTATTCCACCTTGCAAGGTTGTGCGTGTGCATGGTATATTCACTCTGAGATGTGCCAACAAACATAAAATTGGAAGGAACTGATGGTTGACCTCATTCAATATTTTGAGTATCGGAGTACTAAACCATTGGTTGATAGAGCATTATAGGTTATTAAGCACCTAACAATGGGAGATAGTGTCATGGAAGAAGATCAAATACTTGAGTTATTGAGTGAACCTGGTTTGGAACCATGCTTTGATGAGGAAGAGTCAAAAGAGGTGCAACTTGATAGTGTGTGCATGGAGAAAGAAAATGGAAAGATGGTCTATGTAATAGATGGTGAAGAGATGGAGAGTTTGGATGGTAACCATAATGACTATTTGTGCAAAGTGGTTGATAGTGCCGATGAGAAAGCACGCACCTACCATGAACCCTTGAAAAAAAGGAAGGTTAACAGTGGCTCAGAAGATGAACCTAAGGAGGACGGTATTACAGACTATTGGTGAGAGAAGGAAGTCTCAAAGATCATTGATCTATTGCTCGAGTTTCAGAATTTATTTCTGCATGGGTACCATGAGCTTAAAGGTATTCACCACTCCTTGGGAGAGATGAAAATCAAGTTGAAAGAAGGTGTGCACCCGATTCAGAAGAGGCATTATCGAATGAATCTGAATCTTCACATCAAATTTAAGGAGGAGATAGACAAGATGATTGCTTTAGGCATAATTGAAGCTATGGAGGAATTAGAATGGGTAAGCCCCATGGTCATTAGTATTAAAAATGATAGAAGGATAAGGATCTATGTTGACTACAGGGACCTGAATGTAGTGTGTGTCATTGTCCCTTTTCCAACCCCCTTCACTGAAGAAATCCTAGAAGGAGTAGCTGGGTGTGAAATCTACTCCTTCATGGATGGATTATCTAGATACCATCAAGTTAGAATTGCTTAAGAATACCAAAAGAAGAAAAATTTCTCCACTGAATGGGGAATTTTTTCCTATATGGTCATGTATTTTAGACTAAAGAACACGACGGCTGTGTTTTCGTGCATAGTGGTCCAGGCATTTCAGGATTTTATCCATAAGTTTTTGCAAGTCTACCTTGATTACTAGACAGCGTATAGACTAATGAAAGACCATTTTGATAGTTTGAGGCTAATGTTTGAAAGATATCGGTAGTTGAGGATATCCCTCAACATTAAGAAGTGTGTTTTTACTACTCCATTTAGGACCCTGTTAGGGCATATCATATGCAAGGAAGGTTTGTTGGTGGATCCTGCCAAATTTTTTGTTATTGTGGGGTTGGGGGAGCCTACCAGTCAAAGCGCAATGCATAGATTCCTTGGGCATACATGTTACTATCAGAATTTTATCAATGGGTATGCCAAGATCACAGTGTCATTCGAGAAGTTACTAAAACACAAAAGTGCCTTTCACTAGGGCAAGGTGCAATAGACGACATTTGACACTTTGAAACATGGACTTGTCATTACACCCATACTATGATTCCCTTCTTGGGATAAACCTTTCCATGTGCATGTTGATGCCTCAGGGATAGCCATCAGAGTAGTGCTAGCCCAACCTAGTGAAGGGATTATTTATCACCCCCTTTGTTTTACAAGTAGGAAGTTGACACCAGCAGGGAAAAAATATACCACTACTGAGCATGAAGCATTATCAATTATCTATGCATTGCATAAGTTCAGGTAGTATCTGCTGACAACACCTTTCATATTCTACATAGAACACATGGCATTGAATTATTTGGTGAACAAGATCATTTTGTAAGGGTGCATATGCTAGTGGGTTTTGTTGTTTCAGGAGTTTGAGTTTACAATTCTTGTGAAACCAGAAAAGAGTAACTCACAGCCTAGCCATTTATCAAGAATAAATTCAGGAGAGCACGCGTAGAGCATTGAGGATACTATGCCAGATGCACAACTATTTAGGTTGCGACACATGCCCTCGGACTTAGATGATATTGTTGTGTTTCTCAATATGGGTGTGGTTCCTGAAGGAATGAAATATTTGGAAAGGGAACAGTTAGTTATACGCATTGTGCCCTACATGTTAATTAGTGGGTACTTATGCAAGTTAGGCCATGATGAGGTCCTGCGCTGATGTGTGTTAGAATATGAGCATGTTGAAATCATGGAGGAAGCACATGGTGGGATTATAGGATGGAAATATGCAGGCACTGCCACAACATAGAAGATACTCTTAGCAAGGCTTTGGTGGGAAAGTATATACAAGGATTGCATTGGGTTTCACAAGGCCTGTGACCATTGCTAGCACCTTTTAGACCTATATTCAGCACAGAACCATTTGAAAAATAGGCAATTGACTTTGTAGGACTAGTTTCACTTGTCGTGCAAAGGACTGTATCACTCTATATCATCACTTGCACTGATTACCTAACAAGGTGTGTAGAGGCATCACATAAAAGGGATTTCACAGTAATGGAAGCTATTAGATTCTTGTGGGAAAACATAATATGCATGTATGGATGTCCCTTAAGATTTAATAGTGATAGGGGTACACATTTTTTGAATGAAATAGTCAGGATTCTATTAGAAGAGTTCATGGTGGCCCATCATAAGACTACCCCATACCACCTATAAGCTAATATAACTATTGAGGTGTTTAACAAAAAATTGTGATGTGGGAAGACAAGATGGGATGATAAGGTATTAACTGTTCTATGGGCATATAGGACAACCTACAAGAGATTAAACAAAGCCATGTTGTTTCAGTTGGTGTTTGGTGTGGAGGCTGTCCTAAGAGTTAAATTTGTTCTACCATCACTGTGTATAACACGCACGGGATGATTAGCTGATGAACAGGAAATTCAAGAGCACATAGATAATTTAATGCAACTAGAAGAAAGGTGATCACTTGTTAGATGGAGTCAGAAGACTGAAAATGCATGAAAAAAAGCATGGCATGATCGCCATATTAAAAACAAACAATTTGAGGTTGGGCAGATGGTTTTGTTATATGATTCCAAATTTTTGTGCCATTTTGGAAAACTGAAAATCCATTGGCTAGGGTTGTATATCATCTCATATATCCTTCATTCAAGCACTTGTCAGTTATAAGCGCTTGATGGAACACAGTTACCAAGCCATTTCAATGGGAGTAGGCTGAAGCCCTACTATAAATAAGTCTTCCTTGTGTTTATAAATAAGGCAATATTGCCATTTATCCTAGGATTTCCTTTTATGCTTTTATTTTCCTTGTGTTCCCCTTTCTCGTTGTTTATTCCTTTATTTGTGTTTTTTTTTTATGTGCCTTTTGTGATAGTAACCACTTGTTATTTTAAAATGGTTGTATATGTGCAGAGGACTGCACATCTATTTTTATGTGGGGTGGAGTAATGCAAAGTAAAATGGAAGTTGGTAGTAGTTGTGTTTTGATGGCCCGGATTAAAAACACATAGTGTGGAAGAGCGCATGTAGAAAAAGTTGACATATGAAATTTTGGTGTCATGGTAGCTTTATAAGGACCACCTACAAAGGATGAGAAGCACATAAATAACATGAGGTAGGTAAGGGAGAAAATTAGGTAAGGACAGAAGAAGTTCCTTCGGCGTTGCAAGCGCACACGTGAGGATATTCAGTCAGTAAGGATTTTTGCACGCCAGAAGGTTGTAAGGATTTTTCATGCTGGATTGGGCACGGGGGTAAGAGCGCTTAAGGTTGGATTAGTGGAAAAATCCACCTTTATTGAAAAAGTATGTTGGTAGATGGCATAACATTTATCGCAGGAGAGAAGAAAAAGATATAAGTAGAAGGTCCGAATACATTGTTATTACCTTGTATTTGTGATAAAGAAGAGCTCTTGCGAACTAGGGCATCCTTAAGAAACTACATGAAAGGAGATTGTGAGGATTTGAGTGTGTGACTAGTGTGATTTGCGAACCAAGGTGGAAAAATAGGCACACGGGCATAAAGGAGAGGGTTGTTGGAAATTTTGAAACTCGTAAGAAAGTACGCATCTTGTGGAAGGAAGGATTTTTCCAGGGTTAGTGATGGGTGTCGTTATTCCCTTTATTTAATTAACTTTATGTTGATGTCATATTCAAACCAGGGGTGTGTCTAAAGCTATATGCAACAAGAATAATCTTAGCGATTTAGTAATTGATTGTAGGTATTTTGTATTTTATGGGGGATCTTTTCAATGTCTTAAGTACTTCTTGGTTTAAAAACCTTATTAGAATCAAACTATGAAAACATGTTAGAGGTAAACACACTTTACAACAATGAATTGTTGGAAATAAACACATTTTTCCTTGGAAGTAAACACACTTTGCAAAAAGGAATTGCTAGAAATAAACACACTTTGCCTTGGAAGAAAACCCTCTTTGCAGAATGAAATAGATTTCTGAAAGCAAACATTACAAAAATAAACACATAATTAAGAATTCTTGGAAAATGATTCTAAATAAATAAGAACTTAATCTAGAACACCTGCAGGGACAAGTCTACAACTTATTTTAACTTAAGGAATTTGAAAGTGATATAGAATTAACAAATATAAACTATTTGCTCTAAAAATATAAATACCAACAAAAATGAGGATACTAGTTCTTGGAGGAGTGGGCCCTTGCTCCACCTCGAAATAGGATTGGACACCTTAATTTTTTCTCAAAATAGAAATGGATATTTTATTGATAAAACATTCTGCATTACAAAAACGTGTTGGATCTGTGTATATCAATCTATATCTATCTCTCATTATATATATATATATATATATATATATATATTCCTATATATAATCTATCTGCAAGTCTGTATGTATATACTTCTTCTAGGGGTGCATTTATGGTTGTAACTATTCCAATGATATGATAGAACTGAATCACGCCCAAAATAGATGCTGAATTGGAACATGGCTAGACATACAACTGTGTAATAATTATCCTGGATTTGCAAGTATGGAGAGTCAGAAGTCTTCTAATCTACTCCTGATTGATAGGATCATTGATTTGACAAATCACTGGCCATTTGGAATAGATTCTTATTAGTTCCAGAACTTTAGAAGAGTTCTGGAACTAAAGGAAAATGTTCTAGGTCTAATCGAGAGAGTTCCAGAGCTATCTGCAGGAGTTACGGAACTGATTCCGATAATTCTGAAACTAAATACTAGAGTTCTGAAACTAAGTCTGAAAGTCCAAGAACTAGGTGATAAATCTTGTGACTGTGTAATGGAGTTTCAGAACTAGCTTGGAAGTTCCGGAACTAAGCTTTATTGAAACAAATGCTTTCAAAAACATGCTTACCACTTCATACTTTGTTCTTTCGCCTGATTGTGACTTGTTTTATTACAAAACTAAATTTCCAAAACACTTTGTTAGGAATTACAGATCTTTTAAACATTCAAATCATAATCAACAAAATATGGAAAAGTATATCCTAACTTATATTAGATCAAACAAAAGTCACAAAACGTAGTCAAACTTAATAAAAAGGAGAGTAAGATGAGATCATTTATTATACATTTAATAGGCATATTCTTGCCTCATCAGTTAGGGTTCTACAACTAGGGCACATGAGTAAAGGGATATTATGGGAAGATAATCCAAATATTTTTTCAGAGAAAGGAAGAGGAGAGATAGAATTCTTTTCACCATATGAATTGATCATAAAACTTGAGTTCTTTTCCAGCATGAAATTACAGAGATAGAATTCACAGAGAAGATTTTTCTGCTTTGCATTGGCTAAGGAATAGGCTACTGTGAAATCAGCTTCATCTTTTATTTCATGTGGAAGGCCACATGTTATCCTTGACAACTACAAATGAATGAATTGTTCCTCTAAAAACACATTATATGCAAGAGAAGGTCTCCTGCATGCAAGCAATTTCCAACTCATCATGCAAACCATTTGTATTTTCACAAGATATTTAAATTTGTCATTTTCTTCTTTGTAAAACTTTTATTCCCATTATTTTCTTGCTTTCTTTTCTTCTTCTATCTTGCTTCTTAAGTCCTCATTGGATGTCTTTACTTCACTGAGTTCTCTACAAGTATCATCCCATAGTTGTTTAAGTGGTCAATAAGTTAATTCAGTTTGTGCAGAGACTATTGACAAAGTAGTTTGTTTTCTGGAATTTTGACATTCTTCCTCTTTCTCCATTATATGTTGTTTAAGTCTTTTTAATTCCTCAGTCTTGTCAGTGAGATGAGTTGTTAATTCCTCAATGACCATTTTTCTCTGTTCCAATTTAAGTTTGAGAAAATTCAACTTCTCATCCTTTTCTCTAATAATGAGTTCTTCTCTGCACAGAAATAGAACCTGTTTAACTTGTTGTTTCTCTTCTTTCTCTAAAATTGCCTTGGGGGTTCAGAATTCTTCCGTTACCATAGGGGATTTCCCTTTCCATTTCCAAGATGTCAATTTTTCTTCTTCATGTGATGGTGCTATTGATTTACCCATCTCTTGGAAAACTTGTTCCTCAAATATCTCATCTTATTTTTCTATATCTATTTGGCTTGGTCCAGGAGGATTCATGGCCATGCTGCCCAAAATATCAGTGGCTTCCTTTTCTAGGCCTTCTTGATCTTCCATCCCCTCCAAAATTTCTCTAGACCTTTTATGAATTCTCCTTCTTTTAAGGGCCTCAAAATGTATAGAAATGGGTCTCCTCCTAGAGCTTCTTCTGATTTTCACCTCTTGCTCTTGCTTAGGTGAACTGTCACTGTCAAAGACATATATTAGCTCTCCTATAGCTACTGTAGAGGAAGGAATTTCTTTAGAAGGCATAGTTGGTTCTGTAGTTTTAGTCCTTCTAGATCTTCTTCTTTTTGGCATTTCCTCTCCACCTAGTTCTTTCTTTTCCTCTATAGTGGCATCAATTCCCAAATTACTTGTAGGAGTAGAAGGATTTGTTATTACTCTCCTGAGATTATCAGCGCTTTGCTTAAACTTGCTAATAAATTTCTCCCAAATTTCTTCTCCATTTTTCTTTGAAAGAAAATAGTGTTGGCACACTAAATGCACTAACCCATGATGCCTGATTGTTCCCACACCCCACGAATACCTCTAAGCCATTGTATGAATGGAATCAAAAAGAAACCCTAGAAGGTTTACTATATATTTTGGTTTTGTAGCTCCATATCTAAGGTATATGAGGATCTTTAGAACTTCCCTTCCTATTGTCCCAAATTGACCATCGTGGGTTAAATACTTGACTATCAAAAATTCCACTCTATCAAAGGGTTTGGGAAAGTTGGCCCTTCTTACCCCTTTTATGATTTTCTTCATGTTGAAAATATATTGGGGTTCAGATTGCCCCTTTTTCAACAGGGTTTCAACCATTTTAATGTCCCTCTAACATGGTTTGGGATATGCACAATTGGCACTCCATATATATTATTGATTGTATTCACAGAAAAAGGAATGAAAAAATTTCTAACCTTTGTCCTGGATTACTCTAAATTTATAACAAATTCTCTTACCAATTCATCATTATGCTTGGGGAACTTTCTCAGAAATTCTATCCATCCTGCTTGATGAAAGATAGTTGTCACTTCTTCATCTGCAATTAGCTGGGTATCATTCTCTAGTTCCGACTTATTTTTAATCCCCATGATATAGAGGTGATTTAAATTCATTATTATTTAATCCTGTGCGGGTTTGCTAAATAAATATTTGCTTAGCTACGGAACTGACGACTTTAGTTGTGGAATTGTTGTATTTAGCTGTGGAACTTTTGTGTTGTAGCTGTGGAATGCAAACCTAATTCACCACTTCTTCCTTGAAGTTTCTCTGCAACTAATTTTCACTTTGTTGATTTCACACTAATGATAACTCATTATAACTATGATGCCAATTTAATTCATCAATATCTTTCTCATGATTACTCACTTTTAATCATGATGTATAATAGATGACTCATCATATCAACTTTTAAATCAAATCTAACCACACATGCGAACTTTTAATCTAACCTTTAATAAGTTAAAGACATAATTACCATATTTGATTATGTAATCCCCCCGTCATGATGACTCATCATTCCTAAAAAGTGAAACAAAAGGAAAATGGTTAGAAAAATAGATGGAATTCTAAAGAATTTTGTTTATTTCGAATAAGCCATTTATTTGAGAAGATCAACTGCCATTGCTGGTTTTCAATTGATCTTTGAAAGAAACTCTTTTTTTTTAAGAGAACGTCATTTACTGGTTTTCACTCTCTTCCCTTGTTTTTTTTCTTTTTTCCTCTTTTTTTGGGGGAAGAGAACACCATTTACTAGTTTTCATTCTCTTCCCTTTATTCTGGATCTATCCATTTGATTATTTGATCATTTTGGAAGAACTGGGTTCTTCCACATGATCAAATTATTTATCTATTTCAATCTGCCTCAAGAATTCATCCTTAGTAGGAGGCTTCCTATAAAGTTTTATCCTATGTCCATTGACCAAAAGTGTTCTTCTACTGCCATCAATGGGAAGTAACTGAATAGAACTATTGTCAAATATTTTCTCAATATGATAGGGTCCCAACCATCTGGTTCTCAATTTTCCTTTGAATTGTTGGTACTTAGAATCAAACAATAATGCCCAGTCTCCTACTTTGAATTACCTTTTCTTGATATGTGTATCATGCCATTGCTTCCTTTGATCTTGGATTATTTCTATTTGATGAAGTGCTTCCATCCTCGATTCATCCAACTCATTGAGTTGAAGGATTCTCTCCTTTTGAGCTACATCCAACTCAATACCCACCTTAACTACTATCCTTAATTTTTGTAGTTTAAACTCAATAGGCAACAAGGGATTTTTCCCATAGACTAAATCATATGGTGAAAAACTTGTTGTAGTTTTCCAAGTTTTATTGTAAGCCCAGACAGCTTCAAGTAGTCTCTTTACCCAATCTCTTCTCTGTGCTTCAATTGTTTTGGTAAGGATGTTTTCCAATTCTCTGTTCGTTACTTTAGCTTGTCCATTTGATTATGGGTGATAGGGAGATAACTTCCTATGATTGATATGATAATACATTGTGAAATCCTGGATCATATTAGACATAAATTATGGTCCCTAGTCTGAAACTATGCTCCTTGGTGCTCCAAACTTTACCATAATTATGTGCCAAAGGAAATCAGCAACTGCTTCTTTAGTGGCATTTGTTAAAGCTTGCACTTCTGCCCACTTTGTCACATAATTAGTACACACAAGAATATGTTCCTCCCTTTGTGAAGAAGGACTAAAGGGACCAACAAAATCCAACCCCCATCTCTCAAATGGTTCAATCACTACTTGAGGTTACAGAGGCATTTCATTAGTAAAGGTTGGTTATCCCATCCTTTGACAAGGATCACACCTCCTGATATAGTTCTTCACATCTTTGTACAAATATGGCCAATAATAACCAATTCCAAGTATCTTGTGAGCTATTCTTTTCACTGAATAGTGTCCTCCACTTGGTTCATCATGACATGCTCAAAGGATGTCAAATATTTCATCTTCTCTTACACACCTGCATAAAACCAAATCAGGACCACACTTAAATATCATTCCATTTAACCATTTGAATTGTGCACTAGTTTTGATTAACTTATTTATTTGTTTCTTGCTGAAAGAAGGATGAAACTTCCCTGTTGTAAGATAATTTTCCATATCAACAAACCATGGTGTATCAACTGAAATAACAAATAATTGTTCATTTGGAAAGTTGTCCTTGACTAGATCTTGTTCCCCTGTAGTGGTTAGTGTTGACAATAAATCAGCTACCACATTAGATTTACCTAGATTGTCCACATTGGTAATATCAAATTCTTGTAAAATCAATAACCATCTAATTATTCTACCTCTAACCACTAGTTTTTTCATTAAATATTTAATTACTGAGTGATCTATATGAACAAATATTTTGCACCCTATAATGTAATGTCTAAACTTATTAATTGTATAGATCACAATAAGAAATTCTTTTTCAGTGGTGGTGTAATTTATTTCAGTGGGAGTAAGATTTTTGCTAAGGTAATAGATAGCATACATTTTCCCTTCTTCATATTTATATCCCAAAACTGCACCAATGGAATTATTTGAGGCATCTATTTGTATATGAAAAGGTTTCTCCCAATTAGGTCCTCTCAATATTGGGGCAATTATTAATTTCTCTTTAATTTTTTCAAAAGCATGTTGACACTTTTCATCCCAAAGAAATTCACAGTCCTTAGTAAGCAAATTAAACATGGGAGCAGAAATTTTACTAAAATCCTTGATAAAGCATCTATAATACCCAACATGTCCTAAAAATGACTTGATATTTGTGGGGTTATAAGGAATAGGTAAGTCTAAAATAATTATGATTTTGTTTTGATCAACCTAATTCCTCTTTTTGAAATATGGTGTCCTAATACAATCCCTTCATCAACCATCATCAAAAAAATTTCATGGCTAAGAGACAACTGGTGTTGCTCACATCTTGTCAATACTCTATCCAAATTTTTCAAGGCATCCCCAAATGTATCTCCATGCACAGTAAATTCATCCATGGATACTTCTACATAGTCATTTGTTAGGTCTACAAAAATTGCTAATACAACTCTTTGAAAGGTTGTTAGAGCATTACATAGTCCAAATGGTAATACCCTGTAGGTAAAGGTACCCCATGGATATGTAAATATAGTTTTATCCTGGTCTTCAGTAGTAACTCTAATTTGATTATATCCACTAAAGCTATCCAAGAAGGAAAAGTATTGTTTACCTGAAAGGTTGTCTAAGACTTGATCTATGAATGGTAAGGGAAAATAATCTCTTAGTGTGCCTTTGTTCAGTTCCCTATAGTCAACACAAATTCTCTATTTTTCATTCTTTTTAGGGATAATTACAAGAGGAGACACCCACTAGCTATCTGAGATAGGGTAGATAAAACCTAATTGTAATAGTTTTTCAATTTCTTGTTTGACTATATCCCTTAAGGCTGGATGTATCCTTCTCTGAGGTTGCCTAACTAGTTTAATGTTTTCAATATAGATGTGATGAGTGCAGATACTTGGGTGTATTCCTTTCATATCTTTGTAATCCGAAGCAAAAGCTTTAGTATGATCTTTCAGAATATCAAACATTTTAGCTTCTTCATCATTCTTCAACTAGCTATTAATATTCAAAATTTTACCCGATTGAATCTCAACATGTTTCGTTCCAGTGTATGCTGAACTGATTTTTTGAAAGGGTTCCATTAAAGTATTTAGTGGACATGCATGTGGAAACAACATATGATATGTAGCAACATCTCCAAAAGTTCCTTAAGACATAATGTTGGACAAAGGACGGTAAGAATAATTATGATACTTATCTTATTGTAGTTCGAACTCCTCGTCACTTCTATTTTCCAGAAATTCTTCATCTCCTGATATATGTGAAGCTAAAGTTATAGATTCTTCCTCTCCCTAAGAGAAATCTCATTCCTCTAGAGAGAAATTATCTTCATTTGCAAGGAATTGTTGTTGGTGTGGTTCCGGAACTAATTGTGATGGTTCCGGAACAGATTCTGCAGGTTCTAGAACTAATTACTAGAGTTCTAGAACTAAGTTTGAAAGTTCTAGAACTAGGTGATAAAGCTTGTGACTATGTAATGGAGTTCTAAAAATAGCTTGGAATTTCCATAACTAAGCTATAATGAAACAAATGCTTTCAAAAACATGTTGACCACTTCATACTTCATTCTTCCACCTGATTATGACCTACTTTAGTACAAAATTGAATTTCCAAAACACTTTGTTAGGAATTACAGAGCTTTTAAATGTTAGAAAGATAATCAAGAAAAGATGTACAATTACATCCTAACTTATATCAGATCAAAAAAAAGTCACAAAATGCAGTCAAACTTAATAAAAAGAAGAGTAAGATGAGATCATTTATTGTACATTTAATGGGAATATTCTAGCCTCATCAGTTAGGGTTCTACAACTAGGGCACATGAGTAAAGGGATATTTTGGGAAGATAATCCACATATTTGTTCAGAGTGAGGAGGAGTTTTTAGTAACCCAACAAAGAGATGGCACCAAATACGGCAACCATTTAACCAAAGAAGGGAAAGGGCAAGGGGAAACAAACTGCCGCCACCATCTTCAATGACGAATGGTATGCGGAGATGCAATACTCAGATGGAGTGTTGCTTAGGAAGGAATGAGTATCCCATATAAGGAAGATGACAATGAGTGATTACAACCATCACACGAGAACCAAAAAGAAGGAGATGGGATTAGAATTGGTTTTCCTGACAAAAAAAAAGGACACCAGAAGGGATGTCAATCTATGATGATGAAGTGAAGGTAAAATTGGAGAAGGCTAGGTTACTGCAACTGTATGAGTTGGCATACTTTGATAAACCCAAGTGACTATACCAAAGGTTGATGTCATATGTGCATGAGGACCACTTCTACTTCGCAGGCTGAAGGATGCGCATAACCCCTTAACTAATCTCTAAGTTTAGTATCCTTACTTGTGAAGTGGGGCTGGTAGATGATGACTTGGAGGAAAAGGAATCCATTAAGGGGATAGTGTAGGCTTATGATTATAAGAAGGGATAGCGCTATTTTGATATCTCAAATATCTCTAACCTAGTGATGAGGATGGCCATGCACTTGGTATCCAAGATGAATGGACAAGAGAGGTGGACACAGATAAATAAAGCTTGGCTGAATGTGTGCCAAAATATTATAGAAGGAACCATCTATAACTTGTCCGCATTCATTACAGAAGAAATTATCAGTATCGCACATGAAGGAGAAAAGATCATGTTTGGAAATGTCCTCCTCACCATTGTCTTCTCAGAAATTGAAGTGCCCGATGGGTCAGATAAGTTTGTATGGGAATATCCAGATGAATGTATTTCCCCCATAAAGAGATTTGAAAAATACACTTGTGACACCATGACAACCACCCACAAGGAACGCCTGGAGAAATGGTAGAAGAGGATGCATGATGCATTCGAGCCTGAATGGAGGATACCCCCAACAATTTCCAGTGCTAGTGAAAAGAGAGGGTGAGTTCACTATTTACCAACACTTTTTCATTGGCAAATTCACATTGACATATGGGACAAAGAGCCCATGGTGTAAACTACCTTTCTCGTTCACCGTGCAATATTTCTAAGAAGGGGTCAATCGCTTCAAGGAGGCCAAAAGAATAAATATTGACCTCAATGAGGTGGAACAAGACCACCATAAACTGCGAAGGTAGCTGGTATACCCTAAGAAGTGTGCTTTTGTGGAGAATTATGTTTCCCATGAGGTGTGAATGATAAAACATGTGACGCTGCCAATTATTGGAAGGACTGCAACAAGGGTATACTTGCAGATTAGGCCCAAGTATGAGAATGGCACCTACTTGGAGAGTGATGTTTCCATTCTAGAAGACCCCACCAGGAGAAATAAGGATTCCCAAGGAAGAGGGAAAGAGAAGAGGTGCCAGAAAATAAGGTACCAAGTGTGCAAATAGCACAATATGTGGGTGCACAACAATCGGGCACGAAGCCTGGCACATATGCACAAAGGATAAATTCCCTTGTTAAGGAAAAGGAAAAATCACTGGAGGAAGAGGTGCCAGAGCAAGAAGAACCTCCTGCACAAGAAGAATCACTAAGGAAGGAGTCACCTACTGAAGAAGAAGAGAAGGAAGAGTCTCCTATATTGGAATCACCAGTTAAGAAGGGGAAGAAGGTAGCAAAGAAGGCGGACTCAGAAGAAATGGAGATCCTAGAGGCCTACAAAGGCAAGAAGGATGATGATGAGCATGAAGAGGCTTAGGAACATCCTGTCTATGAAGTGCATGACTCTGAGGATTAGGGAAATGAAAAAAAGGATGGAGAAGAGGAAAAGGGGAGAGTGAGGAAGTGAATACAAAGTATCAAAGGACCCCAAGCCTCACCAAGGAGCAAATAGAAGAGGCCGTGGAAAGAGAGGTAGTGGGCATAATAAAGGATCAGGTGGAGCAGGAAGTGGAGCACAACACTAATGAGGGAAATAGTATGGGAGCATGGTCGGAGATCCATCTTAGTAGTAAGCTTTCCAAAGGTAGCGCACACAGGAGGGACAAGTATGGTAGCGGCGTAGGAGCAGGGAATAAGTTAATTCAATGATCCACACTTCCAAAGTACCATGCCTACAGAAAACCTCCTTGCATGGTCTTCATTCGAAGAAGAATACACGTACCCACGAACAAGGAAGATGTTATCTTAGGCTTTTGAGTCCCATGTTGATGAGCTTGAGTTTGAGGTTAGCCAAGGAGCATTGATGAAGGTACCAGAGAACAAGGGAGTGAACCCCCTGGTAAACTCTCAACATCTATCCGATGAGAAAGTTTGCAACATGCTCAACAAGGTATCGGTTGAGATTGAGGTGAGACTCTTCAGAAGGAATAATGGGGTAAGGTTCCTCGAGGAAGAACTGGAGAAGAAAAAGGATGAGCTCATTGAAAAGAGAAAGGATCTAAAGTAGGAATATTTGATCAACGCACAATTAAGGAGTGAAATAAGGGAGGAGAAGGAGAAGGAGAAGGTACGCGAGGTGTACAAGAAGATTGAAATGATCACAGATGCCATCACTTTGAAACACCCAAACCTAGCACCACCTGAGAAGAAATGTGATTCAACCTTGTAATGCTTGGAAGAATTAACACACATCCTTACCATGGAGAAGCGTTCGCTCGCTCTAGAGTCAGCAGAAGAGGCATTTTCATGCTAGAAGGAGGAATAAAATTAGAAGATTGCGGATACAGTGACACAATATTCTGAGCTCCTTACCACTATACAGACCACCGTGCAGATGGATGAGGCCATGTATGATAACTGCATTGACAGAGACATGGTAACAAGCATACTAGTTGCTACACATGAGGCAGGCCTAAAGGAATACCAAGAGAATAATAAGGAGAACAGGGAAGAGTGGGATAAGATCCTATCTGAGGTTGAAAAGAATATGGAGGCAATCGAAACATTGTAACGTTTGATCAAGAACTAGCTTAAGGAGCTTTATCCTAAGATCACCCATAGAATGGACACGCTAAATGACCTTAGTAAGCAACTCGAAGGGATTGTAGATATGCTAAACGCTAAGGGTGGTGAACTAAGTTTTGAGGAGGTAAGTGCTCTAGTGGGTGACCTACTTCACTAGGCGTAGGGTGTAGTGGGTGCCTAGGAAAAGAGCGAGGCAACAATAAGGAAGGATTTTCCACTTTTATTGCAGCAGTAGCAAGATCTATGATTCTTTCATTTCTTTTATTCTTCATTCTTCCATTCCTTAAATCTTCATTAAAATTGTCCATATCCCACCATTCATTATTCTTTGAAGGAGAAATATGTTTCCAAGGATGGAGAACAAGCTTAGTGTGGGGTGATGTTGGGCCTCAAAATAGTAACTAATTGCTAGAGGGTGCATAGGACCAGTAGGAAGAAAGGCATACGGGGAGAAGCGCATAGGAAAAAGGTTTAAGAAGGGTTTTAGAGAAACCAGGACATGCACGAAAGGTAATACATAGGGCCTAAGGACTTAGCCATATCCAGTGTTCTGGAGGTACCTGAGGAAAAACGTGACCCAAATAGGCATGCCGAGTGGATAGGTTCCATCCTAGAATACTTGGTAGTCAAGGAAATAATATTCCACACATGGAATATTCCTAGGAAGACATCATTGCATAAAGTGGAGATCTCATATCAGAATGAGCATGCACCATTGAAATACCACATGGACACTTGGCATCTGATGTAATCCTAAAGAAAGGCATGATAGTGGGTGTTGGTGCTATAAAGAGTGATGCTTGGAAGAAAATAATACACACCAAGAGATAGACATTGAGGAAGACATATAGTAAGAGGAAAGAGAAAATCTATAGAAAACATTGGGAGGCCCTAGGAGTTGGGTTTCTTAGTAGATGACTGTAGGAATGTTATTATGTTTAAGGGATGGGTCTTCAAAAAAAATTTAATAATGAAGGCATAGCTAGGACCTCTCATATATGGGTTAGATCCTTGTCTTGATACATTTGGCCTGATATAACCCTTTTTGAATGTAATGTGGTTATTGAGATTATGATCAATATAAATATATGGCTCTGTTCAGAATATTTTGTTTAGGGGTATAAATCCTAATATTATTTCCTCATATTTTATGATAGATTTTTTATTTGTATTTCATGCCATGAAGTTTCTCTTGTTATTAAATGCTTGGATATAAGGATATGATAGCTCATGTTGTGCTTTTACATGGATATTCACTTCTCTGTAACTAATCCTCTGAAAATGGCAAGATCTTCTCATAGTGCTCACATAAAGGAGAGGCTTGGCACCTTTGTGTGCCTCATGTGAGCATTCAATGCTCGTTTGGTTATAGGCCAGTGCACATGGGGGTAGAAGTTAGTAGGTGGGTAGAAAAATGACTACAATTGGCCAATATTTAGAATTCAAGGGTCATCCTGAGTGTGAATGTTGATGTCTATGGTCAATTCATTCAGCATGGTTTGTGTCTTAGAAGGTAACAACTAGTGAATGTAAGAATCCTCTACACCTAGATAGGTGAGAATAGAATCATCATCCTGACATTGAACATCATTTATGGAAGGTGTGTTGTCATCGATCATGTAGGGATACAGGAAGGGAAGGGAAGAAGGAGCCTCGCCATCACATTGATATGTCAGAGGTCCCAAGGAAATAGTGTTTACAAAAAAAAAGTTAGGAGGGATGGATTTTTGATCCTTGGACTCTATGGGGGAAGCCGATGTAGTGGTTGAGTGAGGTGGGGAAGGTGTACTTTCCTCTATGAGGTCGATACTAACTTTCTTATAAGAAGGTTCCTTAGAAAATCTAAGATTGCTGCAGTCTTTTTGTTCTAAGTGGTGTAAGGTATGACTGTTTGATGAAATTTTTTTAAATACCAAAGCCAAATTCTTTTTGAGCACATCAATGAAGAAAAGTGTGGGTGAATTAGCGATTGGTAAGATATTGGAAACCATATGAGAATGAACGGGTTTGAGTGGGTGGTTTTGGAGTGTACAAAGAAGCGTCAATTCCCCCATATGTAAATTTGGTGTGAAGGTGGGGTGGACCATATGAAAATACCTCACCTACATGATGGTTTTAATGTCAGTGTTGATGGAGACTTTCGTACTCTTGAGGAGTAAGGAATGTGTTAATGTTGTATAGACGATACTCCCCTAAAGTAAGGTATTGAAAAATACCTACGAAAGGATCAGAAGTTGGTATTTGGTTAGTGGGAATGGAAGAATCACTAGATTTTGTAGACTAGGGTGCCCACAGGCACCCCTATCCTTCTCCAAGTGCCCCAGTCCATCCAAATCACTCATATCTACAGCTTTCCAGGATTTTGTCCGAGGGTCTTCCATCTCTATTGAGTGGGTATCCACTACGACATAGTCCAACAACCTCTATGAATCAACTAAGGCTCTTCTAACCCTATTTGCACATTAGGGTTTCATTATTTATTTCTTAGCTTGTTTAGGTATATTTCTGTTTTTATTTATTTACTGCAAGCTTTCATTAGATTAGGCTATTATTTTACATTTTAGCATAATCAACAAGCCAAATTAGGGTTGAATGAGAGTTTGAGTGTGTTTTCACCTAAAAAAAGGGTGAAAAGGGTGAAAAGGGAAAAGAGGATGAAGGAAGTGTGATTTTCACCAGATAATGCCAAGTGTTAGCTTGTGGTGCAGTGTGAGGGAGATGTAGGGTGCTGAAAATGGCTTTTGGGGGCTGTAATTTGGTCTTTTAAATGTCCAGGGAATGACTGGGAGAGAGGGGAGAAAAATTTTATTTCCCCTTTTATGTTGGGAAAATGTGAGAGGACATCACCAGATGAAAATTTTTCCATGGTTAATCCTCATGAGGAGGGGGGAAGTAGTTTGATCAAGATGCAAGTTTGTAGCTTCCTAGGGGTGAAATTAATGACTTGTGAGTTGCAGAGAGAGAGGAATTATGTGGGAGAAATTTTTTATGTACCCTATGTCCCTTTACACCTTGGGAAAAAGTGAAAAGGGACACACCAACCTCAAAAATGTGGCAAGGGTCTGCTGCTCATGGGAAGGGGATCTGGGTACTTGAAACATTTCATATGCACTTCCTAAAAACACAAGTTATTGTTTAAATGATGAAAATTATTCAATGGATGGGAGAGAAAAAAATTTCCACTCATGTCCCTTTTCACCTTGGTACAATTGAAATGGGACACACAAGATTATAAAGCGTGTTCAATCTTTTTTAGATTTTTGATGGCATCCTATCAACTCCGTTTTAGAACATCATAAGTGCTTTTTCTGCCCCGAGAGAATGGAATGGTTTTTTGGGGTCAAAAATTATATTATTTTGACTCCAAATAACCTATTGAGATCATCCCCACAAATTTTATGATCCAATTATTCTTGTAAATTTATTTTTAGGGTCTGTTTAACTTTTGGCTCGAAGGGGAGGCTGTAGAGTCTTGGATTATCATGGAAGATTTTGAAGTTTTGGAAAACATTGATGTGTCAATCATGTGGATGATTCCAATATATTTTCATTTGCTTTTTTTAGCCTCAAAATCCTCCCGAAACTTCCGAAATCATCTAAAAAATTCAACTTGCTCTATTGGAGTATGGCATTCCATGCACCCGCAATGATCCTATTTTACTTGTTTGATTTCAGTCATCAATTGGCTTCATATAATTTCACCAAACTACCTTGGATGAATTTAAAATTACTCTGCACAAATTCTATATTGGTTATTCCCTTGCAATCACCTTCCATAGGATATTCACCAGTTGTAAAATGGCCAAAAATGTCACTTTCTAGGCCTTCACGGATAGTAGTTCCGCTTTGGATCTCTGTAACTTCTTCAATAACCTTAGGAATATACCCCTACACATGAAACACACCCAAAAATAATGTCAACACATTCCTCATAGCCACAATGAGGATGACATTTTGCACAGTCTAGCTAGAGGAAAGGTTTACAGTGACCAGGAGAGGAAATTTTCAAGTGGGGGTTTGGTTGACATGGTCAAAATTTTCAATTTTTCATGTTATACATTTAATATGACAACATAACCTAATTTTATGGATTAATACAACTTTTATGTGATCAAATAGGTTGTTTATGTAAGAAAGAATGAGTGGGATATATCCAGGGATAAGATAATTTCTCAAATTGAGAAAGTGTGGACTAGTGTAATATTGTTGAACAATTTATGTTGTTACAAGACATGACTTTCCAAAATGATTGTCTACATTTCCCCCCCTTTAATTATGAAATTGAAGATTGTGTGCTTAAAGGAAAATTCAACTGAGTGTGTAGAAATACTATTTCTTTGCTTGAGGCACCTTGTGCTTGTGATGATACTTTGGCTTTATTTGGGTTGTGTTTTTTTCCAAGATGAGTACCTAAAGAGAAAAGTGTATTCAATTTCCATAGTATAGTAAATTAAAATTTAACATAAAATTATTGAACTTAGTGTGAAAATGGAAATATGTAAGTATAAAAGTAAAACAAAGGAATGAGTACACATGATATTTTTGTGCGAGAGGGGGAGAGAGAACTCCCACTACCATTACCATGGATATTCACTAAAATTTGTGTTGGAGCTAGTTGGAATGTCATGGGGGTGATCAATCCCCAAGTGGAATGTGCCAAGGAGAGTATAATGAAGTGAAAATGCACTTGGTGTGGTGAAGAGAACTATATAAATAGTGTTCTAGTTTCTCTGCATCCCTTCACTAAAATACGAGAAAGGGTAATTGAAGCCTATGAAGATAACACTCACCTCAACACTTCTCAATACCCACAGATAAGTAGCACTCTAGATGAACAAAAACCTAACTGATTTTAAAATGATGACACAATGTATCAGGGAAATTCTATCTCATACATACCCTTAGTACCACCATAATTGAATTTTAACATGCATCCTATCATTGAAACTGAGTAAAAAATCTTATAAATATCCTTGAGAAACTGTACCAACTAAGAAAATTATTAAACCTACCCTCGGGACAAAATTTTATGGAATGGGACATAATGTCCATACATTATGGTCCTTTATGCACATTTTAATCATGTATGTTTTCTGACTCAATTCTATTTATGAGCCATTTTTTAAACTTTGTAATGTCTGATTGTATTATATCATTGTGTTTCCTAGTTCTGTATTGTCCATTTTTAAATTGATCATTTGGTGATTTGTTTATCAAAAATTTACAATAATTTTTTCTTATGTTATTTATATGGATCATGTGTTTTTGTGAGATGTGGGAAGATGATTGGAATTTTCAGTGGTCAACAAACAACTTTTGTGGAACAAAATCCTTCTCAATGGGGAGCTGTGATCCAGAGATCAATGTAGTGGAAAAAGTTTTCCTAAATCTCCATGAATAATGATAGTATAGTAGAGGACTCCGAGAGATTTATGTCACCCATTTGAACGTGAAAAATGGACTTCATATGAGCAAGATAGCATCTGCAAAAATTCCTAGTTGAAGGAGAAAAAATGACAACATACCAATCAGGGTGCGACATGTGGCAATTCAAAAATGGTAAAAGGGTGTTTATTGATTTTCACCTCTTGTCTTTGATGCTCAAGTTCGGATAGGTGGGCCCTACTAGTTTCTAGATGGGGGGCCTTAGTCAGGGTCGATACACTCTTTTTGCATAGGGGTTCCTTTGCCTCTGTGACTTCACATTACCAGAGTCACAATTTTGCATAGAAGTGCATAGATTTCCAATGTATTGTGCATGTGGGATTATTCCCAATATATTATTGTAATTTACAATTACCATGTATTTTACCATGAAAAAAATTTACTATGTTTAAGTTCTGACTTTCCTCATTGAATTCGAAGCCAGCTCGACCACATCCCCCATTGACTAAGCCAACTCTTCAATGTATTGAGCTAACATGTTGAACTCAGTGGCCAACTGAAAAAACTCATCAGGCCAGTTAAATGGCACAACCTACTAGCTTACCATTATTAGCATCTACCACCCGTCGATATGCCAACCTTGACATCTAAGCAACAACCTTGCCCACATGGGAATTACAACTTAGAAAAAAGGGTGTAAGTGTGGCCATAACCACGAGAAAAAAGGGCATTCAAAACCTTTATTAAGGCTCAAAATAAATTTTCCTCCCAGAATGTGGGATTTTATCACAACTTGGTGAAAGCAAAGAGATGGAAGGTTGGGGTGGTTCTAACTACCAACCTACCATGAACCAAAATTATTTCTTGGTCGTTGCACCAAATTACCAACTCAAACCTATATATACACGAGTTGGGTTTTGTACAAGCTAATGGTTCAAACTGTGTATTCCTCATAACATGGCAGTTTCACCAAATAGAGTTTTTGAGCAACTTAGGAGCATTTTGGGACCTCAGTGTAAACTAGAAAGTTTTCTAGAATTACAAATCTCTTATGCTTCATGCCTCATTTTCTTGTTTTGGATTTTTTGTATTTTTTTTAAGGTCTGGAAGTCACTAGAAGATAGAGAACTGAAGGGAAGATATTTTGCAAGTGTTTTGGGAAATTTGAGGACAAACACTAAGCTTCACCAAAGTCCTTCAAGGGTATGAAGACAAAAAATGTAGTTTTTGTATCTATTAATTTTTATTGTAAGTATGATTGTACTTATAGTTAGAACATTTTTAATAGATTAGTTCAAATGAACCTGGGGACGTAAGAAATTTCTGAACCCCGTAAACAATATGGTGTCATATTTTCTTTTGATTTTTGATTGCTTTTCCACATTTAATCAGTCAAATTTAAATTCATACAAACATTTTTTATCAGTTTATAAGACTTTTAAAAACTTGATAAAATGGAAATCTGGATGGTTTGATCGAACAATGAATAATGTTGATTTTGGGAATCATTAAATTCAGTTCTGGATCAGTTTAAAATCAGTTTTAATTCATATTTTAATTAGATTTAGATTGCTTTAAATAAAAAAAGTTGATAAATTTAAAAGATATGTTGAAATAAGCAAAACAATAGGGGGTTTATCGTCATTTACAAATCATTTTCTAAATGATTACGAGCAAGTTGAATTTTTCAATAATTTTGAAGGAGATTAAGAAAACCATACACAACATGTGCAGTGTTACAATCAAGATCCTAAAAGATTAGGAGATAGGAATGGAATAAATTTTCAAGTAAGTATTGTTTTCATTGCGCATTCCTATGTTGTGTAAGATAAAATTAAGGGAAACTTGTGAAAATAGTGGGGAAGACAGTAAATTAATTTCTATAAGTATGAAATACAAGGTTATCTTCTAAAATATGAAGAGTTAGAAAAAGAGAATCCAAAACCTAGTGAGGCTAGTATAAGTAATGATGTATGTACTAATCAACTAGGAACATAATTCAATCCAAGAATGATCTTGAGTTATAATATTATGCAACGTCATCTAAGAAATCATTTGGATCCAAGGGGAAAGATGGTTCATTTATCTAATCCTTTTATAATTTTACAACCTTATGACGGGAATTTTGACCCCGAACATTACCTCCTAAGTTGTGATATGTGTTGGGGGAGAAAGAGGTTATAGATGAAAAAAAAAGTGTGAACTTAAATGAGTGTTACATGGAATATCTTCGGAGTTTATATATTCAATACAATTGAGTGTGTAATATTTTCAGGACCTACGCAATGCTTTAACCCAAGAATACCAAAAGGAAAAAATGTGTAGGAGAACTATTTAGGAATTGAAGGAGATAAAGAAAAATCTAGTAAAAATGGTCAAGGAATATGGCATGAGGTTATTTTATGTAATGAAAAAGGACAATTTTAATTTTGACAAATCAAGCAATGATGCTTGGTTTGTGTAAGGATTTTGCAATAAGATTCAATTTTTAATTGCACAAACAAATTTCAAATTAAATTTGAGGCCATTGAAGTGGGTTATCCAAGTGGAAAATATTGAGGATTATGGTGAATGCAGTACCTCTAACTATAAAACCAAAGTGAAATTGGATGTAGTAATGTGAAGATTGGAAGAACTACAAGAAGGAAAGAAACCTAGGCTCACCATATGGTGCACTGATTAAGAGATGAAGAACACCATAAGAATGATTGTAATAAGGAAAAATCAGGAGGACAAGGAGATTATTTTGATGTATGTAGGTTATAGTGCCATTCATTTTCCAATTACCACCTGCTACAATACTATGTTAGATAACCTCATAATATGGTGTTTACCTTCTATGATACTACTACCCACAAAGCTAAAGGCTAAAGGGATTGGATGGATTTGAAGGAGGAATCTATTAGGAATGTTTTCATATTACAAACTCAATTAGCCACCAAATTACATATAGTTATTGCATAGGTAGGGATGATAGCCTCCCCTTGACCAACTACGCAATGGGCTCCTTATTCACTGCAAAAAACCTTGCAATGGATATTGCAATCTCAACAATCTAGTCTAGTTTTGGCTCTTCCATATCCATAAAATAACATAATATGGGTAACCCCTTCACCACACCACTCACTGAAATAGATTATATTGGCACCAAAATCACCATATGAAATTTATCACAAAAAAACCCAAGGCTAGAATAACTTGGAGAGATACTATGGTGTACAACAATAAGGATACAATGGTGGTTACTGGTAAAGTATGACATGACCCATACCTCACAAATAAGGAGTAATGGTATATCCTTATAGAGATCCAAACCAAATTACACAAAATTGTTATTGAATCCTAATATAGAAGTATTCTACACATATTATAGGGTGTATGCACATCATAATATAGAAGACAGTCCCACACTGGAGAAGCAACGAAAAGAAAAGAACTAGGAAATGTTAAGATGATCAACACAGTGCCCAAATAAACTATTAGTCTACAAGTTTTTACTAGAATGTATAAGAAATAATAAGTCTTGGACCATGTGGAGATCCCTAAGGAGACCCAAATTTGGCATGCTTACAAAGATACCTAATTAGCCCCATGAAAATAAAATGTATTACTTAAAGAATCTAAATGATTACTCCATGTGATCTAGAATAGAGATGTAATTCATAAGATAAGGGGGAATTGAATCCTATATTTACATTTAGATGATGAGAATATTAAAATAAAAAGGAGTGGTTGAAACTTTATAATATCTCCTAAACATAGTAAATGTCCTACGTAATGAATAGATTTCACAAAACATGTCTAGTTTGTTCAGAACGACTAAAAAATCATGGAATGTGAATACTTGATTGAATATAATTCTAGGAGGTTATGAAATAAAATATACAGTATTCAAATTTGGAAGCACGGTAAACATGATGCTGAGATCCTCTTGGAAAGATATGAGATCACCTTCTCTATCATATAGCCTTGTTACTTTCATCCTTACAGAATATGGTAGAGTAGATCCAATTGGCCGATTGGAGGATGTCGAGATACATGTAGGAAACTTAATTTTGAAAGGGTATTTTGAAGTTATTGATATAATAACTAATGAAATGCATTACCTAATGTTAATCAGAAAGAAGTGGTCGTATGATGGAAACATGAAAATCAACATAGTAATCAACCATATGGAAGAACACCTTAATGAATATATTATTAGTATTCCAATGAATAAATATGAACATAAACCCTATACCATTCGTAAAGAACTAATGTATCCATGTGTGCATGATGTTTAAAGTTGGTTTAAGGTAGGACATCAAGAAAAGGATACAACTTCATAATACAGAACATAGGTAAAAATAAAGGATTTCACAAACAAGACAATATCAGTTGAAACACACACCAAGAATCCATTCTTAGATAAAGAATTGCAATATAATATTTAGTCTCTAACTAAATCATAAATATCACAACTATATGAGTTTTTGAGGCATGATCAAGATTATACTGACCCAAAAGGAGAAATTCATATTCCATGGGAAATCACATCTTTAGTTGATACAGATTTAGATGAAGGATTTAATCATTGAATGCACAAAGAGGATGAAGTAAGACCAATGAGAATGGTGCAGGTATAAAAAACAAAATCCACAATTTTCAGGACCTCTAATATAAATGCATTTTTGGTCGAATTACAAAAACATGTGCCTCAAGAATAAATGAGGATCAATGCACTGGACTATTCCCTAAAAGTAATAGTAGCCTCATGGTGGGTTGTACACAGGTCAAATAATCTTAAATCGATCAAATTAATAGGTATTATGTGGTCACGGTTCATATTAGATACTAAAATAACAAAGGATTGGCTATAGTATTACATAAAACAATGTCTAGAATTACACATTCAAGAATATATTAAGGATTGCATAGTATAGGAAATAAAACCAAAGTGGAGAGTGCACCTTTTTCTATAAAAATGATGTCATTTCTAAAATCTTGGTATTTTCATCAAGAAAAGAGGAGAGAAACATCTCATTAGGGTAGGTCTAATAGGAATTTATACAAACCTTTAATTTTGAAGATAGTAACCCCATGGTAGATACAACCCTTCAAAAAAATAAAACACTTTTATGTCATGTAACTATTAACTCAAAGGGAGGAGCTGAATTTCCAAACCCTAGACAAAGGAAGAAAAAGAATTGCGCAAATGACAAGTTTGGGACTGAAACAATGACTACGGAAAACTACAACATAAAAAAGTTTCATAGATTAGATTATAACAAGGAGAAAAAAGGAGAACCTGAGGATGGTGAAGATATCAAACTGGTTGGAATGTTTAAACAAAAATTTCTAGAACATATACCCATAGAGAAAGAAATGTGTGATAAAGAAGAACCTTTGCACAATTTAAATATATAAGAAAAATAAGGGACCATGCTGGTAGCAGACACCCACAATAAGGGAAAGAATAAGATATGTGGTAAATCAGTGTGCAAGAGAGAAGAATTCATTGTACTAGCAGGAACAATAAAGCTAGCTACTATAGGATATTATTAGATGGAAAAAAAGATGTCAGAAATATAACAATTGTTGAGTGATTTTGAAGATGTGTTTCCCACTAAATTCAGTGAAATATTTGGGGATTGGATCCATGAATCAAAGAAATGTGCATTGGATTAAAATAAGAAAATCTTATCAAGAAAATACCATATAGAGAAAATCCAAACATGAAAATGAAAATTAAGGTAGAATTGGACCATATGATAGAAGTGATTTTAATCTACTTGATAGAAAATATAGATTGGGTGATTCCGGTAGTCACTCAACCAAATAAAATGGTATAAATTAGAGTCTGTGGTGATTACAGATCCTTGAATGTTTCATTTCTCAATGATCCATTTCTTACGCCATTCACAAATGAAATCTTAGGAGTGGCAAGGGTTGAGGTATATTCTTTTATAGATGGATTCAATAGCTATCACCAAATTCTTATTGCATAAGAAGATCAAGCCAAACCACTTTCATAACCAAATGGGGTAGTTTTTCATGTAGGGTAATGTCCTTTGGAATAAAAAATGCACCCATAGTCTTCTCTAGATCCATTTTGTCATTATATTTAAAGACTTCATTCATGATTTCCTAAAATTATATTTGGGTGATTGGGAAGTTTTATCCCTACATAAAGAACACATATCCAAGATATAATTAATGTTAGAATGATGTAGAGCATTACACATTGCCTTAAATTTGAAGAGATATTTTTTCTTTACACCATCTGAAGTATTACATGGTCACATTGTATGCAAAGAAGGCATTTTAGTATATCAAGGAAAAATTACAGCTATAATTGGCCTCAAACCTATTACAATCCCTTTAGAATTCGATGTATTTCTAGGCCTGCACTAGGTATTACAAGGGTACATGCATGGAAATGGGGGGCCAAAATGGGGTAAAAAAGGGACACGTTTTTCCTAAAATCAGTAAAACCTGAACTTCATCTAATAATTTGGCATGCATATGCTCAAAAATTGAAAAAGTGATAAGAATGAGTATGGTAAATCTTAGAATCTAGTTTCTAAACTAATATTTTTTTTTTAAATGGTGGAGATTAAGAGGGTCAAATGTGGTGTGAACAAATTATGTCTATTTTTGTGTCAAAAATATAAGAACCTATTGTGTGTGCACCCCCTCAGTTTTTGAGTTATATAATTTATTTTAAAAATCCCTTCAGTAGAAATTTAGATAAAACCATGTACAAGGTCCCACTAATTTTTTATAATTTTTGGATGAATATATAATTTTTAATTAATTTTCAAAGTGCATGTTATCACCGAATCACAACACCCTTAGACTTGCACAACTGTGTGTGCTTGAGCTCACGGTGTGATGGGGTAACATGGGTGTTATCTCCAAGTTGTGGGACTTGCTACTTAAGATAGACCTCCAGAGAAAGTTGGTTCTTGCTCCTAGACTACCTGCCACAATCTACTTTAATGCAAGAAAAAATATCTTATCCTAATCTAACTTTCCAAGGGACCAGGGAGAGAGAGTGCATGAAAACAAAGCCTACACTAAAGAGGTAATACACCAGAATAGAAGGGAATGAGAATAGATTTCCAATGTGTGAAAAATGGAAGCAAACTACACACTAGAGAGGGTAATAACAGTTCTCCACATTCTAGCAACTTCATTCACAACAAGATTTCATACACACACAATGATAATGAATCCCTACAAGAGCATAAAATAGACACAATATATTCGCAATAAGATTGAAGAGGTAAGAAGAATGCAACCAAACACAACAGAAGATATATCCACAACTTGTATATATTATTTCATTGATATGCACAGTTCAATCTAGTATAAAGTAAAGGCATGGATCACCATGCAAGG
This sequence comes from Taxus chinensis, assembly GCA_019776745.2. Lineage (NCBI taxonomy): Eukaryota > Viridiplantae > Streptophyta > Pinopsida > Cupressales > Taxaceae > Taxus > Taxus chinensis. The sequence goes on along the minus strand of CM034150.1, from coordinate 177,862,410 downwards.
AGTCCACTACAAGGGCCTGTAACACATTGGCTTCACAAAATCAAAATGATAGATTTTTTCTTCTCAAAACTATCTCCCTCTTACATTGATCCAAACACTCTAATTTATAGAATTCTAAGAGGAGAGAGAGAGGGATGGATGTAAATCCCGAAATCTAACTTCCCACCACTTCTAAGATGCAATAAATGATACGGAATGGTGTTATGCTTCTTGAAAAAGGCTCCCCATGTTGTCCCTTAACTTGCAGCAGTGAAAGAATGATTTCCCATGCTCATTAATTGCACTCCCAACCACTAATAACATAACTATTCTGATCTTGGCCACATTTTCATAAACAATATCCATCATATATTCATCAAATTCTATATTTCTTTATCTCTGTGTATTGGTCTTGGAGCCATGATTCCAATGGTACCAATTTTGTGTGATTTTGTTGAGAAATGCAAAATTTGTGGCCTTCTGAGTGTGGGAAACTATTTTGAGTTTACCGGGGACATCTTACATTTTACAGGAATGACCTTTTAATTTTTTGGAGGCTGGATATGTTTATTTTCTTTTCACCCACCTACCCTCATTAAAAACAAGAGGATGTCATTCCCTTTCCAAAAAGTCAAATTTTGTGAAAATCAGAGCTTTGGGTCAAACGTTATGCACATTTGAACTTTGGGGGTTGGGTGTTCCACTTTCCCTTTGGATTATGGGTATTGTGGGTTTTTGGGGAAATCACGTCCCCATGGTATTTGGACCATGCATACCTCATTTCTCCATGTCACCAGACTCAAGCTCTTCTGTCCTTGCGCATCCGTCGTTGACTGAGCCAAGTGGGCCGTTGACCGCTGACTTCTCCGCACCACTCGCCTACGGGTATTTTGGCTATTTCGGGTCCGCGTGTCCTGGTTTTCCTGGACATTTTTCTCCACTTTTACAACATTGAACTAGTTGTGACCAAATCATATTTTTGGGCATTTTGGATACTTTTTTCCAAGCTGTCTCATCGACCTCATGAGAGATTTTTATCCACTTTTGCCACATTTTGTTACTCCTTCATTGATTGGTGACTTCGGCTATGCAGGGAACTGGTGTCCCAACTGAACTCGTGTGGCCTAGGAAATCGAGAGCTGACTTAGCTACAATACACTACCTCTTTCACAAATCAGACCTAAACTAGGTATGACAAACCCCAGTACAATCTGCATTGGTTCCATCAGCACCCCCCAGACCTGATTTGCACTAAAATAGGCCCTTGACTTCATTTTTTCAAATTTTTAGTAACTCCTTGGATTATTCTTTGGATAGGGAAGTTAGAGAAAAGAAAAGGGATCCCTCAAACCCTGATTTTGGGCCTCAAACCATTTTTGTTTGCTCAAGCCTGAATAAATTGTGCAAGTTATCAAAATTACCTTAGGGGTGAATTTTGGATAACAGTGCACATCTTGGAAATGAAAAATTTGTGTGTACACCCCTATAACTTTGAGAGAAAAAATATTTTTTTAGTGTGTGAAGAATGGAGTTTTGAAGAGATGTTTTTTTTTAATTTTGTTGAAAAAATCATAAATTGTGTACAAAAATGTATGCATACATTTTGACAAGAAAAGAAGGCACTAGTAAAAGAAATTAAGGATGAAAGCCTTAAACTAATCGGATTTTAGAAAGAAGCATATCGTCACCAAGATAAAACCAAGCTTGACATCGTAGTATAATTTTTTTGGAATATTACATTATAACACATTTAATATCAGGGTGTACACGTGAGATTTTGATGTTTTCTTGCAAAACACGAATCCATTCATGGATTGCATAGTCCAAGGAAAATCCAACCCTGTGGGTTAGGATTTTCAAACTCACGGAAGTTGTAATGAGAGAACGTTATAACGCGAGCACCTTATAACGTGAGCACTTTATAAGGAACTTGCATTCCTATTTGTTATGTGGTATTTGTGTTTATGGGAGGGATATATTTACTAAAATAAAAGTATAAGTTTTTCTTTTATTAATCTTTATACTTTATTATTTCTTATTATTTATTAATAAACTATGAATATTAATAAAATAAAAAATCATAATTTAAATTTATTTATATAAGAAGTTAGGGTCACTCTGCACCTTATGGAACTAGTCTCACAGCTCCATCTATCATGGTTTAGAAGATGGTTTTTCATATTCTAACATAGTCAGTACATAGGTATTTTTCAGGATTTCAGCATTCAACCTAAATCTTTTAGGGTTTAAATTATACAATCGATGTCTATTTTGGGAAATAATATAGTCATTGTTTAGGTTTTGGGGCCTTTTGGATTGGTTATTGACATTTTTAGGAGTGTTAAATGTGTCAAAATTAGAATTTACAAACCTCACAACTCCCAAAGATAGTGACAATTGATCGAATATATGGACTCATGAATTTTCCCATGAGCATGGAGTTGAATCCCTAATTTTGTCTTAGAATATGGTAAAATCATATTATGGATGAGTACCTACTTTACAAGCTTAGGGAATGCATCTTTCGCTTCCTCGTCAATGGTGCATCCTTCCTCTGGCCAACCTGCCTCAGTACCACTCTCAACCTGGATCAAAAGAAATTGTTAACAATGTTTTTTTAAGTTTATTTCAATGTGCAGGGATGATTGGATATAATGATTGATGAGTTCAATGTGACTTGATGGAAGATAACTTCCTTTAGAGGCCTAAAAAGGCCATTCTGAGCTAATCAAACACCCTCTGGGAGAGTTCAAGAAATATATTAAGTATCTGGAGGTGATGTCAGAGAATATTGGAAGTGTTGGAGGATATTTAGGAATATTTTTAGGTCTTAGGGTTTAGGGTTTAGGTTTTAGGGCTCATGGTTTAGGGTTTAGGGTTTAGGGTTTAGGGCTCATGGTTTCTAGTGTAGGGTTTAGGGTTTAGGGTGATAAAAATAGGGTTTAAGGTTTAGGCCTCAGGGATCAAGGTTTAGGTCTCATTGTTTATAGTTAAGGGTTTAGGGTTTAGGGTGTACAATTTAGAGTTTAGGGTTTAGAGTGTATAATTTAGGGTTAAGGGTTTAAGGTTTATGGCTCATGGTTTATGGTTTAGGGCTTATGGTTTATGTTTTATGGTTTATGGCTTGGATTTTAGGGTTTAGGCTTTAGGATTTAGACTTTAAGGCTCGGGGTTTAAGGTTTATGGTTTAGGTTTTAGGATTTAAGGTTTAGGGTTTAGGGCTTAGGGTTTAATGTTTAAGGGTCAAGTTTAGGGAAAAGGGAAAAGGGTTTAGATTTTAGGGTTTAAGGTTCAAGGTTTAGGGTCTATGGCCTAGGATTTAAGGCTTAAGGTTTAGGGTTGATGGCTTAGGGTTTAAGTTTTAAGGTTTACGGTTTAGGGTTTATGGCTTATGGTTTATGGTTTATGGCTTAGGATTTAGGTTTTAGGGTTTAGGTTTTAGGTTTTAAGGCTCAGGGTGTATGGTTTAGGGTATAGGGCTCAGAGTTTAGGGTTCAGGGTTTAGCGTTTAGGGATCAGGGTTTAGGGTTTATTGTTTAGGGTTTAGGGTTGAGGGATCAATTTTGATGGTTAAGGGTTTAGGGTTTGGGCTTAGCAATTTGGGCTTAGGGTTCAAGGCTTAGGGTGTAGGGTTTGGGGTTTAAGGTTTAGGGTTTAGGTTTTAGGGCTTAGTGTTTAGGTGTTAGGGTTTAGGGTTGACAGTTGAAGGTTAAGGGTTTAGGGTTTAGGGTTTACAATTTAGGGCTTATGGTTTAGGGTTTAGGGTTGACGGTTTTTGGTTTATGGTTTAGCACTCACAGTTTAGGGTTTAGGGCTTATGGATTATGTTTTAGGGATTAGGGTTCCAGGTAGTAAAAATAAGGTTTAGGCCTTAGGATTTAGGGTTTATAGTTTAGGGTTAATGGTTTAGGGTTAAGGGTTTATGGTTTATGGTTAAGGGTTTAGGGTTTAGGGTGTAAAATTTAGGGTTACGGTGTTTAGGGTTGAGTGTTGAGGGTTGAGGGTTTACATTTTATGATTTAGGGCTCAGGGTTTGGGGTTTACGGTTTAGGGTTAAGGGTTTAGAATTTAGGATTTAGGATTTAGGGCTCATGGTTTAGAGTTTAGGGCTCAGGGTTTAAGGTTTAGGGTTTAGGGTTTAGGTTTGATGGATTAGGTCTTAAGGTTTAAGTTTCAGGGTTTAGGTTTTGGGGTTTAGGGTTTAGGGTTTAGGGGTTAGGGTTTAGGTATTAGGATTTAAGGCTTAGGGTTTAGGGGTTAAGGTTTAGGCTTACCCATTCACTCATTGTAATGTTTTGTGTCTTACCCAATCTTATTAGTGTGGATAGAGAGTATTCAACTAAAAGGGGTTCATCTACTTCATAGCCAAAACATTCAAAGGCAGTAATCACAATTTGATGCCATTCATCTAATAGTATTTTGAAGGAGGTAAATGTCAGGTATCCAAGAATAATTGGGTACAAATAAATGTTACCCAATACAGCTATCTTATTTTTCCCATCACATGGGAAATATTTCACTCATTTTAATGTTCTGTGTCTTACCCATTCTTATTAGTATTGATAACAAGTATTCAACTGAAAATCGTTCATCTACTTCATAGGAAGAACATTCAAAGAGAGTCATCACAATTTGATGTCTTTCATCTATTGATATTTTGAAGGAGGGAAATTCCAAATATCTAAGAAAAATTTGGTACAAAGAAATGTTTTTGATGCTCTTTTTAATAATTATTTCAATTGCAAGATTTTGATAACGAAGGTTTCATTTAAAGAATAGAGCTTGAGATGTCTAGTGCTTGTGTAAGATGACAATTTGAGAGTATTTATGAGGTTCATTTGTATTTTCTAAGATACATTACTATAATGTTTGAAAATATTTCTCCAGATGCAACGACATCTTAATTCAGACACTCAATGATTCGTGAATGTCTAATCCTGCCACAGACCCCAGTAGTCCTCGATCCTTAGATATAGGGATACATCATTATTTGGCTTCCATTTATAACAATAGATGTATTTGTAAATTCATGTTACGACCTCTAAATTTGTATGCATTTCAAGTTGTTTGGAAATCACATCACACCCTTCACTAGGATTGATGACTACCCCTATCTTTTTTAAGGCACTTTTGAAAGCATCCATGGGTTTATCATAGAAGGAATTATCAATAAATGGAAGGTCACTAAGTCATAAGCCAACTAACTCCCATTCAGAACTAAACAAGAAATATTTACTAGGAAATTGATAACCCCTTTTTGTTTTTAGCCATTCCCCTATTTTATGCTTATTTTAAACACTTCAGGAATTTCTGTCAAATTTTCTATCCATTCTAGTAGCAGAAGAGATTTATATTTCTCCAGAGGAGAGGATACTACAGGAAATTTGGTTATGATCCTACACCTCCGTGTTGGTATATTCTCTATGTTTTTTCCATTTCCTTTGAGATTAATTTTTGTGTTGCGATGGTTATTTTTTCCAGCTTCCAATGGGTCATCCTCTTGCAAATACCATACATGGAAATATGAGAAATGTGAAATTTGTTTCAAGTGTGAAGAAATTGACATTCAAGAGTGCAAGTATATGTGGGGAGAAACAGGTTTGGAAGAGATGTGTAATATGCATTGCAAGGCACAAGGTAGATGTCATATCCATTTAGTTACTTTTCCCACCTCTCATAAACAAGGTAGTTATACAAGCAGACTCAATGATGGTTCTAGGCACAAGACTAAGAAATATGGACCTAATATTGACATTTTTAAAAGATGAACTCAGTCATGAGACCTACTGGAAATATATGAGGTTTGTCAATCCTTGTAGTGCAGAAGATCAAGAGAAGTTTTCACTTTATAATGACTATTGTACACTAGAGGGATTTTAAAGAATTTTCAGGTTTCCTTTTGGTTGTCATGCCCTCCTAGTTGAGTCATTAATAAAACTAAAGTTTGTTTGATTCAAAATAAAGAATGAGTTAGTGAGAGTGTGAGAGGAAAAGAGAGTGAGAGTGAGAGTGGGATTGTTTAGGGCCTAGTGTTTAGGGTTTAGGTTTTTTTGGTTCATGGTGGTAAAAATATGGATTAGGGTTTAGGGATCAGGGCTCATGGTTTAGGGCTTATGGTTTAGAGTTAGGGCTTTAGGGTTTATAGTTTAGGGTTTAGATTTTAGGGTTTAGGGTGTATGGTTTAGGGTTTAGGGTTTAGGGGTTTAGGGTTTATGGCTTAGGGTTTAGGGTTTAGAGTTTGGTATTTAGGGTTTAGGGTTTAGGTTTTAGGTTTTAAGGCTCAAGGTTTAGGGTTTAGGGTATAGGGCTCATGGTTTCGGGTTTAGGGTTTAGGGCTCAAGGCTTGGGATTTAGGGCTCAGGGTTTAGGGTTTAGATTTTAGGGTTTAGGGTTTATATTTTAGGGTTTAGGGTTTAGGGTTTAGGTTTCAGGGTTTAGGGCTCAGGTTTAGGGTTTAGGGTTTAGGGTTTATAGTTTATGGTTTAGGGTTTATGTTTTATGGTTTATGGTTTAGGTCTTAGGGATCATGGTTAATAATTTAGGGTTTGGGGTTTAGGGATTAGGTTTTTAGGTTTAGGGTTTATGGTTTAGGGCTCAATGTTTAGGGTTTATGGTTTAGGATTTAGGGTTTAGGGGTTAGGGTTTAGGGTTTAGCATTCAAGGTGGTAAAAATAGGGTTTAGGATTCAAGGTTTAGGTTTTGGGGTTTAAGGTTCAGGTTTTAGGTTTCAGGGCTTAGGGCTTAGGGTTTAGGGTTTAGGGTTTAGGGTTGAATCTTGAAAATTTGTAGATATGATGCTAAGGAGGTCTATTAGGAGATTCAAAGGAAAATTGGAAGGTTCATTAGGTGCATGTTGAGGTGTGAGTGACATTCTAGGGGAGAAACAACAAATACAAACCTAGACCTAATTGTTAGCTCAATTTAATGAAGGAAGTGGTATTTATCTTTGGATTTCAAACCTAAAACTCTTAATGCAACTAGAAACCCTTAATGGGTACTCTAAAATTCCCTCAACTTGTTTAGCATGTGTTTAAATCTAAAGATACAATCAACATAAGACCCAGGCAGGGCTAGAAAGTGGGAAGGCAGTCTAAGAAATTAGATAGTGAATGGAGCAACTAATGGAAGGTTATGTTAAACAAACTTGTCATACCTCCTTGAGATTGAGAAGGGTGTTTAGGGATTTTTTTATCTTGCATGAATAGTTTACATGGTAGACAAACCAAAAAGTGACCACTGAACCTTGCTCTTGTGTAATGCAAGGGCAATTTTAGTAAAGGAAAGTGAGAGGAGTCTTTGGATAAATGTTGAGAAAATAGATGAGTGAAATAGGTGGTTTAGTTTTCTGAGAACATGATGGAATGATAAGACTATCTCAAAAGAGAGGAATAGATTCAAAGGTGCCTAGATTTGAAGCTTCTTAGTTGAGGAAACAAACCCAATTGAACTAGTCAAGGCAGAGTTGGACCAAAATAGAGCACTAGAGGAAATTATTGGAATAGGGATAAGATTGAGAGAATGAAGGAAGCCTTGAGGAGGACTATAATAGAGCACTAGAAGAAATTATTGGGATAGGGATAAGACTGAGAGAATGAAGGAAGCCTTGAGGAATACCTCGTGATTTTTCTAATTACACCCATTGTCCTCATGAAGACCATTCCCTTGATTATTTGAATCGATAAAAACTTACATATGTGATTTTATTTATTATGTGTTATAAGGAATTGCATGAGTCCATACATTCGAGCAATTGTTGCTACCTTTGGGAGTTGCGAGATTTATAAAATATAGTTTTGACACATCTAAAACTCCTACAAATGTCAATAACCAATCAAGAAGACCCCAAAACCTAAATAATGACTATATTATTTCACAAAATAGATATCGATTGTATAATTTAAACCCTAAAATCTTTAGGTTGAATGTTGAATCCTGAAAAATACCTATGTACTAACCAGATTAGAATTTGAAAAACTATCTTCTAAACCGTGACAAATGGAGCTGTGAAACTAGTTCCATAAGGTGTGGAGTGACCCTAACTTCTTATATTTACTAAAATAAATTTAAGAAATAATAAAGTATAAAGATTAATAAAAGAATATCTTATACTTAAACCATTTATTTTAGTAAATATATCCCTCCCATAAGCATATATACCACATAACAATTAGGAATGCGAGCACGTTATAACGTGCTCGTGTTTAAAGATTGGTAACTACCGAACCTGATAATTCAAAATGCACTCACACTTTCTCAAAACGTGCTTGCGTTTCACTTAAAATCGTATTTGTGTCCACTTTTTGGCCTTCCATCTTTGTGTACTTACCCACAAGAAATTTATTAGGGGATATGTTAATATTATGCAACCTATAGAGCAACCATTGTTAAAAGGAAAAAAAATTGAATGGACAATGGAATGAAAAATTCATTCACACAATTAAAGCAAAATTTGGTCAATGGGCCAATACTATTTTTTCCATATTATACAAATATTTTTCATGTGTATGTTGATGTGTTGAGAAACACAATTGGATAAATCCTAGGGCAGCCAAGATAAGAAATAATCGATCACCCCATTCATTTTACGAGTAGGAAATTATTTCCAAGAGAGAAAAACTACATGACCACTGAAAGAGAGGCTCTAGCCAAGACTTTTGCAGTTCAAAATTTATGACAATACCTATTAGTAGTTGAATCTTAGTTCTTTATAGATCCTCAAGTATTGTGATACCTTGTGAATAAGTCATTATTAGGAGGAATAATATAAGTATGGCTTCAATTTTATTCTAGGAATACAAGTTTAAAATAAATGTGAAGCCCAAAAAAGAAAATGTGAGACCAAATTACCTCAGTTGTATAAATATAGGGGAAGAACCAGAGAAATTAGATGAGCATGCTCCAAACGTGTATTTAGTTTGGGTCATTGCAATATGCTAGAACAACTGGAAGATATTGTGCACTGTATTTAACACAATATCCTACTAAATCATTACACAAAAAGAGAGAGAAATCATTTGGTTACTAAAGCCTTACCTTACACCATTATAAATGGATTCTTGTATAAACTAGGGAAGCATAAGGTATTGCAAAGATTCACATTAGAGCATGAAAGAGAGTCAATATTGTGAGAAGTGTAAGAAGGAATAACAGGAGGACATTTTACATAAGAATTGAGTATGAAGAAAAATTCATAAAGTGGAATCTGGTGGTCAAATATATTTCAAGATGCCCATCACATTATGATATATGTCAAAGAGTGGGGAAACCCTATCAAATGATTGAAATGCCTCTTTACCTAGTTTTATCCACGTAGCCATTTGAGTAATGGGGGATAAATTTAATTGGTCTAACTTATCCACCATAAAAAGTTCTATAGACAAATATATCATTACAATAACATAATATTTCTCGAAATTGGTGGAAGCCACAACTACAAAAAATTACACAGTAAGGGACACAACAAAATTCCTATATGAAAATATCATAACTAGATATGAGTGCTCGCAAAATATAGTTAGTGACAAAGGAATGTACTTCTTGAATAATACCATCAAAATCCTCATAGAATAATGTATGATTGCGCAACACAAAAATATAACATATTATCCACAAGCGAATGAAAAATCAGAGGCTATGAACAAGGTGTTGGAAAAAATATTAACACAAGTTTACAGTGTGCAAAGAGATGATTGGGAAGATAAAATACCAGTAGTACTCTGGGCATACAAATCAAACTATAACAAAATTATAGAGCTGACACCATTCGAACTGGTCTATAGAATCAAATTAATTATTTTGATGGAATATATTATACCAAGTATTCACATCGTAATAGTTACATCGTTAGGAGATAAAGATTCCATGGAAAATAGGTTTTTGGATTATACAAAGATGGAGGAATACAGGGCAATTACGTAATGCAACTAGAAGGTGCATAAAAAAATTTAGAAAGCATGACATGATCATAATTTACATAAAAGGAACTTCAAATAAAGAAAAAAATTGGTGTATGAAAACATGTTTAAAATGCACCTAGGTAAATTACGCATAAGGTGGAAAGGCCATTACATTATTCATCACATCACGAAATAGGGAACAATTGTGTTACATGAATTATAGGGAAATGTATTACCAGGAAGGATCAATGAGTGTGCATTGAAATACCCAATGAATAATTGTGTAACGTCGTGAAAGTGACAATAAGTTTCTTTCGCACATCAATTATAATAGGAAGTTTCAAAGAAGTTATAGTGTGGTAGTTAGAAGTTTTGTGTAGTTAATCAGTTAGTGTTCGAGTGTGTGTAAAGAGAAAGTTTGAAAGATCATTTACAATCATTCGCAAAAGGAAAACATGGGAATTAAAATAAAATAAACATGGTAGAAATCAAATAAGTATAGGAATCCTACACAAGAAACAAGAAAGAAAATAAAACAAAAAGAAAAATTAACAATCTGAAATATTGAAAGAGATACTACTTCAAATATTGGTACGACCGGTGTATTAAACTCCTTGATTGTGTGGGAGAAATATTTAAAGTAAATATGGCACCACATAAAACCAAATATTCAATAAAAAAAAATTAAGGGAGTATATCAAGAGGTAAACGACTCAAAAATGGACACATTGCATTCAAAAACAAGTATAAGAAACAGATCAAGTCTATAACAAATCTAACAAGGGTGAGAAGACAAAAATTAGGAATGGATAGAAGCGGAGAAAGAAATGAATAAAAAGTGTGGCAAGGTTCAAAACCAAATTTATGTGATGAAAACTGTAGGATAATAATGGAGGATCCATTTAACCGACCCATTAAACCTATAGTTTAAGGCATGATGAAGGAACAAGGCATCACATTCCTCTCACTCAATGAATTAGAGAAGGGTGACATGGGTATTTTTTCAATGCTCAAAACAAAATTTAAGTGATCCACTACACCATGAGGTGGTAGAAAAATAAAATGAAATTGGCGGTGTGCAGAGGCCACTAATTCAACCTACAGACACAAGGGAAAATAATGACAAAAGACCTAGTGTGAGGAATAGTGGCACATTGGTTTGTAATATTTCCCTTCATGGGAGACCACTCTGAACTCATGTAGACTATCGTGAGTTAGTACCATAATGACATAATTTGATTTTCACCATAAGATGAAATCCCCATCAATGTAGCCACATACACTCAAGCCACTGGACTGCTAAATCAAGGTTTGTAAATACTCTCATACAAAAGCACGAGACCACATGTCAAACTAGTAATTACGGTTGTTTATGGTCCCTTACAAAAAGGAAGAGTAATTCTATTAGGGGCCATTGTTTCGCACGGAATGGTTTCAGCTCTGCAGAATAGACTTGCTTCTATCCTATCATTCCTTTGAGAAACAGATAAGGGTTAGGGCTAGGAGGAATACCTGTTGAATGTTGAGATGGTGTGCGCGTACCGTAGAGAAAGATCAGATCGACTGCGAAGAACTCCTTTTTGTCTTGGAAGGACTACCTGCAAGTAAGAATACAAGACCACCAGATTTTAATTAGACAATAAATGAGGGAGCTGCCTTAGGCCCAGGAAATATAAAACTTCCTTTCGAAGGTGGTCAGTTCCCCTTTTAATACGATTTAACACAAATGATAACAAAGAAAGCTATTGCAAAATCACGATTTAGGTATCTCGCTACAAAGCAATAGAAACTAAATTATCAATAATAAAGCGTCACGTTGTTTGTTTGGTTACTGGTCGTTGATACATTCAGGTTGAGTTATAGGGATAAACCAGACTGGATCTGAGGTTGTTAGGTGGCGAATAGGCGAGAAAAGGGTTTTGGGGTATAAGTCACAGTGACCGACGCCGGTCACTGGTAACCGACCGCGGTTAGAGAACTGCTGCCGGTAGGGGATAAACGATACCGGTAGGGTCAGCAATCTAAGTGCTTCTGGATAGAGGTGGGTTGCAAGGTGATTATGGGGTTATTAAGATTGGTGGATGGCTGAGGGGAATGATGGGAGGATAGGGAAGACTCAGAGTGTGGTAAAATGGCCTTCTGGGAAATATCAGGATGTATGGGTGAAGGTTAAGTGTAGTATGTTGCTGGTGGTAGATCTAGGAATAAACTTATGATTACTATTAATCAACAGTTCAAGAAAATGGTGCTTAGAAACATATATAAAACACTACTCACTAGTCCCTGATGCAGATGCAGGTTTCAGGACTGTGATGATGAAGACAGGACCCAAGTTGGATGATCTAACAATCCAAGATGAGTTATCTCCTCTTCTGCTGCTCGGATGAGTGTTACTGGGCCTTGGTTATTCAGTTGCAGTCTTGGGCTTGATGTTCTTCTCTGCAAACTCTTCCTATTTCTTCACTTGTCTCTGCTCAGCCAAGCAAATCCGGATCCTTTTGATGATTTCTCTTTCTTCTCTTTGATCAAATGAAAATCCGATCCTTTGTTTTTGGTTGGAAGTGGTATCGGTCAGGTCAAAGCGGGCTATTTTTGGTAAAATAGCCAGCTTTCCCTCCTTTTCTTCCGAGGGATTGGTAGCGGGCTTGGTCAAGTCATTATGAAGTTGGTTTTTGGTGCGGGTAAGGAGTAATTAGTCATAGGTGTGAAATGTGGACCAAGTTATAGGTCTTAATTAGGTTAGTTTAGGGTTAAGACTAGGTCATGATGAGGTGGCAAAATGAGGTGGCAGGTAAGGCGATGTGGATTTATTAATTATAAGGTAATTGATAAATAATTGTGTAAGGTTTAGGTGATGAGGTTAGGTTGCGAAGTGAGATACGGGGAACAGGGTGTCGTAAGACACAAATTTGGTGTCTACAGCCATCACAAATTAATTAGTTCAGATCCTAGCTGAAATTGTAGTTGAGTGGTACTAGAAAGATACGCAAAGTAGTAAGAAAGTAGTTTTGGGTGTAGTGGATATAATCACACAAATGTGGGAGGATGGTGTCGAGTTTAATTGGGTCGAATTTATCACAAATGAAGACAATCAAAATGTGTAGAGATTAATGCATGCAATATAAAAGGTATTTATGTACCAATGGCCCATAATAATTCTATACTTCACATATTGGCATGTTCCCTGATGACATCATCAAAGTTGCTAAGGCATACTATCCACACGAGAAATTTATGCAATACATTCCAGTAAATCTATACGCTACATATGAAGATAATTAAGCTTTAGGTAACTAGTTTCTCCATATAAGGTAGACACTTAGCATAAATCCTTAGATACAAAAGGGAGTGTGGACTTACACATATCCATATGCTGAAATCATATTATTACATAATGGGGTCATATTGCAATCATAATTTGCAAAGGAAAAAGACCCAAATCCACAACCATTATTCATCACAATGGATATAACAAAGGAAGAGTTGAGTAGACAACATAGAATGATTGCAATACTCATTCGACCATTGTGAATACAAAAGCCATACCAACCAATTGTTGTAGGTTTACATCCTGGAGTGGTTATGCTATTTTAGGATACAATGCAACCCTTAATGCAACAAGTATCGCAATAAATAAAAAGATAAAAAAGGCAAGTAACATGGCATTGCACAATCACACAGATCCTCACCAAGGGTTGACATAGATCCAATATCATCCAACTGGTTCGCCAAGATGGATTTTGAATATATGAAGATGTATAGGGAAAAAAATCGTGCAACAACAATCGTAGAGATAAGAACCAGATGCATCTCCCAGATGAATGAGAATGGTAGACTCGGAAGGCAATAACAATGGAGAAAACTGCAAGCTAAAATATTAAAGAAAATGACAAAATTCAAATCCCACCCATGCCTAAATTTTTTATGGTCATATTAGGGCGTGAAAATGTTACATAGGAGAAACTCATCCAAAACAAAAATCAAGGACTTGAGAAACAAGAACTGAATGTGTCAACATTGGAAGAAGAAATTCCAATCTTGTCGTAAAAGAACAGAAGGATTGAGGTAACTCTATTCAAATCAGTGTAATTAAAAATAAGATAAGAAAGTGCACTCCCGGGTTGGGAAGTTCATATATGCAAATGGGATTCAATAATGTATGACGAAATGCAAGAACCACAACTTTCAACACACAAATAAGTGGAGAAAGTTCTAGATGAGAGAGAGAGAGTAAAGAGCACAAAAGAGACAAAATAACAAGGCACACATAAAAATCAAACTCACACCAAGTACACCTTTCCCTCCTCCATCCCCACAAGACATAAGTACTCCTTCAGAAATAGGCACAAGGGACAAAAATCTTGCGTAACCAATACAAGTAGATACAGACCCTATAATCACCAGTGTGTAACTAGTTACAGAAGGAATTAGATAAACCACACAACCAAATGGCACAAAAAAGTTGTAGCCACATGAGAAAGCACATAAAAATAAGGAACATGAGTAATCATAGCTAAAGTAGATAGAATTGCACAACAAGAAACAAATGCGTAATTTTGAAGAGAAAAAGTTACAAAATCACAAAAGGATAAGGAAGAGAAGAAGCATAAGGATCAGGAAGAGTATTAAGAAAACATAGAAATGGAGTAGGCCAAGGCATGGGAGGCCATCAAAGAAATAAATATACAAGAAGAATAGGATAAGAGGAAACAATAAGAGAACCAAAAATCATAACTCAAAGAAAAGGTCAAGAAGAAAGTAGAGGAGAATGAAAGCTAAGAAGAAGATAGTGAAAAGAGAGAGGAATAGAAAAGAATTCAAGAAGAGGAAGATAATAGGAAATAAGAGAAGAATAGAGAATTACAAAAATCTAAAGCAATCGAATAAGAGAAAGCCAAAAAGGCTAAGGAGACATAACAAACTATGGAGGCCAGTGTGAAAGCAAAAGAAAAATATTATAAAGTCACAAAGAAGAGAAAAGACAATATTCAAACCACCACAAATCTTGTGGCACAAATAAAAACTTCTCAATAAAAAATACAAACAATACAAATGACCACATAAGTAGGAACATCCACCATGGAGCAGCTACCAAGAGACGAAATTGAAGAAGGGGATACACAAACATTTTGGTGGGAAACATAGTCAATTACACTAAAATAAAGATGTAATTGAGTCCTACCTTCATCCTATATTTGTATGCTATTTACCCTATTCACCCAGACAATTTTGTAAGCTACAACTTCGCAGACTACAGTTAGCACAGTCGAGGTTGATTTGGATCAGTTACCGCTGCAAACACAAATTGAAGGAATGCACTCACTACAAGGAAAAATTATGGAAACTACACTAGAAATGGCTCAAAAAATAAAATATGAAACATGCACTGCGCAATCTAAAAGTGGTAATTAACAATAGTTATCCACAACTTGTCACTGATACCATAGTCCAACAAGCAATGAGTGAGTAAATACAGTTAACTATGTTGGTAGGAAAGATGGTGGATAATTGGAACGATAATGATCCAGAAAATAAAATAAAAGGAACAAGTAGCTAATGTGAAAAATAAATTCAATACACAATGTTAATACAACAAGAATATATTACCATGCTACAACAACCCAAAATCTAAGATAAACTATTGATGTTTGAACTTATGGATTGGAACACGCACTTGCAAGCTACCATGGTGGATAATAAAAAATGATATAGACATGAGAAGTACAATACAAGATCAAATGCTAATAGGGACAAATGACCAAAAGATAGAGACTGCATTACAAACATCCTTGGAAGCTTGAGATAATGTTAGTAAGAGATTGCGAGAATGAAAACACAATACACCACACGATACATTTGTAGGGTTCAGGCATAATGAATTCAAGATAGATTGGAAACATTGTTTTAGGAAATCCAAAGTGCCATTCCTTTTCACGATCAAGTTATTGACAATGCTAAGGAGAATGAATTTTATGAAGTCATGCAAGAATTTTTTCAATTACAAATATACTTAAGGAGAATAAATGAAGCATTCATAGATTGGAATACATACAAGGTAGACCTAGAAGTAATTCTACCAAATGCAAAGGCAATGAAGAACACACCAAGGTTTATTTTCCCACACATACTTCTCCACAAAATCTAGGAAACATGGATAATGCCACCTCAACTATTCATACCTCATAGTCAGGCAGAACATATAGAGCAGCCAAAACAACCCAAGAAGGAATCATGAGGAGAAGAAGCATAATTTTATGGCAAGTACTATAAATTTTGGTCGAAGCATATAATGCATAATTCTTGTTAATATCTGTAAGTAGACTCACATATATTGAAAACTTGTAAGGGAGGATGGTCTATGAGGGATTTTCCACATATTGAAAACCTACAAAGGGGGTCTTGTTGGAAAATCTACTTGATCAAAAACCTGAAATGGTGGTTACGTAGTGCGAAGAGGATGAAAACGAGTAAACATCTTCCTCTTTGCCGACTACAAATAGAGTATCACACAACACAATGCAATTTGCATTTAGTCTTTCATAATAGATAACAAAGGTAAATTTATAGATCATCAAATAAAATTCTATCTTTAGACGAGACAACTATGTAAGTCCAGGAAAGTGTCGAAGTGTAAAATTAATTAGAAATTTGACATGGATATAATTTATAAGTTTACGCAAACCTCTTGTATAAACATATTTCATATTTAAAAAATTGTATAATGTATAGATCCCTCTAAGGATAGATAGAGAATAGGATAAGCCTCTTGATATACAAGAATAATTTAAAAGGGATGGTAACTTAATAGTTATGTTGTTTTGTATAAAATTATATAAGTGCATTGTGTAGAAGGTTGATCTTGGATTCCAATAACAAGTTATCTCAAGTTCCTTCCATTTTATGTGTTCATATTGAGTTTAAATTAGTTATAGTCATATGTTTTCCCATTCTTTATCTCTTCTTATCGATTTAAGTGTATTTGAACTATTGTGCACATTGAAGAAATCAGCCTAATTCTGAGACAAATATGGATTAGCCTATACTACAACATGTTGCATTTCCTAAAGGCATGATCCACAAACCTCTTTTAACAATGAAATATGAATACCTTAGACAAACCTTGTTAATCACTATTCCCATCTAGAAGGCCAACGAAATAGTCCCCTATATCTATTGTGTTATTCCATGCTAATGTATTTAGAGCATTGACTGAATTTGGTATATTATTGAAGAGCTAGATACTCTAATTTTAAATTTTCCCCTCGTATCACATATAATCTGCCAATCACACACTATATATAAGTGGAAAGAATGTCTCAAAAACATTAATAAGAACACAAAGTCTAATTTTTCATTTCATTTGAAAAAAATATCTTACCAACAACATGAAAGCTTTTACATTTTTTTTAATATTGAAAATGATAGGGCCAATATTGGGAAGTCAAACCGCTACTTGAACCTGGGCTAATATTTTACATTTTTATTTGTATAACCTCTCTCTAATATGATCATGACTTATTTTTTATGACATGTATAAATACATCAACTAAGTATTATCTTTCTAACTATATCAATATAGCCTTACTAGTTATTAATGATCCCAAGGTTATGATGTTGACAAGATCCTAAATGTAGATTTAAATATGTTACTGTTATCCAAAATACCCACTCATATGGCTATTTTGATAATTTATGTTTTCATTTAGACTTGGAAAGTATAAAATGATCAAAATTGTGGAAAATAAATGTTCGAGACATTCCTTTCCTCCTTGTCAAGCCCCTCATTTCCATACTTAGCCAGAAAAATCATAAAAATTGGGTCATTTGGGGGAAAATCGACGAAATTGGTCCTGAAAGGCCTGAAAGGAACATGAGGAATTGTTCCTTCGTTCATCATGTTATCTGCATTACTGCATCATCCGTAATAAGGGTTTGGAGGCATTGAGTTTGGACGATTAGGGTCTTTTTGGAATATGTGGAACAGTTCCCATGGGCCTCATGTTCCCCATTTTACCGATCTGGCCGCATTGGGGGGAGTTGGAACAATGTTGTGGGTAGTGCGGGCTTTTCGGGAACTAGTAGAACAGTTTCATCAGGTCATCAATTCTCTGCATGGCTAATTCAAACAACTAATGGAAGCGGGGAATGGACAATGAGGGTGGAGTGGCTATGATGGGCACCAGAGGAACATGTGGAATTGTTCCACCCAAATACTGATCCTCCGCCATACACACAAATCATACCTACAGAAAAATCAGGCCTGGAAAGCACTTCAGGAATTGTTCCATCCTTCCCTTAGTTTTCTGATCGACTAGTTCATCCACACTTGGAACAAAGCACATTAAAGATGATTGTAGCATCACATAGGGAAATCGTTGTGACCTTCCTGAGATACTAAAATTCTGAGGGCCATAAATTTAGCCCTATAACTCCAAATTTAACAAACTTGGTACCATTGGAAAGGTCTCATCATGTATTACAACATGGAAACTAGATTTCTTAAATTTAGTGTGGTTAGGTGGGAAAAAATGAGTAAATAATTCTCAGCATTAAAATATGTAGTTCTATGTAGCTCAACAACCACATTTGAGGAGGTATGGTGCCCATTCCTTCTCCTACAAGCAAATTATCCATATGGTGAATGGCGGGCAAAGTAGGGGTTTCCTACACCAAGGTTCATAATATGCCTCAATGCATGTATGTTGGTACTTGAAGGCATAGATTTCTGTAGAGTATGCCTGTCTGCATTCCCTCCTCACAGGATAACCATCTTCTAAATGTCTAGATCAAAATTATGCAAAATAAATCAAAGCAAAGGGGCTAGAAGAATGACTCAATGTGATAACGATCAATGTATCAATCTAAAAATAGAAGCGTGTCGTAGTTTGAGTTGCAGGCCTAAGATTTGGACCTCTACAGGGTGGTTCAAGTCAAAAACCTTCAAACAATGGACAATGCAGTCTATTGAGAAGATATGTACAATAAACTGGTTTGTGGTTATGTCATATACCCTAGCATAGTGTTAGGAGTGCATGACCTATGATCCTCATCAAGGGGATGCTCAAGTGCAAGTCCAAGATTGGGTTATGTAAATGTCACATGCCACAAGCAAGGAGAAGTATATCTTGCTATTGTGAGTCATGGAGATAATGAGTCTTGAGTGTTGTAAAGTAATCTGATATTCATGGTTATCCCTCAATAGAGCCTTCATATGTGTTCTCCCATGTTTCTAGTCAGTCTGCAGGAACTGTGCGTCTTATGAGCCGTGGTTTTTTGGGGTGCTCTATGCTGAATGCATGTGGGCGGTAGGATTGTTGCAAGAGTAGCTTAGGCAGTCTGGCTGAATATGTGTAGGTGGGCTCCTATATTGTTAATCAATATGATTTAGATAGTTGAATAACACTATGGAAAGAGTAGTTTAGCTATAGTAGTAGGAACCGATGTTCCATATCTTACTGGTAACAGAAGATTGTCTCAAGTAGCAAGTCCCACAACTTAGTAGGTAATCTCATGTTACCCATCCATACTGATTGTTCATCCATTCATTCATGGTAATCATCGAGTGAGATGAAATACTGTTGGTAAAATGTGTCCGCTAAACAATGACATGTATGCATAAGCTATTTACTAATATGTTGAGTCTAACTTGTGGATAGTTAAGTCATTGAGAGATATCCTTGGAATTGTAATTTTGTGGGAGTATTGGTTTTTTTGTGTAATGTACATAACATGGTTGCTTTAGAAAGATCCATGGTTGAAGTATCTTGCTTTACTTGTGTTTGATCTATGGCTATGAATATGCCTATGTGGTATATTGACAATAACTTGAAGGAAAAAAATTCTCTATGGGAGTTGTTTATAATTGTCTTTTGTTCTCCATGTGCATGACTCTTACATTTTCTTGTTCTATATGCTTGTGGTTGTTTGAAAGGTGCGCCCAAATTTTTGCACTTCAAGATGATACTTTATCAGCTAAGGGGTGTTTGATATCTTCTTTGAATGTGCTATCTTGGTATGAAGTGTAATTTGGTCACCTTGACCATGTCGAATGGCATATAACTATTAGTATTGTCAATTGTTGCACGTGGTATTTTCAACCAGCCATGGTATGTCCAAGCTACAGCATTAAATCGTGTGATGGTACGTGCTATGAAAAATAAGTGGTGTGCCCTTGCTTTGGGCCCAATATAGAAGGTTGTCGGCATCCAATTGGTGTGAGTTTTCCTAGCAGCTCCTTTGGCATGGAGATAGTGTTAATGTTTTCCAATTCTAAAGGTGTGTCATTGCTAAAATTATTTAAGGAACACTCAAGTGTACGTGTGTTATGGATGATGTGCATAGATTATGTAATCACCATATACCGTGCGTATGTTCACCTTCTATGAAAGACTCAAATAACCATTAGTTCCTAGAGGTAGGGTGCATCTTGCGAGTAATATGCTACCTTAGTGAATTCTATTAAAGATATATTTCGAATGAAATACACATTGGAGATATAGACTTAATAAAGCACATGATAGCTGGCATTAAACACTCCTAGATCAATGCTCAAATGTGAACATACACCACTATCAAATGGGTTCCTATCAATTTGTAATTCCAAGGGAATACCATTTATCATCATTAGAAGTAGGACACTTCCATTTGATGGAAGTTACAAGGATGATCATGCCCCTTTTCAGTTTGTTTGAAATCATATGTAGGGTGGTATCTAATAGGAGATAATGTAATATCAACATGTCTTATCGACATAGAACCATTCATATATAAATCCTACTTGCCAACCATCATTGTATTTGAAGATCTTGACTGTACATTTTGTAGAGCTCGACTGATGGAATGGGGGTAGGGGATTGTTTTCAGGGTGTGACCTTGTGACTTGCTCCTAGATGTTAAAGCTTGCTCTTAGGTTTCTGAATCACCTTTAAAGCACTTGAAGTTCTTTATGAACCATGTCACAATTACTAGTTCAACACTAATGCCAAAGAATATGTGAATGCATTCCCACCGATGTGACTCTCATAACTCATAAGGAATTTCATAGATTACATCAAGCATCACCACCATGGTTAACTTATAGGCATCTGAAGACATTAAATCATGCACTTGGGTACATTTCTAGGTCCTAATCACATACCACTATTCATATGATTCCTAAGCGAGAAAACTAGTAATTGACATCTATCTTTGGCCTCTTTTATGTATTTTTGGTTTCCTCTTTGGTCTTGCACACCCCACAACCCAGTTTGATCTTCATTGCTTTATCTTTCTTGACTCTGGACACTAGCGCCCAACCAAGACGCCAGCGCTCAGGCACCCTCGTCCCCTCTAGGTGCCCCAACCTCTTTGTATTTTATTCACTCTTTTGGGCCTCTTTTATCTTTTGGGCATCTTGTTTTCTTATGGGTCAGCCTTTTAGTTGTCAATTATGAAATTCAAACAAGGGAATCATATAAATACAAAGCTATGTGACCATAATAAAGGACCAAGCTCTAAGCATCTACTATCACCACCTAAGGTTGCATCCAAAGGCATTCTAAGAGCATCAAGGATTCCATCTAGCATTCATTCAAGGGACAAGGGACTGCATTTTTCTACATACATTCATAGGAGGGGAAGTTCATTTTTCCATACACACATCTACTTACATTGCTACATCTAGCTATTGCTCGCTATCAAGTGCATCTTGCACAAGAGCTTCCTAGGGCATGATTCTACACACATGCACATAGAACTACATGGAGTTTGAGATGTAGTGCAGCGCTCGGTTGTAAGTTCGCTCTGTCGGGTGACTGCTGAGGTCAGTCCAACTCCCCATTTGCATCTTTTTATTTTTAGGATTTGATGTGTTTTGGGGTTTTGCAAGAGATCATTTGTTTTGCAGGTTACAGGTGAATTTCGCGGACATAGTGTGACATACAAGTGACTAACAATGAAGGTTAGCGACCATCTTGTGACACTAGAAAATCAAGTTTTTGAGCATTTGCGCAGTCACAAGTGCCTACCAGTAGGTGTCTCCAACACCTAGGTGCCCCTGACCTAGTCCAGGTTATCCAGGCTTGTTCGATAATTACAAAATTTTCTAAGTGTAGGTTGCGACAGTTCCTCCTCCTGTTTATCAGTTTTCCAGTCCAGCATACTTCGGGATTAATTGTGAAAATCAGCTAAGTCTTCTATTCCTTCCCTTGCACCTAGGGTTTCATATTTCCTTTACTTATTTCTTGTGTCAAATCTGTGCTTTATTGGTTATCTATCATATGTGACTCTGAAATATCCTAGGGTTTAACATTATTTCAACATTTTTTTAAATCATTTGGTGAACCCGACTCATTCAAATACTCTTGGATCCTCATTTTTTTCTTATTCATCACGGCTTCTCAAGCTTATTCAAGTCTCCTTGCATAAATTTCTTCAAATGAATCCATGTTGCAAATATGTTCTTCTAAAATCCCTAAATGGTTATGTATCTTCCTAACGATACACCACCTGCTCAAGTCAATGCTATCTTCAATCATCTTTCTTGATGACTCTCTTGGTCCTAATTCCAATCAATCTATTTACAAGTCAATTCAATCTTTACATTCTTTATTTCAAGATAAATTTCAGGCTATGGAATCCATGATTACATCTCTTAAATCTGAAATCCAACATCTTAAGGACACTTCTCAGGCTCATGCTAGTTCTTCTTCTCATCATCATTCTATGTCTTCTACATGTGCTTATATTAGTGAACCTCAAGTCTTACCATTCCCAACACCTCTCAAGTTTGAGCTCAATACTAAACAACAAGATTATTCTTCCTCATCTCCTCACTCATCAATTAATCAACTTGTCCATATACTCATTTTTATCATCCTTATCGGCTTGTCAAAATATCAAGGTCATCCATATTGTAATTATCATCGAATAAATGGACATAATGAAAATGATTGTTATGCTTTACAACAAATAATCAAACATCTTGAGTGTCAAGGGTTTGTCTCATTCACTACACAACATTCTACTACATGTTCATCTCTATTTACTACATTCCATTAGGTTCCTAAAAATGATTCATCTATTTCTAATGAGCAACATGTTATCACTTATAATGTTCCTTCTAAAATCACTCAAGTGTCACCTATGCAATCAACTCCAACTAAGCAACCACCTCTCAAAATCAATCTCACCCTCTTCTCCTATCAATCATCTACAGAACTACCAAGTCCAAAATAATAAACCACTCCTAAGCAATCAGAAGCTCTACCCTATTCTCCTATCAAACTCTTCTACAGATCATCATCAATCCTCCACATAAGCTCCAACCAATCACTTTTGTCAAATAAACTACTCCTTATATTGATGGCCAAGACACATTTCAAACTCCACCACCATGGCATGGTCCTACCATTGCTTCTACCTACCATTATGCTGACCCTCTCTCTTATCATGACAATGATAACACTTTCCCACAATGACATGGTATCTATCATGTCACCAAATAAATCTCCATCCTTGACACACTTGGGGGAATCATGCTTATTCTCCACCCTTGCTTAGTTATTATCATGTGTCTATCATTTCTACTATGACGCTCACGCTTCATCATTCCTAATATCTTCCTCAAGCATCATTACAACCCCCTTGATACACACACTTGTATCATCATTACCCTATGACACTCTCTTGTGCTATGTTTCACACTTGATTGTTTGAGGGCATACTACATACATGAACCTCACACACTACACATTTCTACACTCGGTGCATTCACAACACATCTTTCTAGCATCACATTCTCACACAACACACTACCCTATGATGCACTCTAGTTACATGGTTCATACTCGACTGCTGAGGGTCTAAATATGAAATGAACCTCACCACATTCACACTCTTTGTGCTCTATGATTCCTTGATTTATCTCTCTAGTGCACATGTTCAAACCATTTCTCGATGACACACTCTTGTTCTATGGTTCATTCTTGACTGTTGAGGGGTATTTTATAAATTTAACCTCATCTCATACACATCCGTACACATACACTCAGGGGGACGCTTGCTCCTATCACACTCACATTGCATGTCATTCCATCTCACTCATTCATAACATACTTCATATCTTGGTTGCACATTACTCTTGCTTACTTATACTCACATGTTACACTTTTCTTACTATGTTAGACAGATATTTTGTATGTCATTATATTTTCTATATACACATGCATGTTCACTTGTTCTCTAGTTGTGAATGCAGCCTTTACACAGATATTTACACGTAGTATAGATGCTTGGCATTGTACCTCTTACCAGTCCCACTGAGGATCCTAGGGGCATCTACTTTCGTACACACTACAAGTGTTATTGTTTCATTTTATACTACTTCCTATTCTTCTAGCACACTATTCTATTAATATATATACATGATCTTGACATACTTTTTATCTTTCTAATATGCTAATGGGTGCATCATGTACAAAAGTTTCCTTGTAGGAACTATTTGCCACCATGGTTTTCTGATACTTTACTCTTGTTAATTGTTTTCTATTCTATGTCATTGTTTACAGGCTTTGCCCTATGTCTTACTTGTTCATTGCTTGTATGATTTTGGTCTCTTCATCCCTAATTATCTTGCGACATTGTGAGTGATGTCCCATGTTTGAAACCCACTTTTCACAGTCTACATTGTGTTCTTGCTTGCTACATTACACATTTGTATTCTATATGCATATTTATCTTGATTACACTAACACATGTTTCTAGCCACTTTGTTTGCATGTTCCTTTGTTTCTACCATGCACATTCCTCCCCATATAGGTATCCATTTTAGATCAGTGTATGGTCCTCTCCTTTGTGCCACATCCTCCTAGCAATGTTTCATGAACCCCAAATGAGGGGGGCATACATTGGGTGAATCAGTCACCCATACAATAGTACTCACAGTCACAGTTCATGCCTGCACAACATATGAACAAACAGTCTACAATTATAGAAACAGCACAAATTCTAACTTAGGTCCTGAGCACATCATAGATACGCCAATGCCTAGATATAGACACTGAGCTACTGGACACTCCTGAACCTTTCCTAGGAACCTATGACCAGGGGAAGTTATAGTTACTTTCTCATATCAGTGCAGTTTTCAACATTTCACATATTAGATTTTTTCACACCACATGCACAATCCTCCATCAATCAGAATGCATTCTATCTTCGTTTTTTCTTCTACTTGGATCAAACTTGATCGAACTAGAATAAATTAGATCACACCATCTCCAATGGTGTATAAATTTCAAGAAGTAGTCAAGGGTGGAGAATAACACTAGACATTTCTTTCCAACACTCTTCTATCGTGGCGTGAGATCACCCAAAAAACTCACACTTGGAGTGTGATCGCCCAAAAAAACTCATTCTTGGCAGGAGATCACCCAAAAGAACTTGGTATGAGGTTTCTCTTCTCTATAGTAGTTCAAGGACACTTTCTATCCTTTTCACTCGTCACGGATTAGGTGTACATGTTTCCTTTTACTAATTTTTCACATTTTTACACACATTTTACATATTTGGATCACAGATTTTTCATATACACATGATTTGACTACTCTTTTTTCTCTTCTTTTCTTGTAGGTCTGTCCTTAATACAGAAGCAGTCACATCAGCCATCATATGTCAAGTGACAACAAAAAATAGGTACAACACAACACAACACATACGCTTCACCCCTAGGGTCACTTCCTCTTCTTTAGCTTCCACGCTTCATTTTATCACTCCACGCTTTTTCTTGTCTCCTTTGGAACATACTTTCGCCATCGATGTACATGGTTATCAGGGTACACATTTCTTATCTAATTTATGTTATTGAGTATTCACTCAACAACATAAAGTGGGGGAAAATGTAGACACTAAATCATGCACTTGGGTACATTTCTAGGTCCTAATCACATACCACTATTCATATGATTCCTAAGCGAGAAAACTAGTAATTAACATCTATCTTTGGCTTCTTTTATATTTTTCTTTCTTTCTCCCTGGTCTTGCACACCCCATGACCCAGTCTAATCTTCATTGCTTTATCTTTCTTGACTCTAGACACCAGCCCAATCAAGACGTTATCGCCTAGGCACCCTCATCCCCTCTGGGTGCCCCTGACCTCTTTGTATCTTACTCGCCTCTTTTGGGCCTCTTTTATCTTTTGAGCATCTTGTTTTCTTATGGGTCAAACTTTAGTTATCAATTACAAAATTCAAACAAGGGAATCATATAAATACAAATCTATGTGACCATAATAAAGGACCAAGCTCTAAGCATCTACTATCACCACCTAAGGTTGCATCCAAAGGCATTCTAAGAGCATCAAGGCATCCATCTAGTTATCATTCAAGGGACAAGGGACTGCATTTTCTACATACACTTCATAGGAGGGGAAGTTCATTTTGACATCCACACATCTACTTACATTGCTACATCTAGATATTGTTCTCTATCAAGTGCATCTTGCACAAGAGCTTCATAGGGCACAATTCTATACACACACACACACATAGAACTACATGGAGTCTGAAATGTAGTGTAACGCTCAGTCGTAAGTTCACTCTTTGGGTCGGGTGACTGCTAGAGTCAGTTCTGACTCCCCATTTTCATCTTTTTATTTTTAGGATTTGTTGTGTTTTGGGGTTTTGTAGGAGATCATTTGTTTTGCAGGTTACATGCAAATCCTTTGGACATAGTGCGCCATATATGCAACCAAAAACAAAGATTAGCAACCACCTCACGACACAAGAAGAATCAATTTTCGACCATTTTTCACAGTCATAGGTGCCTACTAGAGGTCTCCAACACCTAGGCGCCCCTGAACTATTCCAGGCACCCTAGTCTAGGTTTATTCAATAGTTACAATTTTTTTTGGTGCACTTGTGACATTTTCCTCCTCATGTTCATCAGTTTTCCAGTCCAACATACTTCGGGATTAATTGTGAAATCAGCTAAGTCTTCTATTACCTCTCTTGCACTTAGGGTTTTAATTTCCTTTAGCTTATTTTTTGTGTCAAATATGTGCTTCATTGGTTATTTATTATATGTGACTCTTCAATATCTAGGGTTTTTACAAAATTATATTTTTGTTGAATCATTTTCTTATGCATGGCCCCCATATTTGGGATTCACTTGAGCAATTTTGAGTAGAGAGGTTCCTTTCCTCCAAAGGTGGGAAAGGGATTTTTGAATCCTTGACCTGTCGAAAGAAGGGGATTTAAGATAATATGTGTTGTGAAAAAATTCTCTTTTTTTACACAGTGTAGTAAATAAAAGATGGAATATTTTTTGAGGATTTTAGTGTCATGGCTTTGGAAATGTTTGTTTTTTCTTTGAGGAATGAGGGATGTTGGTTTTAAAAGTCGAACAAATATTCCATATTTTTTATTATGTTGGTTTAATGGGTTATGTAAATTATTAGGTCCGCAAATATGTGAACACATTTTTCCTTCTAAATCTTTGAGTAACACTAGAGATTCAATTTTATGAATATTGCTTTGGCATTTTCACTTTTATAATAGTCATACCTATTTTTTCATTGGCTATGTGTTGAGAGTTGATTTCCCTTGCATTATAACGTATGTAACATATATTTTATTAATTATATTTAAAGTTATCCAAAAAAAATGCGACCATTACAATATGTGTCAAAAACTATTCTGAATATGCCATGTTTTTATGTTCTTGAGTATTTTCTATTTTCACTGCGTTTACATATTTTTGTTGTATTAGTTTAATGCATATTTTATTAAAACACATAATAATGTAATTACACTAATCCAAAAAATTACAAAGGCAAATGTCCCCTATGTTCTAATGTATGCAACCTATATATTATATTGATAATATTTAAAGTTATCAAATTTGTTGCAACCCTTACAATTTGTGTTGATTTTTTTAATATACCATGTTTCCTATTATGAAGTATTTTCTCTTTTCATTGTGTTTACAATTGTTTTGCACTAAATAAATGTTTGTCCTTAAACCATGTAGTAATGTATTTCTAGTAATCCCAAAAAGGTTACAAAGCCATTAAAACAAGGTTTTTTACGTTGGCAACTATTAAGAAATATTTAATTCTTAACAATTTTTATATCAATTATTAATTTATAAGGTTTGTAATGGCATAATTACGATTAAATATTAATCAAAATATTAGTGTGCACATAACGTCGACAAACGCTAACTAGAACAAAACTCAACTGGAATGGAAATGTTAAAAGGGAAATAAATAAACTAGGATTTTAAAGTCCATTATAGTATAGGAAAATTTGATGGAGGAGGGATTTAAGCTGGTGGGAGCTTTCGATTGGGTTGATTGTCTCCCTTAGATCACATGCAAAATCCCCCTGTGCATTTACTCATTTTTTACTTTCCTTTTACCACACGTAATAGGCTCTATTGGGAATATAATAAAGGGAACAAAGATGCCTCCTTGAGCCTATTATTTTCTTGTGTACCTTGAGAATCTAACCAAACATTATTTCTATAGAAATTCTAGGTAGATAGCACTCACTCAAAAAATATTGCCATACAATTTGAGGTCCCGCACTGGAATGGAAACTCCATACAATTTCAAGTCCCTTATCAAAAATTACTCCAAACAATGTTAATTCCCATGTTTGAATGACAAGCAATATCATGAATAGCCACAAGAATAATGAATCCAAACTAAAAGACCATTGTAAGGACTTGGAGCATGCCAAGGTCAATAAATTGGCCCTTTTTGAACATGAAGAAAATATGAAACAATCCATTCGCATTAACAACACCAAATTACTCGCAATGTAGAGCCACTACATCAACAAAACATTTTCTGAATTTGAGTCATGCTTGGAACCCTAGTACTTAGGTTGGTCTCGTGTGCCTAGTCTTCACCCCTCCCTTACCTGATGTTACTTCTCTGGCTCCTTGTCATGTATTTGATTCTTATAATTAATGGATAAACTTAATTAATTAAATTACCTTGCAATTAACTAAATAGTTGTATATTTAATTAATTAGATTAATTAATCATATAGATTTACTTACTTATGTAGGTAATTAATTAATTATTTTACCAATTAATTATAAGCCATAGTTAGAGGATCCTAGGTCTGTTTCCTTGCCCCTATTGTATGTAACTAATCCACCCTTTCACAAGGTGTTCCTTTAGAATTAACCACATGGTTATCTTGTCCTACTAATCTTGCTAACATCTTTGCAATTGCAATTTTTTGGATCACTTTAACTTGGGCGGTCTAAACTAAACTTTTCTCAAGCTTAAGCTTCGTTTCCTGATGATGGGTCAAGTATAGGACTCAAAGTGTTGGAACTAAAAATATATAAGCAATAAATCCAAAAACACACCAATAATAATCAATATATTTTTGTTATTTATGGTTGGAAGGGATAATGATGGTATATAACACATGGAGGGTTGATCTCAATGTTAATAGCTTTTTACATATGTCCTTCACATAGTCCACACCCCTTTTCTCCTCTGATCCATTTGCACAAGTGACACATAGTCTATAAGTGACTTACTAGAAGAAAGAAGAGGATCCTAGATGACAAAGCATGGATTTGAGATGTTGGGTGCATTCAACTCGGTTGACCATCTCCCTTGGTTTTGTCGGTTGTATTCCCTTCAAATTCACTCACGTTGTACACACCTCTTGTCGCACGTGACAAGTTTCCTTTAAAATATAGTCCAAGAAGTGAATTCTCAAGCCTTTCGCCAACGAATTTGTTTCCTTCTATTGTTGAATGCCTCAAAAGTTGTTGCTTCTTTTTTTGACACATTGACATAATCACGAGAAATGAAAGTAACGTGAAATCAAAGAATTGTGTAAATCTTTCTTCTAAATCCGTTTATTCTTCTATTTCACAAGACAAACAATATGTCAGTGGCATTTTAAGTTCTCAGGGAAAATGCTTGGTTATGAGGGAGGTGAACAAAGTCATGAGAGTTCCACCGAGAAATGAGACAATAATCTTGAACAATGTTAGGTCACGTGTTCAAACACTAACGATCACATTGCTATAAATGGAAAAGTCAACGTAAGTATTGGGAGTATTGAACGACAAAGGGCTTACTTTGAAAGTCATCTCTAGAGTATGTTGCCTTAAGGATTAGCACCTCACACCTTTTTCTCCTTCAAGCAATACAAATGACATGTGGTCCATATGTGACTTCTCAAAACAAAGAAGAGGATCGCCTACTTTTCCTCCAACATTTTCCCTTGCCATATAATTCTCCTCCATCTCCTCTGTCACCCCGCTTCCTCCTCCAACGTTTCTTCTTTATTCCTCCCTATCAATGTATCCTTTGCATTGACTTGTCGCTTATCCGTATTGCATAAGTACGTGTGAGGAAATTTTAAATATGATAAAACTAGTGAGCTTCTTTACTAATGATTTTAAATAGGATCAAACTAATTAGCTTCTTTACTAATGAAAAAGAGCGAAACTTTTTCCTCATGAAAGGGATTGAAACATCTAAGAAGAGGACATAGAAGGGTCAAACAAATGTTTCCCTTTGTTTGCTTGGCCCTATTCAAATGTCATTTATGCAAAGATGCTCATTATTAAAGAATATTCCTTATAAAAATCCATGAGAAACAAACCTAAATGTAGCTATGTAAAAGCGTACTAAATTTATCATTAATAGTCCGGTTATGAATTATTGAAGGAATCTTGTATTTATCTTACTGTCAGACATTGCTAAAATTTTGGAGACAATGTGAGTCGACCTTTATACTAAATTGGTCTATAAGAGATATGTTTCAGTACTTCGAAAATTAGATGCGTGTACGTATTAGATAGAAAAGTAAGGTGCAAAAAAGTGATGTAAAAGAGGAGTCAACTACTTCGGTTGTCTTTTCAAAATAAAATGAAATAGTTTTAATTATGTTCATGAGATCTAAAAATTTATGGGATAAATTTAAAATTGTTTAAAGATTTTTCTTAATAGTTGTACTTGTTGTTATATTGATAGATAAAGGAGATATTGATAGATAAGGAACCTTTGAAACAGCTTAAAAATTTGTAGACTTAGTAGTATCTTTTGTTAAGTTGAGATATTGATGGATAATGCGCTGAAAGTGAACTTCTTTAATATTTGTAGATATAGTATCTTTTGTTATGTTGAGATATTGATGGATAAGGGATCATCAAAAACCCTAAATGCTTAAAAATTTGTACGCTTGGTATCTTTTGTTATATTGAGATATTAATGGATAAGAGACCACTGAAAACCCTATTGCTTAAAGATTTATAGGCTTAGTGGTATCTTTTGTTATGTTGAGATATTGATGGATAAAGTGATAAGTGTGAGTATAATTTTGGGGTCTTTATTATAAATGTAATAGTTATTTCTCTTATAAGTTTTTTTTTGTTTTGTTTTAATAAATTCACTCATAGCATGGTCCTATTTCTCTTATAGTGATTTTTGTCCATGTTGAAGTTCAGAAACATACTAGCGTTGTTCCCCTCCACCAAGGCCTAATCATGCTCATCCACCACCATTACTTCTCTGGCTCTCGCCCTCTGCCTACTCTCCCTGTTATTATCCCTCTCCCTGTTGACAGAGATCTAGACACTGCTACCTTGGACAGGAAGAGGAAAGACAAGAAGGCTAAGGTTGCTCTGCCTTCTTCACAGAGAATTTTGCGTAGTCATAGGGATTTGGAGCTTGCGGAGAACTTATTGCACATAAGTAAATCTGTTGATAATTCCAGAGAAGTGGACCTTCTTACCAGGGTTAGTAAGCTTGAAGAGGAGATCAAAGACCTCAAAAATGCTATGAGGAATATGGAAAAAACAAAAGGTAAGAAGAAGCTACAAAGTTCTGAGGACATGGATACTATTGCTGAGATTTTCAAAAAGCTTCTTTCACTTGATACCAGGCTGGGCAATGCCAAGGTGCGTCAGGATTGCATCCTCTCTGCTCTGAAAGGTGTTTATAACTTTATGGAACAACACGTGAGAAGTGTGTGCAACCTTAGCGACATTCCAGAAAACATTTGGGATTCCAACGAGACCCGTGACCTTGCACTTGCTCAGATGGACATGAACGATCCTTCTCATGCCACGGCCATTGCGCTCTTCACCTCTCTCCAGAAAATTAAGGTCAAGATTGACAGGGCAGTCAAGTGATGCGGTGCCCAGTTGCTGCTTTGTTGCTGTGAAGGTGTTGTTTTCTTGCTGGGATGCCCTGTTTTGGATCCCTCTTTGTTGTTTTTTGGCCCTTTTGTTCTTCTTCGGATCACTGTCTGGATTGATCATTTTGTTCTTTATCTACTGATGTATCTGGCTTTTGAGCTTCCATGTAACCTTTCTTGGTTGGGTTTGCTCTTTATGATATTTAGCTTTTTGAGCCTTTTTGTACACAGGGTATAGTCCCTTCAAAATTATTTATCCTTAATAAAAAGAAAACATAACATGCATTCCCGCCATTTATGGAGCCCCCTCCATGGAACCATAGTCTTAGGTTGTGATCTCATGCAAAGGGTAAGCTAAATATTTTGAGCAAGTATGGGAGAGTAAAAATAGGGTATTTTAGCATTAATAGGGTCCCATTAATTTCTCTTTTTCTTTACAGAGACAAAATAGAAGACTTTAGCAATAGCAAAAACAAGGTCCCATGAATTCCGAATAGATTATTAGAAGGAAGAATTGAGAGGGAAACTCAATGAGAGATGCCAAGAGGCAGAAAAAATCTCCCCAAAAAATAAGTAGTTGAATTTCCTTTGTGCCCCCCATTGTTTTATGGGGCTGAAAAGCCTCTCCCTACAATGTAGCTGCTGAGAAATTTTAGGACTTATGTTGGGTTTAAGCAGAAGTAGAAATGCTTTTTTGCATGGGACCAAATCTCCCAATTAAATAGAAGCACTAGCACCCTACACGGGACCACGCTTAGAGAATAAGATTGAAATATGATAATATCTTGAAGATTGGGCGGAGATTGAAGTCTAATCTATTTTTATCACTAAGATCTTTTTTGAACAGAATGAAGGGCTACACTTAAATTGAGACCATTTGGGCTACATCTACATTGAGACTATCTCTTAGCAGTTAGTAGAAAGTTTGTGGAGAAAGAGAGAATAATCAATGTGAAACCTTTTAATGGGTGAAACTATGAGACGTATCCAAGCTCCTTTAGATTATTACATCTCGATATTTTTTGTTAAATGTATTTAAGATATCTGAACTAATTATTCTTAAATTTAAATTGTATTTGATACACAATGCTGCCAAGAATCCTAAAAAACAAAGGCAAGTAATATGATTAAACCCTCTTTGCAGAATTTTTAAGATATGTAAATTAATTATACTCAAATTTAAATTATATTTGATAGATAATACTGCCCAAAAAAAACTAGAAAACAAGGGGAAATGGTGAATAAACTGTAAAATGGGTGGGCGTCTTCTTTCTAGCCACACCTTGTTTGTTAGATATGTGCCAACAAAGTTAAATTTTGGATCCTTTGCAGCACGGTTTGTACCTTACTTATTAAAGGGGGGTGTGGGGGTGCTTGCCCCTCCACTCATGTCATCGCCCCCCAAAGCAAACATTAAGGAGTCAATCCCTTGTTTCCAAAAAGACGAATTCAACCAAATTCTACTGAATTCTATTTTTAGTAAGGAAAATCCTAATGGCGTTTTCCACTCTATTTTTAGGAGGAATCCTAACTGTACTTCATCAATTAGGTGTATATATTTTTGTGGAGATCTAAAGTTTTTCATAACGAGTTTGCATGTAATCTGTTCATCTTGAGATAATAAAGCTTGATATCTTGCATCGTGGATGTTTCCCTAAGCACTCCACTGGGGTTTTAGCACGAAAATCTGGTCTTCGTCTCTTGCATGTCTGCTATTTTATATATTTTATTTTGCTCTATCTCTGTAAACTATTAATTTGTTATTCTACTTTCTGCAGATTCATCGCTGCATAATATGTGGTTTCCTAACACTGTTCACATTCTCATATGAAAATATGCATGAAATAAATTTTTAGCATGCAGTAAGAAAAGCATTTAAATGTATGAAATATGTAAGAAAATGTCAAATTCTGGGCATACTGCAGTGAGTAAAGTAAAAAACCTTTTATGGGCCTCAAGGTTGCCAACCCTACGGAAGTAAGGTTGAGGTCCAATTTATTTGTGAATAATATGTAACTATTATTATTGAAAATAAAGAAAAGAGCAAAGTTTAATATATTTCTCCACATATAAAATTTGCCGGAGGGAGGCTTGTACATTGCTTCAGATATAAAATCACAGCAAAAAAATCCAACTCCCCTTGAACACCTTTTGCTGTCATAGAGTCCTTAGAAGAAGCGTTTATACCCATCTTACACCTAAAGATGTGTTCATAAACAAAATGCTAAGCTGCTGATTCCTCAATGATGACATACTTGCCCCTATATTTACAGATTGTAACAACTCAATAATGAGATACTTGCCTCTATATTTACAGATTTTAACAACTCAATAATGACTTACATGACACATATGTTATATATTCTTACATAATAGAAGAGCTTCTCTCTGCCAAATAAAAAAGTTCAGATCTCCAGCTTCAAGGTCTGGGCAAGAAGATATACAGAGCAGGTATAACCTTGTTGATCATGTAGGAGGTGTCCTCATCATGTAAAAATCGACCCATCTTTTTTTATTATGTCTTGCTCCAAGTATATGTTCATTCTGGTCTGTGGTTTAAACACCAAGAGAGGAGTTATTATTTACAAACTGAAATAAATGAGAGATAATCTCATTACTTTCCATACCTTGATGTTGTTTTCTTTTTCCCACATGTCTATGTTCTGATTCAACACAGTATCAAGCTCCAAGTTATGATTTGCTTGGACCTCCTTCAGAATTGGAATAATGCTGTGCTCTACCCTGCCTATAGCACCAGAGTTCATCTTATTAAAGCTGTCTAATAACATCTGCACATTAAGATAATATACAATTGGTTAGATTTGGTAGAAACTAAAAGCAGAGCAATATAAATATCTACGATTACAAGGGCGAAAAATGGTGTATTACCCTTTCATGGCAGTTTTCGGAAAGCTTTTGGATTTCCCTATTTAGTATATTTGACATTTCTGGCATTTTGCTAGATAAGCCCAAGGTTTTCTTGACCTTTTGGTTGCTAAGGACTTCAACTTCTGCCAAATATATTGCTTTGACAGGTCTATGGTCAGAAAGCCTAAAGTCTTCCCTTACATAGGAGACTTGTTTCAATCCCTTCCCATACCACAGAATGCGGTCACACCTGCACCCACTCATCAACAATTCAATTCGATTAATCCTTGAAGAAAATGTATGACATACAGTCTTAAGAGCCATGTATGACATACCATGCAGGAGAACGGTGCTTTTCCCCTGCCTTGCTTTCTGCTCCATGGTACCGATCAGAGTTGGGAATATACTTGTAAGTAGGAGAAAATTCCACAGGCCCTTCATGCCATCCTTCGAAAACATGTCCCTTGCTTAGCTCCATTCTAAGCTGCATATGAAAACCAGTAAGTTGTTTATGGACTTTTGCAATAATTTGGCTGCAATCATCAAGTCGCTGATAACAAGAAGCTTATGACATACCAATAACTACTACTCATACATGAATACAAGATGAACAAAGGTCGCTTATATTTTCAGCTGGCTTTTCTCACATGATTTATATAGAAACATTGCTAGCGGTTTAGGAGTCATGCCTTATTGACAAGTTAGTTTTTATCACATGCTCTTGGATACTCGCATTGCTAGGAGTTTGGGGTCATGCCTTGCTAAGGTTCTATGAAAGGGCTTCATAAATATCTCAACGGGTGCTGCTGAGCAACTTTACTAGTATTTTAGCAGTTTTAAGGTTTCATGTTTTTTTTTATTACCTCCTCAACATTACCTGCTGAGATATTATAGGATCTCATTGTAGTATTCTGCTGAGATATTATAGGATCTCATTGGAGTATTATGGTGATTTTCAGGTAAATAAAGATCATATTTCCCTCTAAACTCACCAAAAATTACTAGGGGAATGCATTTTATATTCCACACGGACAAAAATCAGCCTAAATTGTAGAGGGAAACTGCCAGTCCCCCTCTTCAGCCACCTCTTAAGTTCAGGGGTTAAAAATAGTGGAACTCCTTTTTTATTTTCTCCTGTTGCTGGCCTCAAAAAGAATTATAAAGCCTTCTACTACACGAAAATAGCAGCTGAAGCCCATCCATGGGACCATTTATGGGCCTCCTCTAATTTGTAGTTCAAGGAAAAAAAGTCTTTCAATCACATTTAAATATTAACTTATTGCCTCAAATCTGATATACTTCTTCACTGCGACATGGATTTCTCTAAATTCTGTTATACTTTGGAGGAAGGTTTTCTTGTAACTTATCCTTTTTAACACTTTAGGGACAAAAAATCCTCTCTCCTGTCTCTTATATACTAGAGCTGCTTTTGGAATGGTCATTTGTTGACATTGATACATTTTTTTTCTCTTTCTTTTCTGGAAAATAGTAGCACCATACCCTATAGATGGTGAATGCAGATCCTATTTTACTACAGTAATGTTTCCTTCATTGGAGAACTGAATTTCAAAGCTGATGGTATTTCTGCTCCTTCTAGGTATCCATAACGGATATATGGGAGCAGATAGGACCAGGTTCGGTTCCTGGATTCTCCTATGGCTGACAGCTTAGCCAAAAAAAAGAAAAGAGTCGACTCTAATTAAAAGATGCACCCTTAGCATTTACAGTAATGCTTTCAATGAGGGTTTGTGTTATGCATTTTTTGAGCATTAAAAACAAGTGTGACGCAAAGTTTGTTACCTGATCGCTTTGGAGTAGCGCCTTCCAGTCCTCCATTCCAACCAGTGACCTTATCTCGGACTCTGCTAGGGTAATTCTGTAGTTCAAGTCTCCGAACCAGATGATTCGACTGTCCACATTTGAAAGAACCAAACATCACATATCTATGCGAATCTAAATGAATTGCATGATTTGTTTGAACTGGCAACAATCAAGACATATTTCTGTTTATTTTTTAAGAAATTAAGCTTACTCGTGTGCTAGAATTGGTTTGGCAGCAGAAGATCGGGAGAAATTTGTACGTTTTAAGATTTCTGCAACATCAGAGTTTCTATGTAACTCATCCCCTTCCTTTTGACCGGATGCCAGATGCGCGCAAACAAAGCAGAAACTCGTTTGATGAAGAGATAAACTCACTGAGATCGATCCCTGCATGCCATCAATAACCCAGATTCCATAAATCCGGATTCACATGATTTTAAAAATACCACATGCAATTCGTAGATGAAGAGATTAGTTTTTGGAAACAGACCTTATTTCCAAGGAATCCCATAATTCCACAACCAACACAGCGAACTTCGATGTCACGAATATGGCGGTGGAGTTCCCTCTTAACCCATACGGAGATAAAAATGCCCACCATTTGCTTGCTTGCAACGCGTTTGAACCTCTGCCTTGACTTCCTGTAGCCGCCATGGGCAGAACCAGAGTAACCTTCTTCATTTTCGCCCTGATAGAACAGTTCCAGTTCCTCCAGAGATTTAGATCCGTTTCTCGGTTTTGACAACGCGGTATCGTCCTTGGCAGTGGGGTTTTTGAAAGAATTTAGCGCATCCATGAATGTCGAAGAAGGAGCACTGGAGCTTCTGGCGATGGTCGATCTGGGTTTTTGAGGTTTAGGTGTCTTGTTCAATGTCCTGCGTATTAAAGCATCCCATTTGGCCGCAGGTGAGCCTGCCAGCCCTTCTGAACCAAAAACATTCCCTGCCTTCAGCGGCACGATTTCCTGAAACCTAATAACACATCCAAATGGAGGTAAAGTTAATCCATGCTATCATATGTCAGATAGCGAAAAGAGGGAATCATATGCCCTTACCCAATAACGTATATATCCGATGGGATGTTTGGATCCAACCAGCGATCCAAATCCAAATCGTCTGGCGGAGTTATTCCTGCCACATTCCATGTCCCCACAAATACTCTGCCAGATTACATTAATTAATAGACATCACTTCGTATCATCACAGACATCAAAGACGACTCCAAAAGGTAAGTAAACAATGACGAATTCTCAATTAAGCAAATCGGCAGTGTTTTATACGATAAACCACTTCCCAGCTTTGAATTCTGCAGGATAAAAGGTTTCATATCTTGGAAAAACTGCACTGGCTTCAAAAACAAAACAAAATTCAATCACCAGCGAAAAAAAATCCATTTGTATTAAACGTATATACTTATATTGGAACATTGTATGATAACAGAGTACAGTGGAATAAGAAGTTTAATCATGGAAGGAATTGAAGTATGATGGGCGGGAATGATGGTATTAAATTTTGAAGATTTTTTAGGTCGCTGTCCTATGCACGGGGCAAGGCAATAGATTTTTAGCAGGCACTCCACAGATTTTTAGGAAAACTTAGCTGCAGTCCCATGTACTCCTAATATTTTCTGCGGAGCTAGAATGTGCAATGAATGATTTGAAGGAAACAGATTAGAAGGTAAGCAAGTAAGCAAATTTTTACAGGAAATAGTCTTGACGGGTGGCTGAAAAAAAAGAAATGGAAGAAAAAAAATTACAGCCCCCCACCCATTGCAGTCGCTCAAATTGACTCTCCTATGCAACCGTTGCTCCACCTTTTCAGTAGAAGATTCTATTTTATGCAATAGGCGAAATTTTTTTTTATAGGGGACCACCTGCACACTCTAATTTCGCAGTAATTTGGTAAAATGAATACCTCCCAATCTTTGAATGGTTACCCTAATCAAGGTGTTTATCCTTCAATGAAAAAAATAATGGAACTATGAAATTGTGAAGATACTTGAAATAAAAAGAAAAGCTCAACTTGAGTTTGACAGTAATTTAACAAAGTGAATGCTCCTTAATTCTTCAACACTGCTCAAATTTGAGTGTTTATCCTTAAATTAAAAAAAGGTGTTTACCTGTATTCCTCTGTGTCGACATAGTCAGTCCATAGGCTTTCTGACTTCATACGCATAAGCTTTTTTGAAGGGGTGGGTGTAGTGCAGGGAGATGATGAAGGTGAAGGCGAAGGCGAAGGCGAAGGCGAGGGAGACTTTGGTGGTTTCCCTGAGGAAAACAAAGCACAAAAACAAGCAATCTGAATTATCAGCCAAAGTATTTAAGTTATTGATGACAGAGAAACAAGTTGTACAAATTTGAGGTTATTTTTGCAGTGTGTGGAAGATTTTTCTAGATATGACTGCGTACTAGTTTATAGATCAGATG
This sequence comes from Taxus chinensis, assembly GCA_019776745.2. Classification (NCBI taxonomy): domain Eukaryota; kingdom Viridiplantae; phylum Streptophyta; class Pinopsida; order Cupressales; family Taxaceae; genus Taxus; species Taxus chinensis. The sequence continues at coordinate 177,823,267 of CM034150.1, read as the reverse complement.
TTTAGACTGAACCTGTATTGATGATGAGCATTGAGTCCTACAAGTAGGAAGTTTGAAGTTCTTTTTTGCAGTGAAGTATCACTGTGGAAGAATTTTCTGTACTATTTTTTAGATCAGACATTTCTAGTTCTATATTGGTTTTGGTTTTGCAGTACCTGAATTCAAGGGCGTCTGAGGCGGCGAGGTAAAGACAGTCGCTGACAGAAGACTTGGCTTGTGAGAGTTTTGTGAAGGCAAAGGTGCAATGTTATCTGCAAAAACAAATTTCAATGTCAGCAAAGGAGACAAATGCCTAAAACCATAATCAAAGGAGACAAATGCGGCACCCACCAATTGATTCAACCAAATTCAATTCAACTTCGTCTTCTGTCTCACTCTCTGTATCCCGCCCATCAGTATTAAAAGTCTCACACCCTGATTTCCCAAGCAACTTGTTGGCAACCAGACGAGACCACATCGTCTGCTCAAATAAGATATTTAGTCTCTGTACAATTAAAACCGCCAGAGAAATATATTTATTGGGCGGCAAATCCTAATTACTGTTACCTCTAATTTGCTGTTCTTGTTGACCTGCAAATCTCCGGCCTCGCAATTTCCGCATGTACTTGAAGGAAATGGGCTGTCTGCCAAAGACCATAAGTATTCAAAGGTTTCCTTATCTTCTCCCTCGTTCTCAGAGCTTCTTTGTCTGTAACTGGCAACAAGTTTTAATGCGCAGAAAACCAGACAGCAAAATCCTTAATATCGTCCACCACTCAATGAATGTGGATTCTTGTACAGCAATGGGGGAAAAAGAAACGAATTGTGTGGGCGAATTCCAACTGTGTTTTGGGCATCAAATAAGTTCTTTGACCACTCAATATAAGGGCAACCTGAGACACACAATACCCAGCAATGGAGCTGGCTGGTAATGGCCAAAGAATATATAGAAGTATTAAAAGACTCGGACTTCAATTGGTGAGGATGATGTCATGTTAAAATATGAAGCTAGACCCGTAGAATTTTACAGAAAAACCTGGAATAAAATGAGGCCAAGACAACAAATTCAAATATAAAATCTATTCCGCAACAAAAATTCTTCTAAATCGTCAACACTAAACCTAAAAGGATCGATTATTTATACACCCAAAGCAAAAACGATTGATTGGAAGCAAGTTCTGCAGATACCCAACCATGAACAAGCATCCAATTGTGTGGGAATTCAGAGTTGTTAATGGTATATGTGTGGATAATATAGTATTTGCTGGTCGGGCTCGACATTGAAATGTTTCCAATGGGAATCGAGGTTGTTGCCTGCAAATGGACCCACATTCCACTGTATCCCCTTTCCATAGATTTTAAATTGGACGGAGTTCATGCCGCTTTGCATTCAGATTCCTCAATTCAAGAAATTTAAAAAACAAAAAAAAAACCATTTTTTTTTGTTTTTGAGTTTTGGTTGGCTACTTGCAGACTAAGTAAATGCCTCCATTGCAGAAACGACGGAGGTGTTACAGTAACAGCAACTTGTGAGAGGTCGAAAACGTGTTGACTACATTATTCTTCACATTGGAATGTTTCTTAAGTTACTGAATTACATAGCGCTTGATTAAAAATAATGCGATCCGTTAATGTCGGTCCATTGGCGATCTTTTTCCTGACTACTGGAATTTTTTTTTAAAAAAAGCCATCGGATTAAGCAAATGACATTTAGATTAAAAAAAAATGGTCCAACCATCCAGTAGAATTTTTTTTTTCTTTTCTTCCATTGATGATATATTTTATAAATCTGTGTTCGTCATGGCGTTGATATTTTGAGATCTATCGACAACAACAAGAGTGAAATTATACATTTGATAATGTCAACCCCACAGCCATTAATGGTGTTTGATTGGAAGTGCGGATTAGAAGGGAAAAAACATATGGGGAAGGTCAATGGTGGCATTTCTGCATATATTTTAGTGATAAAAGAATTTGTGTTTATGTTTTAGTTCATGTCAATCCCAATTTAATTTGGATATTTATGTCCACTACAGATTAAGAATGACTAATGGGGATTAAAAAGATACTATATGAATTTAGTGTATAAAAGGAAGTTCCAAATGCATATCCAAAAGAAAATTCTTTAATTTTTTAATGAAAAATAATGATTATATTATTTGAAGGCTATACATCTTGAAATTAATATGATGTGTGTTGCCTTATGGATCTTGACCGTGTTGTCTAGGCATGTGGTCTCTCGAGTGTTTGGAAGTATAAAGTGTTATTTTCTAGAATTATCTATAGGTGAAGACTTCAATATGAGTGGTTTTTAGTCAAAGTTGAAGTTTATCATCCATAAACAAGACTACACATCTCTGATCCCATGAGAATATCTTAAAAAACAATGGTATAATTTTAAGCTACGAGCAATGCGGATGAATTATTGGATTGATTGGTAGATTCTTGATCAAATAGACAACATAACGGTGTGTAAAATTGAATGACAATTTGACACAATAACAATGCCTCAAGCTTCGAAAGATGATTAATGAAGATGAATGAATGCTTATTTATAGCTGAGGGAAGAGAATCTCAGAGTCTTGATTTGCGTGATTGATTGTCTGATCTGAGGCTAACTAAAGCATAATTGTAATCATTTCCAATTTGATTGGCAAGATAAACTGCTATTTTGAGCTTGATTAGGTGAGTTGTCATTGAGTTTGGAAAATGTGGCATATCTTTTGAATATATAAAGGTTTGATTTAAATCAAATATTTCATGTTTTTTGGTTTATTCACCCAAAAAGTGAGGTGAGTTTTAGCTTGGAGAGAGTTTTTCTTTAATTTGGAAAGACATAACTCAAGGGATATGTTTTAGTTAACTCAAATCTACGATTTGTTTTAATCTAAACTTGTCCTCTTAAATATAATTAATGATTTTTAGCCGTAGTTGTGATTTGATCTGCGTTGACCAACTTGAGATGTCAACTAATGAGGTGGAAATGAGGTGGAGATGAGGTGGAAATAGATAGGTGGATGATTTGTTTAATTATTTTAATATGAAATTAGCTAATAAAATTAGCTAATGGGGTAAGGGATGTATAATGCGATATTTGAAATTTCTATTTGATTTAAGAGTTAATTATGTGAAGCAAAATTTGCAATCCAAAATTAATAAAGCCTAACCCAATTTGGTATTAGTTGTAAAATCCTCAGAATAATATACATGTCGAATTGTAGAAAACCAACGGTTGTTATAAGTTGTCATTGATGTCAAGATTGAGATTGTGTCTTGTTGATGCCAAAAGATGATGTGGAGAGTTTGTTGTGAGTTGCCATTTATGTCAAGTTGACTTTGTTGGCATGTTGTGGTCATTATGTCAAAGAATGAAAAGGATATTGTTGAGATTGTTGAATGATGCCAAGTGTTGATGTCATAGGTTTGAAATAGTGGTGTTGCATTGGTCAAGGTCAAGTGTAAGAAGAGGCATGAAGAAAGATGAAGAAGCATGGATGTTGCTTAGGCATGCGAAGGAGGTTTTAGGACTGTTTGGGCATTGTTTGAGCTTCATGGCTTGGTGAGATGAGTGCACACAGGTATGAGAGGTTGTACATCATTGTTTGAGCTTGTGAACATGGTTTAGAATGCATGGAACAAAGGTTTACAACAATCAGTTTCAAGACCCGGTGAAGGCATGAAGACCAAGGTGTAAGAAGACCAAGATGAAGAAAGCAAGGCCTAATGAGTTATGAGGATCATATTTCCAAGGAAATTATAGGAATGTGAGAATTATCGTTAGAGGTGTAACATGTTATTTCTTACGTGTGTTCATGATGTTATAAGGTCAGGAATTGAAGGAAAAATCATGAAAGGTGGTTTTGAGGTGTGCAACGTAGACATATTATTAATTCTTAATCTTGTCCTAATGAGGTAGGCTGATTAATTTTTCTATGCTAGTATGCAAAGATGAAATAATGGAAATAGGTTGGGACATGGTGATTAAGGTATATGGATGAAGTTTCAAGGTATTATTTTGAAGGATTTTGTACGATGTAACATTTTTGATCCTTATCGAGTTCACACAATAAAGAATCCTAGATTGAAGTGCACTTTTAGTTACTTGTTGGCATGTGTAATCCTCTACATGGGAACCTAATACTATTAAGGAGAGATGGATAAGGGTCCTAGTTAAAATGATTTTGTGGCATTATTTTTGTAATTAAGCTCTATATACTTTATGAAAAATCATTAACACTAAAACATGTCATAAAACCTTCTAAAACCCTAAGGACTTGAAGTTGATAGGGGAGATGTGGTACACAAATAGGATCAACACTAAATTTTATTACCTAATTTTTATTATTGTATCATGTAAAGGACTCTCTTATATATCTCTAGGTGGTATTGAGTTGTTAGATGAGTGAGTGGATCCTCTTAGAGAAAGGACTATTTTCTAAAAGATTTTTTTGTAGCTCTCAAGTTTTGTCATTAAACAAGATGAAAATCATGTATTTTTTAGGATATTTGAGACATATAATTCATGTAAATGATCATTTATGGATATTTTCTAAGCCTATTAAGTTGGTCCCATGAAGTCAATTTTTCATGATTAGTTGTTTGGGACAAGTTTGAGATGGTTTTAAGTGATGCCTGGTGAAGAGTTGTCTATTGAGCCCTTATGCTCTAAATTGAAGAGTATAATTGCACATGGTGATGTTGTTGAGGTCAAGAAGTACATGTCTATATGATTCTATTTTTCATGGTTTAGTTTCTTCAAGGTGTGTTCACAGCTTCATTCTTGAAGACATACTTTTTTAGTTTGCTGGGATAATTTGGTTAGTCCTTCTTCTCAAGAAGTGTTTTTATGGCTGAGAATGCATGGTGTAGAGAAAATTCCAAGCACAAAGAAAGTAAGAAGAGGTAACTGGAAAAAAAAATTGTGAAAATTTATTGAGAGCTTTGATGAAGTCCATGGTTGATCAAGAAGTGTCATAATTCACTTCGTATGCTATAGGTAGACCTAATGTTTAGTAGGTCTTCTTAAGACCTAAAGGTGTTAATAGAATAATTGAGCTATTGTAGAACAGTCCAAGAGAATTTTTTGATGGAATTATTTATTATGTTTTTAAGACATTATTATGCATATGACATGGATCGAAATAGATGCTTTTGTGTATGGGCATGAACGACCATATATTGGTTATAGTTCATGAGTCATGTATATATATAGGTAAGAGACATTTTAGACCTAATGTGTGAATGAGAAGGTGTATGAGAGAGACTATAAGTGACTAAAGAGAGGTGTAAGAGTCCTTATAAGACCATGACGAGTGTTTGTATATATTGAAAATATGAAGTATGGTCTAGCTATGAAAAGGTAGTTTATGCATGCCTAATGTCAAAGTGAAGGAAGTTGATGAGAGAGTGAAGAAACATACCATAGAAGTTTGAGGTGTAATCAAGATAAGAAGAGCTTAGAGAGTGTCATCATCAGTTGATTAACAAATAAGGGTATTGTGAAAAACATTCAGAGGTGACTGATTTGGTGTTACAGTCACTTAGGGAGTTGATGCTTCCTTATAATTTGGTGCTTGCTAAATACTAGGGATTGGTGCTCCTTGTGGAGTTAGTGTTTCACTAAATCTTGGAGAGTTGGTAGCTCCTTGTGGAGTTGGTGCTTCACTAAATATTGATTTTTGTTTAATAATACACATATCAGTCAGTTTTCTTCCCTTTAAGGGATTCCCACATATATATATGTGTGTTCTCTCTTGTGTTTCATGTTCATGTGAATGGTTGTTATGTTACTTTGATGGTTTACTAAGATTATTAATATTACACATATATGATAATGTAAAAATGAATGATTCAAGTAAAATTAAAATTTTATAAGGAAACTGATTTACCCCCCTCTTAATGATTGTGATTCCAACATTTGGTATCATAACTTGGTCTTTTAGAAAAGGTTTAACATCTTGAAGGATATACTAGAAGCACAAGTATGGCTAGTCAAGTTCAAGGATATTTCTCAACCAATAAATATCTTCTCTTCAATGGGAAAAATTATGCATTTTGGAGCATCATAATGAAGAATTATCTAATTGTCATTACATTATGACATATGGAAATTAGTGGTTTTTGGCTACACTATACCTACTACACCCCCAATTGATGAAGTATACAAGAAGGATTGTGAAATAAATTATAAAGGAATGAATGCTATCTTATGTGGTATTTCAGAGGATGAGTTTGTAAAGTTCATGCATTGTGAAATAGCCAAAGGAATTTGGGAGAAATTGATGTCCATCTATGAATGAGACACTAAGGTCAATTTGGAAAAATTATAGACCCACCAAAGACAATTTTAAATCTTGATAATAAAGGAAAATGAGAGCATTGTTTATTATTTTTTGGGAGTTTATGAAGTAGCCAATGTCATCAGAGGTTTAGAATAAAAGATGGAAGAATCAATAGTTTTCCAGAAGGTATTGAGGTCCTTGACATTGAAGTTTGATTAAAAGGTCTCAGTTGTAGAAGAAGTAAAATATTTAAGCACATTATAGATGGATGAGCTTCATAGCATCTTGAGTACCTATGCGATGAGAATAGATGATGGAAGACCTCCCAAGAATGATACTACATTCAAATTTTAAAGTAAGGCACAACGTAATAAGGTCAATGATAATTGTAATTTAGATCCCTTTGACAAGTTATAAGTTTTAAAAGTTGGAAATGCTAAGGTAAGTACATAGGTAAGTTGTCATTTAAGTGTTTTAATCTGGAAATTGGTCCTTTTACAATAATAAATTTCATGAGCATGATAATGAAAATGAATAAAATCATGAAAACCATGATGCAGAATAAGAAGTATAATAAGCATGACAAGAGAAGTTTCAAGAAGCATGATGGAAAGAAAAGGATCAATCAAGAGAAAGAAGAATTTCTATGCCAAATAAGTACAACAATATCCCCTTTGATGTAAGTGATAGTATTTCATTTAATAGTGATGATGGAACATATCAATAATGAAAAAATGAAATTCCTATTCATGGAAAAATAATCAGATAGTTCGAAGCATTTGAATGTCTTAATGAAGACTCAGAAGACGAAGAGTAAAAAGTGAACCTAGAAGTGGAGTTGGTGAGTGATCTAGATGAGCTAAAGGTCCAAACAAAGAAGAATAAAAAATTGAAGTATTTTATCAAATATTAGGTAGAATAAATTAATATCATGGAGTAATGAAAATGATGAGATCATTAAATAATTATAATCTCAGGTTGAGCTTGTGATAGCTAGTCTAAAGCCTAAAATGAAGAAGATTGCACCAAGTTCAAGATAGAAATTGAGTCCTTGAAGTCATATTTAGATTAGGAAATCTAACAAGTTGAATACATTTGAGAAGTTCGCACTAGGGATCTAAATAAATGACATTTTCAGTAGTCAAAAGTTCTTCCAATGATAAGGCAGGTCTTGGTTTCAATGGAGATAACAAGAAGAGAAATGAAGATGAAAAAGAAGTTCCTAATTTCAATGAATATCAAAATGAGAATAAAGAGGAAGATAATGTGAACAAGAAGGTCCAAATTCAAGAGATTAACATGAGGAATAATCCTATCAGACAACCTAATGCCATGAGGTATGATAATTAATTCAATGGTTATTGTTATGCATGTAATTTGTTTGGTCATAGAGCAAGAAAATGTAGAAGGGCCTACAAGAATGATAACTCATGGGACTATGGAAGGAGCCATAGTCCACATCATTCAAGAGGTATGTATGGTGTTACGTTTTCTATAATTTTCAAAATAATATTCATATTGCAACATATTACAAGACGAGAAAGCTGAGAAATTTCAGTCAAGGCAAAGAGGTGTACACCATAAAGTCAAACCTTGTAAATGAGAAAAAGGAGGAAAAAAATACATTCAATAACATCATAAATTCATAGCCTATAGATAAGGTGAAAGAGGAAAAAATAGTGGTCAAGATTAGTCTTGATCAGTCCAAAAACCAAGGTGGAATATTTTCTATGGAATAACATAGGACCATATGTTGAAGATTTCCAAGAGTGTATGATATCAGCTCAAATATAGGAGAAAAGAAGGATGATGACATTGACATCAAGTGCCAATCAAGACCAAGAGGATCCTAAAGAAATAGTATCAACCTCATGATTTTAAAGGTAGTGGAGATATGGGAATCTGTTAAATTTTTATTCTTATAGTGCCTATGTGAAAGGGGTGTATCTATTAGGCTTCATAGAGGAATTTTTCACTCAAAGAAGAAACATGAACACTTGAGGTAGTTGTGAGAAGGACAATAATGATGCAGCTTGCAGACATGTGTTACAAAGTATGTCTATGATGACTTGATCACACAAGTTACATGTTCATGGAGTTATGTTGTAAAGTGATGAGCATAAATAAGGTGTGTGAAGGCTTTGGCAGGTAGATAGAACAAATTGAAGAGTGTAGTGTGCATGTCTGAGAATAGGGTTGTGTCTTGTGGCCTAATATAGGTCTTTGACACATAAGAAAAAGTGATGGGTCTGTAAGACCAATATGGATTATTGATCCATATATCCTATATGGTTATGAGTGATATGAAGACCAAAATGGATCTATTGGAATTCCCTTTAAGGTTATGATCAAAAGTTGAATAGTGATAACAGACAAGATATCATGTACCTTGAGATGATATTATCATTATTCAGGACACAGTGAAATTTGGGTATGAATAACATCGGTTAAATCATTGAAAAACTGTTCATTGTATGAGTGGTTAACATGTTGTGTAGAGTGTTTTCTTATTGTATAGAGGATCAAAGACATATGATTTGTACAATCTCATAAACTAGTATATCATAAAGAAGGAATAGTGTATGAAATATGTCTCTCATAATGAAGTATGTAAGTGCAGTATTAGTTGGCATAATGATGCAAGGAAAATGTCATTATAATGTCTGTTTTTTGGTGATTTATGAGGAGTAATTTGAGATATGATCTCAACATATTCATGAATTATTCTTACTACTACCATGGATGTCTAATATTGGTTCCTTTAGAACAATATTTTTGGTTGTAGACTGTACTAAAGTGGTTTTGAGAGTTTTTATAAAGACAAAAGTGACTATGATTCTTTTGTGTGGCTCAAGAGGAGAATATGGTGATAGGGGGAGCCTATTAGCTTTGTGAGCTAAATAATCAAGGTATGCAAGTCTGTTTATATTATTGGTGTGTTCATTCTATATAAGATTTGAGGTACACTTGATGAGAACATACTATGAAGACAAATATGGAGTTCCAATACTATTTTGAGAAGGTCTATACCAGTTTCATCAAGGGCAAGTCAATGAGGAATGAATAAGATAAGGGGGAGATAATCGGATAGCTCACTAGATTCATAAGCAAGTAAGAAGTGTCAAGAAGATATGAATACATGTTGAATAAAGTTGACAGAGTTGGAAGTATGAAAGGTAAGCTTGATATGTGTTGAGAAGTGGATTTTTCACTTTATGGCGGTATTGGTATTAGTCATGAGTTGAGAAGTGTGTGATTAAAGGTTTGAGTCATATCAATCTTGCCAAGGAAAAGGTGAGTTTTCTTGTGATCCAAGTTCTTTTGGAGAAAGTATTCATGGTGATAGGGGGATCATGTCATGTTTGACTGTGCTTCCAAGTTTGGTTGATGTTTCCAAGAGTTGGTTGATGCTTCCAAGTATGATGAGTTCTGAATGTGATATCAAAGGGGGAGAGTTCATATGTTTCAGGTATCTCCTTTATCAATCAATGTTAAAGGGGTAGAATGTTCAGAAATATCTTGGTAGAAGAATGATATCATAGTGTTCAGATAAGTCTGGTAGTCATCTAGTATTTGTGATGAGAAACATCTTCTTAGGGGGAGCTTTATAGCTCTATGAAGTCAACTTGTATACAACAACTTGTATGAGCCTGAGGTGAGTTTTTTTAGAATTTAATTATGTTATTGAAGTTTAGATCTAAGGATCGGATGGAATTTTGTGGAAGACCCTTTTTTGTTAATGTCAAAAGGGGGAGAATTAGAAGATGAGAAAAATACCACGGGGGAGAATGAGCAAATGGGAAATTTACCATTTTGAAATGATTTTAGATTGTAGTGTGTTTTCCATCAATGAAAAAGTGGGAGATTATTGTAAGTTTTCATTGATGTCAAGATTGAGATCGTGTCTTGTTGATGCTAAAAGATGATGTGGAGAGTTTGTTGTGAGTTTTCATTTATGTCAAGTTGAGTTTTTTGGCATGTTTTGGTCATTGATGTTAAAGAATGAAAGGGAGATTGTTGAGATAGTTGAATGATGCCAAAAGTTGATGTGATAGGTCTGCAAGAGTGGTGTTTCATTGGTAAAGATTAAGTGTAGGAAGAGGCATGAAGAAATATAAAGAAGCATGGATGTTGCTTAGGCATGTGAAGGAGGTTTTAGGACTATTCGGGAATTTTTTGAGCTTGATGGCTTGATGAGATGTAGTCTGTTTTCTTTCCCAAAACCCTATACGTGTTGTCCCATCATTCAGATAGATCTGAGCTCTCACCCGAAGCGCAAAAAGGTACCAATTCCCTCTTTTAATACCAATTTTTTCAAGTTATTAGCATGATCATATAGGTATTCCATATACATAGAAAGTAAATTAAAGGTAAGGCATGACATGAATCAGAACGCAACCATAGTGCATAATGAATCAAACAAGGACCAAGATCAAATTTACCATATAATAACCAGTAACATAGATGTCATCAACAACCAATATTCATCCATAATGATCCATTATATGAATCCATTCATCAAAACACAATAGATGAATAAATCCATAATAACCTTCACTAGAAGTCAAGTGCGCAAATACACCAGCATTCATAACTTTGTATAACTTCCAGTCATAACATGATTCCAATGTCTCTAAACCATGTTAAAATAAATACATATTTATAGGTAGTGGAGCATTTCCCTTCACTACTCATGCACTCTCAAGAATAGGCCACATGCTAACAATATTCATGTGCCACTACAAAATTAACTAGGAAAGCATACAAGCTTCGCCTACTAATAAGATTACCTATAAATAACTCTGGATCTAATCCTATTATTAGTTTGAACTCTAGCATGTCACTTGATCTCCCTCTTGATACCAAAATAGATCGGCGTGTTTTTTCCAAGTCTTCTTGTTCTTACCCAATGTGTGCCCCACACTCCAATCCTATTTTTAGCCTCAAAACATGTAAAATGGCTAAGTCCCAAACTCTAAGCTTTCATCTCGGTGTGCTTTGTATCCATTGATATTCTGCACACACCTATGTATGCCCACTTGTTGCGTGCCCTTATGTCATGCACCTCTAATACATAGGCATATATATGTCTATCATCCCAACATTACCCCACACAAATTTCTTTGTCACCCCTGATAATAGGTAATCTCGCCTTGTCCCTCCATGAATAAAGAAGAAGGAACAAAAGAATAATTGTACACAAAAAATGAAAGAATACATGGGTGCTCTATTCTTCTTGAAAGGCAAGAAGTAACTCAGGGTACTCACTTTTAATTTCTGCCTCTAACTCATTCCAATCACCTAAGTGCCTTCTTTTTCTTGTTCTAGGATGTCTACAAGTACTCCCTCCATTTCATCCAAGGTCATATTCTCACCCTCATTTTGTAGCAGCCTCTAAAACATGTTTTCACATAGACCAGAGATCCATCCCATCCATCACATCCATGTCGTTAGGCTATGAGTTTCCAATTTCCTTCATCCTTTCCTTGTGAGGGTCCCATGGGATGTTGTGAGTGCATCACACTTTTCTGCAAACTAATGTCAGCCTCTCCTCACGCCCAAGAGTTTCATCATTCTTCACAACTAAGTACTTCATTTTCCTCGGCTAGGGTCCTTGTGTTAATTATTTCCTTAGGGTTTGCACACATTTTCAAAGATGAAGTCTGCCTTCTTCATTTCATCCTCAGTTTTTGAAGCAAGGACTCATATCCGAATTATGCAGTGCATTATTGTATCTTTGGATCTTTCTTTCTTTCAACTTTGATATCTTCTACTTTTTGTGCAACATGTCTCTGCATAGTCGTTCCTTGGCGTGCCTAACTGCTTCTTTATTAATAGTTTCACATAGTCTAGTAAGAAGTGCATAGAGGAATGATATGTTTTCTCTATCTACTCATCAATATCTGGATGTGCATCTGATGATCTCTTTTCCCAAGTCTGCCGTGAAATCCATAATGCATTCTTCTATTTCTTTTTATGTCCTCCTTGCCCTTCAGCCACTACATTCCACTTATTCGTTCAGGCTCTTATTTTCTTCCAAGAGAGATCTTAACGTGGATGATTTGTCTATATTACTACGCTCTACCTTAGCCACCATCTTATTCAATGCATTACTCACCTACTCATCTATCAAATCTGAAGGATTTACCATCCAATGTGTGGCTTGAGCTCTCTTCTTTATTTTCCTCTTAACGCATGCATCTTCTTTTATATCAATTCAGTCTCATCAATATGAGTCTGCATTGCTCCAAGACAACTTGTTTCTTGGTGTGCAAGTTATCTCACTTTCAGGGTCCATAAGCTTCCCAACCATAAATATCCTCAGGATCAAAAGTCCTTTGAAACCTGGCGTGAATGATCTTCGTAGGATCATTAACATACCCAACTATGTGGGAGTTCTGTACATATCCCCCTTATCTCCCCTTGAGTGCCTACCCTTCATAACATGTACCCCAACATCAAGCATTGGTCCTTCACCTATATATGTATTAGTAGACTCACCAAATGGCTCGACCTTATCTTCATCCTTCCCTAGCAACTGTAGCGCACTACTCCCTACCATGCGATGCTCTTCAAAACTCCTCTACAATCAATCCTTCACTTCTTCACCCCGAGGATCCTCTACTTCTCCAATAATAAAAAGGGTCTCCTTAATGGTCTGTGTATTGTCATCTGACTTCTCACCCTCACTATCCTTAGTGGGAATATATTTACACCTCTTCCTTTTTGGTTCTACCTTCAATGGAGAGTTTTTAGGCAACCTCCTAGGTGGATGTGAGGGCCCTGCAACTTGTACCTTGTGGCCTTGTCCTTCTTAAGCACCCTCCTGAATTTTTGTTCATCAATGCCCTAATTGTACCCCCATCTCCATAGTTCCTGTTTCCATTCCCACTTCCTCACCTTCCTCTTGTCTTAGAGGCGTTGCCTCATGCACTCTCTTCTCTCCTACAGTTGGTTTCCTTCTTGTATCATGTTCTAGGCCGCTAATGTATTCCTTCAGTTCTTCCTCCTCTTCTTCTTCTTCATCATGGGGTAGATTAGACTCTTCATCCTACAATGTTCCCATAGTATGCTTCCCCTTGGGATAGTTCAAGAAGCCTGAACTCATTCTCAATATATTTTCCATTTTCCAATATAGGCTTAAGGTAGATGTATACCTTTGCTACACTAGACTTCCCAATTGCCAAGCTTATAAAATTAATATTGATATCATATTAAATCAACTTCTCTGATATAAATAGACTTACCTGGATATACATATGTCTTCCAGAGTGTATGGTAATCATAATCTACTTTATATATGTTAAAAATCAAATCGCGCACATTTGAAAACCCGTGCAACGAGGCATGAAAATATCACGCAGTGAAGGCATATAGGAGGTTACACCAAGGGCTCCAATTTCCATCCTTCATTCCAAAATGTCATATGCAAAAATATTGATATAAAAAAAATTGGGCTTGATTCTCCAATGCCGAAAGGAAGGTCCTTGGGTATTTTCTGAACTCATACTCAAATGTTTCATGTAGGTGCTATATACCAGAGTTCCAATCGTTCCTTGTAGGGTCCACTCATGGATCCATCACATGTATACTTTGAAATTTTTTTTGTAATATATTTCTTCTCTTCAGAGAAATTTTTAGATATTGTCTTTTTGTCTCATCGAGAACTCTAATTTCTAAAAACACTATAGATAATAATATAGCACCAAAACTTATCTTGTCTCCTTGGTGCGCTTCTGTAATAATAGTCTCAACAATAAAGGAAGACAAGTTATATACCAATCCATCTATGTATCTTCTTTCGCTATATGGAACCATCTCCTGTTTACCTGTGTCTAGCATTTTTTGGTTATTCAATTTGGTGAGGAGGTGCACTACTACCTAAATCAAAGGGTACTTTTCCAACTTGCAAATATCCATTATGTGCCCTCCCTTTGCATAAGCCAATGTAACCCTTATTACCTTTATGCCATCATCATCAGAAAGATCACTGCCAATCTCGGTTCCTGAGATTCTTAATCCTTTCAACCTCCTGATCAAGGGTGCAGTAGGTCACATTCAACTGCCCAAAAAAATAAAATAAGTCCTCGTGGAGTCGGGTCATCAGTCATTGGTTCAAATTTTTTGGTTTCCTAAAAATACAGTAGCTCGTAAAGGTGCATAACTCCAACAATTGACAACAACTTCTCTCCCACATCATCATACATGTCCATGTCATTTTCTATCCACAATTTTTTTTTTGCTACCAATAATTTGTCCAATTCATCCTTTTTATCCTTAGTCCATGGTGATTATATTCACTCACTTTAGTTGTGTCTAATATGTGACTCTCAGTCCAAACCCTTGATGACGCCTTTTGGGTACTGCATTTCTGAAAATTGACTTTCGGGGATATCTTCCACCTCTATTTCCTCATCCTTTTTCTTTCTGCCCCTTAGTGGTTTCTCCAGGTGCTCGTTTTGGTGCCATGGTGATGATAAAAACTATGTTCTTGTCACTAGATTCGAGCTCTGCAACTTCAAACTTGTGTGCCTTAGCTTTTCTTATATTTTCCTTAAACCCTAACTCTATAAAACTTTGCTCCCCTGCACATGCCTTTTTATTAGCTCAAACACCCTCTCTTGATGGAGCTCCAACAATTCCATGCAAAAATCATCTCGTGTTTGATGTCTTTACTTTCTCTTTAACGCACTTTATACAAACTTCGCTACTTAACTCGCTCGAACACTTCTCTTTACAATTCAAGGTAAAAATGATATCACAACCCCATCCTTATATAAATTTTCAAGAAGTTCCCCACATTGATTTCTCTTCACCAACCACTGTACTCAGCATTAATTACACACTATTTCTCTTTTTTTACTTTTCGCTGATTTTTTCCATGCGCCAGTCATAACCTTATGGAACGCCCCCTACTTTTTGGCCACATAATTTCTCTCACACACCTTCATGAAGCTGAAATACCTCTCCATTGTGCCTCACACCAAGTAGTTTCCCATGTTGTTGCCTACCTTGCGTTAAACTATGCGTCTGTCCCTATACGTGTGGTCTTCATCTATGAGAAATTTTCCTTAATACACACCTTTACCTCAAGCACATGCACCATATTTCTTCTATGCATAATCATCCTCTAGAGATCGTTTAGTCATGGCTCATTTATCATGTATCTTCTCCACCCCACACTAAAAGTATGCAAGTCCTCTGTGCATGAAATCACTAAATAATAATCAGCTACTGGCACATAAGCACACTTATTACAAAAAAACACTAAACTAAATTAACAAATCATAGCAATGATGAAAGGAAACACATATAAAGGAAATACATTAAAGGGAAATCTAATCTAACTGGCAATATTGCCTTATTACAAACACCAAGAAGACTTATTTATAGTAGGGCTTCAGCCTACTCCCGTTGAAATAACTGGGCAATTGTGTGCCATCCAACACCTGTAACTTGACAAGCACTTGAATCAAGTATATATGTCACCACATATGGTCCCAACCAATGCACCTTCAATTTCTATAGGGTGGTGTCAAAAATTGGAGTCATAAAGAAGAACCATCTGTCCAACCTCAAACTATTTATTCTTAATGTGCCTATCATGTCATTACTTCATCCTAGCCTTTTATGTCTTTTGGATCTCCAACGTGTAATGATGTGCCTCTCATCCAACTGCATCACTCTTATCAATGCTCTCTTCAAGTGTTTTCTCATCATCCAGTCCTCCTACGCTGTGTAATACATAATGGGAGGGTAACATAAATTCCACTGGTAAAACAAACTCCATGCTAAACACTAATTGAAAGGGTGTGGCCTTGTTCAATATTTTATAAGTTTTCCTATATGCCCAAAGTACAACGGATGGCTTTATCATCTCAGTCTTTTCTTCCAAAATCACAAATCTTTGTTAATGTATGCTCCAATATCTTGTTAAAAGCTTCAACAATTCCATTGTCTTGTGTGTGATATGGTGTAGTTTTATGGTGTGCCACCATAGATTCTGTCAATAATATCCTAATAGTCTCATTAAGGAAATGGGTGCCCCTATCACTTGTCAAGCTCAATAGAAATCCATACTCTACTGATAATGTTTTCCTATAAGAACCTTGTTGTTATAGCTTCTCTGTAATCCTTTTGTAGGTTTTGCCATTCCACCCACCTTATCAGATAATTTGTACAAGTTATAATATAGCATGATCTGATCCTTCGCGGGTGGGGAAATAGGTCCTAAAAATTCAATTTCCCATTTCTCAAAAGGTTTTGCACTTACAATCAGGCCTCAAAGGCATTTCATCTCTATGCCCAGGCTTTTCTAAGGCAGCTGACAATGATCACAAGCCCTAACATACTCTTTACAATCCTTATATATCATTTCCCACCAAAGGTCCAACCAAGTAAAATCTTAAATTCTTGCACAGGTAGCATTTCCTGCATAATGTCCACCAACAATTCCACCATGAGTCTTCCTCCATAATAGCTTCATGTTCATGCTCAAGTACACACTAGCGCAAAACCTCATCATGACCTAACTTGTATAAATCCCCACTGATCAACATATATGGTGCAACACATATGGCAAGTTTTTTCTTGTCTAAGATCTTCATCCCTTCAGGTGCACCACACCAGTATCCGCAAAAAAACAACAATATCTTCTAAGTTAGAGGGAACATGGTTTAATTTGAACAACTATACATCTGACATTGTGTCCTTAATGCTCTGTGCATCCTCGCTATGAGTTAATCCTTGACAAATGATCTAGTCCAGAATTACTCTTCCCTGGCATTCACCAACCATTGTAAAGTCAAATTATGGAAATAACAGAATCCAAACGACATATGTGCCCTTGCAAAATAGACTTGTTATACTAAGTAATTTAAGTGCCATGTGATCTGTATAAAATATAAAAGGAGTTGTCTAGCAAGTATTGTCTAAACTTATGCAACGTGTAAATCATAGACAAGGCTTCACACCTCTATATTTATATAGTTTTACTTCAGCTGGTGTCAATTTTATTCTTACAAAACAAATAAGATGATCAACAATCCCATCTCTAGGTTGTGATAACACTATACCAATGGCCATGCCAGAGGCATCAACATGTACATGAAATGGCTTATCCCAAGAAGGAAAGCGCAAAATGGGTGCAGAAGTAAGTCTTTCCTTCAATGTCTCAAATGCTATTTGTTTCGCCTCATCCCAATGAAAATTTCCTTAACTTTTCAACAATTCCTCCAAGGGCACGACATTCTTAGCATATCCCTTAATGAACTTCATGTAATAATCTGTATCTCCTAAGAATCCACACACCTCGACTTTGATTGGTAGGATCCTTTAAACCCAAAATAACTACAACCTTCGTAAGATCTACCAGCATGTCTTCCTTGCGACATATTATATATCCCAGTACACAGTCCCAAAGGGTATAACTAAGATATAATTCTTAATGTTGAAAGAGATGCTTAGCTTCCTACACCTCTCAAACATAAGTCTTAAGAAATCACAATGATCTTTTACTAGCCCATACATAGTCCAATCATCCAAATAAACATGTAGAAAAATTATGTATAAAGTCTTCAAATGCGTGTACCACAATGTGCAAGAAAAACTACAGGAACATTCTATCAACCCAAAGGGCATAGCCGTGTATGTAAAACTTTCCCTTTTTGTGGTGAAATGTTGTCTTTTCCTGGACTTCCTTAGCAGTACGCATACCTGATGGTAACAAGAAACATTCATCAGTGAAAGAGTAAATATCATGTCTCATGCAACACCTTCCAAGATATCTTCTGTAAAAGGTGTGAGAAAAGTATATATAACACATGAAATATTCAACTCTTTTTTGTCTACACATATCCTTATCCTGACCATCTTTCTTTTATACTTATCACCATGGGGCTAACCCACTCTGATTCCTCAATGGACTCAATGATCCCATATTTCAACATCTTATCAATCTCTTCCTTTACCTTGATGCGTAGATTAGGATTCATCCTGTAAGGCCTCTTCTTAACTGGGTGTGCACACCTTCCTTTAACTTGATCCTCATCTTTCATCCAAAGAGGGATGCACTCCCTTCAAATCATGTCATATCCTCTAAGGAAATAGCTCTTGAAAGTCATGCGTAAAAACTCAATACTATTTGACCACCTCTTGTTCAAACCAATAGTCACCAATAATTAGCCTCTTTAGGTTATGTATCATGTGTCCCAATGTTTACCTTCTTCATTTTCATAGGCTCATGAGAACTGTGTATGCCTTCTCATTATCACTTTCTAATACCTCACGCGTACCTACACTATGGTCAACATCTAGATTCTCTATTTCTTCACCATCAGTCATATAAACTAGATTTACCCTTTCTCTTTCTCTAGGTAGGCGATGCCCAAGTTCTTATTCATCCATCTCCTTCTTCCTCAAAGCGCGCCTCCAAGTCCTACTCTCTCCAAATATATATAATAGGAGCTCCTTGGATTTTACACTATCCCCCATCGTAAGGTGCTTTATAATCTATAATGCTTCATTCACCAAAGGTTTAGTATAAAAAATAATAAAAGGTCTGAATTATACTTGAGGTTATCTCCTACCAATTCACTATTTCTCTTGTTAACTCGACATGAGCATGCCATGTGCATGCGCAACCGCTCAAAGTGGTGTATAACTTATGTACCTAGATTGATGATCCGGCAAGGCCTCCTGCCCCTCCGTCCAGAGTCTCTCACACTTCTAAACATGAGGAAAAGTAGAATCCTTCCCATGGTATTCACATATATTTCTCCTAAGAAACCTAGTAGAGAAATCGATTCTCACTTCTCGCCACTCCAAAAGGTTATCTCTGTATGTAGTCCACAAAAGTACAATTGTCCCACTGAGGGTATAAATCAGCATATTTCTCATGTCACTCTCATCCATCCATCAAGCTTCCATGGTGCACAAAAATACGTTGAGGTTTCCTTCACCGATGTACCAAGGTACTTGGTTGTGACTCAAATGTCAAACAACGCGCAACATGATCATGCGCATAACTATCTCATATGTTCCATGTGCCCAGTTCTCACATGAAATCCTAGTTGTATCACTCATAAATTAAACATCATCTAACTGAATTATACCTTCTTTATATGGCTCAGTGACGTTAGGATCTCTGATGGTGTGTACATAAATTCTATTAAGATCCTCCTTGCTCAATGGTTCTACATAAGGTATAACTTTCCCATATTTCAAAGGAATAATCATGCACTCTTCCTTGTTCTTAAAACTGATATAACCTTTATTAAAGCACATGTAGACACCTAAAATATGCTCTCACATTTTTATTGCTAAAAGCACACTAATTACTCTCATTCTTACCATTTCCATTATAATTAGTGATTTTCGCTAATTAAATAATGTTTCCCTCTATTTTGGTTAATTAACGATGCTTTGTTGATTAACTAGCCTCTATCACATTCCGAATGCCAATTGATGACACATAATTAGTTATTATCCTCTTTCGAGCAAATAATTAGCATTTATTAGCTAATTAAGCCTATTTACCCTTGTATTTGATCAATAAACCCTATTATTGGTTAAATACCCCTCTTCCAACTATTCAAAATCACCTCTTTTCCCTCCAAGACATCTCACAAGGCTTCAAAATCTTATCATAGCCTCTTAATTGGCCTTAAGTGGTTAATTAAGGATCCTCACATGCTAATCACTTGTTAATTCACTAATCATGATTAACAATACTTAATCTACTTTATCCTTTTTAGTCCCACATGCACCAAGATGTAAGTTTTCATTAAATAGAAAACTATAAAAAAGACTAAGCACATACCTTCTAAATTTACACCATGTTTTGATTAAGATTAATTACATAATACATGTGATCATAAGAGCCTACTTCCATTGTTAGATTACTTGCTCAATATTTTCTTCCAATCTTTAGCTTGGTTAGTAGAGGAATATCTAATACGACCTTATAGCCATTGTTAGAAAGATCCTCTCACCATTTGTGAAGTGCAACAACCATAATTTGATTTGCTAGTGATCTAATTAGGTTCATGTTAATTAGCAATCATTTAACTTAGTAAGGATTCTTATAGATTAAATGGTTAATTTCATTTAGTTTCCATTATACATGCTCTTAATATTTGATCTTGATGATTCATTTATAAACTTAGGCTTAGCTATAGACTACTAGATGTTAGTCTTCTTAATTAGTTATTTGTAATAGTTTTGTGTGAATAAATTTGGCATGCCCAATGGGACAACCCCATTGCATTCAATTTTTAAAGCTTTTAAACTTAGTTTCAAAGTTTTTAGTTTTAATTTTTATTGATTAGTTTCAAGTTTTCTAGATTAGTTTCAAAATTTTCTAGATTAGTTTCAAGTTTTCTAGATTAGTTTCAAGCTTTTTTTAGATAAGTTTCAAGCTTTTTAGATTAGTTTCAAAGTTTAGATTTTCTAACCCTATCTTGCATTAGTTTTGATAATTATGAATTTTATTAGCTAGATTAGTGGTAGTTTCTTTTTTTTTTTGTTCTTTTCAGGATTAATGAGAAGGATTCCTAGAGGATGATGGATCTAGATTTGTGTCATTTTATAGCCGGGGAAGGATCTCATCATCTCTTTATCACTCAAGCTCAGAGGATTTAGGTAGCACCGTGCTGAGGGTATGACCTACCCTCCTACTTTAGGCTCTGCCTTTAGCCAGGGTGAGAGGACCCATTCTGTAGTTTGTATTTGTGAGTGGGGTGGATGTATCAACAATATTTGGCACTCCTTTGTAAAGTAATTGAAAAATAGCTCTGGGAAGACATGGTCAATTCAACAAAGGCTAACTCTCATGAGTTGTCACTTCTAGACAGTGCAGATGTCTTCTAAACAAAGCTCAGACTACTAAAGACAGTATGGAACCAACTTTCTTTAGCATATTTTTGGATTTAATGAGGAAAGCATGGGTAATTATGGTAGGATTAGTTGGTTTTGGTTGTATTTGATTGGGAAATTAAGCAGGATAAAGTTGATTATACCATATTTCAAGGAACTTTTAACAAATGTTGGGAGATCTACCAAGTGCAAGACAAATACACCTCAAATAGCTCACAATGAACCTTCAACCAGAAGATGTACACTCATGGAAGCCCAAGAATGCACAGTTTCACACAATATTTAAGGATTCAAACACAAAATCTCATGTTGAAGACTTAATAAAACATCATAGATTCACAATTTATCACTGCCTAAGATACACTCAAAGGCTTACAAGCAACATTTAACAAAGTGGAGACATAATGACTTTAAAATTGTTTATTACACAAATGAAATGAAATCTCTTCTCAATAGTGCAATTGCAATTTCCAGAATGCTACCAGAATGATAAAGTTCTATGTGACTTAAAGGATCTCTAAAATAAGATTGCAATGGGAGCATGAATAACTATTTTAAAGTATTTCATCTTGACAACAGATACAACAATGCTCATGATTAACACAATTAATTCAAGGCTCATCAAATTTATCAGCAAGGGAAAGTAAATCTACAGTCTCAGTGCTTGTCAATGGTTGTACACTTGCAACCATCTTGACATGATCTAATTTGAAGGCTCAAAGAAAATAACAGGTTTCTCAGATGAGTTCACGGGAAATTGGTTTTCTCTCAGTTTTCCTTTCTCTTCTAAAATTTCTAGAAAAATTAATCCCCCCCTCTATGCGAGAGTATTCTCATTGCATTTATACAATTCTATTTGCTCATTTTCTTTCCAATTTTCCCCCAAAAACATGAATCTTCAAGGGAATATTCCCCTCTTTACAATATATAATTCAATTTATGTTATTCTCATGAAGATGACTCATCAAATGCTATCAGGTGTGAGAAATATGAGCCTTTCACATTTTTGTTATGTTTACATATGACTGGGATGCCATGTCATCACTTTTGGCCATTTATTTAATTATTATTTTTCACTTGGTGACTGGATATCCACTTTTGATGATTTTTGAGCACCTCCAGGTGATTTGATTTGACAGATACTGCTCTCATTTTCTTTTCAAGAATCCATCTTGGATGTTGTGTATTTCTTTTCATGCCTTTTGGGTTAGTTATCACACATGGTTCTTGTCAAATCAGATCAATCACCATTTTTTTCTCAAATGCCAATTCATTTCACCTTTATTTTCCTCGTGCAGATATCTTATTGGGATATCAAAGAGTGATTTTACCATGATTGCACCTAGCTCAGCTCGCATGCCTTGAATTTCCTATAAAAACACACCATTTACTTCATCATTTCATACTTTCTTCTTTTGTGTATAGGCACTTTGAAGAAATTCATTTGTATCATGGCGGGGGAACCAATAACGTCTAGTTTGAAAGAAATATCCCGTGAAGACTTGCATTCCATTTTTGATTTATCAGGTCCGGATGAAGTGTTTGTGCGGATGTTTTTTTAAATTATTGACCTTGAGGATTACATTGGGCCCTTGACACCTCCAGCTGTTCAAGTTACATTAGTTAGGATACTTGTCAAGATAATTCGGTGTTCTCTTCCTTTCATATGATGTACTTTCACTTGTTCATGCTTCAACTTTAGAGAATTCTTGAGTCACAGAGGAAATTTTGGCTTGTGAGCAGGCCTAACGTGCATCAAGTATTAGAAATCATGTATGCCCATTCATTTCAATGAATCAATTTTTTGTGAAAGAAATCCCTCTGGATTCATATGTTCTTGATGGAGATATTTCATTGGATATAATGCCTTCCCTCTATCACCAATTGAATGTATTAGAGAAGCGTGTTTCAGTCTTGGAGGCAAAACAACCAGTGAGTACACCCCCTCTATCTCCTGAACCATCATTTCCTTTTGTGAAAAAACATAAGGGTGAGTCTAGCTCTAGGCCTTCTGCTCTAATTACTACCTCCATGCCTTCTACTCCAATTACTACCTCCATGCCTTCTTGCTCCAGTTACTACCTCCATGCCTTCTGCTCCAGTTGTTCTAGGGTCAGTTGTGGTTGCACTTCTAGTTCAATCTTCTCAACCAACTTCTTCTACCAAAACCAGAGGGAAAACGGCATTTTTTAAAGGTGGTTTGGATATGAGTGAATGGGTATCTTCTTATAAGAGGTGGTCATAATTTCTTAGTCTGTTAGATAGTCCCTTGTCTAGTATGGATGACCTTTTTTCAATGGGAATGTCTTGCACACTGGCAGGAGACATTATTTTTGTTCAAATGGCACTAGGGACAGATGAACATGGGCTTAGGAAAAACAAATTAGTGAAGAAACTTCCTCTTTGCAGAGAGGATTTTGTAAAGGAGTTTGTGGTATTGGATGCCTAAAGTTTCTTGTTATTGTCCCCTTTTTTGTGATACAAATCTTGAGGATATATGTAATCTTTCTTTTCATGGGCTGGGGCCCCTATAGATCCCCATTTTTCCTTTTTCAAAATACAGAAAGTACAAACATCTCATTAGTTTATATGCTTTTATAATGGACATAAAATTTCATCCAAGCAATATAAAAATCTAATGCATTATATCAAATTACAATCTATATCAGAGAATAACAAGTTTTTTTAAAAGTACTATTCATCCTTCATGAAGCAATAGTATCAAATGAAACATCAGTTACAAATGAAATATGAAAAGAAGATAAAGTTTTAAGAATGAAAAGCCTAAGCTTGTTCATCATCTTTCATGTCTACATCCTTTTCTTCTTCAGTTTCTTCTCCTTCTTCTTCTTCTTCTAGTAGCCTTGCCACATATGCATCATACCTTCAAAAGAGCTCATTGATTTCTTCTTCATCTAGCCCTATATGGTGTTGGAAAATCAATTTTGTCTTGCTATTGCATTCACACAGTGGCCCATTTTCTGCTTGTATTCCAATGGCCTGGCTCTTAACTCTACAATTTTGGTCTCAATTTTCCTCATTGCTTTAATAAATTCATAGGAAAATTCATCTTTCTGAATGTTTTTTCTCAAAAGAACTAAACAAAAAGTCAGCCTTTAGATCACCATATCTTCTCTTGGATTTGTCAAAAACTATATCTTCAAGTTTAAAATCAATAACATCTAAGGTATCATCAACCCATTTCCTCTTGGCTTCTATCTTTTCTTTGATTCCATTCAAAACTTCCACCCTGATACCTGCTAACTCCTCCATAGCATGTTGAGTTCCCCTAAATTCCTAAGGCACAATCCCTTCTTTTTAAACCAATTCATCACTAAGTTGAGTTATATGGTTTAACTTGGGAAAAATTCCTTCAAAGTAGAAGATTTCATTATCACACTGCTCAATTAGGTCATCAATTTCATTAAGCCTATTCTTGAGCTCTTCATACTTTTTCCTAGCTTCTTCAATTACTTCTTTTCCCCTTTTTGTCAACTTCTCAACCCATGTGTCCACAACCTAAACTTTCTTAACAACCTTATCAATCTTTTCCATTCCTTTAGGGGTATTGGAAGAGGTACTTGCTTGAGTTTGACTAGACTGCCCAATTAATTGTTGCAGACTAGAACTCAAAGCTTTGACTTGTTCTTTCAATTTTTTCTTAGTTATCCTATCCTCATCCACCTTTTGCAACAAGTCACTTACTACCTCTGATACTCCCTTGTTTCAATTGGTCTCTTGAAGGTTTTCCTAAGGGAATAAGTTGGACATTATAATCACTAGTTGTTATATTTTCTCTTTTTTTCCCTCATGAGGGATTGCCACTTATAAATTTTTAGATCGCAGTGGATCAATATGAATTTTGTTGAGAACTCTAGCCTTTTGGAGGTTCTTACTAGTTTTGGAAAAGATAGAGTTGTGAGATCTATAGCCTTCACAGGGACAATTTCCTCTTCTTCTTTTGAGATCAACTCTCCTATCCATCCTTTTGTAAGAGTGGTCCCAAATTTTGTTTCCTGCAATTCTTGTTGGGATTTCTTGGGGACAATCACCAACTGATTGGACACCTCTTGTACCTCTTGGACCGATGATTCTTCCTGCTTTTCTTGTTTATCTCCCAATATTTATCTCTTTGTTCTCACTCTGTAATGGAACTTCCCATGATTTTTTCCCTTATTGATCTTGAATTTGGGGCTGGCCAATATCATTTAGAATTACATCAGTGATTACAATTTGTTATTTATTTATTTTTTTAGCTGATGAAATTTTAACTTCAGCCTTTTCCTTGGGAGTTTCTTGAGCCAGTACCTCTCTTACAACAATTCCCTTTCCTTCCATGATTTCCACCTCTTTTGGAGGTTGTTGAGTTGACACATTATCCTTTTGTTTCTCTGTTGACACCTCATGTTGCAACATGGTGGGTTGGATTTCAATTATTGGTTCCTTAACTTTACCAAAATCTTGTACATCCACACTATCAACAATCTTATCCTCAATAGTTGCATCTTGTGCAACCTCTGGTATCTTTTCATCTCACAGATTTTACCTTTTTGAGATGGTTCACTATCCTTAGTGACCTTGAATTCATGGGAAGGATTTTTCTCAATTAACACCTCTGTGTCTTACACTTTTTCCACTAGGTACTTATGGTTTGTTTGATTCTGTAACTTCCTGGTCTATAGAAAACATTTCTGATGACTGAACCTTAATTTCAGTAGTTGGAACATGAGTAGTTTTTTCTACTTCTTCACTCATTTGAGGATCACTTACACCCTTTACTGGTTGTTCATCAATAGCTATGTCAAATGCATCCAATGTGGAAAAATCCTCACCAATATCAACATCCATTATCTCTACCTGACTCTTTATTAACTCTTGCAATTGTTCAAATAAAGGTACACTACACTTTCAACTGACATGGCTTTCAGAGATTTTTCACACCTTGATTAAAGACATCACTATCTACTGGATTAGATAAGACATTACCTTGAATTGTTTGTTCTTGAGTGCTCCCAATTGTCACTCCCTCTGAAGAAAAAGATGAAAATAAAGGCACTGATGCTACATGTTGTACTTGGGAAACATCATTTCTTTCATGTTCTGGGGGATCAATCACTACATCCTTGTGCTTATGTTTCTTGTGTGTATGAGCACCTTCTCTTACCAGGATTGGCTCATACACAATTTTGTGTCTCTTGTGTGCCCTTTCAAACTTCTTAAGGTCTGGTGCTTCTCTCTTTTCTTCACCATGTGGCTTAGGTTGTGCGTGGACACTTGTTATGGCCTCATTCATTAACTTATCAACACTTTGGGGTTTTGGAAAAACATCTGGAGGAGTCCTATGAGTAGCCATACCCTTTCCTTTTGATTGTAGTGGAACTGCAAAAGTGATAGTAGCATTTTGCATTGATTTTAGGAGCATTTCTTCAGTTTTCTACTTTAGAGAAAACATAAAAGTACCAATCCCGCTGGTAGAAGAACTCCATTCATCTATAGGTCTAGAAGTAGGAATTTTTTAAGGAAATTGAGGATAATTTCCTCCCAAGGGATCCATTCTATCATCTCCTTTCAAGGGAGGAAGGTCATCTTTCAATTTTCCCAAATCCCTAAATTTATTAAGAACTCTTGTGCTTTGAATTGATAAATCAATGTTTTTCTGGGCTAACCAATTCAATGTTCTTCTCATTACATCAGTTATTCAGGCATATGATTCATTTGAATCCTCTTCATTCCAATTCAAGGGGACCATTGGTTGTCCCTCCACCTTTTGATCAAGATAGTATTTACTCACAAGCTGTGGATCATCCACAATTCCCTTAGGGATAACAACAATATTGAAGTCTATAATTTGGGTGAGGGTCATTCTTGAGAAATCTCTTAGCCTGACCTCCTCCTCATCTCTACAATTCATCCAATAATCTTCAAATTGAGGCTCATGTTCAAAAGTGTTTGCAAGATTGTTGAATACCCACCTGATGTCATAATTGGCCCTTTCCTCAAACCTTTTCATCTCATCTTCCATTAATTTGGCCTTTATAATTGAAGGGCATGAGTACCTTCCAATCTTGATGGGGAACTTGATGTTTGTCTTGTGTTTTCCAACAATTAGTTTGTGAACTGGTGTCAACTGTCTTGCTAATTCACACAAGGCCATTTTGTCATCTAAATATCTGGGTAGCTTACATGGTTGGCCTTCAAATCCACTAACCCTGATGTATGTAAACTTCATTGTATTGAATGAAATAACATCCATATTCCATGATTACTTGTCTAGCCTCCTTAGAAATCCTGTATTGTTCCCATTCTGGCCTGAATAAGTATATGATTGGTGAAAAGAAGGCATCATTAACCAATCTCACATTATCTTTCCAATTAACCAGCTATAATCGAAGGAAGATCTTATGCATTTGGAATTTTTTAAAGTCACCATGTGGCAGAAGGCTAGGGAAATGCTTGTGGCCTGTAATATTAGAAATCAAGTAGGTCATCATGTAAAATTCTAGTTCTCCAGTGTCACCCATCTCCATTTTTGTTTGTCAGTGCTATCATGTGGTCATGAAGTGCTCGTAATGAAGGTTACCCAGAAAATGTTCCCCTTCTTCTCTAAAACTATCCACATATAGGTGCACATCCACTCCTTGAATTCATTCATTGTTTCTAATCTAACCATTCAACTCAACAATATAATCACATCTTCTGCTTCCTCAATGAATTGTTCCCTAACAAGTATTTTAGGGATTTGAGTGGTTTCTTTCTTCTCTATTAAAATCCATTTGGTATTTATAAGCCAGGCATATTCCTTTTTCTTAGCTTCATAATCTTGTAGGGCTAAGTCAATACCCAGGGTTATTGGATTTCTAATCATAGGAAATTTTAGCATTATCCTGATATGGCTATGAGTGTCAAAGTTAATACTGCTTCACCACTTCCATCCAGTACTTCCCTCTTCTCTAGATCATAATTCATGGCATATAGTCTTACCAGTTCTGGGTAGTGTACTGAGGGTGAAATAACACCAACTAAAGAAATATTATTGGCTTGAATCACTTCCATTAATTCACTCTTGTTTGGGCTATTGACTCTTTGTAAGAATTCATCTAGGTCGGCATTCATCAAATTTGTATCCGTGATTTTTTCTAGATTACTAGTGATTCTCGGAAGTAACAGGAAAACCTGATGACATGGTCTTCATCTTTAATGCCCTAGTTTTACTTCAAATTTCCTTGCAAATGAATAAGAGTATAGGAGTATCTTAGTTCTTACCAATTTTTTGGTGAATATCCATGCAATTTGGCTCTGGTTCAAAGGATTTTCAATCTCTGGTTCTCTATTCATGTTCCACAATTGATTTCACATTGTTCCTCAAGAAATTCTGCTAACAATGGCGTCCAGATCTCAACAAATGATAGCAAAAAATCTCAATGCATTTGAAGACTTCAAAATTCCTCCTTGATTTGTGTGAAAAATGAATTAATGGTGGAATTCATTAATGTGTTGCATCATGGCCCTCCATTTCACTTTTCCCAATTTTAAATATGAGTCATCCACATGGAATATCCTTATGCAATGTGGGCTTGGGGAAACTTTTTACACTTTTGCATCATGTTTTAAATGCAGACATGTTTAGCTATTTGACCGGATCGCCCGCCCTTGACTTCCATCCGAGTTTGACACGTGGTTGTATTCTAATGGTGGCAGAGCTGCAGGCCATTTCTAAATATTTTTTCTCTTTCTCAATTGAACTCAAAGTTACCAATTTTCTCTGATGACCCGCTTCCCCACTCTTTGCATGAGAAAGTGCCACATGTCCTTGGCGGGTCTTAAGAGCTTCTTTACACTTTTATACTTTATCACCTTAGTGTCAAGGAATACAATCAGGGCTTGATCCCCTACATTCAACCAACTTGTGACACATGTATCTCCTCAAAGGTGGAATCAATTTTTGTTTTTGTAATTTTTAACTACAAATATTCGAAGGAATATTTTTCAGGCCTCAGGGCCAAGTTAGGAAATTGTTAATATTATACGATTGTTGTAACTTGGCAACTTAAATCCATCATACTGCAACCAACTAGAAAATTCCATGTATCATCGGGTGACGAAGATAAACATGAAATTTACAACACGACTAGGGAATGGTATAGAAAGGCATTTTTCACTGTTCAAAACCGATTCACGATTAAATTTTTACAGTCATCTTCAAAACAACATGTCTAACATGCTCCTCGACTGAAAACCTAAGCATGGGATTTTAAATGTATTTAATCATGTCTGTAATGTTTGAACTCACATTTTCTCATGGCCAAACCAGACAACACAAATTTTTTTGAAAGCATGTTCAAGACAAAGGGGCGAGATCATTTCGACCACTAACAATCCACACTCATGTTCTTAGGGCTTCACTCATGCTTCTCTAGATGTGCCTATGTTCTATTGGATTTTTACCCTCTATGTTCGGGCTGTGCTAGTACTTTGAGGTGCTCGTAGGTGTCTCTCTCGACATGCTCCCATTAATCAACTGTGGTTTTTTGACAGAGACATGCTGGTGATGTTACGGCTGCACTGGTCTTGTCAGAAGTGCAATGTTGTTGTCAGAGCTGCACTACTATGGTAAGGGATACGCTGGCATTCTAAGGTGATATTTGGCTCAAATTTCAAAGTTTCAATTATTGGTTATTTGTACTTGTATCATTTTCCAGGGTTTTTAGCTTCTATTATTGTAGGTTTTCTGATTTAGAGCAAGTTTTCTAACACATTTGCTCAAGTTTTGATGAATGGTTTTGTTTTCATGCTTTGTATGAGTTTGGGATAAGGCCGTGTATGATCTTCTCTTGCACTAATTTGTGATCTTGAGAAATAAAAACAATGTTAAACCTTCTTTTGCTAACATTAGAGTTAGTGGGAAACTGAATCATTATTCATTTTATGCTTAAGGGAATGAAATTTTCATTTGGAATTCATATGATCCTTTGGTTTTATTTTCATTTAATAGAAAAAAAAATCTAAGGCTTGTGGTTCTCTTCTCTTGTACCATTGTGTGACCTTGAAAATCAAAAGCAACCTTAGTTTTCATTAACTAAAAAGCGCTTGGAATAATTGGCAATGAAATTTACAAAAAATGTGGTAGTTCTTTGATTTACAAGATTTTTCATTGTTATCTAGTTGGGTTACTTGTGTATGCTCTTCTCTTGCATCCTTAGATGATCTTGAGAAAAAAAAAACAACACTTAACCCTCTTTTTATGATATTATAGATCTCTTGAAACTACTAACTATTGGTGTGTATGACCTAACACTTTCCAAATAAAGGAGAAATCTCTTAAAATTAAATTCTAACATACACGTGTGTTATAGGTGGCCAAAGGTTGTTCAAACCAAATTGCTTAAATCCAAAAGATAAGAAAACACACCAGTTTGTAAAACATTGTATATGCAGGTTTCGGTTAAGAGCTACGGCTCGTCCACTTGAACTAGGAGAAATTCCCTTTGGCATAAGACTTAAGATAACAAGAGGGATGCTCCTAGGAACCCAAAAGTAGTTCACACAATAGGGAACCTTGTGAATGAAATGGGAAAGTGCTCTACTACCCAATTGATTAGTACACCTTGAGAGATTAGAGTCAAAACTATCTTCACGCGACCCCAATGAAAATACAATTGAACACAATTTATTGCTCATTGTATTTAAGGGGGTAAAGTAAATCCAGGATAATCCAAGGTTTAGTCATTGTGACTTCCTTAGCAAATTGTGCTTGCAGAGATAGTTTTTGACACATAGAGAGAGAACCAATAGGAAGCTTGTGGCTTGGAGCCAATTTTGAGTTGATCTATTATATACTAAAGAGATCTCACAGTGTGACAACTTTGTTAGAGTCAAAACCTTATTATTTTAAGAAGGGGAGTCTCCATTAAATTTGAAACCACGTGTTATTTCATCACGAGACCTACGATGTATTACTTTGTCTTAGTTCTTCACTTTCCCTAAGGCACGAAAAAACTTTGCCAAAGTTATACTTAGTTTGTTTCATCACCATTTGGTCTACGATGTATAAATAATTGTGTCCACCGCTTTTGTAGTCTACTTACATGACTAGGTTTCAATACCAGAACACAAGTGTTGAAAGTGTGAATGGTACGTCTTCATGTTCTTGTAGGCCCTTTATCTCAAACCCATATTGAGACTCATTATCATTATAGTTAGGTGATTTCATCATTGAATTCCTTTGAGTCATTATGCTACCCACATTATAACCATACAATTGTGATACTTACATCTTGTTTCCATTGTGAAACTTGGTCTAAGGATCTAAATTGTATTGTTACAATGATCACACACATAAAAACTTCTTGATATACTTAGGCTTAGTTTTTGATCCTAACATTGCCTTAATTTTTTGAGAGTATTGAGGTTATGTTGTTCGCATTGTGATAATATCATTTTGATACTAAAAATATTTCTTTCATCGCAAAACATGATTCACATGTCCAAATAGTGTTGTTACGTTGCTCGCATTGCTAGCTTCCATTTTCAAATACTTAGACTTTGTTTGTGTCTAAAACTAGTTTTAATATACCTTGTTGGAAGGTCGCATCAACTCTTTCTTAGTATTTAGGTCTTGTTTAGTTTAGACTTGACCTAAGTGGTGATATTGTGTTGTCACTATCTGTACTAAACCTATCTTAGAAAAAATAATGAGTATTATATTTTGTGATTGAATTAAATTCTTGTACTTAGTTATCGTGTCCTAGATAGTTCTTATTATAAAACTATATTAGAGCGTCATTCTTTATTCTTTAGTATCCTTGATTCACATTGATCCTTTGGACATTCTTAGGCATTATACCATATATTATTAGACATTATTTATCATGATTTGACGTCGTTACGCTACTTAGTTTTACATAGGGTCCAATTTAGTCAACCTTAGTAAAATATTTCACGTTATTCCTCCTACCACAAGAATGGGGCATCAAAAACCAGGGGCAACTCCCTTTAGAGATGACATGTTAAGCCCACTTTTGGAAGACAGTGTCATGGTTGATCATAGTGGTGGTGAGGATAATTATTTTCGAGAGAATTTTGAGTTGAATCCCACCGAATTTGAAAATTATACATACCAAAACAAGCATGACATTCTTATGCGAGTCGTAGAGTTAGGAGCCAAATTACCATCCATGGTTGACCCTTCTCTCATTTCCGGTATGATTCATGGAGAAGAAGAAGTAAACCATCCTTGTCACAATATTAATGACATCTTGAATCCAGGTCATGCCTCTTCTTTTGGATGAAAAAATGATGAGGAGATACCTTTCGAAAATGATGGAGACTATTGTATACCTACTATTAGAGTTCATTGTGAGGACCATGAAGAACATGCTTATCATGATCAACCTCCTCCTCATGAAAATTATAAAGAAGTACCCACTCAAGAAGTAACTTTAGAACAACATGTGTAAGCTCTCATTTGCCAATTGGCTAGTTTAGCTTCACATGTAAATAAGGAAAAAGTGAAACCTTTAAAAGAATCTATACCAAAAGATAAACCAAAAGCTTCGTACCACAAATTCAATACCAAATCTCCTCATCAAGAGGCATGTAAGGAGTCTTATGAGGAATTTTATATAAAAAATAAAGGTGGGGATATAACTAGATTTAAACATTTGTACATGCCAACGCCACCCACACATGACCATCTCTTCAACCAAGAGTGGTCAACCATGAAAAATGACCTTATAGCTTTACAAGAAGGTAAAACAGGCAATAGAAAAAAGTACCAATTCAAGGAGTTATGCCCATATCCCTTTAACAGGGCCATGTTGCAAGTACCTTTTGCTCATCATTTTGATTGTCCAAAGTTTGAAAAATACAAGGGAAAATGTGACCCTAGATACCATATTAAGGACTTTTATATGGCATGTCAAGAGGTCGCGTATAACAATAACTATCTCATTCGCCTCTTGCCACAAAGTTTAGGAGGGCAAGCGCCTGAATGTTTCTTACATATAACTAAGGGATCTATATCTACATGGATAGAACTAGATGAACAATTCATACTTCACTTATCGTTTAATATAGAGAGTGATGTGACCATGATAGATCTTTGTAATGCTAACCAACAAAATAATGAAAACTTTACTAGTTTTTTACAATGATGGTGAGGGTTAGCTAACCACTTTCATTGCTCTATCCTAGAGAAGCAACTTATCAGCATATTTGTACCTAATCTATACCTTGAGATTACATTCCACTTGCAAATGCATTTTGGAAACACGTTTGAAGAGGTGTTAGAAAAGGGTAGTCAATTAGAGAAAGCGTTGTTATCTAGAGGGACCATAAAACCCTCATCACGTGATCAAAATCATAATGATTCCAAACCTAGTGACAAGACAAAGTTTTTTCCCAATAAGAACAAAAATGTCATAGGTGATGGAATAAATGACTCTAAATGTGTGCAAGCGGTTCGAAACCATGCTCCCTTGAAACTTGTAAAGGAAACTCCTCCTACATAGTACAAACGTCCTGCCTTCACCCCTCTATCTGACTCTATGTTGTCAATCTTAAAAAAGTAGAGGTTGGTAACATGGTCAGATATCTTGAAACTACATCTTATGGGGATGATGCACCTAAGCCATCATGGTTTAGAGAAAAAAAATATTATGGATTTCACTGCGTCAAATGTCATAAGACTGATAAGTGTTTGAAATTGAAGCACTCAATTAAGGACTTAATTGATAGTGGCGATGTGGAGATGGATTCATCCACCTCTAACAAATATCCCAATGAAAGCATGGGTATATTTAAATAACATTTCTCCAAGTATAACAAAGGAAAGGAAAATTTGAATCAAGGAAAGTCATCCCAAACCAAGAACAACTAAGACAAAAAGGCTAACTATGTTACAAGAATGGATGACTTTAATGTCCTCATTGGTTGTGTCAATATATCTGTTGAGCATATCAACACAATTAATATTAAAACAAAGGATTGTGCTGTGACAACGAGATGTGCTCGCCTTGTTATTTCAGAACCTCCTCCCCTAATCCTCAAGACAATTATTATGACGTGTTAGACCAATTAGAGAAAACCACTGATAAGATTTAAATCTTAGACCTTCTTAAAATTTCTAACGTTCATAAAGACATCCTTTGTAAAACATTAAAGGGATCATGAGTGTTAGTTGATATCGAACCAACATGATTCCAGGAAATGGTAGCACAGATCACTCCTACAGAGTATATAACTTTCAGTCCAATAGAAATCCTAGAAGAAAATCTATCTCATAATTTACCCTTACATATTGAATTCATAGTCAAACCTAAGAAGGTAAAATGAGTGTTTGTGGATGGAGGATCAGGTTTAAAAATTTATAGTCTAACGTTAGTTTAGAAACTAGGGTGTACTGAAGCTAAGTTAGAGAAAAAGGTCATCACCATACAGGCGTATGAAAATGAAGAGCAGAAATCATCTGGTATGATCATTTTCTCACATGAAGTAGGTGTTTCACCCAATTGTTGTAGATAATGAAAAAGATAAAGGTAAATAGGCCAAGGAGGAATACCTATTATTATGTTGGTTGAAGGTTGAGTGTACACATTGTGATTTCTGATCCAAACTGATGGTGTGAGATTTCTTTTGGCTAGGAGGAACTACCTGTAATGCAAAGCAAGACCATAAGATATAGTTAATAATAAAGGTTAGTGGATTGCCTAGCATGAGCTAGATCTAGGAAGAGTGATACTCCCTCAACGGTTGTCAATCCATTGATATATAACTAAATATAAAATAACTAAACATGCAAATAAAAGAATCTAATGTTAGTGTTCTTATTTAGGTATTGGTGACGACCATCCTTGGTGGATCGAGTCGTCAAAGTCATGGGAATCATTAGGTTAATGGGACGTGTGCCCTAAGGAGACCTCCATATTTTTAAAGAAGCTGGCTCTTCTCTGTAGGGTGAGATAGGGGCGAGAAGAATTAAACAAAAACATAAAATAAGATAAGTCAATGCACTGAACGAGCATGCTAACAGATCAATCGAGACTGTAACTACTTGAAGAAGGGAAATGGTGAATAACTAAAAAAGGATGGAAGAAATGCACCACAGGTCAGAAAGGGTCACACAGAACACTACCACAAACTAATTAAGCACAACTTCAAAGATAGTAACAAAATTCAAAGATGTATAATTTCTACATGAAAATAAAGGTGATCAGAGATAATAAGGATATGCAAACGATGAATAGAAAGCACCATAAGCCATACATATTACTTCAATAGTTGTGCACAGTATTACATTTAGAAAAGAGGTAAGATTACTATTACAAAACCCAGGCAAAAGGCTAGAGTTCCAAGACCTCTGTCTTTTACAAAAGAGAGACTTGCGACAGAGAAGAAAATATTAACCCTCCTAGTATCTATCTAAAAATATTCTCTTTTTGCATCAGAATTTGATTTACAATATATAGGAGGAGAAGGAGGTAATAGACAATTCTTGAACTCTTTTCCAACCACCCTTCAATTATGATAAATGATGTGAAGTGACAGAAACATATTTCCTCAAATCTTTCTCATTATTTGGCCCTTTCAAAAGAGTGAGAGCCATGCTTATTTAATGCATCTTAATTTTCCTGTAACCGACTCCCTTGAGATGGAATCACCTTATGAGAAAAAACCCTTTCAACTATTTATTACATAACTAGATATTTCGAACCTTTGTGCATTGGTTCCCGACCTCTCAATTCAAACGATACATATTTTGTGATGAAATGAACCTTTGAATCCAAATGAATAACTCGAGTCTTTGTAGGCTGACACTCTTCACATGAGGCTGAACATTAATTCTCTATTGAAATGACAAGCTAGATGACCCCTCACCTCCCATCCTTTGAAAATTCCTGAGCATTTAAAATCTTATAGATAAGACCCAAAATCACTTATACGTGACAGATTTCTTGTCACCTTTTATGACCTATTTTAAAAATGGAGTTTGTTTGTAGCAAGATCCACATGGAAGGCTCGCGCATCCTTATGACTCTACTTTTCTTTCTAGCTCCTGGGAATGCACTGGGCAGACACTTGGCACCATCCACGAGCTTACTAATTTACTCCTTTCGGCGAGTAAAGGACTCATGGTACATAAATGTGAAAAACATCCCTCAAGTGGGACCCCTTTGTTAACTCCACGTGTCAGCCATGTAGGAGTTTGAGAATTCGTCCCCTCCTTTGACTTCTGAAGTTGTGCCTGCTTAACACTTGGCACTGTTTGCGACTTACTCGACTCTCTTTGTGATTTGGTTAAGTCCCCATTTTTCTTTCAGCAAAGATTTAGCTTCGAATGGGCTTTGAAATTGAAAGAAAATTCCTAGTTGCAGAAATTTAAATAACAGGTATCTCAGATTACTATCAATGTTAATCCAATTAAATGCTTGATAACTAAACTGGTGAAGGTCCTGGGTCAGGTTATAGGTTGGGTAGGTGGTCTGAGGGTCACAAATAGGGTTTGGGTAAGATCTGGTGTAATTTGGGTTGATTTTGGATGATTAGGAAGCTTACTGGTTTAAGGTAAATTACCAGGCACAAAGATCAATGCCGGTCAGAGTGTGACCAATGATAGTTCAGGATGACTGCTATTGGTTACTGTGGGTAATGGAAGAATGTAAAAAGTGGGTGTTTAGGCTCTCTTTGTATTTTTAAAAAGAGTTTGGAATGTTTTTGGTGAGGTTGTAGGTGGGGTAGTAGGTTTGGGTGAGGTTTTGTGAGTTTTGGAGTCTGTTAGGGAAGGTTTAGTGAAAGTTGACAAGAGACACAATGACCAATGTCAGTCTGGTGACTGATTCTGGTGAAGAGGAGAAACCAATGATGGTTAAGGTAACCGACGTCAGTAGGAGAGAAATGGTAGTAATTAAATAAACCTAATTTTTAGACTTCTCTATGATTACATAGAGAATGGAGGGAGGATGGTTGGGTTTGTAATAAATTCAGGAAGACTCAGGGATGCCTAAAGACCAAGTAAGAGCTAATGAGATGTTAGATGGAGTTAGTGAGTAGTTTGATAAATGGGTAAGTGACGAGAGTGAGGGTAGGTGGGTTGTAGGTAATGGTATGGTCATTATGGGTAATGGGTAAGGGTATATTGGGTAATAGGAAAGAGTCATATTGGGTAATGGGTAATAGCAATCAAATGCATGCACATGTATAGATTTCAATATGATACCAGGTGGAAGAGCTCTCAAAATCTACATTGGCCAAGGTTGATAGGTTTTCCAAATGAGGTTGAAGTGATTCAGGTATCCAGGGTATATGATATGGTCTAGAAACACAACTTAGGTTAGGTGTAGGAACATTTAGGTATGATCTGGTACACCAAAGGTTTGGTCAGGATAAACAAAACAACAATAGGCAAGGTAAGGTCATTAGGCTAAAAAACATGGGTAACAACATCACAAGGTATAATGAATACACAACTTCATATTGACACTAGGGTGATGTATTTCAGGTCAGGGTATGTTGGGTTGGGCACAGGTAAGACCGAGGTATAGGTAAAGAACATGTCCCTATATGCAGTTAAGGAAATGTACATATAATGTAGGCTTACGAGTAGGGTGGAATAGGTGTTGGTAAGAGGTAAAAGGTATTTGGTCAGTAATGTTTTTAGGCCAAAATGGGAATAAGGTGACTTAAAAGGTAATAGTAGGTAACCGATGCTAGTTATGGTGTGACCGACGTCGGTTGGCTAGGGCATGACATGACCGACATCGGTCATGTCGATTTGGGGATAAAAAATAAAAATCCATGTTTTATGGATTCATTTTGACTTTGTCACTTTTATAAAATGACAGAGGATAAGAGGAAGATTTGAAAATGAAAATACGAAGTGTTGAGTTGAGTTGGTGATCCATGTAGAGGGTGATTGGTGTTCGATCAATGGGTCCACGAGATCGATTTGTTTGGAGGTGACGAGTTTCTTTGGTCATGAAAGAGGCATGAGAGGGAGTGGGTGAACCACTGGTGCAATGACCAAACATGCCACCACGGAGATGGAACTGAGATGAGGTAGGAGGTAATCCGAACCCGCCATTCGTTTGAAAATAGTTTTGTTGAAAGTGTTTCGGTTAAAAATTTGGGCGGGAATTTAATTTTGAACTTGGGGGTAAAATTAAAGGGAATGAGGGGTGGGAAGGTCCAATGTAGGTTAAATAGGTGTGGGCAATGGAGCTAGGATAGGTTCGGGTGGGTTAGAGTAGGTATTTAGGTTGTTTTATGGATTTTTAAGAATGGGGGGATGGGTTTCGATATTTGGGTGTTGTGATAGAGACCAACATCGGTCAAGGTTTGGACGATGTTGGTCAGATTTGGCCGGCATCAGTCAAGTTTTAGGTGACTGACATCGATTAATCGGAACTGATGATGGTTAGGAAAAACCAGTGATGGTTAAAGCAACCAACAATGGTTAAGGTTAAGAGTAAATAGGGGTAAGAAGGGCTAGGTAGGAAAGAAAAATAGGTGAAGAAGGATGGTAGTTGAAGATGAATATAGGTAGAATAGGGTAAAATATCGTTGTGGTGATATGGGATAGGTAAGTAGGTGAAGTGAACTAAGATAATGGGTAATAATGATAAGGGTTAGTAGGCTTGTAGGTGAATTAGGTAAAGAAGATCGACACGATTGATGTGGTTGGGTATGGTTTGGTGGGTAATATGTGATTTGAGATAGTCAAGCCTTGACATGGTTGTGTTGGATGATGCAGGATAGAGATCAACTTAGGATGCGGGATAGAGTACAACCTCTATTGTTAGGATATGTCCCAACACGACTGCAAAGGAGTGGTCACATATGAC
The DNA here is from genome assembly GCA_019776745.2 of Taxus chinensis. Taxonomy (NCBI): domain Eukaryota; kingdom Viridiplantae; phylum Streptophyta; class Pinopsida; order Cupressales; family Taxaceae; genus Taxus; species Taxus chinensis. Next base: position 177,784,296 of record CM034150.1, on the reverse strand, counting down.
CAAGGTTAGACTTATCTGGGTCCGACGCTATAGGTAGATAGTTTGAGATCATAGTATCATGGATGCTCTCATTGACAGATGGGATTTTGCGACTAATACCTTCCACTTACCAATGGGCAAGATGATCGTCACCCTAGAGGATGTGTACAAGATCCTCTAGCTTCCTATTGTTGGGGAGTTAGTATACTCTATTTATTTTGAGGCATCAGTGGAGCCGATAGTGGTGGTTTTTGGGGAGGTGATGGGCGAGTTGAGGTATCACAGTGCAAGCTTGAGCTATGGAGATATATACGTAACCTATCCAAAGGAGATGAGGCTATCTGTATTGATGATAGAGGCGATAGGTTGTTTTTCTTTACTAGATTCTGAGGGTGGGAGATTCCCACAAGCATTGATGGGAGTGCATTAGGATATGATAAAGGAGCAAGTTTGCTTTGCTTGGGCACCAACTTTCCTAGTTCATTTATATTGGGAGCTATGGGCTTATAAGAGATTACGGTGATTCGAGATGTGTTGTACCTTTTTACTACACTGCTAAGCATATGAGAACATTGTGTGTGTGTACCCATTGGGTCTACCGTGATAGGATTAGTTCAGGTGTGGCTTACTTAGATTTGGATACAAATGTTGGGTACTAGTTGGTGGGTAGTCGAGGGTAGCGAGAGTGACTTATGATGTGATATACTACAGGTGGTTGCTAGAGGGTCTGTTGGGGGTTGATATTGTGTGGAGGCCATACATTGGTTATCCATCATACTGAGGCATGGTAGAGGAGCTGTAGGGATTACAATTATTGAGGTGGATACATGGGTGACATGCTGGCGAGCATGAGATGATACTTGTAGATAGGGTTAGATGGTAGTTTGGACTACCACATGACCTACCTCCACCCTTCCCATAGTACCATAGAGATGAGGTGGAGAGAACCTTGTTTTCACCATGCCTAAGTGTTCCTACAGGAAAAAAAGGAGTAGGCATGAGATCATCGCATTGATGATGCACAAGTGATCAATCATTTTAAGAAGTGGTGGGTAGCACAACTACGAGCAACACCACTGAGGCCAGGGCAACGAGATCTAACAACGATCATAGTACAAATAGATGCATTATAGGGTCATGTGGCTTCCTTGCAGGTATAAATTACTATTTTACCGGGGCATCTCACATGGTCAGAGGCACAGGTAACCACTTTATAGGCTCAGGTGACAACTCTATAGGCCCAGGTAGCACAGGGACAGGTTCCCACATAGGGTAGAGATGGGGATGGTGGATAGGTGGTCACCTTACAGGCACATGTGACAAATTTACAGATCCATCTTTCCACTACACAGACATAGGTTGTGGCCTTTCAGGCAGTACATGTACCCCCACAAGCCCAGGGACATGGTCCTATATTATAGGCACCTACACAGGCAAGAAGACATGCATTGGGTTGGGGCCGAGGCCATTATTAGTAGGGATGAGTTCTCAGGTGGCAGTGAGACCCATAGCACCATCGTAGACTATGTCAATGGAGAGGTTCAGGGATGCCCTCAGAAAGGCATTCTATTATCAGGATTAGATGATGAATTCTAGTATAGATGTCCCTTCATATGCCAAGTACATAGCCTAGCAAGAAGCTAGTGAGATGACGAGATCTAGGACTCACAGTTTAGGGAGCTGTTGTCTACCGAAAACTGCTTTTTGTTTTCTAAGTTAAATTTAAAATTTCGAGCTCTCACCCTCCTAAAGTATTTAAACCAAGTTGAAGGTTCAAAGAAATAGCAAAATCCATGCCCTAGTGTTGTTTAAACCTTTTCTTTTCTCATTTTGAGAAATTCTCCTTCTCCCGGTTTGTGCACGTAATATGCTATTTAAAATCTCATTTTGTTGATCAAAATTGTTTGCTTGTTCTAATGCTTGGGTCGTCAAATCATTGTTTTTCCTCCATGCCTCCGGCTTGCAAAGGAAATTTAAAAATTGGACTCAAAATGATGAAATTCTCTTCCTTTGTGTATTTTTCCTACAGTCGGGAATGATGGGTGTTTTCTTCTCAGTCAAATTTTAGCCCCATCATCCATGGGTACGTGGTCATACCTAATTGGAAGTAGGTTGGTAGAGAAATTTGTGTTTTTGAGCCTCTTTGTAAAAAAGGTGAAAAGTTAAAAAGAAACTCGTGGCCCTGATCAGGCTATAAAGGTAAAAGTCAAATTTTGAGCTTGCAGAGAAAAGTAGAAGTTGAAGCCCACAGGGAAAAATTCAAAGGTGAAGCCCGCTATTGAAAATTCAAAGTACATGAGTGGGCCATCGGGGCACTTTTGGAAATTTAACCAAATTCCTAAAAGTGAAGTAAAAGTTCTAGAATGCTTTGCGGCTCCACCAAGGTCTCGGGCCCGCCGTTGAAAAGTTAAAGCGGAGGAGTAGAATGACGGAGAACTTTGAGTTTTCGATCCTTTTTCCAAAAAGGTTAAAATATTGAGAAAAGGTCCATGACCCCATTCCAATTAGAGGATGCTATGTGTCAAGAGTTCAATCGGAGAAACGGGTCGGCGGAGGAATTTGAACTTTTGAGATTTTTTCTAAAAATGGGTAAAATGTTGAGAAAAGGGCCGTGATCCCATTTCTAATGAAAACATGCCACATGCTTAAGATAAAAAATTGAAGTGGTGGTACAGGCCAATTTGTTCCAAATTGCCAAATCTCTACAAAAATCACAAAATGCAAAGGTCTTTCCCTCGTACCCGCTCCAATCTCTTCCTACCACGTGAATGGCCCGATTTCAAAGTTATAAGAGGAAATAAAACGGTCTATATTCAAATTGGCAAATCAAATGTAATGTTCAAGTTGTAAGATCTGATTTTTAACCCGCCATGAGTGTTTTCTTCGCAATGAAGGAATTTGAAGAGGCGTAAATGATTTGTAAAATTGTAACCATTTTGGCATGAGATATAATGGCTCCTCGGAGTCATTCTAGGGGTTGGCGATTGATTTCAAAAAGACCAAAGTGCTCTATACCTGGAAAAGACAAAAAATGCCACACTTCTTCTATTTTCCCTTCTCCTTAGATTTTCCTTTATTATCAAATCTCTGTACAAATTCTACTTTAGCTTCAATAATAAAATAAGAAATTTTCACCTTTTTGATTGAGGGATTGATCGGTACCTTACGACCAATGAATTTCATTCGGTCTTATAGATTCTCTTGCGGATTTATTTTTCTTCTAACTATAAATGCATGTAAACAAAATTTCTAATTAATGTGTGTGGGCATCTGATATTCTACTCACAACATTAGTTTTCTCCTACCTCCATTTCCACTCCCCTTCCCCTTTCCAAGACAAAGTTTCTTCTCTAGCGAGACATTGCTAGCTTTGCCACAGGGTCAGTGGAGTGCCCCTATTGGATCTTTGGTCGAAAGGCCACCATTGAAATCCACCTTTCATGCATGCACCTATGGAAGCTACACCATTCAAGTAGAGGGACTTAGATTCCCATAGCGTTGGCTTGAAACCCACCAATTTGTCCACAAGAAAAATTTTCTCGCCAACAGGAGTACAGGGGGCCATTGGGCCTATGGATAGGGTCATGATGAGGTTACGAATTATCAGAGGCCAATCCTGAGTGAGGGCTAGATGGAGATTAGAATGAGACCCATGGAGGGTGTAGAGATGTTGGTAGGGCGGCATACAGGTAGGGAGGAGGATACATGTGAGACTGGCCCAGAGGATATAAGGTGGGGTGCTGATTAGTCACTTGATATGGTCATTTTTTTAATTTTTGATATATAGAATGGCCTACGTGCTGAAGATGTGAGATTTTATATGAGATATTTTGAGACACTTTTATTTATTTATATCTGTGTGTGTGTATATATATATATATATATATATATATATATATATATATATATATATATATATATATATATTGATACATAGACTCTCCCATTTATATAGTTTATGATATTTATTGGATGAATGATGTACTTTGTTTTAATTTCCATTGTTATTGTGTATTGATGGAAACTAGGTGAATTAGGCATGATTGAGTTTAGGTCAATTAGGTGTGGTTGAGTTTAGGTCAGTTAGGCATGGTAGAGTTTAGGTTAGTTATGCATGGTTGAGTTTAGGTCATGTAGGCATGATGGAGTCTAGGTGAGTTAGGGCTGATTGAGTCGAGGTCAAGTAAGGTGAAGTCTAGGTGAGTTAGGCATGGTGAAGTCAGGTATAGGCATGGTTGAGTTTAGGTGAGTTAGGCATGGTAGAGTCATGTTTTGCATTTGATTTAATTTCCAAGTTATTGGTATTATGGAAAATAAATGATGATGTATATGTATGTTGTGGTGTAAATGTCCAAATGTTTGATATAATGGAAATGCGGAATGTATGATATGATAATGTAATAAAATAGTAGGTATGTATGTTTAATTTCTAAGTGTTGTGTAAAATGGAAAATAACTAAGGTAGAATGTGAATAGAAAAAATGGAGAAAATTGGTTACAGTAAAGAGTGGCTGAGCTAACCTCTTAGGACCCCATGCCCTCAGAGTACTACCTACATAGCCCTGAAAAAAATAGGCCTCAAGATGATGTAGTTCTCCCATAAGCTAGGGAAGAATATGATGAGGTAGAAGAATGGCTTGGGTGATTTTAGGCACGATTGAGTCTAGGTCAGTTAGGAATGGTTGATTTTTAGGGTTTTAAGCATGGTTGAGTTTAGGTCATTTAGGCATGGGTGATTCTAGGTCATAGGCATGGTCAAGTTGAGGTGGAATGGGCATGGTTGATATTGAGATTGAATGGGCATGGATGTTTTTAGCTGAAAGAAGAATTGTTAAAATGTAGGTGTCGGTGGTCCGGTCCTATATAGGAGGATCAAGAAGTAAGAAAAAAGTTGAATGGTTAGAGGAGATAAAATTTTCACCTGATTGATAAGAACCTTGATTAGTTTATCATACAAAAAATTGGCTTATGAATGGAAGACCCTGAAATACGTTGCATTATTGAATTTTCTATGGGTGAATAAGGTCACATGATCTCAAAATGTTGCATTTGCGGCATGTCCCTTTAGTAGGTGGAAGGTTATAAATGGAAGGTGGTGAGTGAAATAGTTTGGTTTAGCATAACCTAGTGTGAGACAGGATGCCTACTTGGCAAAATACCCAAGATAAAAATAGGAAAGTCCATGACAAAAAAGTTATTTTTTTCATTTTCATTTTCATTTTGTTTTTATAGACTCATCGATGTGGGAAGCCTATGTGGGATGAGTATAATGTCTCCTCGAGGTCTTCATGAATCTGATTGATGTGGGAAGCTTCATAATACTTTTAATTTTGCAAGAATAGTCTTCTTTTTGTGATAGAATATGTATAGTGTAGCTAGCTTTGTTTAGTTGTCCTTCGAGGGAGTAGTTTATTTATAACAGATGAGATAGAAAGATTAGATGTAATTTTTGAGGGAGTCATATATATTTTTTCTAGAAGTTTGACTCAAGGATTTGTAATTTGAAAGTCCCATATTTTTTTTTGAATTTTTTATAATTATATTTTTTGGATATTCATTAGGTCATGGAAAAGACTATAGAGAAGGATAGGCTCCTATTATGAAGACAAAACTATAGTACACAGGGGTTAGCTATGAAAGATGGGTTTTTAAGTGATGAACGACCATGGGATTCCATCTTGGAACAAACAAAAAGTATCCATGAGAATCATGCCATGAGTAGAGCCATGGTACTCATATTTAAGATAAGGCTAAAAAGTGACGGTTAATCACGTGATTCTTGTTTAGTCATTGATCCTTAAAATAAGTAAATGGAAGGTGAATGGTGCTCAAGGGATAAGCATTGAGATAGACAGAAGGTGATATAGGACTTGATTCAAAAATAGAATGGTCAAAGATGCAAGGCATTGAGGGGCTCAAGTTTAGGTTTACCTTCAAGTGAAGACAAATGATAATCACCTGATCCATAGGTATGAGTAACGATATAGGGTCCAAGCCAATTAGGAGAAAATTTTCCCCGTTTACTTTTCTCCTCTTTTGTTACATGTTGATTTTCCTTCAGGATGAGGTTGTTAACCTGGAAGGTTCATTTATGGACATGTTTATCATAGGCACGTTTGATACATTTTTGGTAGATTTGGAGGTGATCAAGAGCATTGAGACGACATTCGTCTAATAAATCGAGTTGTGCCAAATGGTCCTGGAGAAAGTCATCATCGTTGAGAATATCTTTGAGTGAGATACAAAGAGATGGAATTTGGACTTCAAGAGGTAGAACAACCTTTGTACCATAGACCAAAGAGAAAGGTGTTGCATTAGTTGAGGTACAAATACTAGTGCGATAAGCCCATAAGGAAAAAGGAATGTGCATATGCCAATCCTTTCCAGTATTGTCAACTACTTTCATAAGAATTTTATTTAAGGTTTTGTTGGTTGATTCAACTTGGCCATTGGTTTGAGGGTAGTAAGGTGAAGAAAAGTTGAGTTAAATGCTGAAGGCATCATAGATTTTCTGTAGGGTTTTGTTTTTGAACTATTTTCCATTATCAGTGATGAGGCGGTGAGGAACACCAAAGCGGAAAATGATGTGATGGTTGATGAATTCACATATTTTCTTAGCTTTCATAGAAATGAGAGGCATGGCTTCTACCCATTTAGTGTAGTATTCAGTAGTAGTAATAATCCATTGATGACATTGGGAAGAATGAGGATTGATCTCTTCAACAAGATCTAAACCCCATTGAGAGAAAGGCCAAAGATAGTGTATGACCTGTAAGGCATGACTAGGGGTGTGATGGATATTAGCATGTTGTTGACATTTCACACAACATTTGACATAGTCACAACAATCATGGTTTAGGGTTGGCTAGTAATAGCCCAAGAAAATAATGCATTTAGTGATAGCAAAACCACTGAAGTGACCCCCATAAATTCCGTCGTGAACTTCCTTTATGGTATAGGGAATTTCAGAGCTTGTAAGACATTATAAGAGGATACTGTCAAAGATGCATTTATAAATAAGACCACCCATGATGACATAGTGAGAGACACTTTTGAGAAAGGCTCATTTTCCATTGTGAGTAAGATCTGGAGGAAAAATGGAAAGGGAAAGGTAGTCAGATAAACTACTTATACCAAAGGTCACATGGGTCAGGTTCAATGGTTTTGATAAGGTTGACATCTCGAAATAGATAAGAAGGTGAGTGCAACCTTTATACGGGGAAAAATGATTTTTGAGTTGGAGGGAAAAGTGGGAATTTGAGAAGTAAGGATAGGCCATGGTGTCCACAAATTTATTAGTGGAATGTGGGGTGGTTTGAAGTTCATAATGGTCAAAGGTAGTCAAAATTATGTCAACATGATGCTTATACTTTTGAAGTATCTCGTTACGACACTGGTATATACCATTAACTTGGTTTATAACCAGTTGAGAATTGCCAAAGATATTAATTGATTTAACGCATAAGGAAATGGTGGTTTGAAGGCCTAATACGAGTGCTTCATATTTGGAAATATTGTTAGTACAATCAAAATCCAGTTTGAAAGATAATGGCATAGGCTCACCATCAAGAGGAATGAGGATAACTCCGGCACCACCCCCACGCTGACATTTGGAACCATCAAAGAATAAGGTCATTTGGTAAATGGTATCATCCAAAGAGAGGGTAGCGATGGATTCATCCCAGGAAATCAAAGTTAGAAGATTGATTTCCAGAGAGAGGTGCATCTGTGAGTTGGTCACCGATGGTTTGTCCTTTGACATATTTTTGATGGATGAATTCGAGCTCATGGTCTGCAAGAAGCATGAGCCAACGTGCAACACATTGATGTTGGTAGGGCTTGGCATACATGTAATGTAAGGGGTAAGTATTGGTGACAATGAAGGTTTTGTGGTTAAGTAGGTAATGACGAAGTTTAGTGGTGATAAAAACTAAGGCTAAGAAGATTTTTTTGGCGTGAGTGTATCTAGTTTTGTAGTCTAAAAGTGTACGACTTATATAATAAACCACTTGTTCCCTATGTTTCTCATCATGATGAGTGAGCATGACACCTAAGGAATGGTCAGTGGCAGAGATGTAAAGGTAAAATGGTTGGTCATCCTTAGGGGGAATGAGCACAGGTGGTTGGAGGAGGTATTTTTTTAAGGCATCGAAGGATTTGTGGCATTCATCATCCCATTTGAAGGAGACATCCTTTTTGAGGAGATGATGAAATGGGTGGCAATGGTTGGAAAGTTGCAAAATAAAGTGATGAATAGATTGCAACTTTCCTTGCAAAGTACAAAGTTGACGAAGGTTAGTAGGTGGAGGAATTTTGAGAATAACCTTGATTTTAACAGGTTCAACTTCTATGCCACGCAAAGAAATGATAAAACCAAGGAGCTTTCCGGAAAGAACATCAAAGACACACTTCTTGGGTTGAAGGTGAACACAATATTTGATGAGATGGTTGAAGATGACCTTAAGGACTGTAAGGTGTTCAGCCTGATGTTTAGATTTGGCAAGAAGATCATCAACGTAATCTTCCAATATGTGATGCATAATGTCATGAAAGATATAAGTCATAGCCCACTGATATGTAGCACCAACATTTTTAAGGCCAAAGGGCATGACACGATAGCAAGAAGGTCCCCTAAGGAGTGATGAAGGTGGTTTTGTGTTGATCTTCTGGGGAAAGTAATATTTGGTTATAACCTGAGAAACCGTCCATGAGTGATAACATCTCATGGCCGGTGGTGAGATCAACTAGTTGGTCAATGCTAGGTAGATGAAAGTCATCTTTGGGGAAAGCTAAGTTAAGGTCACAGAAATCCATGTAAATGTGGAGTCCCCCTGTCACTTTTGTGATAGGGACAATGTTGAAGATCCATTTAGGATAATCAATGGGTAGGATGAAGGAAATCGAAAGAAGGTGCTGGAGTTCTTCTTTGACAAGAAGGGAAATGTGAGGATGTATTTTCCACAACTTCTTTTTCATGGGTTTGGCTTCAAGAATAGTGACAATATTGTGGACCACAATGTTTGGGTCAATACCAGGCATATCAACATAGGACCAAGAAAAATCGTTGTTATGATCCTGAAGAAAAGAAGTAAAATATTCCTGTTCAGCAACATCTAAAGATTGGCCTATCTTTAGAATGTGCAGGTCGTCCTGAGTGTTAATATTGATTTCAATGGTTGATTCATTTAACATGGTTTGTGTCTCAGAAGGTAACGACTGGTGAATATAAGAATCTTCCACACCAAGGTAGGTGAGAATAGACTCATCATCTTGACATTGAACACCATTAATAGAAGGTGTATCATCTTCGATCATGTCAAGATACAGGAAGGAAAGAGAAGAGGGAACCTCTCCATCTTGTTGATAAGTTAGAGGTCCTAGAGAAATGGTGTTCACGAAAAAAAGGTTAGGAGGAATGGATTCTGGATCCATAGAATCCGTAGGTGAAGGTGGTGAAGTTGGTGAATGGGGTGAAGAAGGTTTATCGTCCTCAACGAGTTCAACTCAGGCCTTCTTGGGAGATGGTTTGATAAAGCCAATACCATTGCGGTCTTTATGTTTATGAGTGGTGCACGGGATGATAGTATGGTGGCCTTGTTCATAGAAACCAAAGCCAAATCCCTTCCATGCACAATGATGGAGGAAGGTGTGGGTGAAGCGGTGGTTGGTGAGAGATTGAAGGTCAGATGAAAATGGTCATGTTTGGGAAGGTGGCTCAGGGTGAGTAGGTAGAAGTATCAAGTCCCCCATATGTTAAGTTGGTGCAAAGGTGGGGAGGACTGTAAGGGAAAACCTCACCTATGCGGTGATCATAGTGGGGATGTTGGCGAAGGTTACCATACTCTTGAGGAGTAAGGAATGTGTCAATGTTGTACAGGTGGTACCCCCCCAGAGTGAGACATTTAAAAACACCTTCTAAGGGATTGGTAGTCAGTATGTGGGTAGTAGGAATGGATGAATTATTAGGAGGTGAATAAGAAGAAGCATTGGTTGGTTGAGAAGTAAATGGGTTAGTGGATGGATTAGTTGTAGAGGCTACGACTGTAGTGGGAATAGAGGAGTTATGTGTGGGAGAGGTAGTGGCAACATTGGTTGATGGGGCCATGCGTGAAGGAGATGTGGCAGCGATGGTGGATTCCTTAACTGGTATAAGGACATCATTAGGTCTATACAACATGTTACAGGTTTTGAATGGTGAAGGGTCAGCTAGAATGGTATAGTTATGTCCTTCATGTTCAAATTTTACACAACAATGTAAGGTTGAAGGAACACAACCCATGATGTGGATCCAAGGTTGGCCAAACAATAGGTTATACTAGAATTCCCCCTCTAAGATGTAGAATAATTCTGGAATGGTACGGGGGCCCACGTGAATGTGGAGAATGATGGTGCCAAGGGTTGAAGTTATGACATCATTGAATGAATGCAACATAACTAGGTTATTATGCATGTAATTGGCAGGGATGCACATTTGGTTGTATGTATGGGAGGAGATAATGTTGATGCTGGCACCACCATCGATCATAATGAATTGAACACATATATTATCAATGTAGACGGAGATGAATAGGGCGGGATCAGGATCATCTATTTGTAGAGGTACAATCTCATCGTCAAAGAAACTGAGAGAGGATACTTGATGAGTGGTAGTGGGTGCAAAGGAAGGGGATGAAGTGGTGAGAGAGGCCACATGGTGAGGAGTGATCATGGAGGCCACAGGCGTAGGGTCATTAGGTAAAACCTCAATGGATTGTAGAACCTCCATGAGGGCCTGTCAATGAGACTCAGAGGTTTGGAAAAGGTCGTACAAAGACATTTTGAGTGGAGATTGGTGCAATTATTTGATCATTGTATGATGGGTGACCCCATCAGAAATAGGGTATGTGGGTCCCCGAATGGTGATTCTTGGTGCAGGTGCAGATGGTATATTGGGCACATGATTAGCAGATGGGCTGGTTGTTTTCTCCTTTCCTTTTTCTTTCTGGGCACCAGTGGCAATGTTAACCATATTAATATGGGGTAAGGGAGAAACTGAGTCATGATAGGTGTAGTGACAGGATGAGAAAAATTATGGTGAGGGCATATACTGGTGTTGTGTAAAGAAGGCAATGCATTGACATTTGGGTGGAGGTTTGGCTAGCTCTCTTATGCGGACCATATTGATCTCGAATGTTAGAGGAGGGTAAAAGGGTTGTGGAGGTGGAGGTGAAGGTTGCTATGAATAGGTAAGGGGTGAGGATGTGTGGTGATGCGTGAAAGTGGAATAGGGTCCTTGTCTAAAATATCATCGTCATCAAAGTTTTCTTTAGGAGGACATAAGTTGGAGAAGAATTTTTTTAAGAGCCTTACAGTTTTTTACATCGTTCCATGACACAAGATGGTAGGAAAAAATGTTTGTATCATTAAACCCTGGTGGTTTAGGTTTGAGTTGGTCGTAAGGTCTAAGTGGCGGAAATGTGACGACAAAAGTCTCTACAATATTTGCTAAGATGTTGGTGCAAGATCCTTCCAATGGGTCACAATGAGAAGTAAGTTTGGGTCGAGATGGAGGTGTGAGTGATTTTTGTGAGAGAGGCACCATGAGAGGTAGAATCGGAGGTGGAATAGGTTTGACCACTAGTTTGGTAGGTTGTACTATTTTAGGTTTGGGTTGTACCTTCTTGGGCAAAGGTGTAGCGGATGAACTAGTGGTTGAAGGTGTTGTAGGTTTGACTACCTCTTTGGAGGGTAGTGGGCTCTTGGATTTTGGTTGCACCTTCCTAGGTAAAGGTGAAAAGGAGTGTGTGATTTAGAAGGGAAGGTAGATGGCGAAAGGGGATGAGTTAGCTAAGGTGATAATGGAGATGTGGTGAAAGATATGGGAAGGGGCAAGGTGGAAGGTATTGGTTGAAGATAAGTAAATAACATGGGTAGTGATGAGGCTATTAGGAGTGGCATGGGTACAGGTGGTAAAAAGGATGTAGGTGATGATGAAGGTATATGTTATGTAGGTAATTTGGGTGTAACTTAGGCTTGTGACAAGGAGGTGGGCTGTTTTTCTTTTTGTTTCCCTGGGGTAGGAGGTTATTTGGCCAAGGTGGATGGGTGAGGTTCTATGATGGATGGAAGTGGTACTGGGAAAAATTGGTGTATGCGGCCTAGGAGGTTGGGTCTTCCTCTTAGGTGGGGGAATAGTTTTTACATGGGTTTGTGAGTATGTGGCTAAATCTAGTTTGATAGGGGGATGGACTAGGCTTGATGTCGGCATGACTCCCAAGGTATGGGTAGCTTTGGATACGTGCAAAGGTGCAAGTGGTATAGGTAATAGGTAAGGTTTAGGTATAGGGTGAAAAAAAAAGTTTCAGTTATTGGTAACGGTTTAGGTGTAGGTGAGGGTGATGAAGAAGAGGCCACTCCAACTGACATGGTCATGGTTGGTTTGGTTGTCTGAAATACCTTTGGATAGATCGTGGAGGTATCAGTAGAGACAACATTTGCATCTGAGTTGAAAAGGGTAGCCAAAGGCATCCCCAAAGCATGGAATTATCAACATAATCCAAACGGTCAGCCAGACGTGAAAATGGTATGGTTGTAGGAGGAGATAATGTTGATTTGGTAGTAATCCCTGTAAAGAATGTCTGTGAGATAGGGAAATGGTTAGCTTCAGACTCTATGGGTAAAAGAGCTGAGAGTAAATCAATAGGATCTTTGAAGGCTGATGGAGAGTTGTCACCAATAGGAAGTGGTTCCTTCTAATGGATCTCCTATGTGTAGGGTAGATGATAAGTAAGACAAGATAGGCTCCTCTTGTGGTGAAGAGGAAGGTGAGCATGAGTCTCCCATGGGTAGGAGATTAAATATTGTGGGTTTTTTATCAGGTTGAGAGGTATGAGGGGAAACTGCATCAACAGATATGGAAGACTCCTCCATGGGTGAAGGGGGAGATGAGGGAGAATCCTCTGTGGGTAAAGGAGTAGATGAAATAGGTTCCTCCATGGATAAAGGAGCTCGTGAAAGAATCTCCTTCAATAGAGGGAACAGTAGGAGGAAATTGAGGAAGGGCATATATAATGTCAAACACAACATGAATCTCACGAACATTACTATCATTAGTCAAAGGTTCACCAATTTGGTTAGATGAAGGGGTATGATTTGGGAATGACTTCTTGAAGATATGCAAGTTCTAGTTAGCTAGTGCATTAGGGTTATCTAAGATGAGATCTCCATTATCTAACATTTCTTGGACAATGTTTTTGAATGTTATACAATTACCATCGCTATGACCTTTAACATGATGATAGTTGCAATAATCATGTTCCTTGTACCATGTCGGCATAGGATGAGAGGGGTCAAAATAGTATGTGGTTTGATGGGTGGAAGGGTAATGGCTCCATCCTTCAAGAGTTTTTCTAAAATGGTAGAGTAAGGCTCTCTTATGGGGGCATACTTGTGTTGCTCTCTTCTAAACTGAAAGGTCTAGATAGGGGAAAGGTTAGACGAAGGTTTTTCTTGGTTGGATGGATGAGATGGGCTAGATTTTAAAATGACCATGTTGGCAGACCCCTTAGTTTTAGAATAGGTATTTTGGGGTTTGGAAGAAGAAGAAGTATCATTTGATTTGAACAACATTTTTGTTACGCAATTGTAGCTTCTTTTCTTCAAGGGCATAGATTTCCAAGCTTCTGAGCCATGGAAAATTCCTCATCAAAGGTGTGGAAGGTTTGGACCTAGAGAGTTGGTGATATATGTTTGGCACAAGCCCTAGTAAACAATTCTATTAACTCTGTCTGAGGTAATTGGAATGTAAGTTGGTTAATGAGGCTTCTCCAATGAGCGATGAAATCTGTGATAGATTCGTCTTCATATTGTCGTGTTGAGTACAAGCCGGTCATGGTGACCTTCTTGATGATATTGATCAAAAAATGGTCTAAGAAGGCTTGAGCCACTTGGTTAAATGAGTAAATGGAATGCCTAGGTAAACCGCTATACCAATCTAATGTTATTCCTATCAAGGACATTGGGAATGTCTGCAAGAGCAGAGCGTCATCATGAGAAATTAGATAACACCCATTTTTGACAGACCTCAAGTGTTACTGCGAGTCCTCTTTTTTGTTGAACCAGTTAAATTTGGGAATTTCCCAATGCGTAGGGTATGTACAAATGGGAATATACAGATGAATGGGCTCATTGCAAATTTCATCGTAGGTCAAAGATGTTCGTGAGTCGGAAACTGATGCTTCCAATGTCTAAACTTTTTCATCATCATTTTTATAAGGTCGTTGGTAGGTAGTGATGATTGGGTAACCCTTATAGTATAAGGGGATAGATGATTAGTGTATGATGAGTATGGAATCCTCGTATATGGTTTTTCTGAGTACAAGAATTGGGAGGGGGAATAGATGTAGTTGGAAAGTATCCTGAATATATAACAAATGAAACAAGAGGTTGTTGGTGATAAGTATAGGTAGGCGGAGTGGATGTGAAAAATATCATGGTAATTGGAGGGAGAGACCACAAGATGGAAAGGACAATGTTTTAGAAGGGAGTGTGAGATTCTGAACATCATGGGTGGCTGAGAAGCAATGGGTATATAAGAGGTGGTGGGTGTAGATACTCCTACACTCAAGGGGATGATGAAGGAATGATTAACACTATAGGAGAAACTAACATCAAAAGCACGACAAATGTCGTAGGTGCAGTAGATATTGATGATGTGGGGTCAAGTTGGGATACCACGAGTGGTAAGGTGGAAGAAGGTAAGGCAAGCTAGTACTAAATGATGCAGAAGTGGGTGCGAGGGCAGGAGGAATGGACACAGGCATGTCGTATACTAGTTGTCCTGATGAATCTTGAGTGGATGAATGGGAAAGGTAATATTGTAAGGAAGCGGGGTTTTGGTCAAGGAGTCATGTGAACTCCTCATCACTAGTGTGGATGGTGATATGATGAATGGGATCCATGGGTGATAGAATGGAAGGCGGTGATGGGCTAGGCAAGAGTAGCTGAAGGCTTTCGTGGAATACAAGGGCGTTGGCTTGGATACAAGTCAAAACCATGTGAGTTGGCATAGGCTTGGTAATTTGCTCTCTGTAAATGACACAAAAAAATAGAAGGAATGGAGAAAAATAGTTCTGGAAGGTGAAAACTGGTGTTGTCTTAATTGAAAAATTAAAACACAGGAACCGACGACAGTTTGGTAACTGATGACGGTGATAGAGGGTAACCGATGACGGTTAGGGGGACCGATACCAGTTACTGTGGAATAATTTTTTTGATAAATGTGGTAATAACTGATGAAAATGAAGAAAAATCTAGATTTGATAGTGATTTCACAGACCCAGAGGTATGATGATGTATTTGAGAAACCCCAAAAAGAATAGAAAAGTGATGAGTATTGTTTTGGTGAAATAACCCAAAAAAAGGAAACTAACAATGGTTAGGTAAATTGATGATGGTAAGATGTAAACCGATGATGGTCGCTGGACTCGATGCCAGTCACTGTGAAATTTGAAAAGATGAAGAAAAATGAGGTTAGTGACTTAGATCAGATAGAATACCAACCAAGAAACCTGAGTATGGTAATGATGAACCCTGACACACTCAAAAATAGTCAGAATACACCAACTATGATTGTGGAGTGTGAAAGGAAGAAAATAATGAATAATATGACCTCATAACTCAAAACACAAATCAAGCAAAAACTAAGAAACATGAAATCCTATTGGTGAATTTTATGTTTTAGCTTATGCTATTTAGGACTGAACTTGTGAATAGAATAGAGTTTTTGTTTGATAGAAGGTTCCCTATAAAAATCCAAGATCTAAGGATGGTTTTAGGTAAATTTTTGGTAGGGGCAGTCCTTTCTCTGAGATAATGACTGGACAGAGAAACCATCTTGGTGCCCACTGTCAATCCTCTGATCGTGTGATCATTGACAACTTCTTCTGGGTAGGATGATGTTTAAGAAGATGTGTAAATTGTTTAAGTGGTTTGGTATAGAGAATGTGCAAAGTGAACTACGATTGAATTAGTCAACCATCAGCTATGGGCATGACTTCCAGTGTATAGGTTGCCCTCAAATTAATGTGAGCTACAATGTGACATACCAAAATGAAATGCAAATGTTTTAAGCCCAAATCCACAATTATGTTTGATGTAGAAAATAGAGAACAAGAAGAGGAATGCTCTTTCACTAATGCAATGTAGTAGAAAGGAAGACATGTTCTTTTTAGAGCACCAAAAACACAATTTCTTTTAGACAATAGAAAGAAGGAGAAGATTCCAGAGAAGAAAAATTAATGTGAATACTTTTCAAAGGGAAATAAACACACAATTTTTTACCTAGGAATGAACAAATGCAAAAGAACCCCTGATGGGTCCCACCGGGCATGCCAAAATGTTTCACCAAATTGTTGTAGATAATGAAATAGATAAAGGTAAATAGGCCAAGGAGGAATACCTATTGTTACGTTGGTTGAAGGTTGAGTGCGTGTTTCTTGATTTATGATCCAAACTGATTGTGTGAGCTTCCTTTTGGCTAGGAGGAACTACCTGTAATGCAAAGCAAGACCACAAGATACAGTTAATAACAAAGGTTAGTGGATTTCCTAGCGTGAGCTAGATCCTGGAAGTGTGATACTTCCTCGACGATTGTCAATCCAATGATATATAAATCAATATAAAATAACTGAACATGCAAATAAAAAAAATATAACGCTACTGTTCTGATTTAGGTATCTCAGATTACTATCAATGTCAATCTAATTAAATATTTAGTAATTAAACTGGTGAAGGTTTCAAGTCAGGTTACAAGTTGGGGAGGTGGTCTGAGGGTCACAAATAGGGTCTAGGTAAGATCTAGTGCAGTTTGGATTGATTTTGGATGATTATGAAGTTTGTTGGTTTAAGGAAGTTTACCAGGCACAAAGACCGATGTCGGTTAGGGTATGACCGATGGTGGTTCGGGATGACTGATATCGTTACTATGTGGATAATGGCATAATGTCAAAAGTGGGTGTCTAGGCTCTCTCTGTGTCTACACAAAGAGTTGGGAATGTCTGTGGTGAGGTTGTAGGTGGGGTATCAGGTTTGGGTGAGGTTTTATGAGTTTTGGGGGTTGTTAGGGGAGGTTTAGTGAAAGTTGATAGGAGACACAATAACTGATGTCAGTCTGGTGACTGATTCTGGTGAAGAGTAGAAACTGATGACAGTTAAGGTAAGTGTCATTAGTAGGGGCAAAATGGTAGTAATTAAATAAACATATTTTCTAGACTTCTTTGTGATTGCAAAGAAAATGGAGGGAGAATGGTTATGTTTGTGATAAAGTTGGGAAGATTGAGGGATGCCTAAAGATCAAGTACAGAGAGCCAAAAGGTTATGGGTGGTAGGTTGGGTATATTGGTAAAAGGTGGGAATGGAGGAATGCAGGGAAGAAATAAGATCTAGTAACAAAATGATAAAGAACCTATTAATTTAAGTAAGTATAAATGATGCAAATCAAATACACTTACTTGTATTTGCAGGCCTGGTTGGTGAAGGATGGAAGTGGTTGATCCATGAAGAACTTCATGGTTAGTGCTGCAACAATACTTCCTAGAGTGCTCCCGTGAATGCTAATGCCTATGGATGAGTATCAAGTGCTTGCTTGAGCCTGTGATTGAGTGTATTCCATCATTTTGATGCTGAGAAGTCTTTGGTTCGTGCTTGGGTGCAAAATATCTCTCAAAACTCAGAATGACCAACCTAGTAAAAGGTTACAAAACTGTATATAAGGTAACTGATGACGGTTAGGGTGACCGGCGTCAGTTGAGGGTTAACTGGAGTCGGTTAAGGTGGGAAATCCTAGGTTTTCCAAAAATAGGCAAATCCTTGCTATTTTTGGCATGCTCTGATTGTCAATCCGGGTCTTAAGTGAGGGTTAACATTTATATGAGTGGGAGTATTGGTGGAGAAGGAATAAGACTTTAATTTTAGGGTTAGACTAAGTCCTAGTTGGTTAAGATAAGTGGAGACTCAGTCCTAGTTAATTAATAGACTAAGAATAAGTCCATGATGAGGTGTCTAGGTGAAGTGTAAATTAATTTAATTAAAGTAATTGAATTAATTAATAGTGTGAGGATGAGAATTAATTCAATTATAAGTAATTAAATTAATATGAATGCAGGGTAAGGGGTCATGGAATCATGATATGAAGTTCTATGTCTTAGACTTGGATATCACTTATAACATATTGCTCAACTGACCATGAATTCATGCCATGCAAGTTGTACCTTCAATGTATCATCAGTGCTTAAATTTACATCATGAAGGATAGAACCTCACTATCCAGGGAGATCCGTAGCCTTTTTCTCATTGCAAAGAATTATCAAGCTATTTCCTCACCATTTACAAATGTCCTTTTACAAAGATAGTTGTTCAAGTTCAGTCAAAGGTGCTTGCTTCACAACTAGATCTAAATACCTTTCTCCTAATGAAAATGGTTCTTCTACATAAGAGGCTCCTTTTGCTACGTGGGAGATGAAGGTTATTGAAAATTGCTATAGAGAATATGATCTCTAACAAGCCCTTTTAGTCTCCCAGCTTCCCATATGCCCTAAAGCACGTGGTAGGCCCTATTTCAAGTATCAAAAACCCAGGAAACATTGCAGTCTCTATGATTTTGTTCATGGTGGTTTATTAACAAATGAAAAGATGGATTTTAATAATGTATCTCATACTAAGAATGATAAAATGGCCATATGCTATCAATCAACCAAGTATGTTATCCCAAATAATATGTACGCTATGAGATAAAAAGGGCATGGTTACGGTATCAATGAGAAAGGTTTGCAGGAGGATCTTTCAACACCTCAGTGCTAGATTGGTAACGAAATTATTGGTTTTCAACTATATGAGTCTTACCCCATAGAGGTCAAGGATACCTCTTATGAGCGAAAAGATAGCTCATTTGAATGCAAAACAGAAATAAATTCCTGATATAGTCTTTACGAAGACCTTGCCTCCACGAACCTATTTTCCGACATGGATATATTAACTATAACACATGTCATAACCCCTACCATTCCAAAACTAGACCTCATTTACCCATCACTTGTAAATTGGGACCGAAAACAACATGTACCAATCAACATCTTTTAGAATTACTAAGATATTGGTGATTTCATGGGTCTTCGTGACAATATTCTTGTGGGTGATCACAAAAAGGGCTTCTCCATCCAGCTTAATCCATGCACATATTTCAAGGAGGTGGATGAATTATGTGGTCATCTAAGTAAAAAAATAAGCAAGGGAAAAAGTTCCATAGAAAATCCTTGCAAGAAGAACAAGTCCAAGTCCTATAGTGATAAAATCTTTGAGCAACTTGTGGATAAACAAAAAGAACAATCAACAGAAAAAATAGTTGACCAGCCTAAAGCTGAAAATATATTTGAGCCACCTTTAGTAGAAGAAGATATGAATCTCTCCCCATGATCCTATGTGTATGGAGGATGAGTCCAAGATACTGGTGGAGGAGACAATAGATGTTAATATTGGCAAAGAGGAATTTCCCAGAATAGTTAATTTGGGAGCTTCGCTCTAAGCTCAGGAACAAAAAACTTTTGTGTTTCTTTTAATAGAATTTACAAATATCTTTGCTTGGTCCTACCTAGAAATTCTTGGAAGTGATCCTACATTAGTAGTGCACAATCTTGTTATATATCCAGATGTCAATCCCATAAGACAAAAGCTCCAAAAAATGCATCCTTGCATCACCTTGTTGGCTAAAGCAAAGCTAGAAAGATTATTGGCATTTGGCTTCATCAGACCTATTGACTATTTATAGTGGATTTTGATTGTTTTCATAGTGCAGAAGAAACCTTTTGGTATTAGAGTTTTCACTGATTTCTAATATATTAATAAAGCTTGTCCTAAGGATGACTTTCCTCTTCCCAACATCGACATGATTATCAATTCAACAATGGGTTATGAGATGCTATCACTTATGGATGGATTTTTAGGATATAACCATATATAAATTACTGAGGAAGACCAACATAAGAAAAATTTTACCACCCATGGGGGACATTCTGTTATTAAGTCATGCCCTTCAGCCTCAAGAATGCAGACATAACCTATCACCATGCAATGACTATTATCTTTCATGACATGATCAATGACATCATAAAAGATTATGTGAAGGACATATTGGTAAAATCTAGGACTCGGGAAGATCACCTAGAGATCTTGTGGCACATATTTTAGCGTCTTAGGGACTACAAGGTCTGACTGAACTTGAATAAATGTGTCTTTGGTGTGCTATCTGGAAAAATTTTAGGGTTCATTGTTTCGTGGAGAGGAATTGAAGTAGATCCTGTAAAGGTTACTGTTATCACAAAAATGCGTCCTTTAATAAATATCAGATGAATGTGAAGCTTGCAAGGTAATATCCAATAAACTAGAAGGTTCATCTCTCAACTTGCAGATAAGTATCACACATCCACACATCTTCTCAAGAAAGATGTCAATTTTCACTGGGGTCTAGAACAACAATAAACATTTACTTTGCTCAAGAAATATTTGGCTAAACCCCCTGTTCTAATGCCACCCATGGTAGGTGAACCATTAATACTCTACATTTCTGCCACACACTTTGCAATTGGGGCACTATTGGCCCAATATGATAAGGAGAAGAAAGAAAAAGTTGTGTACTACCTAAGCCATATGTTGATTACTTACGAACTCAACTACCCACAAATAGAAAAGGCTTGCTTGGCCATATTTTTTTCCTTTCAGAAGTTGCATCATTATCTACTAAATAATAAGGTCAAGATGATCTCAAAAGTTGATCCATTGAAGTACTTGTTGTCAAAGCCCGCACTTATAGGAAAGATGGAAAATTGGATCATCTTACTCAACAAGTTTAACATTGAGTATGTTCACGACAAATTAGAAAAAAGGTAGGTTTTGGCATATCAACTAGTGGAATCACCTTTTCCAGGTACTGAACCATTGAGTCTAGAGCTTCCAGACACTTCTACAATGTATCTTAAGGAATCTATTATATGGAAGCTATACTTTGATGGTTCCTTTAACTTTCATGGTTCAAGTTTTGGAGTTGTGTTGATCACTCCTTCAAGAGACTTGATCCCTCAGGCATTTCGAGTTGGGTTCCCATGTAAAAATAATTTAGTAGAATACAAATCCCTTATTGTAGGGATGAAACTTGATATTAAATGGGGCATCAGATAAGTAAATGTGATTGATGATTCCATATTGATTATAAAAAAAGTAACATATGAGTATAAAGTTAAAGATGAGAAACTTCTTCCATATAATAAAATGGTCAATTCTCTGAAGGAGTACTTTGAGAAAATTACATTTGAACAAATCCTAAGAGGATAGAACCAAGTAGTGGATACTATGGATACAGTGGGGTCTATGTTGCATGTCCTTCCTAGAGAAAATGATGTGTTGTTCTTTGCAAAACATCTACAAACACCAACATATGACATGCTTGTATCATGTTTAGTATGTGAAGTTGTTGGTCCCTTTTCCCCTTGGTATGTAGATATTTTTAACTACCTTCATGATGGAACATTTCCCATAGACATTTCCCATGATAATAAAATAAACCTTATCAAATGTTTAACCTATTATACCTTACTTTGTGGCACTCTCTACTGTCGAGGATATGACAGAAATGTGATATGCTAACTGAATTCTCACAAATCCATCCTAGTGGTTAAGGAGGTACACAATGGCATGTGTGGGGCCCATATGAATGGGATAATCCTTGCTAAGAAAATACTCAGAGTAGGCCATTATTGGCCTACCATGGAAAATGATTTCTACAAATATGTAAAGAAATGTTTATAATTTCAGAAGTACAGAAATTTGATACATGCATCGGCGCAATCATTATAGCCTATTATGACACCTTGGCATTTCTCAAAGTGGGGGATCGATCTTATATGAAATATTCACCCTACATCTTCTGATGGTCATCTATTCATTATCATTACCACTTAATACTTCAAAAAGTGGGTAGATGTTGTTCCTCTTACCTATGTTAAAGGTGCACAAATATCTAAGTTTATAATGAACCATATAATCTATCGATATGACATCCCCTCTGCCATTATGGCTGACAATAGTAAGTCGTTTAAAAATAAAACTGTGAAGGAATTGTGTAAATGATTTCAAATAACTCTTAAGTTTTTGACCCCCTATTACCCTCAAGGTAATGGGAAATCCGAAGATTCAAAGAAAACTTGTTGTAACTCATGAACACATAATGTGAAGGTAATTAAAACGTGGATTAAACATGCTATCTCATGAACACATAATGTGATAAGTAAATACAATCCATAATCATCATCATATATTATCATAAATATAAATGTACATGTACAAAAAAATGTGTCTCGATATACATCTGATATAATGAGCCATCATGGGCGTCTATGCAAAAAAATGTGCCTTCATCACGAGACATAATAAAAAACAATACATAGGTACATCAATACAAAAATATACCTTCATATCGAGACATACATCTAAAATAGGTACATCCATACATATGTCATCTAGTGCAATACAAAAGAGTCACCCATGGCTCTTGGCCATTCCAAGAATTTCTGGCCTGGGGTTCTGAGGGGGATGCATCTGTTGGGATGGACCTGCAGGTGGAGCTATACTCTGATGCAATGAGTCCTGCTGTACTGATCTAGCAGATCGTGAGGTCCTCTATGATCTAAATTTGGACCTAATAACATCTAGCTCACAAAAAAAAGTGGCCCTTTGTCCCTCTAGAATTACCTCATGATACAAAGATCTGTAATATGATGCCTCACCACTAGTTTTCATCAAATCTACTAGTATATCCTGCATCCCAACTGTTATGGAGGCCTGTTGGAGAGAATCATGATCCCATGTCTCTCTGGATATGTCTTCTCGAGCATGTACCCAATCTATGGTCTATTGAATCCTCTCTGCAGATAACTAATCTCTATCAACCATAACATGTAGCTGCTGGGATATTACTTGTTGTAATTACTACCTCTAAGAAGCTATATAACATGTATCTTGTGTAGCGTGTGGTGCCCCGCATCCGTCTCCCACTGGAATCCATAGCAGGGAAACCCATCCATGTAAAAAATCACTACCATCACCACTATCTTCCCCATCTCCTAAATCTACCTTCTCCCCTCCACCTTCTCCATCCCACATATCTACGAGATCCCATCACGATGGACTAAGTGTTGGGCTTGGTGCACGTGAAGGCGATAAAGGTACATGTAGTGGAATCTCCTATAATGACACATGTAAGGGACCCAACTATAGAGGAATATCCCATGGAAGCACCTGTGGAGCCTACACCTGTGGCTGTACAAGTATCTAAACCTGAACCTGGGCCTGGGATGACATAGGTATTTGAATATTAGCACCAAGTTTTCCATAACCCTATGCTTGTGGCCCTATCTATGGACACTATGCATGTGGCCCTACCTACGTTGCTTATTGTGATGCTTCTTGAGCACTTGCATGATCCTATGCTATAATATCTTTCCCCTATAACCCCTGTAATGCTACAACTACTGCTGCATCTATCGGTGCCTGTGGTATAGTCAGTCTCCACGGTAACACTGTAGTATACCATCCTGGATAATCAGGGGTCTCCCCTAGATCTACTATATGTTGTCATTACACCGAAGGTTGTGGGAGCACCTGTCCAAAAATGACACATGCTCTTCCTAGTCTGATCTGTGACCCCATGTGAAAGTTATCTCTCAACTTGCACCCGTACCACATCTCATCACCATGAATCCCCTGGATGAGACCAAAATGCCACTGTACCCTATCTACTATACACTAGTCAAGTATGTGGTCCCTACTCCTAATAATAAAATGATCAAGTGTTGCAATACCCAACTTAGCTGCATCTTCACATCAATGATATAATCTATATGACCACCATGTAATCATACGAAGTTGTATCTTGTCGAAAGATTTCCTGTAGTAGGTTATATTTCCCATGTGCCCACAAACGTCATCACCATATGGAACCCATCCCATAATGGATGGCTCATTAATATCCCAAGATCGCAATGATCCTGCTGGGATCCCTATGACAATTTGATCCCATGCCCATATATGAAGTAAAGTGGCAGGACCCACGGTCTTCTAACCATGGTAGGCTATCAGGTGCAAATTTGATATAAATGGGCTAGTATGCACTTCCCACAGCTATAAACATCTCCCTGGATGAGGTCATGTATCAACTCAATGAGGCCCAAAGGAAATCAAGCGCTAGTATTTTTAGGCAACAATCTGTTGCTGATAAGAGCCATCCAAAATATGCGAACTTGTCTAAGTCGGTGATCTTCCATGTATCTGGTAATGTCAACTGACATACCCTGGTGAGGTATATCTGCTACTATGAACACCGTGGAAATAATATGTAAAATAGGGCCTTGGTGGCCATCATACGTAATCATCCAACCCTAAATAGGCACTCACAAGATCCGCCAAACATCTTCCAAAGTAATGTTCATCTCTCCTGTCAGAAGGTTAAATGTCTGGCTCTCACTCTGCCATCTCTCAGCTAAGGCTGTGAGTAAGCTATGGTCCAAGGCAATATGTGGAATGTGAGCCATGTTTGAAATAATTGTCACATCTAGTGTAATACCCAAAAATACCTGATCACGTCGTGAAAATTTCACCTTATAGGCACGATGATCTGAAAATCCAGGTCAATTTTTTTAATTTTTTTTCTATGACCTTCGGACCCCTAGGCTTGTTAAAAATTACCATTAAAAATTACTTATGTTTAAGTAAAACAATCCAAAATAAGTCAAGAATCACACAACACATGGATTGATTATGGAGTTCAGTAATAACCTACGTCTCCGAGTTCTTTCAAACCGTTCCATTAGTCAAAATTTGTAAGCACAATGTTATTTCTTACGATAAAACCTAATGGAACTTACTTGCCTACCAAGTACTCTAGGCCTTTGAAGAACACTAATGCTTAATTCGGTCCCATCCTCCACCTTCCTAGTGCAGAAGAATCCTACAAAACTTGATTGGCCTTCCAGACATTCATAAGACACCCTATGGCTCTCCGATCAAAAATTCTAGGCTTTACAAATAAAAGTGTGGTGCTATGGGCCAATTGGTGAGTTTCCAATAAATGCCAATTTTACAATTTTCATATTAAAATAATAGGACTTAGCTTCCACAATATTTTTGTATTAAATATTAAATAGGACTTTAAAATTTTTCCTATAATTAATAATAAGGCTTTATTACAAAATAATAGCCTATTAAAATAATAAGCCTTTCACAATTGCTTGGAATATCATTTAAATATTTTTGGGCTCCTTTGTTAATAGTCTAATGCCTTTTGTTCGCATTGTCCTCTGAGACGAGAGGGGAGAGGCCTTTATATAGGCTTAAGTGCCCACAAATGTTGTTTAAAAACCTTATTGACCAAATCCTATCCCAACCAACTTGTTGAATGAGTTGGTTGGGCCTCTCAACTTCCCCACTGAGGTCGCAAGTTCAAACCTTCCCACTCTATTTTTCCACATCGATTTTCCTTAAGTGGGTTAAATCCCACATTTTTTGGCGAGGATGGTGGTGTTGGGTTTAAATTGGAATTTACCTGCCAATGTCTACGTGAATTCGGTCATGCTTAGCCCTTTTGTTGGTCTCCCCAAGTGTCGGCCGAGCTGTGTGTCGTCCATCAAGTTGGGTGGTCAGGTTGTGTGCTTTACACATTCACTACGCCCATACAGATAGGCGATAAGCTGTTTGGAGAAGGTGAGGTGACCACCAAAGTCAATGAGATAATATAGATCCCCATGCATTATTTGAATCACTCCTTCCAAATAGGCTTCGGCCTAGCTAGTTGGAAGATAAGCCAAGAATATTAGGTAAGCCCGATCAATGTGGAAACAATAAAAATCCAACTCAAGAAAATATGGAAATAATAAAATCAACTCGATGGGGAGATGATCACCCCGCTGAGCTAATAAAATAGCTCACCCGATCTAATTATCATACAATGTAAAATTGAAATACAAAATTGAGCTAGTGGTAGCAAGCCACGTGGTGGCTTGAGGGCCCACCATGTCTGAAAATAATATGAAGCTCTCATGGCTGCTGGGCTCCCCTCCATTAAAAAGGTTGAGCCTCTTATTCCGTTGAGCCAAATTTTATGCCTTATGAAGACCGGAGGTCACAAACCAAATCAACCACCTTCTTTTTCCTTGTCGCCAACTGCCATGTCATCTTGCCTTTGGTCCACATGTTGACCTATTGACCAAGATTGACCCAAACTTTGACCAGCCACCATTTGCACATACAGACTCCATTTTTGACATTCAAATAGTAGATGGAAAGATATCGGAGTCATATTCCATAATATGTTCATCCTGGGAGATTTAGGGAACATATTTTCTCCATATCATAGCTCCACAATGGGAAAGGATTTTGTTCCACCAAAAACTTACTAGAACTTTTGTCATCCTGTCCTGAATCTGAATATTTTGCTGTCATATCAGAAGTTGAATTATCGTCACTTTGACAACTTGATTCCAATCAAGGCCCTATGGGTTATAGTCCCACCATGCTTCTTCCTTTTTCTTGATTACCTCATCTGTCCTCTAGGGGGGTCATACACTTCGAAAATCCCTAACACTTGTATTACCACATTTTCCTATTAAGGTCTTACTTTCCAGCAACACAGAAGAATTATACTACTATATATGCCCTCTATGGGTCTTACACTTCACCAACATATAATCTGCATGGAATTAGATATTGCCACATCTTCCCTCTTGAGGTCTTACACTTCAAAAACACCCAGAAATATGTACTGCTACATCTACCTTCTAGAGGTCTTATAATTCAACAATACTGAAACATCACCACATCTGCCCTTTAGGGGTCTTACACTTTATAAGGTATCATGTCCACAATGATCAACTACCATCGTGCTACATGGTCAAAGTGCCTCTACACAAAACAATGATCTGAGCTAATTTCTCATGAGCTAAATATTGGTGAATTCAACCCCGCTACACAATTGCTTCCTTTACATGGTACAAAGCATCATGTAGATGTTGACGTCGACTAATAGGTGCCAATATGTTGCACGACCATAATGGGCCTCTTCAAAGAGTGAAGTTCTGACC
This sequence comes from Taxus chinensis, assembly GCA_019776745.2. Lineage (NCBI taxonomy): Eukaryota > Viridiplantae > Streptophyta > Pinopsida > Cupressales > Taxaceae > Taxus > Taxus chinensis. The sequence continues at coordinate 177,757,159 of CM034150.1, read as the reverse complement.
TAATGTTAGATGCCAAGGGTAATCAACTACCATTCTATTACACGGTCACAATGCCTCTACACAGAATGAAGTTTTGAGCTGGAACCAATGAGCTCAACTGTCTACACATATGGTTGAAAGATCTCCAAGCTTAATGTGAGTTAAATCCTGTATCCAAGTTGTAACAGGAACTCACAAGCTTATTAGGAGATATGTTTGGAGGATTAATAAAAAAATTTAAGTAAGAAAATCCACCAAGTATGGTAAACCTTTCTCTCAACATTTACTCACAAAATATGATCTCCAAAAAAATATTGCATACTATTCATCAATTTGAATTATGCAATATATAATTGAAAAATTGTTGACTTACCCATTTTAAAGGACTTTCACTTTTATGTATTACCTTGTCCTAGGTTGAATTTTCAACTGGTGGTAGAGTAGGAACCTTTTTTTCCTTTGCAATAGGCCTCCATTCCATATTTGGCTTGCCATAACTCTGATGGTGAGATGGATGAAGTTTCCAACAATTTTCCACTCAATGCCCATTCTTCTAGTAATGAGCACAAAAATTCCTCTTAATCTCCTTCTTCTGGGATGAGGAACTCTTTCTACCATTTCTCACCTCTGCATGACAAGATTGGTCTTTCTAATTTGCCTTGTTCCAAATGAATGACATCAGCTTCTTCATCAATGTCTTTCTTTTCTAGGATCTGACCAAAAAATGATTATGCAATCCACCAAAATTACATGGAAAGGCATTCCACATTTTCTAAAAATCACAACCATACTTCTTAAGCTAAAAAAGTGGATCCGAAGTTTTATTGTGCTTATGATTATGGTAAGAAATTGGCGGTGGAATCTCATTACCTCTTTTCTGATTTCTCTTACCACATCCTCCTTGTGATGATGAAGCATAATTTTCCTGATCAGAATCTTCTTGCAAGATTAGTGGGGTATTCACTTTGCTTTCAGAAGCTTGTATCCCATCAACATTACTGAAGCAATCTCCAACATCCATTCCCGCACTAGGATAACTCAAACCTACAAAATGAGGATGATCCTCAACATGTATTGGGTTAGAAATGCATTGGCCATTTTTACCAAGGTCTTTTCCATTAAATCCCATTCTAGATAATAATTTGGATTCAATGCCTCTAGTATGCTTTTTAATGAACCAAAGACATCATTACCTGAATTCAAAACCAAATGGGAGGAAGAAGATTCACTTGGTGAACAACTTACAGTGTACTCATTTGCCATGGTCTCTGCATATGAATTTTAAGGTATTTTCTTTCTCTGATCACCACATTGCAACCTTGACAAGATCTCATCCTTGGTTTGCAATTCTGATTTCAAGTTAGAATTCTCCTCTTCCAAGTAGTAATACATCGATTGCAAGAGAGAGTTCTCTTCTTAGATCTGGTGAGTATAAGCTTCAATTTAATCAAGCTTCACCTAAAACATCTTGCCCATGGTGCACCTATGCCTATTTAATAAAACTGAACTACTGCAAAAACTGAAGCAATCACATAGTAAAATTAACCAATTATGATACCAAAATTTCTCAGAGATTAGCAAGTTTGCAAGTAAATAACCCCCTCTGATACCAACTTGATCTGAAAATCCATGTTAAAAATTTGAATTATTTTTTTTCTACGACCTTCGGAACCCTATAGGATTTTTTAAAATTACCGTTAAAAATTACTCCATTTTATGTAAAATAATCCAAAATAATGCAAGAATCACACTACACACGGAGTTCAAAAATAACCTACGTCTTTAGGTTCTTTCGAACTGTTCCACTAGTCAAAAATTTTAAGTACAATATTATTTCTTACAATATTATGGGACTTTACTTTCCTACCAAGTACTCTAGACCTTTGAAGAACAACGATGCTTAATTCGATCCCGTCCTCCACCTTCATGGAGCATAAGAATCCTACAGAACTTGATCTACCCTCCAGAATTTCACAAGATACCCTATGGCTCTCTGGTAAAAAATTCCAGGATTCACAAATAAAAGTGTGGCCATCATAAGTAATTATCCTACCCTGAATAGGCACTTGCTAGATCTGCCAAAAATCTTCCAAAGTAACACTCATCTCTCCTATCGGAAGGTGAAATGTCTAGCTCTCATTCCACCATCTCTCAGCTAAGGCTGTGAGTAGGCTATGGTCCAAGGTAATATGTGACATGTGAGCCACTTATGAAAGACTTGTCACATCTAGTGTAATCTCCAAAAATACCTAATCATATCATGAAAATTTCTCCTCATAGGCTTGGATCCGTCTATGCTGATCTCGTGTCTCTAATAGGGGTAGGATAATCTGTACAATTGGACAAAAAACTTGTTAGGATCACTTTCTTCGACAAATCATATACTCTTCTACAAATCCTCATTTATTTTCTTCTATTAATCATCTAAGTTTTTCTAAAAACTTCCTACATTCTTCTAAGCTCATTCTAAAATGAATTTTCACGCCAGCGCACCCCATACAGTGCCAACACGTCCTTCTTCATGCTTGCGCACTCATTCAAGAACCTACACATGTGTACCTACATGTTTCAATGCCACCACATCTAGGCCCACATTCTATCATGCTAGCTTACCCTTGTGAATGCCTACACTCCCTAAGGGTCACACTTGAGCTTTCACCTGATTTTTTACCTCTAATTAATACTAATAAATGAAGCATAACATCAAAATTTTTACTTTATGTACCTGCTAGCCATACCCGGGAAGCATTGTATAGTCTCATTCTCACTCTACGTGGTGCCCATGGTTCTAAACCCTCACCATTCCTCTTTCAGGTCAGAGCAAAATCAACAATAAAAATAGTAAGGGTTGATATCAAATAAAGTAACCGTGATGATTTTTACCCCCCGTGGTGTAGTATATATATCCGTTTTGACCCCTGTGTCATGTTTCTCACTCCCGAAGTGCTTTGGGACTGTAGTGGTTCTTCTCATTTCTTCTAGCACTCTTCACGATGATTATTTTTAATAAATAATCATTTTTAGCAAGTTTTTGCTACGTTGGGGCATATTTGGGCTTCCCAGTGACCCTTTCTGCTACATGAGGCATATTTTTTCCTTCTAATGTTTTTTGGTGATGTACTATGACTTCGTCATTTCTTATACAATATTTTATTCCCAAAAATTCAAAATAGTATAAATTTTTTCAAAAAATCCAAAAAAATTGGTAAAATCATTAAAAATTGAAAAAATTGTAAAAATTCAATCTTTTTCAAAAATTGGTAAATGACATGCACACAACTGAGGCATGTATCAAATAAATTATCCTCGAAAATCAAAATTTTTCCTTCAAAAAATATTTATTTCGTTCTTTCTTTTTCTTGTCTCAAACGACTCATGGATCATTTTGATCTATCTCCATTAACAAACTTTGCTTACTTACTATTTCAGTACTCCCATGCAACAATAAGTTGCCAGAGACTGTGTCCTAGTGCAAAAATGATTTTTCATGGGACTACTTATGTTGTATGCTATTCCCCTCAAATGTATCCTTGTTTGAGGAACCTTTTTTAACCCTTGTTTTTAAAACACGAACATTCGCGAACTGAAGCTTGATAAAAAAACATTGGTACAACTGTCTTGAACATTGTTTGTTTGAGTATATATGATTGTACTTATTTCTCTTTTAAGCTAGCTAGTTTACTTTCTTATATTTCTTTGCATTATGTATGTTGCATGGAGTTACGTATTTTTAGAAATAAACAAATGTTAGTGTTAGTGCAAAATCACAACACCTGCGAATGGCCTTGTTTTGTGTGGGGCATTCAGTGTGATCTGCATAACATTGGACCATATCTCAAGCTACGGGACTTGTGAACCTGAGATGGACCTACAAAGAAAGCTAGTTTTTGTTCCTTAACTACCTGCCACAAGCTACTCCAATGCAGAAAAACTATCTAATCCTAATCTAACTATTCCAAGGAACTAAAGAGAAAGAGAGAGTGAAAGAGAGCCTACATTAGAGAAGGAAAGAGGCGAGATACTCTGTTGAGGGAGGATGAAATAGGGAAAAAGGAGATGAGGGAGGTCAGACAGAAGTGACACAAACCCAGATCCTAATCCATCATCAAAACTCCATGAAACATGACATCTTACACTTGTAAACATGAAATACATGCACAAAAAACAAATATGAAAGGGAGAGACATGAAGAAACAATAAAACACGAGAAAGGGTTGAAGAACGCCAAAAAATCACGAGTTTATTGATTTAGAAGGTGCACAGACCATTACATTTCTGCTCAGAGGTGCAAATACACTTTTTAGACATAGGAGAAGGCTTATATCTCAAATGGAGTTGGGAAACAAGTTTGATAGAGTTTCTCCACACCCAGAATGTATCTCCTTCTCAAATGAGAAGTGTTTACAATATATAGACGATGAAAACTAGAGAGAAAGAAGAAAACTTGAACTCTTCTCTTACCAACCAAAATTTTTTCATTAAATGGTGTGTAAAAGTCATGGGTGCCTCTAAAAATCCATTCCCTAATGCACTCAAGCTTATGGAAGAAGAAACCAAACCATACTGCATTAAATTTCGGTGGTTGGGATACCTGGAACTACACTTTTTTTAGCCAGAGATTTTTTCCAATATTCCACCCACCTAACCATGCCAAAATTCAAATTAAATGCTTTCATGGCTTATAGGAGGTAGAGATCTTTCCAACAGTACCAAATTTGTTGAATTTCGAGCACTGGATTGAAAGATATGCCCATTTGAATATTTGAATTGAATCCGTACAAAAATGGTGAATTTTTTTTTTTTGCAAAATGGATCCGCGGGCCCAAAATTACAACTTATACCTTTTCCACAAAAATTAGAAAGTAAAAAAGTTCCCCATAGGCCCACAAGCCCGTAACTTTACATTTTTCATTTGGCAAACAAACCTCCTCAGGCTCGCAAGCCTGCACTTGCAAACTGCGCCATTTGTAAAAGTTGTAAATTTTTCAAAGTTTCCCCGACATCTCACTTCGTTGCAGTTGACAAAGGCCTAACACGTGGCTTCTCTAGGTGTCAGTAGAGGTGTGGCTTACTTTTATACTTTACACCTTTTCAAAACAAAAGCCAAAAATTGAAACTGCATCTAGTGACCTGCCTTCCCACTTTGACTTGAAACATGGCCACGTGTCCCTTTGCGGGCCTTAGGACATTTTTTCTTCATTTGGCGCAAAGATCCTCTGTGGGGCTCACGGGCCCGCAATTGTAAATTGCACTTTTTTTGCAAAAAGTGAAAAGTGCCAAGATATCTCCCCAGCCCCATCGGTCCGCAATCTTCCCCTTTGGCGAAAAGTCTTCCCCAGGCCTGCTGACCTGCTTTTGGCAAAATCCTTCTAAGGCCCGCTGACTCGTAACTTGTAAAATATAAGGAGTTAGAAGGACTTGTTTATATTTATGTAAAGGGGAAGAAATTTCCTATCTGATGGAAATGCTTCCAGGGACCTTAAGTGCTTAAAATATATAAAATTCAAATTGAAACAAAAAGGGGGAAAATTGGTGTTAGTTGACCAAAAATAAGTGTGAGCTTATTTTGGTTAACAGTTAGTACTATAGATTTTCATGTTATTTTAAAATTTTGTTGTATGCGTTTATTTTAATAAGGGACAATGATTTAGATTATGAAAAACATGATGAAATAAGATTTTTTAATTGAATTATTGGAAGAAATAAACTATTCCTGTATTCTTCATTGTCATATCTTATTACTACTCATCTTTCTTCCAACACACCCAGGGAAACAAAAATAATTTTATGCCTACACTATTTCTTCTATTTGTTTCAATCAAATTTTCTACTGTCGATTGAATTCTTCTCTCAACCCATCGACACTCGAGGGGGAATCCTTCATTATACTAATTTTTATTCAAAAAATTTACTTGTTTATAATTTTCTACTATGTTTGAGGTGACATCACTTACTTCATCTCAAACAAGGGCAAATGTAGACACCTAAAATCATCTTTCACAGTTTTATTGCTAAAAGCACACTAATTACTCCCATTCTTACCATTTCCATTATAATTAGTGATTTACACTAATTAAGTAAATTTTCCCTCGATTTTGGTTAATTAACAATGCTTTGTTGATTAAATAGTCTTTATCACATTCTGGATGCCAATTGATGACACATCGTTAGTTATTATCCTCTTCCGAGAAAACAATTAGCGTTTATTAGCTAGTTAAGCCTATTTACCATTGTATTTGATCAATAAGTCCTATTATTGGTTAAATACCCCTCTTCCAACCATATAAAATCACCCTTTTTCCCTCCAAAACATCTCAGAAGGATTCAAAAGCTTATCATAACCTCTTAATTGACCCTAAGTGGTTAATTAAGCCTCTTCACATTCTAATCACTTATTAATTCACTAAACATGATTAACAATCCTTAATCTACTTTATCCTTTTTAGTCCCACATGCACGAAGATGTAAGTTTTCCTCAAATAGAAAACTATAAAAAGGACTAAGCACCTACCTTCCAACTTTACACCATGTTTTGATTAACATTAATTAGATAATACATGTGATCATAAGATCCTTACTTCCATTGTTGGATTACTTGCTCAATATTTGCTTCCAATCTTCATGCTTGGTTAGTAGAGGAATATCTAATATGGCCTTGTAGCCATTGTTAGAGAGATCCTCTCACCATTTGTGAAGTGCAATAACCATAATTTGATTTTCTAGTGATCTAATTAGGTTCATGTTAATTAGCAACCATTTAACTTAGTAAGGATGCTTGTAGATTAAATGGTTAATTTCATTTAGTTTCTATTATGAATGCTCTTAAGGTTTGATCTTGATGATTCATTTATAAACTTAGGCTTAGCTATAGACTACTAGATTTTAGTCTTCTTAATTAGTTATTTGCAATAGTTTTGGGTGAATACAATGTAGATCAACATTATTCATGTAACACCAAGGGTGCCTGTATGATAGAAAAGTGACATGCAAGCATGGGAATCTACAAGTACCTCTTCCTCATACCTAACCTCTTGAGGTCATGCCAAGATAGCCGGTGAATGTTGAATATGAATGGATACAGACAAGCTAATCAGGTAATCTTATATCCTCAATACGCAATAATGGAATCTACGAATCTAAGGAAAAGAAGGCCCTCCTAACCTAAATTGGTGTAATGGATTGTTTGGATATAATAGTTGTTCGGAGGCTCCAATCAATGTCGAGCTCTACCGAGATCCTGTTTCTTGGTTGTTGGATACGTGGGAAGTGACCTGTGGGAGCTTCGTCTATATCTCCAGACAAGGTCATGAAAATTGGTGATAGGAGGGTTTAATGGATTTGCAATGAACTATGGGTGGTTTTCTGGTCTAGTCCAGAAAATATTAGATTGATTGGCTTCTATATTTAATACAGAGAACTGTGTGATGATATCAGGCGGGAGTGGTGAGGATCTAAATACCAGCGTTCGTAAACTGGTGTCAATGCTTAACTGATTTGTAGGCCCATTGGGTTGTGGGACTTGGGGATCACAACCATGAGTTCGTGGTTGTTGTGGACCTGTTATGGTCATGTGAAGAATCAATCCCTTCTTCCGATTATCTAATAATCATATGCCTTTTTAGCCTCTATGTTTAGAACTAGAAATTTGTATAGTTTTCTTAGAATACCTTACAGGTGTTCTGGAAACTTGAATGCGTAAGCTAGTATCTATGTCAACGAGGATATCTCCTGCGTCAGGTTGTGGAACTAAAGGATCGCAACCAAATACTTGTTCTCTTTCGAATCCTTGTACATTCATTTGGATATTTTATCAAGGCAGTCTATAGTTAGGATGATTTAACCAAAATGTGTATGCCTTGTCGTCTTCGATATTTAACCCCCTCAGTTGTTCACTAATTGCTTGTAGGTTTGCCGTTGCTCGAAAGACCTGTATCCTAAGGTCTTGATCTATATCAGCTAATGTTGTGGGTAGATTTGGTTAAGGCACTATTGGTTCAAATATATATTCTCTAGGCTCTCTAGGTCCTGTGATTGTCATACAAAATGATTCAACTTTTAACTAAAATTAATAAACTGATTACGAAAGATGTATTTACACTATGCAAGCATTCTTCTATTTTTGTATTTTTGATGATGTATTTTAATAAAATTAAAGAGCAGCTATTCTAGTATATTTAGAAAATGAACAACTAATCTAGTAACGGAATTTAAAACAAACAAAGTAGCCTGGTGTGGCTATTTGCCTGTGCAGTTGTGATTTTATCCTAAATATCTAAGCAACTAATTATTTTAAATTGAAAGACTCTCGATCCTACCTCAGAAGTGAGGAATGAATCACAGTTTCTTAGAAACTATCAATCCCCACAGCTTCCCTGGTGATATCGAGAGTGAAACTTTTAACTGAAACAAAATAATTTACTACTCTATTTGATACATTGTAACTAAAACTTTGATAGCTCAAACCTGGCGTTTACAGAACAATGGTAAATCCAGTTGTGTGTGACTTCATCCCCTTAATGTGATCTCCTCGTTCCTTCATGTCCTCGTGATTCTAGAAAAGCATGTATATGATAGTATCAACAGAAGAAGGTATTCGAACAATGATAGCTTTGGATATAGACCGAATACAATGCGATTAGGAGAGGGATAACGCAAGTGAACAGAGCTTGACTATGTAATTCCTAGTGGGATTTATTACAGGAATACAATGCAAATGTACCGAGAGTTTTAGAATCTATCCTTGTGACAAAACAAAACCTGCAACTTTAATGGATTCTAATCTAGAAATGAAACTATTCTATGCTAAGCTGATTGTATGGAACAACAATGGAATAAGATGAAACAAGAAGATTGAATGACTTCTAAACAAAAAAGGAAAGCTAATAATTGATACAAAATATGAAGCTAGTAGAACTCTAAGTAAGAAATTCAAAGACTGAACAATAGAATTGAGAAAGTGAGGGGCCATTTGTTTGAAAACAAGCTGGCTATTTATAGCAAATGCATTTACCAGAGGGTAACTCCCAATTGAACTCTTTTACTATAAACAAAGGGAAAACACTATTACCAGGGAACCAAAAACATCAATGCAAGCCAAAGTGGTTGAAGAAAGTGGGTGAAATTGAAGATTTACGTTTGACGTGATCGTCAGAAGAATCTAGAAAATGCGTACAGGACCGCCGCCCTGTGCAGGGTGGTGGTTACAGGACCGCCGCCCTGTCCTGGGAAGTGGTTACGGGACCACCACCCAGGCAGGGTGGTAGTTTCGTCACTGAAGACCAAAATGTAAGGAAAAAGGGGGTAGAGGGAAAAATAAAGCATGCAGAGGCTGAGCGAGGCATGTGGGATACAAACATATAGCTGGAAATCTTTTCTGGATCCCAAACACCTTGCAAGGAGACCTGTATCATCATTGGGGTATGTGTAACATCATTCCGGTGGTGCAGTACCCTACACTTTTGGGTACGTACATATTTCCCCCTCAGAGAAGCATCTTAGCCATGAAGACACATAAAACGGTGGATCCGAGTATGGCGAGCCCGAAAATGAGGAGTTAGGAGTTATACCTGACAAGCCCGTGTGTTGGAAAGTCGCCATCCAAGATCCTTGTTATTCTGCTACTTACACTTTATATATATAGCCAATTTATATAGGGGACTCAAGTGCAGCTAGATTAAATAATTTGAGAAATAAGGCTAAATTGATATGAAAAGAGGACTTACCATCTACACGAGGTTTAGAACTTACCTCTGTCGACGCTTCGACCCTGCGAAATACATTCAAAATCAATTTTAAAAAATATATATAAAACGAACTCATTTCCCTATTCATTTACGCGGATTGATTTGATATTTTTTGAGCTCTGGGACCCACGGTGATGGTTTTCGATGAGAGTATAGTCAAAACATTTGTGGTGAGATAGCGATCATGCCTCAGAGAGAGGAACATCAACCTACGAAGTCTCAGGTTAGTTCTTCTCAATTTATTGTTTTTAAACCTAAAATGTAGAAATGATAAAATCTTTGTCTTGGGGGGGTATTTTTGAAAATACTAGTTTTAAATGTTGTTCTAGGGGGGCGCCAAAAGGGTAGGTCTTTATTTTAGCTAAAATGGTGAATTTTTCCTATTTTTAGGCATTTTTAGGGCATTCAAGCCGTTTGTGTTTTCGGGACAGGACCGCTGCCCATGTGTAAGGTGGCGGTTACGGGACCACTGCCTTAGAAGGTGAGTGGTTACTGGAACCGCTCTACACAGATGTGAATGGTTTGTGACAGAAAGTTCAAAATAATTCTTTACTTAACTTATTTTTGCATTTTTAGCATTTTCACATGTTATTGATAGTTTTTCCAATTGGATTTTGGTACTAACTTACTCCTTTTTTGTGTTTTTGGGTGTATGCAGAAGGAGGAATACATTAGATGGAGCCGAGAGAGGGAATGTGATTGGCTCCCAACAGTATTAGAGGAACTCACTTCAGGCAGAGTGAGATACACTTCAGAGGGCTGGCATTTGGAGGATTGCCCAGGTCCCTCACGTTACACCTGCCAGTCATATACTGTGTGACTTATTTTCATACTGGGATGTAGATCAGAACACCTTCTGATTTCCAGGAGTTAGGGGTGAGTGGTTTATCACCCTGGAGGATGTTTACCGTATACTAGGGGTTTCGATCCTTGGGTGGTGAATGTCTCTTAAGACATCAGTATCGAGATCTCAGGTGGTTCAGTGGGCCACCTATATGGGAGATGTAGTTTTATCGATGGGATCAAAGAAGGGAGTGAGGATCCACTCCATTGTTGAGACAGAAATTGCATTGTGCTCCTCGCAAGGCCATCATGGGCATCCTTGCTTCGAGATTGATTGGGGACAAGGGAGGTGACACTCTCTTATATTGTTGGGCCCCCATTATTACACAGATTGAGGGCCATGGACGTGTCTATGCTTGGGGAGCAGACATCCTTAGGACCACCTACCATGATTTGTACAGGGTGGTCTGACTACATGGACAGTCACTAAGCCACCTAACTCTTGTTATGAGTTGGGTGTATGAGCATATCACTCCGTATGGGATAGGCGTAGAGGCAGAGGATCCCGGGGCCATCAGGGTAGTGAGGTGGACAGGGATGACTATTCTTAGAGAACCCCACCATCCAGTGGCCTCTTTGACCACTGTAGATATGGAGGCCACCCCTTATCAGGCCATGTTATGGCTATGGGGAGAGGAGACTGTTACATTGATTTCTTGTTAGACTACTAGTCCGCTGGTAGACAAGGTGGGGAAGTTGGAGATCCACCCCTTTGATAGAGTACCACAACAGTTCGGCCTCCCCTATATTGACATGTTTCCTCCGGTGGGGCCAGTGTATAGATCTATTCGTGAGGCTCGAGGAGGTCCTAGAGGCAAGGATTAGACCATTGTTACCCCTGGTGTTCCTATCATGTCCAGGAGAGTGGTACGTGCCCAAGGGAGAGTTGGTGCTCCTCAGGTACCTTTACTTCAGATTACCGCTAGTCCCACCCATAATAGCGATGAGCCCATTGACATGGACTCTGAGTCTGAGCAGTTCACTAGGGGAGAGACAGAGGAGATGGAGATTGGTGGGATGGGTGGGGAGGATGATAGTGACCCTGATTGGAATGATACTTAGGAGATCCTATGGGCTGAGAGGGCAGAGCGGAGTGTAGAGAGGGTAACTTTAGTCTTAGAGGAGTTGATCTCTCAAGACTTAGGGGAGATGGTGAGTTCATTGTAGGTCGTCACATTGCCCTAGACGTGGGAGAGGGACACTAGTCAGTGGCGGAATCAGTGGCAGGCGTGGATCCTAGAGATCCTTCTTGGAGGCCTGGCGATCCGAGTGAGTTGCAACTCTTCTCTTGACTTTGTTTTAGTTAGAATTGTCTTAGTTGTTATTTCTTTTTGTTTCGTTTATCTTGGTTTTATCTTTGATCGCGTTCTAACTTGTTTTCTCCTTTATTTGCAGCGAATGCTGATGAGTGGTGAGATTTGATTCACCGAGTATGCACATATACCTTTCTGATCCCCTCAGAGAAGACTCATGCTAAGTTTTCTATGGATGTGGGGGAGCCTTCAGTAGCCGGTAGGCATACCAATGTTTTTGCCTCTGTCTAGCATGTGGCAAATATCATGAATTCTCTCCATGCTGAGGTAGTTGGATATAGGATGGCCAAGTGCTTGATGAGGAGGAGTCATTCTCATAGTGAGATGGCAGCTATTGGTCATGACCGCAAGCCCTCAATGCATTCGGAGCGCCGGCGTAGCCATATTCCTAGACGTGGTCATGCGCCCTTTGAGGGATCCCATAGGGATTGAGAGGCCATTTTTGTAGTGTTTTATCAGATATTTATATGAGTGTTTTTTTACTTTTCGGGCTCATTGAGTGTTTTGACCATGCTTGGTGCATGATGGCATTGTATATGAAACTTGATATATATATATATATATATATATATATATCTCTTTTTGGATCTAGACTCTTGGTGCCTAGAATTTCATGACTTGTTTCCACATTTATACTAGATGTTTTTAGAGTATTTGCTTTCATGTTTTTCAGTATGTATGCAATGGATGACAAGTGATGGTAAACAGAATGTTTCTCTCTTTTTTTTTTTATGCTTTTTTAATGCTGATATGAGATGATACTAACATATGGTAGTATTGAAATTTTGAACTCTTTGGGCAATGTTTGTAATTTATTCTTATGTTGGCAAAACATGATGGATGTAAAGTGATAAAGAGATGAACTTGCCCCAATCCCAATTCCACGCAACTAGTAAGATGCGAGGGCTTAACACCAAGAGTTAGGAAGGGCAAAAGTTGTATGAGTTTGATTGAATGGAACGATGAGAGACAGAAAAACCAGTAATAGAAACCAAAATTAGACCTACACACCTACCCTACTCAGAGCTACTACTAAGCTTAGAAGGCCACTTACTTTTCAGTTTATCTAGACTTTGATTCATAAATGGCAACCTGGTTGACAAAATCTGGTTTTAAGGATTTAATCTCTTTGGGATTTGGATATTTGTTTTCTCTTAATAGAATTTGATTTGTGCTTTTAGCATACCAAGATTTTGTTAATTTTTGTGAATGGACCCCCCACACCTTGCCTCATGCCACAAGTAAGAAGCATGGGTTTGTCACCAAAGGCAAGATATAGGCGAGTAAGGGCACTTCTTTCCTTTCCCAACCTCACACCACTAGTAAGAAATGTGGCCTTATCACCGAAGGTTGATGGGGCAAAGAAGTGTGTAAAATAAAATATTTTGTTTGCTTGGTGCTTTTGATTCCATTTGATTTTGACATTTCTGATCTATGACTTTGGGATATCCTTTCTTTCAAAGATATTTAAGAGGGATAGATGTGACACCAATAAGCTTCTAGAATAGACTATAGGTAAGGGTGACTTCACATAGTAGAAAGAAAGAGCAAAATCAAGTATGCATGCCTTGGTATGGTTTTCGTCAATGATTGTCTGTCGAATTTGATGAAAAGATTTTGAAACTAACTGATGATATTATGAAAAATGAAGAGATGTGATTTGAAGATTTTTGCCAATACTTTCAAAAATTTGTAACAGATTGCTTAAGAGTAATCTCCTGGTCCACAATTTGTACGAAATGAGTGGACAGAATGAAACAAATAAATGACTAATGCAATGTAGGTAGCCATAATGTACAAGTGGTGATTCTAATGTTTTACGTGAAAAACTGTTTAATATGCAAGGAATTGATAGTTTCATTAAATTCCTCACCTTCTAGTGTGCATAAGAGATACGCACCATTTCTGTAGTCTTTCATGACTTGGTATGGGCCCAACCACTTGGGCTGGGATTTCCTTCCTTCATCGGTTTTCTTATAGATCTGGCTGTCTAGTCTTAGAACTAGATCTCCCTCATATATTTCTTGCTCATAGACTCTTTTGTTATATTTCTGGCACATCCAGTCTGCATAGGCTCTATTCCATTGTTCGGCGTTTAGCCTGGCCTCATCAAGGCTTTCCAGTTTAGAGAGGTGTGCCTCTCTGTAAGCTTCTTCATCCAAAATCCCTTGTAATGAGATGCAGAGACTGGGTATTTCAACCTCAAGCGTGAGAACTACTTCTGCCCCGATTACCAATGAGAAAGGTGTAGATCAAGGATTTCACACTTGTTACCTGTCCAAGTTAATGCACCAAACTAAACACAAAAACCCTGAAAAACTCCAATGAAATCGATACCTGATGGACAAGATCCGAAGATGTAGACGGATAAGGAGGTTGATGTAGATAAGACGGGCGCACACGAGCAATTCGCACAATAGATCCGAGTAACCTGCAAGACACCAATGCTTGATAGAAAAAGATGGCGTTAAAAGATATTTAGGTGGACTGCCCGAGAAGCGGGTCCGGGAAGTGATAAGCTTCCTCGGCGGATGTCAGTCCACGTTTTCAATTAAGTAAAGAAGCATACATGATAAAAGATGTGTATGTAAGACTAGATTTTCTGATTATAGTAATGAAACCGAATCTAAACAGCAGACAGAAAGCTACAGAAAACAGGGAACTGTAAAATAAAGCTGGATTTGTGTTACCTGTGTCCTTTTACCTATCTGCAGGATGATCGGCGTCGATTATGTAGAATCGGCGTCGACTGATGTGATCGGCGTCGATTAAAACAGATCGGCATTGATTGAAAGCAGATCAGTTGATCAGAGACAGTGCAAGAAGATTCGGAAATTGGAAAGTGATGGACAGATAGTCGACGTCTGTTGGATGTGTGAAATTCGGTAAGATACTGGAACAGAGTCACCAGAAGATCAATGGATACGTGCAATGTTGATATGATAGGAGCAGAGTAACGGTGCTCCTCTCAGGGATTGATTCGGACAGGATCTGCCCTCATTCGATACACTTGATGCTAAAAGATTTCTCTTTCTTACAACCTGTGTCTCTCGCGATCTGTCTCTCTGTTCACTGCGTTTGTGCTTCGGCTTTCTTCATCTGTCCTACTCGTGTCGTTTTTTCGGTCCCTAGAACTGAGTTCTGGACTTTCTATTTATAATCGGCGCCGCTCCTAGAAAATCGGCGCCGACCGTATGGGTCGGCGCCGATCGCGGAACAGACTCCCGAGATGGCCAAAATGAACGATTTCTAGAAAGATAAGAGTTACCCTCCACCTCAATACGGGAAATATCCCGCTTTGGGAAGAGGAAAAATAGGAGTGATACATAGATAGAATAAATTTGGGGTAGATAAGTGATTAGGATACATGGGAAGAGGTGTAATTAAATATTTAATATTTAACTACTCATGGGTAAAACATGAAATTAAATTTAAGATAGGTGTTAAATCACAAATCGGATAATATCCCCAAGGGGATAGTGGTGACGTAAACGTGCCCCAGGTTACCTAAGCAGGTAAACGAATGTGAGGGACACTAAATTGAGTAACCAATTTTAAGTGTCTACATTTTGCCCCTTTTTGTCAAGTAACTTGCGATAAGCAAGGTTATGAGACAAAAACAAAGAGATGGAAGAATGTATGATGATGTGATCCCCCTCAAACTAGGGATGGGATGGGTGATAGAACAAACGATCCCAAGTTTGAAAGAGGTAGATGAAAACGCAGGATGCCCCAGTCGGATGTCTGGAGTAGATCTGATCATTGATGACGCATAAAAATAAATAAAAAGGCAGCAACCTAAGGAACTCACATTGGTAGGGCAAACTAGACGGTCTCCTCATGAGACGACGTTAGTACCTACAGACCCATGAGTGTAAGGAGGGCTGCAAAATAGTCAGCATCTAAAGAGAGACACATTGGTAGGGACAACTAGACGGTCTGCAAAGCAGACGACGTTAGTGCCTACAGACCCGTTTAACTCTAAGCTGCCAAAAAGTATGAGTGCCCCATGCAAAGGGAACAAACTTGAAATGGACGGTGATATCGAAAATATGTGCCAAAAGGCAACATTCAGCACACAATAATGATCAGATAGATAAATAAGCCAAGTATCAACACTATGGCAAAGGACACGGAAAATCGGCGGCAGAATCGGCGACGACCAAGTAAACGACGTGGAGAAGCGAAATCGGCGCCGACCAATGCAGCGGCGAACGGAAAACGTAATGATTTATTTTCATACGATTGATTCAGAGAGAGTCAGAATTTAGATTTGAGCATGATGATATAGAAGAGACAGACATAGACTGATAGATGATGAATAGATGTGATGGGATAGATGGCTTGATAGAGGATAGAGACACACATGTATATATATAGATGTGATTATTTCATTTTTTATATAATTGATCTCATGCGATTGATAATAGATGTGTAGCGTATTGTGATGGATATAGATATGATATAGATGATGAATAGATGGATAGATGTGATATGGATTTAGACTGATAGAGATAGATAGAAATAGATGTTTTGATGTGAATGAATAGAGATAGAAATAGATGTGATTTGATGTGATTGATGTATGGATTTAATTTTGATGAAAAATAGATATAGATAGATGTAGTGTAACTTGATTTTTAGATGTTTTGATGGATAGATGGATAGATGTGATTGATGTATTCGGTATGTTTGAGATGTTAATTTAATTTTGATGAAAATAGATAGCCAGATCCACATGTGTTGACAATACATGCTTTGATAGATAAGATGAAATTAGATAGAAGATAAATTTTGATTAAATTAACATGTGAAATGTCAATTCGACTGGATGAAAAACAAAGAATAATGGGGAATACTCTTTGCGAGAGCCAAGGATGTAATGAAAACGACCTTGACTAGAAATAAAGAAAATATATCCGGATAAGAAAGAAAATGATAAGTTGGACTCCCAACTGACCATAGATAGAATCTGGATAGGAAATCACAATATCATGCATGTAAGGCCCTACATGAGGTTAAAATAAACCTGACACTAACTAGCCGCAAAACAGATCTAGGAGGGAAACGAAAGGAGCAGTAAGTATACTTGTCGGAATTTACAAGGGACAGAATACATGTCCATAGTGGGAAAATAGGATTCTCCATATGATCGACAAAAGGTCTTAAATCTCAGCTTCATGATTTTGGCAGAAAAGCAAACTGATCAATGCGGGAAGTTTGCTTGATATGGAAAGACTGATCAATGCGGGAAGTCTTTCAGTGATGCTAAAAAGTGTATAAACTGACTGAAAGGCTGATTAATTGCAAGAAGCCTTGAATATTTCTTTGAGAAACAGCCGTCCTTCAAGGGAGCGGTCTGTATTTTGAATTTCAATGATAGCCATCCTTCGAGGGTATGGTCTATATTTTTTCTTTTTGATTCATTTGATAATGTATGGATAGCTGTCCTTCAAGGGATCAGTCTATCTTTTTGGATAGCATCTCTTTTTTTTTTTTTTTTTTTGTGAAAATCTTTTTGGAAGAAGCTGAGTTTAGACCTAGATAGATTAGATGGAGGGGAAGAGAACATAAAGAACATGCACTCATGCCCCGAGTAGATCCGATTAAGATAAGCACTTGGGACAGATGAAGTGGTGATTAAGGTATTCCTACCATGAGGAGGAACATATCCAAAAGAAACATGCAATGAGTAGAGCCGCGATACTCATGTTTTAAGGTAAAAAGAGGCAATAGGCGGAGAACCACATAGTTTCGAATCACCATGAAAGTATATGACTGGTTGTTTTAGACGGATGAAAGATCTGTGTTGCGACTAGATTTGTGTAAGATAGATTTTAACAGTAGAAGGGCCGTATATGCAAGGCATTAAGAGGTTCCGCTTCAGGTATACCATCCATGGAAGATAGACGATAAGCCCCAGACCCATATTTATGAGTGATGATGTACGGGCCCATCCAGTTGGGAGCAAACTTACCACGTTGACTTCTTTCGAGTGTAGTGACATTTTGATTTTCTTTAAGAACAAGATCCCCAATTTTGAAGTCACGGTGCTGCAAGTGCTTGTTATAAGCACGTTTGACACGCTCAAGATAGACTTGATGATGTTCAAGAGCGTTGAGACGCCGCTCATCTAATAATTCAAGTTGTGCTAGACGATTTTGACGATAGTCCTCATCGGAGACAAATTCTCTGAGAGAAACACGGAGAGATGGGATTTGGACTTCCAAAGGAAGAACAGCCTCAGACCCATAGACGAGAGAGAAGGGAGTAGCACCAGTAGGAGTACGAATGCTAGTCCGATAAGCCCAGAGAGCAAAAGGGATATGTAAATGCCAATCCCTACCAGCTCGACTAGTTACCTTTGCGAGGATATTACGCAAAGTTTTATTGGAAGCTTCGGCCTGACCATTAGCTTGAGGATAGTATGGAGAAGAAAAACTGAGTTTGATATTGAAAGCGTTGCAGAGGTTCTGCAAATCAACGTTCTTGAAAGACTTACCATTATCTGTGATGAGTTTGTGTGGAACGCCAAAGCGACAAATGATGTGTTGATAGACGAAATCAACTATGGGTTTAGCCTTTGTTGAAGAAAGAGGGATAGCCTCCACCCACTTAGTAAAGTACTCAGTGGCAGTAATGATAGAATGATGACGTTGTGAAGAACGGGGATTGATGAGACCAATAAGATCAAGACCCCATTGCGAAAAAGGCCACAAATCCGCCGTAGGTTGCAAAGCTTGACTAGGGATGTGTGTGAGATTGGAATGTTGTTGACACTTGACGCATTTCTTAGTGTATTCACAACAATCTTGATTAAGAGAAGGCCAATAATATCCCAAACGTAAGATGCGTTTAGCCACAGCTAAGCCACTAAAATGTCCACCACAGATACCGTCATGGACCTCCTGGATGGCTTTAGATGATTCATGGGTTTTGAGGCACCGAAGCAAAATACCATCAAAGCCGCGTTTGTAAAGAATCCCGCCTAGGATAGTATAGCGATTAGCGCGTTGGATAAAAGATCTTCTACCATTGGAAGTCAGATCTGGAGGAAGCACCGAATGAGATAGATAATCAACAATCTGTTGATACCACTCATCCTGAGTATGGGTTGTGACAGCATGGATTGAAGTTAGTTGCCTAAGATGAGATGGTTGATCTAATCGTTGCACAGCCACATAAAGTCGCGAGTCTTCGGTAAAAGGTGGGATAAGTGAGGCTAAGGAAGCCATTGTATCTGCGAATCGATTTGCAGTGCGAGGAATAGCTTGGATAGTGAATTTATCGAAAGATTGGAGTTGAGCAAGAACGATGTCACGATATTTTTGAAGGATATCATTCTTGCATTGATAGACACCCGTGACTTGATTAACGATGAGTTCAGAATCACCAAAGATGTCAATATGACGAGCGCCGAGATTAATGGCATTTTGGAGACCTAAGACAAGAGCTTCGTATTCAGCCATATTATTGGTGCACTCAAAGTTCAATTTGTGTGCGACTGGGATAGGCGTACCCCAAGGAGGAATCATCATGAAACCCGCACCTCCCCCTTGCTGGCATTTGGATCCATCAAAGAAGAGCTTTACTTTAAATGGAGATAGACCAAAATCAATTTGTTGGATATATTCATCGGGGAATTGAGCAAGGGGGTCTTGAGTGTCCGGAAGAGGAGCATCAGCTAATTGATCTGCAATAACCTGACCCTTGATAGACTTTTGCGGGATAAACTCGAGGTCAAATTCTGTCATAAGCATGAGCCAACGAGTGATACGATCATTGTGATAAGGCTTTGCATGAATTGTCTTGAGTGGATTGACACTTGTGACAATATAAGTTTTGTGATTAAGGAGGTAATGACGAAGCTTAGAAGTTGCGAAGAAGAGAGCACAACATAGCTTTTCAGCTTCAGAGTAACGTGTTTCATACTCATGGAGGGTGCGACTGATGTAATAGACAGCTTGTTCTTTACCGCAAGTGTCCCGATGTGAAATCATGGCTCCCAGAGCATGGTCAGTCACAGAGATATAAAGATAGAAAGGCTCCCCCTCGCGTGGAGGTGTAAGCACAGGTGGAGAAAGAAGATAAGCTTTGAGATCATCAAAGGCCTTTTGGCAATGTTCATCCCATTCAAAATGAACATTCTTACGGAGGAGATGGTGAAAAGGCTGACAACGGTCCGACAATTGTGAGATAAAACGACGCACTGATTGAAGACGTCCTTGGAGACTGCGGAGTTGCTTTAAGTTAGAAGGGGGAGGCATCTCAAGGATAGCTTTTATTTTTGCGGGGTCCACTTCAATACCCCTAATGGAAATGATAAAACCTAAAAGTTTACCAGTGAGAACGCCAAACACGCACTTAGATGGATTTAGACGAAGACAAAAGCGGATAAGCCTCTCAAAGAGAGGTGCAAGGATGAAAAGATGATCCTGACGACGTTTGGATTTATCGAGGAGATCGTCAACGTAATCTTCCACAGTTTTGTGTAAGAGATCATGGAAGATGTAGGTCATTGCTCGTTGATAGGTTGCTCATGCGTTCTTAAGACCGAAAGGCATGACACGATAACAAAAGGTCCCCCAAGGAGTTATGAAAGAAGTCTTATGTTGGTCTTCTGGTGCGATGAGAATTTGATTATATCCAGAGAAACCATCCATAAGAGAAAGCATCTCATGACCCGCAGTTAAATCCACGAGTTGGTCGATATTAGGTAGAGGAAAATCATCTTTTGGACAAGCAAGATTAAGATCCCGGAAGTCGGTACAAATTCGAATTTTCCCAGTAGCCTTAGTTACTGGTACTACATTGGAAACCCATTGTGGATAATCGATGGGTTGGATGAAGTTAGCCGAGAGCAAGCGCTGTAATTCTTCTTTAACAAGAAGGGCTACTCTAGGGTGCATTTTACGTAATTTTTGTTTAACTGGTTTGATGTTGGGAAGAGTAACGATATTGTGGACCACAATATCGGGATCGAGTCCTGGCATATCCTCATATGACCAAGCAAAGGCTTGACGATGGTTGGAAAGAAAAGTGGTAAAATCTCCTAACTCCTGTGGATTAAGGGATTGGCCGACCTTAATGATGCGAGGGTCTTCAGAAGTCCCTATATTAAGGTCGACAGTGGCTTCGTTGAGAAGTGTAGACGTGTCAGAAGGAATAGTCTTGGGGAGATATGAATCCTCTGCCCCTAGATAGGTGAGGACAGAATCATCATCCGTACAGTGGATAGTGTTGATAGTAGGAGAGTCGTCTCCAACTATTTCAGGGTAGATTAACGGTATGGAAGCGGACCGGTTGTTAGTCTTATAGGCTAACGGCCCTAAGGAAATGGTATTGATCAAAAAAAAAAGTTAGGTGGGATGGAAATGTCATCGTCCACATCGAGTGATGCTTCTGACTTAGCGGGAGAAGATGGTTCCTCAGTAGGAAGAGGCTCATCGAGAATAGTGACGGTGGCTTTTGAAAGAGGTTTAAATCCTAAACCAAATTTTTGATGTGGCATGAGAGTAGGAATGGATGTGAGGTCATGCACACCTTGTTCATATTTTCCTAGACCAAAACCTTCCACGCACATCGATATAGATAAGTTTTTGCAAACGTGGGATTCTGTAGACAATCGAACCCTGTTAAGTAAGGTTTGGTCCTAGGAGGCAAATCTGGGTGATAGTGAGGCGTATCAAGACCACCGTAGATGAAATTAGTCTGTTGATTGGGCAGACCAATGGTGACGATGCGACCGAGACCTGGTTGATATTCAGGTTGTTTGTCTGGTCTACCATACTCACTAGGTTTGAGATGGGCGTCGAAAGAAAAGAGAGGAAGCTCTCCCAGTGAGAAATGCTGCAATGTCTCTTCTAGATTTTGTAAATCCGGTAGTTTGGTTGCAGGTATGGAAGAAGATGAGGCCCCGTCAGGAGAAGAAGTATTTTCCTTTAGAGGGGCAGACCTTGTGGTCATGTCGCATTGTGCGGAAGGAAAAGGATCTCCTGGATGAGTATATATTTTGCCCTCATATTGATATTTTAAGCATCGATGGAGGGTGGATGGGACACAATGCATTGCGCGAATCCAGGAGCGTCCGAGGATCATATTATAGTGGAATTTTCCTTCGACAATGTAGAAGAGTTCGTGAAGCAGCTTCTTACCTACTCGAATGGGTAAGACCACAGTTCCTAAAGTAACTGCTAACTGATCGTTAAATGATCGAAGGGCGAAAGGCGGGGGTGACACTACGTTCTTTGGTAATTTAAGTTGCTCAAATGTGTGCGAGGAGATGACGTTGAGTGCAGCTCCACTGTCGATCATAACGCGTTTTAACGTGGTGTTGTCGATTTGGACTGTGATAAAGAGGGGAGCCTCCAAATCCTCTGAAGAAAGAGGAGGAATTTCTGAATCTTCAAAAGAAATGGCGGTTGATGGTCTATTCAATCCAACAACCAACTCGAAGGGCTGGGGCTCATCTGAATTCACTGCGATGCGACGCAGATTATCAATCAGAGCCTGGCGATGTTGTGGAGAGGATTGGATGAGGTCAAAAAGAGACATTTTGACCGGAGCCTGAGTGAGTTGTTTCATAACACTCTCCTCAACTGACACGGGAATTTGAGCCCGAGGGGCAGCACGAATAGAGACCCTAGGTCGTGGGGCCAATGAGGAAGGAGGAACTCCTTCAGGGGCTGCAGAAATGATAACCCATGGTCGAGATGCTGTAGAGGAAGATGGATTATCATAGTGTTGGGTTCTAGTGGCGATATGGATTGTGTCAATTTGAGAAGGTGGAAGGTCAATTGGAGTGGAATCACTAGAGGTCTGAGTGGATCGTTGGGGCTCAGATGGGGCTAAGATGACAGGAGATACTTGTTCCTCCTCCTCCAGCAAAAGATCACTTTCTTCCAAAAGGTTGTTGACAACAGCTTGAAGAGTTTTACATCCCTCAGTATCATGACCAGGGGTACGGTGGTAAGCGCAAATTAGATCAGAGTTAAACCAGGTAGGTTTAACTCCTTTAGGGTTATAGGGTTTAATCGGAGGAAGGGATATGGATGAAGATTGGATAAGTTGGCGAAGGATTTCGGTGTAGAACCCGGTAGATGAAGATGAGGATAGAGGTGATGAAGGTGCCTCTTTTGCCTTAACAGATTGCCGAGGCAAAAGAACCTGCATATTAGGTTTGACAGTCTTTTTAGGGATCATCTTATTCTTTTGGACACTTGGAGGAGCTGTCTTGGGCATTTGAGATGGAAGTAAGTGAGACATGATTGATTTTGGTGGAGGAGGAGCCCCTAAAATAGATTTTGAAGATGACGGAGATGTGACAAGTGTTGTGGTCTTCAAAGATAAAGGAGGTTGTTTGGTTGAATTTACTGATGATTTAGATAATGTCGATTTAGATGAGGAAGAAGCTCCCAAAGTAGGTGTAATCGGAGGGACATAGGACGCCCTGGCTTTTGGTAATAAAGATGATGATCTTGATAGAAGAGGTGGCATCTTGTTAGTAGGTAAATCCACTTTTCGAGGTGTTGGTGAAGAATGTGTTGTAGAAGAAGATGATGGTTTTGATAAGTGTGTAGAAGAAGACGCCTTCTCAGCGGATAAATCCAATCTTTTATGGGGCGTAGAGAGAGATTTTTGTGAGAAAGCACCAAGGGTCTTGATGGTTCGAAATATGGGCTTTCCTTTTTCAGGGATGGTGACAACTTCAACGGCATAAGGTGATTGTAACCTTTTTGGAGGAAGCAAGTGGGGAGGTACTGATGGCGCAATGTTAGATTTTGGTTGTCTCGGTTTAAGTTCAGGAACCGAGCGTACAGGTGTTGGTGCTATTTCTTTTGATTTTCCTTTAATGGGCGAAGCAGCACTAGTGATGGAAGAAGTGAGTGATGAAGAAGCAGTTCCTTGCGAAGGCACTACTTCTGGTGTAGTAATTATGGGTGGAACTACTGTTGGAAAAGAGACAGGAAGAGTCAAAATCGAATACGCTTCCATCGGAGTTGGCACAATTATAGGTACATTCACCAGGGGCATAGTTGCAGCGAGAATGGGAGCAACAGAATTAGATGTATCTGTAGTGGAAACTTGAAGGGATGTAATTGCCTCGAGCATTGAAAGAATGTTCGATGATGAGACAGATGAGGATGACACTGTCTCGGGTATGGATGGAAGGTGAGACAAAGGAGTGGAGAAAGATGAACCCGTATCTCGCAATGTAGGAATATTCAAAGATGGGCTATCTGAAGATGGTGGAATTCCAGTGATTGATGAAGTGGAAGGAGATTCTGGTTCGGTCGATGTGTTCGCAGATGGCTTGGTTTCAGAAGAAGATTCTTCAGTAGAGATGAAGTTGATTGTATGAGTGTTTGGTTTTTGAGACTCTGAAGCATTATGGTTCGGGAATGATTAGGAAAAGGTTGTTTAAAAACATCCATTGCCTGATTTGGGGGAGCATTTGGGTTATCCAGAATGAGCTCGCCTTTATCAATGAATTTCTGGACAAGATTTTTGAAAGTCTGACATCGTTCGATGTCATGACCTTTGGTTCTATGATAATGACAGAAATCATTTTCTCTATACCAGAATGGACATTCTTGGCTTTCATCGATATTCCTAATAGGAGGAAGTTCTATCATGCGAACTTCCAACATTTTCTCTAAGATAGAGGCATATGATTCCCCCAATGGAGCGAAGGATCGAGATGATGAAGTCCCTTTTCGAGAAGATGAGGAGTCTCTTCATGGTGTTTGATTAGAAGTATTATCGGCTCGTGATGTTTTTAATACGATGGCATTGGTGGATCCCTGATTCTTGTCTTTAGAAGGGGAAGAATTTGGTTTGGTAAACCGAGAAAAATCGGGTTTAGATTTAGAGCGAAGTTTTAGCTTCCCTTGTTCAATGGCGCGAGATTCAAGTTTGCGTGCCATCGTAAAGGCTTCTTCAAAGGTTTGAAAAGTTTGGATCCTTAAAGTGGAAGAAATGTGATTAGCACAAGATCGAGTAAACAACTCGATTTGTTGGGATTGAGGAAGGGAGAAAGACAATTGGTTGATTATCCCTCTCCAACGAGCGACAAAGTCTGTAATAGACTCATCATCGAATTGACGAATGTTATAAAGATCTGTAATCGAGATTTTATGCGCGATATTTATTGAAAAGTTTTCAACAAACATCTGGGCCAATTGAGAGAAAGAAAACAAGGAATGTTGAGGAATATTATTGTACCAGTCTAAAGTAGGACCTGCTAGAGACATAGGAAAGGTACGGAGCATAAGCTCCTGATCCTGGACTATGAGGTAGCAAGCATGTTTGAATGCTCGCAAATGTTGTTGAGGGTCCTCCCGACTATGAAACTTTGAAAATTTAGGAAGTTCCCATTGGGGAGGATAAGGCTTAAAAGCCACTGAGGGGTGAATGGGTTCATTACACACTTCTTCAAAGGAGTATGAAGGACGAGCCCCTTTTGTGGAGGCTTCCAAGTCTACGATTTTCTTGAAGAGAATTTGAACCACATCAGATTGAGGAGGAGGCACACTGGCATGTCCTACATAAGAAGCAAATGGTGGATGTTGTTGAGGTGTCAACGGAGGATTCATCTGTTGATTGATAGGATGATAAGAGGAGTAACCAGGCATTCTGGGTGACACCTGGTGGGGTATTTGTTGTGAAGTAGCTTGTGTATAGGCAGGCTGTGAGATAATAAGTGGTTGAGAAAATAAAGGTTGGATGACGGGTGGAGCCTATGATTGGTGGACTCCTAGGCTTGTTGACTGAATCGGGATAGATTGAGGAACATGAGTGCCAATTTGATTGGACATATTGGGGAAAAAGACCTGAAAGGGGCCTTCTACTGTCGGATTAGGCATTAAGGGTGCTGATGCTAAAGGATGGGTGAAGGTCACTGTTGTTGGAATATTGGAAGAAAGACCCACTAGAGGACGAGAAGCAGAAACCAACTGACTATTCGGAGGGGGTTGGCTCATAAAGGGGTATTGACCTTAGGATACAATGGAGGGCATAGATGAATTAACAGCAATATGCGGGTGCGCAGACGCATTCATTATAGCCAGGGCAGAGGACCTCTCAAAAGTAGGTTGTGGAATATTCGAGGTAGCTGCGGTGTTAGGAATAGGTAAGACTATTTGAGAACTAGTCGATATGGTTGGTGGAAGAGAAAAAGGAGGCACAGGGGCACCGCCCTTCTCCGTGACTCGAGGCAAGAGAGATGATGCAAACTGTTCTACAAAGGCTTGGGATGGTTCACGAGAATAATCGTACACTTGCTAGATTGGTGGTCCTTGATCAGATATTTGAATAGACTTGTGTACTAGGTAGTCCATAAGGGCTACCGGATTGCGATCGAGGAACACCTGAAATTCAGGATCCCCGCGAGGAACATACTCTGAGTCAGAAGTAGATGATATTTCTGAAGGACTAGGGGAAGCTGGACGTGATGGGGTTGCTTTGGCTTGAAAGAAAGGATTATATGACTAGGATGGGGAACCAACTAGCAGCGGTCCCGAGGAAGATTTGGGGGGTGCCGAAACATCCACACTAGTGGTAATCTCGGAAGAAGAAGGAGCCAGTTGAGCCATTCTTCTAGATTGTAACCGAGTGATGACCGTCATAAACACGCAGAAAAGAAAAATCGACCTAACTAATGCACAGACAATTTAAGCAGCGCAGATGATTATCTCCTTTAAGTTTTGATGCTTTTAAGAAAGAAAATATTAGGGAAGGCTTTTTAGAACAAGAACTACTCAGATAGCCAAACTAAGGATGGTTTGGGGAATGTTTGGTGAGGAGTCCCGAAGGCACTTCAGTAAAAGACCGGTACGTGGCTTGATATAGGGGCCTACCCCCGCACTTCACACACCGCTGCGATAAAGGAGTCGGGTGCTTCGCCAATATATACCAGAACTTCCATGAATTTATAGCGCGGCCTGAGTACCACGTAGGATCTTCCTCTTGGATATCACTTCCAAGTAGGCAAGGCCAGGGAAGGAGTTTTGTTTAAATGCTTTATACCTAGTGATTTTGGCTTTGTGTGCAAGGGTGAAAAATAAAAATCAAATAGTGTCACTACCGATTTTGATCAATTTTCCAGCCTAATTAAAACTAGATGAGAAACATGCAGCAATGACAAAGAAAAGGTACTTTTTAAGCACTTAAAAACGAAGTGTTTGATTTCGATGAAGACAAGTCAAACAAATTCTTTCCCAAATGCGATTAAATTCTTTTTAAGCACCAAAAATTGAAATGTTCGAATGTGATAGACAATCAAACAAAGAAATCCTAAAAAGGAGAAAACACCGCAAAAGAGAAATACCTGTAGATTTAGCTCTCCAAGGTGTGTGGACTTCAAAAAGTGCGTTGTTGAGCTCTTCCCCTAGAGCAATCCCACGAACAAGCAAAGTGCTCCACAAGAAGAGGTTAAGCAAACACCAAACAAAATCCAGAAAGATATATCCGGATAATGGTGAAACGGAAAATTTCTATTCTAAGGAAATAGAAAAATTTCAAGATAACGATCTCGCATAAAAAGCAAGAAAAGAAATGCTCAAGCAGAACTGATAGAAATCAGTAAAGAAAAAGAATCAAAGCTCAAAACTAGAAAAGAAATGAACTTACCAATAAGGGACTTTGGTTCAAGTCCCACCGGGCGTGCCAGAATGTAGATCAAGGATTTCGCGCTTGTTACCTGTCCAAGTTAATGCACCAAACTAAACACAAAAACCCTGAAAAACTCCAATGAAATCGATACCTGATGGACAAGATCTGAAGATGTAGACGGATACGGAGGTCGATGTAGATAAGACGGGAACACACGAGCAATTCGCACAATAGATCCGAGTAACCTGCAAGACACCAATGCTTGACAGAAAAAGATGGCGTTAAAAGATATTTAGGTGGACTGCCCGAGAAGCGGGTCCGGGAAGCGATAAGCTTCCTCGGCGGATGTCAGTCCACGTTTTCAATTAAGTAGAGAAGCATACATGATAAAAGATGTGTATGTAAGACTAGATTTTCTGATTATAGTAATGAAACCGAATTTAAACAACAGACAGAAAGCTACAGAAAACAGGAAACTGTAAAATAAAGCTGGATTTGTGTTACCTGTGGCCTTTTACCTATCTGTAGGACGATCGGCGTCGATTATGTATAATCGGCGTCGACTGATGTGATCGGCGTCGACTGATGTGATCGGCGTCGACTAAAACAGATCGGCGTCGATTGAAAGCAGATCAGTTGATCAGAGACAGTGCAAGAAGATTCGGAAATTGGAAAGTGATGGACAGATAGTCGACGTCTGTTGGATGTGCGAAAGTCGGTAAGATACTGGAATAGAGTCACCAGAAGATCGATGGATACGTGCAATGTTGATATGATAGGAGCAGAGTAACGGTGCTCCTCTTAGGGATTGATTTGGACAGGATCTGCCCTCATTCGATACACTTGATGCTAAAAGATTTCTCTTTCTTACAACCTGTGTCTCTTTCGCGATCTGTCTCTCTGTTTCGCTCTGTTCGTGCGCGTCTTTCTTCGTCGTGTGTGTTTTTTTTGGTCCCTAGAACTGAGTTCTGGACTTGTATTTATAATCGGCACCACTCCTAGAAAATCGGCGCCGACCGTATAGGTCGGCGCCGATCGCGGGACAGACTCCCGAGATGGCAAAAATGATTGATTTCTAGAAAGATGAGAATTACCCCAAATACGGGAAATATCCCGCTTGGGGAAAAGGAAGAATAGGGGGATACATAGATAGAATAAATTTGGGGTAGATAAGTGATTAGGATACATGGGAAGAGGTGTAATTAAATATTTAATATTTAACTACTCATGGGGTGAATTAAATTTAAGATAGGTGTCTAAATCACAAATCGGATAATATCCCCAAGGGGATAGTGGTGACGTAAATGTGCCCCAGGTTACCTAAGCAGGTAAACAAATGTGGGGGACACTAAATTGAGTAACCAATTTTAAGTGTCTACAAAAGGGGTTGCTCCTGTTGGTGTTCTTATTGAGGTTTGATGGGCCCACAAGGCCAGATATAGTTTTAAATGCCAATCTCACTTGTTCTCCTTGACCGTTTTGAGGAGAATAGCTTTTAATGTTTTGTTTGTCACTTCATCCTGCCCATTGGCTTGAGGGTAGTAAAGAGAGGCTGTGTGATGGTTTATCTTGAATTTGCTACACAACTCACAAAATTCATCATTTTTAAAGGGTGTGCCATTATCTGAGATAATGACTTATGGGACACCATACCTGCAGATAATTTGGTTCAGAATGAATTTGACAATTACCGAACCTGGTACTGTGGTGAGAGGCATGGCCTCCACCCATTTGGTAAAATATTCCATGGCTGTAATTATAAAATTATGGCCATCGGTTGATGAGTGAGAGAACTTCCTTATCAAGTCTAGACCCCACGTGGAGAAGGGCCCCAGGGTCACTATTAGCTATAGGGATTATGCTGGCATGTGAATCTCGTGAGAGAATTCTTGGCATTGGTGGCAATTATGTACGAATTCCACTGCATCATGTTCGAGATTGGGCCAAAAATATCCCATCCGATGTATTTTGAGAGCAGTGGCGTGACCACTGAAGTGGCCTTCACATATCCCACTATGAGATTCATGAAGAATCTTCTTCGATTCTTTTGTGTCGGCGCATCTTAGAAGCATGCCATCAAAGGCTTTACGATAGAGTACCTATTCTAAAACAACATATTTAGCGGTAATAATGTGTAACTGACTTCTTTGTTATGATGTGGCACCTTCCAGGTATGCGTGGTCTATGATAAAATTGATGATATCAGTGTACTAGGGGCATGTAGAGATGGGGGCTTGGTTTTGACGAAGTATACACACTCATCAAGAAAGTCCAGATTTACTAGATTACCTCCATCTAGCGGATTGTCAGCTAACTAATCTGTAATGATTTGTCCCTTAATGGATTTTTGGTTTACGAATGTCAACTCAAATTCACCCATTAAGGTTATGAAATGCCCAACCTTTTTAGATAACAACCCTTGCGTGAGGAATGCTCGTAAATGATCTCTCTTTACAATGACCCTTGTTTCTTGGTTTAACATGTAATGTCTTAAATGTTTTATTGCAAAGAATATGGCAAGGCATTCTCTCTCTTCCTGTGTAAAACATGTTTCATAATCGAGCAACATTCAGCTAATGAAATAGATCACACGTTCCCGTTTATCATTGTCTTCTTGAGCCAGCATGCAAGCTAGCGAGACATGAGTGGCTCGTGAGTATAATATCAAAGGGCAATCTAGTTTGGGAGGCATTAGCATGGGTGGAGACAAAAAGAAGTGTTTAACTGCTTTGAAGGCCTCATTGCATTCTTCATTCCAATCAATGTTATAATCTTTCTTTGATAGATTGTTGATTAGATGAATGGAAAAACTAAATCTGGGATGAACCTTTGGATTGCACTGAGTTTCCCAAGAAATGACCTGATTCCAAACTCGTCTGATGGTGGGATCATTTCAAGAACAACCCACATTTTGGTTGGATCAACATCAATCCCTCATGAAGATATAATGTAGCCCAGAAGTTTACCTCCCGTCACACCAAACACGCACTTCTCTGGGTTTAATGTGACGCCATATTCAATTAATCATGAGAGGATGATACAGAGCACTTCTGGATGATCACAGCGTTTCTTGGCCTTGGCCAACAAGTCATCCACATAGGATTCCACAATTTTATGG
The DNA here is from genome assembly GCA_019776745.2 of Taxus chinensis. NCBI lineage: Eukaryota > Viridiplantae > Streptophyta > Pinopsida > Cupressales > Taxaceae > Taxus > Taxus chinensis. The sequence continues at coordinate 177,726,551 of CM034150.1, read as the reverse complement.
ATGAGATCGTGAAATATGTATGTCATTGCCCGCTGATATGTAGTGCCAGCATTCTTAAGACCAAATGGCATGATAGCATAGCAATAAGTTCCCCAGGGAGTTATGAATGTAGTTTTGGCTTGATCTTGTTCAGATATTTTAATCTGATTATACCTTAAGAACCCATCCATGAGGGACAGCAGCTCAAATTCAGCCATTGCATCAATGATAATGTCAATGGATGGTAATGGGAAGTCATTCTTGGGACAAGCTTCGTTAATATCCCAAAAATCTATGCAAATGCATATCTTCCCATTATTTTTGAGAACAGGGACGATATTTGATACCCATTGTGAATAGTCAATGGGTTTGATGAATCCCACTTGGAGAAGCTTTATTACTTCCTCTTTTACCATGAGATCCACTTTTGGCTTCATTGGTCTTGACTTCTGTTTAACTGGATTTACATCTGGTTTAATGACAAGATTATGTACCGCAATATGTGGTGCAATGCCCGTCATTTATTTATAGTTAAATGTGAAAACCTTTTGATGTTATTTAAAGATTTGGGTGTGTATTTCTATCTCCTCTAGAGTTAACGAGGATCCCAACTTCAAAAAATTTGGTTCTTCCACCGTTCCAATGTTTATGTCAATGGTTTCTTCTATTAAAGAAGCGTTACCTTCTTCAAATTCAGGTGGGGCTGGAGGTAGTTCCAAGCCTTCTCCATTTTCTATCTTGTAGATATCGAGATCATTCTGTGGAGGAGAATCTACCATGGGATTTCCAAAATAGGAAGAGTAATGTGGTATTAGGGAAAGATCAACTATGCGGTGAGCAAGGTGTAGCTCCGCATAGGTGTTTAGATATTCGAGAGTGACTCTATCATCGTCAAAGTGATCCGTGATGGAAAAATCATCCTCAGCTTCTCCATGAGTCAGGAGTGAGTTTTTTGATATTTTATGCACTAATGTTTCGGTATGAAGTGATACCGTGAAGTTTTTATCTTCCAACTCACTGTTTGGAGTGAAATGGGAAGCTGAGGTTGCTATCGAGTCTGTGATAAGGTTCTGCTCTCGTCGGATTGCTTCAATTTATAGGAAGTTGAATCCCTTGATCAGATCTAACACCACTATTTTGTATAGTTATAAATGTTCAGCCCTAGTTTCATATGCCTCAGAGATTTGGTTTGTAACTAGTTGCGAGTCTCCTAGCACTCTAATGTTATCGACACCCATTCTTTTGGCTAGGATGAGGCTAAGGAGGAGAGCTTCGTACTTAGTTCCATTGTTTGTACATTCAAAGTTTAATTTAAAGGTGAAAGGTAGGATCTTTCCCTCAAGTGAAGTAAAGGAGCTTCGTACTTAGTTCCATTGTTTGTACATTCAAAGTTTAATTTAAAGGTGAAAGGTAGGATATTTCCCTCAAGTGAAGTAAAGATCACTCTTGTCCTAGCTCCATCGAAGTGCAGCATCCAATACTTGCTTGGAAAAATGGATGTTGGGATATCTGTTGTATCTATCTCCTTTACTTTGGTTACTTCTACCATAAAAATTTCGTCTGATGGAAGAGAAGCAATTCCCAGGGTGTGTCCCATACCCATAGAATCAAATGGTAGGAGAATTGGTAAGTATTTCTATAAAAACTCGACAATTTTTGCAGTAGTCCCTAGTGACACTATTTTTATAATATTGGTCTCACTTTTGAGAGTTGGAATGTCCTCGGCTGGAATTGTAATTTCCAACTCTGTGGTGGGTATTGTTGGTATCTAGATTTAATCTCCTTCACAACTTGAACAACATCATGAACTTGCACAAGACACTCAAGGATAGATAGATGGTTTGTATGTCATTTGTAGCTGGGGAGAACACCTATCTGCTTGTTTGCATTCAAGATTTGAGGGAGTGGATAGCACCTTCATAAGGGTTTTGATCTAACCCTCACTATTTTAGGTTGTGCCTATCAACCAAGGCAAGAGAACCTATATTGCAGCCCCTGTATGGTAAGGAGATGGAGATATCCTTGTGTTTTGCATATGATGTGGAGGAGGCTTTGTGAAAACATGATCAAATATCCATTATCCAAACTCAAAGGAGTTGTCACTACTAAATGATGGAAATGTTTTCAAAACAAAGCTAGAGCTGCTAAAGACATGATAGAACCCTGATCAACTTTGTGCATTTTTGTGAAAGGATTGAATTCTTTTGTGGACACACAATGCAGATGCAGGGGTATTGTAGGTAGGATGAGTTAGTTTAAAATGAAATTCTGATGAGAGATGTTGGGACAAGAGTAGTTAGGAGTCATCACCTTCTTTGGGAAACCTTGCAAAAGAATTACAACACCTAAACAACAGAGATATTTCAATGAATTTGAAGTGCTCTTTCAACCAGGATGTGTGCACATATGGATGCCCAAATCTACACTATTCCATACAAACTTTGATAGCCTGCCACAAATGGTTGAAGCAAAATATCAATAAAGCATTCAGAACTCCTTGTTAGATCATGACCTAAGGTACACCCAAAGGTTTACAAACACCCTCAATTTACAAGGAAGGTAAGATGAATTTAAATCTGTTTATCTCCACTCAAATGAATGCTCTTTTGAATGGAAGATTGCAGATGCCTTCAAACCCTCTACAAGAAATGAGACCATGTATGACCAATAAAGATCCCAAACACAAGATTGCAACATGAGCATGAAACACAAATTGAAAACATACTGAAATACAAGTGTATGCAAGCTTTGCCAAGAGATAAAACCAGTTAATCCAAGAATTTGATCAAATATATCAGCAAGGGAATGTTATTTAGACAATATCAAAGCTTGTTGATGGCTTTACAGCTGAAACCAACTCAACATGATGAACATTTGATGCAAACTGGAATCAAAAATGGCTCTCAGGCAGTTTCTCCAAAAGGAAATGGACTTCTTCCAGTTTTCCCTGTGAAAATTCTTCTCTCTTTCTCCAAAATTCTCAACAGACTTACAAAATGTTTCCAAACTACATAATATACCCTATGCCAACTTGGATCCTTGCATCCCAAGCAAAGAATATGCCAAAGGGATCAAATTTGTTACAAAACCCTATCCATTTGATGAAAAATGATATAAAACTGTGAAACAGCTCACCAAATGCCAGAGATGCACAAATATTTTAAAATATTGCATGAAATTGGATCCTTATCCATCCCAGGGTCACGTTTTTGGCATTCCACCATGCCAACATGCATTTGCAATCATTTTTCACCTTTTTCCCTCACCATTTTTAACTCTACAACTTTTTACTTTCACCTTTCATGTTTTTTCACGGGTTGAGGGAAAAATTTCATCAGAAAACATCATAAGGCACTGAATCATCTCAAAATAATGGTGCCATTGTGTTCAGAAGGCCGAAGGGATGCAGATTCATATAAAATTTCATGTGATTTGGTGCAAAAATGACGATTCCACACTTCTTGGAGCATCCATGGCGCCCAAAAATGAAAATGCACAGCAACCATTGATTAAAATCAACTTTAAAATTCCACCCTCCACGTGTCTTGATGAGATTCATCATGCAGACTAAGAAATATATTATTTGACTCCTTGATAAAGTGGACACGTGTCCAAATAACATTGGACTGAGCCTCCAACCTTAAAAAATGCCTTTTGAACTTTTTCTAACCTTGGGAAAATTTTGAAAATTTTCCCCGCGAGCCCCCGGATGTGCCACGTGTCCTTTTGTGGGCCTTCACCAAAACCGCGGGCCAATTTGATGCATTTTAACATTTTTTTGAGAAAAGGAAAATTTTGTCAAAATGCTTCGCAACCTCGAACGCCCGCTACTGCTTCTGCCATGTGGCGGTTTCCCATTCACTTCGGAACCGACCCCTCCTTTTCTTCCCTCATTCCTCCGTGAGCATCAAAACCCTAATGCGGGCCTGAGCTTTCCTTTTTACCTTTTGAAATGTGCCATGTGTCTCTGTCCTATTGGATGCGGAGACGACCCTCCAAATTTTTCCACGGGTTTATTTTTCACCTTGAGATTTTTCGCTAAAATTTTGCAAAATTTTCAACTTCCTCTCCGTGCTCCAAACCTCCGCCAAATTTAGGACACATGTCCTATTTTGATTGGACGTGGGCCTATTCTTCATTTTTTACCTTTTATACCAAGGGTAAAAAGTCCCAAAAGTTTTCTTCGGCCCCCCATTCCCATTTCTCCTCCCGGACACATGTTACCTTCCTACTGTGTCGCGGGCCTTCGGGACTAAAAATTTCATTTTAGCATTTTAAAGCCAAAAACTTCAAAAACTCCTCCAAGTCCCCACTTTTCCGGTCGACCTCTCTGGGCATGTGTCACCCTTCCATTGGGCGCCGGGCCTCCAGGTCAAAATTTTCCATGACGTTTTGAGCTAAAAAATTTGAAAAAATTTTAAATCCACTGCCGCCCATTTGATCCTCCCATGCCATGTGTCGGGCTCATATGCCTTGAGCCATTGGGCCACGTGCGCTTCCCCGGCCCTCAGAGCAAGATTTAACATTGAGAAATTTTTCAAAAATGAAGAAAAAGTTTTAAGTTACCCCCGCCACCTGCCTGACCATCTTGTGTTACGTGTCATCATGCCATTCGCTATAGGCCTTCGGGAAACATTTGATTTTGAGAAATTTTCCAAAATGGAAGAAAATTTCCTAAGTGCGGCCCGCCAACCACCAATCCATCATCCAATCAAATCGTGCCACGTAGGCACACCACTGTAGCACTGTGGGGCCGCGGACAAAAAATTTCCTTTTGCAAAACTTCAAAAAGTGACAAGTTAGCAATGTTTTTCCCGCATATCCCAACCAATGAGAGCTGCCATGTCAGCATAAATGTTGCAATGATAAATTTGACAGGTAGAACATGCCCGTATGCCCGTCAAAATGCAAAAACGCAGGGGATGCTTCTGAAATCAAATTTTTTCACAAGGAAGGCAGATTTTTCAGTTTTGAATCCAATGAAACATGATTTTACATCTATTTCGGCCAAGGGATTGGAAATTCATTTGCACATAAAAGGAAACCGACCAAAATCTGAGTTTTTGAACGATTTAACAAGGGGAAAATGACATGGCCCAAAAAAGGAAGGAATTAGGGCACAAAAAGAGAGCAACTGGATTTTGCTTCAATTTAGGGAAAAATAACAACATTGAGGGCAGTTTGAAAGCATTCAACTGATAAAACGAGTTGCAGATCACCAGCTCGAGCCAAAAGGAACGTTTTGGAGTAAAAATGGAACATGGAGAATTAAGCGTAAAGTGTGCAAACCCAGAAATTGCACCAACATTGGCTCCTGCTTGGGGATGGGCACTCCCAGCGAGTGCCACAAGATCACAACGTAGACCAAGTGCCAGAAATCCATTGGGCAAGGAGTCAAAACATGCAGAGCAGCCCAAAAACTAGAATTTTCACCAAAAACAGACCGAGAAAACCACACCAACAATGGTTGCCAAGGACAAAAGGGAAAACCACAAGCCAACAATAGCAAGAACAAGGAAAAGACAAAACAAAAACAAGGGCTATACAAAATGTACAACTTGTGCATACCTCACATGGGGATTTAATCCAAGAAATGTTTTAAATGTCTGCCATTAACAGGCAGCTCCAGCAAATCCCCATCCAAATCCTTGAGAAAAAATGTATTTTCTCCAATCCTGATATCAATGGCATAAGGGCCCATCCATAGAGCATCAAACTTGCCATGCTTGCCCTTGTCTTCATGCCTACTATCCCACAACAAAACTAGATCTCCAACACTGAAAGCTCTAGGGGTGACCTTCTTATCAAACAACTTCTTCAATTTCTCCCTAAACCTGACATGCCTTTGATGAGAAGCTCTCCTTTCTTCATCCAACTCAATGATCTGATTGATTCTTGATTCATATGGGCCATGCTCTTGATCTTCCAACTGCTGGGAAAACTGAAAAGTGGATAATTGCAGGTGTAATGGCAGCAAAGCCTGAGTTCCATACACCAGTTCAAATGGAATTTTACCAGTTGCTCTTTTTGGAGTTATCCTATCAGCCCAAACTACAAATTTCAACTGTTCTCCCCACTTCTTCTTGTTGATTTCCAAGGTTCTTCTAATGATCTTGAGCAAGTTTTTGTTACTTGATTCAGCTTGCCCATTCCCTTGTGGGTTATAGTTTGAAGAATAGGTCAGATTTATCCCATATTCATTGCACATTGCCATCAAAGGCTTGGCTCTAAAACACATAGCATTATCAGACACAATCTTAACTGGAACCCCAAATCTGCATATGATATGATTCAGCAAGAAATCCATTACCACTTGGTGTGTTGCCTTTCTAGATGGAATTGCCTCAACCCATTTTGTAAAATAATCAGTTGCTACAAGGATCCATTTGTAACCAGCACTAGAAGGATCTGAAATCTCACCAATAAAATCCATTCCCCATTGTTTGAAAGGAGCTTCAACTGATACAGGCTGCAAAGGAAGGGAGCCTGAAGCTTTCAATCTTCCTAAAAAACGTTGGCAACTATCACACCTTCTAACTAACCGTTTGTGTCTTTAAAAAGAGTTGGCCACCAATAACCAGCTCTTAAAATCTTATGTGCTGTCACTCTCCCAGCAAAATGTCCTCCACAAACTCCCCCATGGAAATCAGCAATCAACTTGGGAGCTTCATCTTCAGTTATGCATTTCAAGAGGACACCTTCAGGGTTCTTACAAGCCAGCCCAAGGTCTGTTATGACATATTTCTGAGAAGCCAGCTTGAGGGTTCTTTTCTGATTTTTATTTAAGTGACTGGGACAACATAGGTGCTTGAGGTAATAGACCACATCCTTGTACCACTCAGAATTCATCAATTTGTCAAGGAGATCTGCCCTTTCTTCCCCTAGCTGATTCACTTCTACATTCTGCAAATTACTCTCAGCCATGAGTTTGGCAAGACCTAAACCTCTTACCAGCTTTGTTGTTTGGATATCCATATCATACTCTTGTAATTTGTTAACCCATCTACATCTATTGCTTGATATCTCCATTTCAGATAAGATGTCTTTAACCATGGTGTGGGGAACATAAGCAACAACCTTTGAACTCAAAATGTAGGGCCTGAAAATCTTTGTTGCTTTTACTAATGCAAATGCTTGTTTCTCCATAATTGTGTACCTCAATTCAGCTGCTTGTAAAGCCTTGCTAAAGAAAGCAATAGGCCTCTCAACTCCATTTTCATCCTTTTGTAGCAATAGTAAATTCAGATGCAAAAGAGAAGATTTGGAAAGGCATCTTATAGTTTGGAGCTGCCAAAAAAGGTGCATGCTTGAGTGCATCCTTTATTCCTTCAAAAGATTGGATGGCAGCCTTTTCCCACTTAATAACTTGATCCTTTCTTATCATGCTTGTGATTAGAAGAGTTAACTCAGCAAAATTAGAGACAAACCTTCTAATGAAATTTATTTGGCCAAAGAAAGATTTGAATACCCTTCTTGGTTCTTGGAATAGGCACTTTGCTGATTGCTTCCACTCTCTCAGGGTCTATCATAACACCTTCTTTAGATACAATATGTCCAAACAACTTGGCTTTTGCACACCAAAATGAACTTCTTTGGATTAAGTGAAATGCCATACTCCCTACATCTTATCAACATCTTTTCTAGGTATTGTAAATGGTTCTTCCTCACTGTCTTGAAAAAATAGTCACATCATCTTGATAAACTACAATAAATTCATTGATATAACCAGCAAAAGTAACATCCATTGTCCTTTGAAAAGTAGCACCAGCATTCATCAATCCAAAAGGCATCCTAACAAAAACATAAGTCCCCCAAGGAGTAGTGAAGGTTGTCTTAAGTCTTTCTGATTCCTTGACAACTACTTGATTGTATCCAGAGAAACCATCCAAAGTAGAAAGCATTTCTGACCCTATTACAAGCTGTAACATATTCTCCATGTTTGGTAAAGGATAGTTATCCTTCATAGATGCTTTGTTTAGATTCCTAAAATCCACACAAAGTCTGATATCTCTGTTCTTCTTTCTAACTGGTACAAGGTTGCAACCCATGAAGAGTATCTAGTAGGCTGAATGATGCCACCATCCCTTAATTTCTTCAACTCTTCTTACATTTTCATGGAAAGTAGTGGGTTAATAGGCCTTGTGAACATTTGTCTAAATGGCTTGTCCTTTTGCCTCAAGAGGGATCTCATGCTAAGGAAATAAATCTTCTCTATATGCCTTCAACTCTGAATAAGACCAAGCAAGGCAGTCTTGATATTTCTTTAAAATCCTTGGGCATAGGACTAGTTTCTCTTCTTTAGTCTGAGATGACTAATAAACCAGATCTTCCTTGGTTTGTCTTTAGTTCCCAAGTTGTTGCTCTTCCAGATCCCTTGAAGTCAAACAGGTTTCTATTTATGATGCAATCATGCATTGCTAAAGTTGGATTCAAGTGCAACAAGACCTTTAGGAATGGTATTTGTTTTCAATTGTATAATATCCTTGTCAAACAAAGTTTCTCTACCTTCATTCATGAGTTAACCATTGGTTCCCAATCAATATTCTGACCAAAAACTCTCCTTGGCATTGTAAGAATCTCAACACTTGTGCATTGTCATTTCTGCCAATGTTTCACATTATTCGGGAAAAATTGGCCTTGTTAGCACCTCAATATCATATTCATTTGAAGGTGAAACGGTGCAATTGTCTGAATCTAGAACCCAGAATTTAGCCATTCTTATCAGCAGTGGCATTAAGACTTCTATCATGGTAAAAATGTTAAAGGAATCAAAGATTTCAATCAAGTCCCAAACATCATGCTTATATTGTCTCATACACTTGTTTTTTGTCTGCTATACTAACTTTCTTACTTGCTTGATTCAATGCCAGCTCTGAATCTTTAAAGCAACAATATCCTTAGTACTCCATACTTCCATGCAATCCTTAATCCCAATAATAATGCCTCATACTACGGAAATGTTGTTAGTACATTCAAAATTGAGCTTGAAGGAGTTTTGAAACTCTTCTGAAACTAGGGGAAACCAACACTATACTAGCACCATTTCCAACTTATGAGCTTAGCTCCATCAAATAGTAATGTCCATGGAGAACCTACCATACCAAGGCACTCTAATTTTGAAATCCATCTTATTCTCTTTTCCATCAGCAAAATTTGGATAAATTTGTCATCATCTACATTTTGAGTATACAACACTTCATAAGAAGCATTGTTTCTGGGATCTTCAATCAAGTGTAACATCTTCTTTTCACCATAGAGTTTGACAAGGCTGCCCTTTTCCTTGGGAATGGTGGCATAGGACATGTCCATTTGAACACTACCACCAACACTTGCAGCCCACTTCCTTGACAAAAGCATACCCCATTTGGCAGGGCAATCAACAATTACAACATCAAGTTTTAAATTCTTATCCAGAATAGGATGCAAGTTGCACTACTAACCCCTTCACACAACCAACAACCAGAACTTCCCTTGAATCCATGGTTGTACACTTCCCATATGTTTGCTGTCACCTTGATATCCAACTCATTCATAACTTCTAGAGGCATAACATTACATGATGCACCGGAATCAAACATGCAATTGTGAAGCAACCTACCTTTTATGAGCAAAGTTGTGAAGAATGGATCAACATTCAATTGGGAATCAACCAAGGATGTCCCCAAATACACTTCAGGTGCATCTCCAAGATCTTCCATTGGTGGTGGTGTTTCAGGGCCAACAATGCTTTGAAGAGGATTCTCAACAAACATTTACATTTCTGCTTGGTATAATCTTTTCTTCTTTCAATCCCAAGTATTCAAAAGCATCTTTTCTTGTGTTCAGTGAATTCTAAGTAATTCAATAATGGGAATAGACTCACTTAAATTTGGATCAATACCTGGGCTATATCATATGGAACATTCTTTGGCAAAAAAACATTGGAAGGGAAACAAGAAGGTTCATTAGATGGAGAAGTATTCTTGGCAGCCTGATCATGAAGAGGACTGATATTTTTACATGGGATAGTAGGGTTCTTAGAAACTTGTTTCTCTTCTAGGATTATCTTTGGGAATGTTGTGAGCAAGGGTGTCTTTGGCTTGGCTTGAGGACCAGCTCCTCTAACAACTTTACTTCTAGTATTGTACTCTTTTTCTTGACCAACCATCTCATTCTTTAATAATTGTCTATCTTCCTCTGAAGGAATACCACCATCATACTTCTTGATCATTAAAGCCCTTAGATATTCAAAGTTGATTATTATGATATTTCAAAGGCTTGAACTACATCTACATCATGATCCTTGAGGAAGAGAAAGAAATGGTACCCTCTTTATGCAATCCCAAAAGGTTGCAGCAGTCCTTGCACTTATCACATTTGTTGATGTTGCTACTTGTTGTGAGCCTGAAGAGCTGCCCATCATACAAATGGGCATCATCCATTTCATTCTCATTATCATCATTAATATCTTGCTAGTCCATTTCACATGGTGGATGAGGAAGAAAACATCTGTCACTTCCAATCCATATCAGCAACTTCTTGAACAACAACAACTCTTGCAGTTTTAATAGGGTCAGGCACCACTCTATTTTCACGTGCTTGGGGTTGTCTATTTGTAGATCCAATAGGCCCTTTACCTCTATCATCTTGTATTTTATCACCCCTAGGATGATTGCCAAATATATCATGGTTTTGAGTTCTTTGTTGCACCTTGTGAAAAATTTTCCCAATTCCTTTCTCAGCCCGGGCTAATTTGTAGGAAATTTCTTTGACAGCCCCTGCCAAAGTCTTGAGAAACATCTTCCAAATCAGCACCCTTGCTAGCTTGAGGCTTCTCAGGGTTTATCAGCTTCACACTGTCCCTCTTAAGTGGTTTACCAATAGCTTTGTATATTATTTTCAATTTGGAGTGCCATGGTGAAAGCTTGCCTCAAGTTTGTAGGAATTTTTGTCTCTCAAGTAATAGGCTGCCTTTTTATCAAATGCATCTAATATTTGATCAAGCAAGATTCATCACAAGGCCTCAAAATTACAGGAAATGATGCCTTCTCAATGTCTTATTAAATCTTGTATTGAAATCATGAACGGTCTCATTAGGGTTCTTCTTGATGTTCTCAAACTCAGATAGAAGGAACCTTGGATCTGTTTTGTCTCCATATTGTAATCTGAATGCATTACTCATCTCAGTCCATGAATCAATAGAGTTATCAGGTAAAGCTTTATACCAATCTCTTGCATCTTCCTCAAGTGTATGGATAAACAACTTGATATACACATCCTCAAATTCTATTTCAAAGTATTCCATCATGTTAACAAAGAGTTTGAGATGCTGATCTCTAGTTATGGCATTGTTACCTTGGAATTTTGGTAACCTATTTCTCACATCCTATGGGACAGCATTTGGATAACCATCCATTCCTCCAAAATTTATAGGACCAAAGGTGTTTACAACAAATGGAGGTCTAGGTTGAGCCATATTGTTTGGTGGGGGTGATCTTGGAGGTGAAACAAGCTGATGAGGAGTAGTAATGGGTCTGATTGGAACGGATGACTGATCTCTAAAATGATAACCCCCCAAAGGCTCTCTCTCTTGATAGACTTTAGCAAACTTAGAAACCACAGGAGTAGATTTAGAAGCAAGTTTTTTAAATACACAAGAAGGTCCCTCACCTGATGGAGAATGAAAATCAACAAGAAGATTGCTTGAATCAGATCTACTTGAATAAGAATTATTATCTTCAATAACAGACTTCTCCCCTTCAAATTCAACTATGGGGATTTCTTTCCTTGCAACCAAATCACCAACCAATTTCCACACTCTTCTTCCTTCTAGTTCTGAGCTTCTTGATTCAAGAGTAAAAGGTTCTTAGAGGAGTCCTTGGTGAAGAGGGATCTCCTTCCCTCCAGCTAGAATCAATTTAAACAACAAATTTCAAATGATAAAAATGTGTTAGACAACTGGTATTTCAAGATCCCAACAGCATGGAGTCATTCACTAAGGATTTCCACCTTAGTTGTGCAAGAAAGCACTAAGCAATATTCTGTCAAATGTATGCTATGAAAACTTTACAAGGGTTTACAAATCAGATCTTCTTCCATCTTAATTCAACCAAGGAAAATGCATCCAAATCATATAAACTGCCTTGATAAATGAATCAAGAGCAGGCTGGATGTTGAAATCCCTTTTTACCCAAAACATGCAGATCTGAAGTATGAAATGATTATCTCAAGAATGTAATAGCTCAAATACTTAATCACAAGTATTTTCAAACCTTTGAATCTTCAAAAACCACCATGAAATTAAGAATTCCCCAGTAAATGTTGCCACTTGGGTGTTGGTATCCAGATTTAATCTCCTTCACAACATGAACAACATCATGAACTTTCACAAGACACTCAAGGATAGATAGATGGTTTGTATCATTTGTATCTGGGGAGAACACCTATATTCTTGTTTGTCATTCAAGATTTGAGGGAGTGGATAATTTCATAAGATTTTTGATCTAACCCTCACTATTTTAGGTTGTACCTATTAACCAAAAAAGAATAAACCTATATTGTAGCCCCTATATGGTAAGGAGATGGAGATATCCTTGTGTTTTGCATGTGATGTGGAGGAGGCTTTGTGAAAACATGATCAAATATCCATTATCCAAACTCAAAGGAGTTGTCACTACTAAATGATGGAAATGTTTTCAAAACAAAGCTAGAGCTGCTAAAGACATGATAGAACCCTGATCAACTTTGTGCATTTTTGTGAAAGGATTGAATTCTTTTGTGGACACACAATGCAGATGTAGGGGTATTGTAGGTAGGAAGAGTTAGTTTAAAATGAAATTCTGATGAGAGATGTTGGGAAAAGAGTAGTTAGGAGTCATCACCTTCTTTGGGAAACCTTGCAAAAGAATTACAACACCTAAACAACAGAGATATTTCAATGAATTTGAAGTGCTCTTTCAACCAAGATGTGTGTAAATATGGATGCCCAAATATACACTATTCCATACAAACTTTGATAGCCTGCCACAAAGGGTTGAAGAAAAATATTAATAAAGCATTCAGAACTCCTTGTTAGATCATGACCTAAGGTACACCCAAAGGTTTACAAACACCCTCAATTTACAAGGAAGGTAAGATGAATTTAAATCTGTTTATCTCCACTCAAATGAATGCTCTTCTGAATGGAAGATTGTAGATGCCTTCAAACCCTCTACAATAAATGAGACCATGTATGACCAATAAAGATCCCAAACACAAGATTGCAACATGAGCATGAAACACAAATTGAAAACATACTGAAATACAAGTGTGTGCAAGCTTTGCCAAGAGATAAAACTAGTTAATCCAAGAATTTGATCAAATATATCAGCAAGGGAATGTTATTTAGACAATCTCAAAGCTTGTTGATGGCTTTACAGCTGAAACCAACTCAACATGATGAACATTTGATGCAAACTGGAATCAAAAATGGCTCTCAGGCAGTTTCTCCAAAAGGAAATGGACTTCTTCCAGTTTTCCCTGTGAAAATTCTTCTCTCTTTCTCCAAAATTCTCAACATACTTACAAAATGTTTCCAAACTACATAATATACCTTATGCCAACTTGGATCCTTGCATCCCAAGTAAAGAATATGCCAAAGGGATCAAATTTGTTACAAAAACCCTATCCATTTGATGAAAAATGATATAAAACTGTGAAACAACTCGCCAAATGCCAGAGATGCACAAATATTTTAAAATATTGCATGAACTTAGATCCTTATCCATCCCAGGGTCACGTTTTTGGCATTCCACCATGCCAACATGCATTTGCAATCATTTTTCACCTTTTTCTCTCATCATTTTTAACTCTGCAACTTTTTACTTTCACCTTTCACGTTTTTTCACGGGTCGAGGGAAAAATTTCATCAAAAAACATCATAGGGCACCAAATCAGCTCAAAATAATGGTGCCATTATGTTCAAAAGGCTGAAGGGATGCAGATTCATATAAAATTTCATGTGATTTGGTGCAAAAATGACGATTCCACACTTCTTGGAGCATCCATGGCACCCAAAAATGAAAACGCACAGCAACCGTTGATTAAAATCAACTTTAAAATTCCGCCCTCCATGTGTCTTGATGAGATTCATCATGAAGACTAAGAAATATCTTCTTTGACTTCTAGATAAAGTGGACACATGTCCAAATACCATTGGACCGAGCCTCCAACCTTAAAAAATGCCTTTTGAACTTTTTCTGACCTTGGGAAAATTTTGAAAATTTTCCCCGCGAGCCCCCGGATGCCCCACGTGTCCTTTTGTGGGCCTTCACCAAAAACCGTGGGCCAATTTGATACATTTTCGCCACTTTTTTGAGAAAAGGAAAATTTTCTCAAAATGCTCCGCAGCCCCCCGAACGCCCACTTCCGCTTTTGCCACGTGGCAATTTCCCATTCGCTGCGAAACTGACCCCTCCTTTTCTTCCCTCATTCCTCTGCAGGCATCAAAAATTCATGCGGGCCTGAGCTTTCCTTTTTACCTTTGAAACATGCCACGTGTATTTGTCTTATTGGATGTGGAGACAACCCTCTAAATTTTTCCATGGGTTTATTTTTCACCTTAAGATTTTTCACTAAAATTTTGCAAAATTTTCAACTTCCTCTCTACGCTCCAAACCTCCCATCAAATTTAGGACACGTGTCCTATTTTCATTGGAGGGACCTGCGAGCCTATTCTTCATTTTTTAAAAAAAATTCAACTGCCTTTTATACCAAGGGTAAAAAGTCCCAAAATGTTACTTCTTCGGCCCCATTCCCATTTCTCCTCCCCAGACACGTGTCGCCTTCCTACTCGTCACGGGCCTTCGGGCAAAAAATTTCCTTTTAGCATCTTACAGCCAGATACTTCAAACTCCTCCAAGTCCCTACTTTTCCGGTTGACCTCTCCAGACACGTGTCACCCCTCCATTGGGCACGGGCCTCCAGGTCAAATTTTTCCATGACGTTTTGAGCCAAAAAATTTGAGAAATTTTTAAATCCACCGCTGCTCATTTGATCCTCCCATGCCACGTGTCACCATACCATTGGGCGCGGGCCCTCGGAGCAAAATTTAACATTGAGAACTTTTTTCAAAAATGAAGAAAAAGTTTTAAGTTACCCCCCGCCACCCGCCTAACCATCCTGTGTTACGTGTCATCATGCCATTCGCTGCGGGCCTTCGGGAAAAATTTGGATTTTGAGAATTTTTGCAAAATGAAAGCAAGAAATCTAAGTGTGACCCGCCACCTGGTGATCCTCCAACCAATTATATCGTGCCACGTAAGCACACCATTGTAACTCTGCGGGGCCGCGGACAAAAATTTTTTCCTTTTGCAAAACTTTAAAAAGTGACAAGTTAGCAATATTTTTCCTGCATATCCCAACTAATGAGAGCCTGCCACGTCAGCATAAACGTTGCAATGATAAATTTGACATGGTTAGAACATGCCCGTACGCCCATCAAAATGCAAAAAATGCAGGGCATGCTTTTGAAATCGAATTTTTTCACAAGGAAGGCAAATTTTTCGGTTTTGAATCCAATGAAACATGATTTTACATCTATTTCGGCCAGGGGATTGGAAATTTGTTTTGCACATAAAAGGAAATTGACCAAAGCCTGAGTTTTGATTGATTTAACAAGGGGAAAATGATATGGCCCGAAAAAGGAAGGAATTAGGGCATAAAAAGAGAGCAACTGAGATTTCATTTCAGATTAGGGAAAAATGACAATATTGAGGGCAGTTTGAAAGCATCCAACTGAAAAAATGAGTTGCAAATCACCAACTCGAGCCAAAAAGACGTCTTGGAACAAAAATGAAGCATGGAAATTAAGGCAATGTGTGCAAACCCAGAAATTGCACCAACATTGGCTCTTGCTTGGGGATGGGCACTCCCAGGGAGTGCCATAAGATCACAACATAGACCAAGTGCTAGAAATCCATTGGGCAAGGAGTCAAAACATGTAGAGCAGCCCAAAAACTAGAATTTTCACCAAAAACAGACCGAGAAAACTACACCAACAATGGTTGCCAAGGATAAAAGGGAAAACCACAAGCCAACAACAACAAGAACAAGGAAAAGACAAAATAAAAACAATTGCTATAAAAAATGTACAACTTGTGCATACCTCACATGGGGATTTAATCCAAGAAATGTTTTAGATGTTTGCCATTAACAGGCAGCTCCAGCAAATCCCCATCCAAATCTTTGAGAAAAAATGTATTTTCTCCAATCCTTATATCAATTGCATAAGGGCCCATCCATAGAGCATCAAACTTGCCATGCTTGCCCTTGTCTTCATGCCTACTATCCCACAACAAAACCATATCTCCAACACTGAAAGCTCTAGGGGTGACCTTCTTATCAAACAACTTCTTCAATTTCTCCCTAAACTTGACATGCCTTTGATGAGAAGCTCTCCTTTCTTCATCCAACTCAATGATCTAATTGATTCTAGATTCATATGGGCCATGCTCTTGATCTTTCAACTGTTGGGCATACTGAAAAGTGGATAATTGCAAGTGTAATGGCAGCAAATCCTGAGTTCCATACACTAGTTCAAATGGGCTTTTACCAGTTGCTCTTTTTGGAGTTATCCTATCAGCCCAAACTACAAATTTCAACTGTTCTCCCCACTTCTTCTTGTTGATTTCCAAGGTTCTTCTAATGATCTTGAGCAAGTTTTTGTTACTTGATTCAACTTTCCCATTCCCTTGTGGGTTGTAGTTTGAAGAATAAGTCAGATTTATCCCATATTCATTGCACATTGCCATCAAAGGATTGGCTCTAAAACACATAGCATTATCAGACACAATCTTAACTGAAACCCCAAATCTGCATATGACATGATTAAGCAAGAAATACATTACCACTTGGTGTGTCTCCTTTCTAGATGGAATTGCCTCAACCCATTTTGTAAAATAATTAGTTCCTACAAGGATCCATTTGTAACCAGCACTAGAAGGATCTGAAATCTCACCAATAAAATCCATTCCCCATTGTTTGAAAGGAGCTTCAACTGATACAGGATGCAAAGCAAGGGAGTCTGAAGCTTTCAATCTTCCTAAAAAACATTGGCAACTATCACATCTTCTAACTAACCGGTTTGCATGTTTGAAAAGAGTTGGCCACCAATAACCAGCTCTTAAAATATTATGTGTTATTACTCTCCCAGCAAAATGTCCTCCACAAATTCCCCCATGGAAATCAGCAATCAACTTGGGAGCTTCATCTTCAGTTATGCATTTCAAGAGGACACCTTCAGTTGTGCAGATTTATGTAATTTGTCTAGTGTACTCACTTTCGATGCAATAATGGACCTGCTTATAGTTGTCTGATCTAGTCTGCTAAATTGTGTAATTATTGTGCTCTTACTTGTTGCTTCTTCAAAAAATTTAAGAGAGACATTAAAAAAATACATGCAAAAATTCAAATACAAGGGGGAATTAGTTGTGGAAGATTGTTACAAATTTTATGACAACAGTGGAAATTTAAGAGCTTGTGTCTTATGTACACAATAAATGATGTGCACAATTTTGATGTTGACAATGGGGATATAGCTGAAATCACCATGGATTGGATGGATGAACTTCTGCAACAAATGGTGACTGCAAGAAAAATTGGCCTATGAAGAAAGACACATCCTTTTCTTTAGGAGAGATCTTATTTTTTTTGGTCTCATATGTTCACTCGACTCGCTTCCGATAATTCTCTGGTTATAGTGTTGTATGATGGTATTGTTGCAGTGCATGCTTTGTTTGAATCAGGTATATCTGTGGTTTTTATCGTTGAATCACATGATTAAGAAATGTTTTTACAACATTACTATTGTCATTTGAAAAAAAGGTACATTGATTAAGATCACTTTAAACAATTCTATTAGTTTAATGCATTTGAACTCATACATACAATATTTATGCAAATAATCAAACAATAGAGGAAGACACCGTCTCTTCCTCTCCACATACAAACAAAGGAGATGATTTTGATCTTAATATGTTGCAACCAATTCACTTGTTGCCCCATATATCACTGACAATCCATCAATTGAATCTATAAAAGGTGAGTGTGAAATACTTGTTTTATAAATTTATCGCTACAATATATTTTCGATTGTCATTGTTTACATATTTTTTAATAATAACTTCAATTTTTTCACATTTGATTCCAAATGGGGAGGTTTTTGGCACGTCATGCACAAAATTGCAGATGGAAATTGGTATGATAGTCTTATGCAATCATAAATAAAACTATTTATTAGGCCCTCATAAATGAAGGAACCTATAATGAAGTAGTTTACTTGTAATATGTATTACCCTAGCATTCGTTAACATGCATATTTTAATTCGATTTATTTTGAATTGAGTAAATTTTTGGTTTATTGGTTGATATTTATTTGCGGACAATAGCAAAAAACTTACTTCTGTACAGTTGTCTATTAGCGGTCGCTAAACCCATCATAAACTATCAACCCAAACATAGTCCATGCATTAATGGATTACACCTACTGGTCACTAATATAAAACTACATTTATGCAATATTGTATAAAAGCGATTTGTTTCACGTATTTTTTTACATTGACTTAAAATTTAATTTGAATTGATTACTTATTTTTTAAATAGAACAAGAATCACAAGAACCTTTAGAGGGGGAGTACGAGGGAATCCAAGACATAGTCTCAATCAGTAAGTGTTAGCATATTAAAATTTTATTTGTTTGAATTGGTTAATATCAAATTGCGGATAATTGAGAAAAAATTACTTCTATGTAGTTGGTCAAAAGGCTTATTTAATTATTTTAGATTTGGAGGGTTTGCTTTATGAGAAACACCAACCATACAAAGAGTTGACAATCAAGTTCAATAAGGAGACTCTCAACTTGTAAGGTGGGCTAAAGGAATTTTTAAAGATACTGGTAGCAAAATGTGAACTAGGATTTTGGTCTAGCTATCTCTCTTGCACCAAAGTTGAAAAGTTGATGAAGGCTTTGAAAAAAAAAATAGCGTTTGAATTCAATCCATTTATTATTTTTGGTTAAAGAACATTGTTTTCTAGAATACAGAATTGCAGAAAAGGATCTCCAAAAGATTTGGAGTAGAGATGGTATTGTTTTCGGCCTTAAATACACATTGTGTATTACAATGGGCCCAAAGGGAAACCCTATAGAAAATTTTATGGCGGGGAAGAAATCCAATTAAGAAAATAGTTTCAAAGATAAGTGGTTGATGACCAATTTGTACATAAACATAACACATATATTGTGTCAAGGTTTGAGTGTTGCGAAGGGCATCCAAAAATTGGAGAAAACAAAAAATATATAACTATTAATTATTTATAAATGTTTTTTACAATGATATTCAATCGTAAAATCATATGGCCACTCTTTATTTTATATGTTGAGATTACAAATTTAAAAGTAGGCAGTATTTATATCTTCACTATGATTGAGATGATATTATACTTTTATAAGTTTTTTTTAGTTGTGATTAAATACTTTGATGCATTTTTTAATCACTTTTGGAAGCTTACATTGATTCTAAGTCTTTTTTATAGATCCTATTGGGAAGCCTGAAAAATTACTAATTTTGGGAGTTAAAGGTTTACTATTTGTAATTTCAAGTATTGGCAAAAAAATATCTTGTAATATGGTTTCAGATTTTAGATCCGGGAATATTGAATACTTTGAAAGAGAGTTTAGTGATTACTTAATAAGTACTACATCAAAATATTTTGACACTGCCTTATGGTCTTCATTTATGGATTCATCAACGGTGAAATACATGTTCATAAAAAAAATAGTTGGTTGCGAGAAACTCACTTTAGGTTCATTTGGGGATGCCAAGAATGTAAGTTCAAATAAAATACAAGCCAATAGATAGTAGACATTTATGGAAATGTCTATGGTGAAAACTATATACTTTTTATCGATGACATGAGATTCTTGTTGCATGAGGTCAATGAAGAAATTACTCTAAAATCCCCAACATACTGGAGATTTGATGGAAACTATAAGACTCATGTGAAAATCTATACTGAATTATGTACATGGTTGAAACATGCAGGAGAGCACATGTCGGTCACTCAAAATATGGAACTTGGCGAAAAACATACAAAAGGTTTGCACAGAAGAATAGAGTGCATTCAAAGGTGTGGAAGGGTCAAGAAAGAATCGTGCATGAAGAAGAGAGATAGATTTGGGAATTACCCATTTTCACGTGTACGAGCTATTTTTTGAGATAGCATATTGAACACACAAACCAGTTAAATACTTACCCGACATGCATTGGCTATTTTTGGAGGATCAGATACGAATCACTTTGCATGGGTATAGGCTGAGAATAGATTTACTACTGATAGTTAACTAGAAGAAGTCTATTGTTAGCACACTTGCATGTGTGGCTATTATGGTAACGATGCGTGGATAATAATAACATATGACCTATTTTGGGATTAGGTAAGTGGTGAAGGTAAATTATCCACCCTTATAGATATGTCATGGTCTGTGTAGTATGCAATATATAGAGATAAATATAAGTATGAGAGTGTGAGATCAGAGTTAGTGTGAATTTATAATGTCAAGTTCTGTTACACGCATAAACATATACTACTGTTATTATAAGGAAGCTTATGTGTATTATTACATTTAATATAATGGAGGTTATTGGTTAAATCAAGGTGTTAATCATGGTTATAATTTATTACTGCATAAATGATTTCGCTATGTTTATTGTGTGATTCATGATTCTTTAAGATCTAGATTTGAATATGCTATGTAGAATGTTATATTAATTATGGATCTGAATGTATTAAGTATTCATCATGCCAACCTCCTACAACAACAACCCTAAAGAGGGTCTTGGTACCTTTTTGTGCTTTGGGTGAGTGCTCAGTCTAGGCTGAGTGATGTGCCAGTGCACTTGGGCTTTTACTAGTAAATTCTAGGCTGCATCATTGGTTCCATTTCCGAAACCTCTTTTTCAGTTGTTATCAAGATGGTTCATGATGAAGACATACCGGTTGACCCTGGCAAGTGTTGAGGAGTGGATTATAGATTTGGAAGAAGAATATGCACAAAGGTTTAGCACTGGATCTGAGTTCAACACATGTGCATGTGTGGATCATAATCTATATGACTGTTTGTATGAGAGCTTCTTCACTATCCTTCCGGTAGAACTATACAAATGGCTGGTTTCTTATGTGTCTAAATGGAATTATAGGTATTGCACACTTGTCTGGATGTAAGAATAATTTCAGACCCTTTGTGATGTTGATCTAATTTAGACTCATGCTGTGGATATGTGGTGTTTTGAGAAACTATATCTTGGAGTACTCAATTTCCACTTATCCATGCCCAGAGGTAGCTGAATTCCAATTTTTATGATATCCCAAGGGAGCTTGCCTACAAGGAATTCTACTAGTGATCAAATTTTTTATGATAACACTTAACTTGGAGAAAAAACTGATGGCAAACTAAACCCCACCACGCGTGGGGGTAAGAGTAGGTTTGGTGAAAGATGACGGACCTAATGACAGAAAGGCAAAGATAGGAAAGGTGACTTAAGTATAATGAGGCAAGTGAGAGGGAGATAGAGAAGTAGTGGGATGTTGTAGAGTGAATGTTGTTGTGGAGACAAATAGTTTAGGAAGGGTTTGAGGTCCACGTAGAAGATGTAGAACCTGAGCATCAAGAAATCCCCCATTTGGGAGAACATGACAAGGAACCATCCTCAGCCTCACATAGAAGCGTGCCAAAAGAGACAACCTAGACTGTGGGCATGCATCTGAATCCACCTGGTAACCTTGCCCTTGTGCTTGGTTTTCTAGTATCCAGTATAACAAATAGTCAGAAAGCTAATTTAGGTAGTGGGGGAGTAGGATTGAGTCATATAAAAAGTGCAATAATGGCAGAACAAAGGGATTCTTTGTTATATGGTAGTACCTTTTTAGGTGTATCATCCGCATAATATCTAGGCATGCAAAATTTTGGACTCTCTTTTGGGAGTGGTAATACTTCGCAAACTATCAGGTGTAGTTTAGTACTATTATTGGGACATAGGGAAGTACATCTTCTGGTATGACTCTAGCTATGAGGTCAGGATCAGGAGGTATAGATGGCTCTAGTTCTGGTGGATCTGGTGGTTCTGGAGGTAGAGGAAACACATGAGGTTCTAGATTAGGTGGGCAAGGTCTACACCAGCCCTAAAATATTTACATGGAGATTTCTCTTCATCTTCCAGAGTATAGGGGCATAGAAGATGTTGTTGAACATGTGCACATGTGTGAAATAATGTGGTGCACAAAAGGAATCACGACTTCTAAGTGTAGGACAAGTCAATTTACTACTACGTTACAAGGGCATGCACATAGATGGTATAGAAAGTTTGACCCTTATCAGACTTGTGTAGACTATGCAGCTTTAAAAGATGCTTTCCTTAAAGAATTTCATATCCCATAGTTTGAGTAGAGGAGTATAAGTGCACTCAAGGATATTAAAAAAGGCACTATTAAAAGTGTCAGAGAGTATGATGCTCATTTCAAAACACTATTATCCAAGATTTCTTATGATATTCATGCAATCCAACATGCACAATGGTTCATTGGGGGCCTAATAACACATTTTAGAAGGGTACTATCACATAAGACATACACTGATCCATGTGAAGCACTCAAATTAGCTTTACATGCTGAGGAATTTGGAAGTATAGACACTGGGGTGAGCCCATTTTTAGAAGCACAGATTGCAGCTATGACGAAGCAGTTAGAGAAACTATCAGCCAATTCAGCCCATGAGATACGTACAGGGATTTGGTGCACAGATTATGAAGTAGAAGGTCACACAAAGGATAGTTTTCCTTGTAGATCAGTACGGTCATTGTTGTTGGACTATGAGATATGTCACTTAAACCATGATTTCAGCCATTTCCCATTGTTACAACACACGATAAGGAAGAACATATTTTGCTATTGTAAAATTTGTAGGTCCACGACTCACGATACGGAAGACTGTAAGTTGATTGGTCAGATCCATGATGTCATAGATATTTGTGTGTGGTAGATAGGAGTATCAGATAAATCTCATGGAAAAGGTGAGCATCAGGATAACAATCAAGTCCGCTATCATCAGAATGGATGTTTTGAAGGAGGTCATGACAGAGGTTAAGGGTTTCAAGGAGGATATGGAGGCCGAGGCCATGGTGGTGGAAGAAGCGAGTTTCCTCACAGAACTTGTTACACATGTGGATCTCCTGACCACTACAGGTGTTAATGTCCTCAGAATATTGTTTGTTCCTTATGTGGAAAGAATCACAGCTATGAGGAATGCCCAGACTTGTATGAGCATCTTAGTAAGCAACATAAACATAAAAACAAAGGCACATGGATGGTAAGGATATAACGCGCTGTGGAAAATTAGTGGATGCCAAAGTTGACACTAGAACCTAAGGTATTACCTGTAAAGATCATGACTCGTGCTGAAGTGGCACGCTCTAAAGAAGAATCATAGTAGAAGTCTACCATCACTAAAGAGGAGGTTCTACATACATAGTACCCATATCCTGTCCATCAGAAGGATTTTTACCAGGAAACCATCGAGGTACTCAGGAATCTTTAGGGTGAAATACAGTCTTTAAGGGAGCAATCACAAAAGATGGAGCAAAATAAAGCATCAGAGATGATCTAAACTGATATGGATGACTTGAGAGGAGTGTGAAAATTTTTGTGCTAAGAGAATATCATTCCACTATTTGGGAATTGGTTAAAAGGAAACACTCCACACGTAATTAATGAGACTACATGACAGATCCTGCATGCATATCTTCCCCATCATAGCCTAGATTATGATAAGGAAATAACCATGACCTTTGTTGTGGATGGGTGGCTATTGAGTAATATATTGATTGATACAGTCGAAATTCAATGTTTTTACCTTAGACGCATGGGTACAAATGGGGAGACATCAATTACAGCCATCCTCTAATGTATTTTCCATGGCTAACTGAACTAAGGAAACTCCCATCAGAGTTTTAAAAGATGCATCCACTACCATACAAGGAGCCAAGTTCACTGGAGATTTTAAGTTTTTAGCACTGGTAGAGTCAAATAACTTCCCAACTCTATTGGGGTGTCATTGGTGCTATGTAAATAATGTTTATCTTTGGTTCAACAAGGGTTATATCAGCTTTGAAAAAGAGGGAAGAGTTATTATTCCTTTAACAGATGGCAAATATGTGCCCTATGTTAAGCCCTTGAGTGAAGAAGACCTGAATAGGATTTATGTACACGTCATCCAGGATCCATAGGTGCTTGATCCATGTAAAGAAGGAATCATTCAGTGGGAGGATGCATAGTATATTAGAGATACTATAAGTGTTTCTTGTGATAATTGGGCTCATAATAGTTATGAGTTGGTAGGGCACGAAGTAAAGATCATGTAAATCCTAGGGTTAGCAAACCGTGACTCAGGAGAAAATTTTGTTGAAGAAAAAAAGGCCGATGTCACACTACTTCAATGTGCTTGCCTTGATAAAGGAAAAGGAAAAATGGTCTACTAATTCGATGATGAAGAAGTAGAAAATATGGATGTAAACCATTAAATAGGTAGGCTTGAGGTGTTGGACAGTATAGATAAGACCACGTGTGCCTATCATGAACCTATGAAGACAAATAAAGTGAATATTGGATCAGATGTTGAGCCTAAGGAGGCCATAATTGAAGACTATTGGTCATAATCTGAAGTGGCAAAAATCATAGAGTTACTATGGGATTATCAGTATTTATTCCCTCGGGGGTACCATGAGCTTAAAGTCATACATGAATCATTAGGGGAGATGAGGATAAATATTAAAGAGGGTGTGTGCCCAATTAGAATGATACCCTATAGGATGAACCCCAAATTGTGCAAAAAGGACAAAGAAGAGATTGACAAAATGTTGAAGTCTGGAATCATCAAGCCCTTAGATGAGTCAGAATGGGTTAGTCCAATGGTGATCAATATCAAGAAGGACGGTTGGATTTGGATCTGTGTGGACTATAGGGAGCTGAATGCTACATGTGTGATTGATCCCTTTCCTACACCATTCACTGAGGAAATACTAGAAGGCATTGCAGGGCGTAAAATCTATTCGTTTATAGATGGGTTCTCTGGGTATCATCAGGTTAGGATTGCCTGGGAGGATCATAAAAATACTACTTTTACTACTGAATGGGGTAGCTTCACCTATATTTTGACGCCTTTTCATATGGAAAATGTGCCTATTGTATTTTTGCGCATAGTTGTTCAGGAGTTTAAAGAGTTTATTCATAACTTCTTACATGTTTATTTAGATGATTGTGTAGCACCTGAAATATGCTTACACTTAGCATTTCATCAAATTCAAGCAATTGACGACACTTTGTTAATCAACCATTCTTCACTCCATTCTTGGATGCCCATGCACGAAACCTTCTCGGTTGTATTCCTCCTATAATCAGATTATTTGGCTAATATCTCTCTTATTAGCTAAAAATTCCTCCTTTTGACCATTCAGAACCTCCTTAGTTCTCTCTAGAACACTTCTATTGGCTTCATAGGCCATCTATTAGTCATAATTGGTTATCCATACCCCTCCCAAATCTCAATGAGTCTTTAATCACTTGCTAATCAAGTTTAACTAGCCTAAACCCTAGTTAACTATCCTAAACCAAGCTTAACTAAGCCTAAAGCATGTTTAGCCTAATCTAATCTAAAAGCTTTAGTCCCACATCCACCAAAATTCCAAACTCTTCAATTTGGAAAACTATAAATAGAAGGGTCACTCCTCCCTCTCAACCTTACACCTTGTTTTCATAACAAAAATCTCTCATATTTGGAGATATTAGCATTAGACCTCATTTGCATTAGCTAAGCTAATAGGAGTCTGATCTTGGCTATCCTCCATTAAAAGTGCTTCATCTTGCACCCATGATGGGTTAGTAACAGAATAGCTAAATTTGTCCATGTAGCCATTTAGTGAGATTCATTCACCCTCATGGAGTTAACAACAAAACTGATTGCTCAAGTCTTTAGTAGGCATGTTTTATTTATCTTCCAAGAATAAAGGTTAGTTATATTTAATCGATTTCTTATTATTTTAAGTTTAAATGCATGCAAATAGGATTCCTTGCTCATATCTTATCTGATGGTCCATTGAGGGACTTTGCAAAAAGCTTTGGGGTTTTCCCCCATATCCATAGCTCTTTGCAAAATCTTTCATTGAACACATTTGGCATGCCTGGTGGGACACTTATGTCCATCCTCTATTAATGGAGGTCTTTTGAGTTCTTCAAAGTTCATTTGTAAGTTTTTTGGGTAAAATAGCTTGTAATTTACTCATTTCTATTTCTAACACTAGCTAACTAACCTTTATTTGCATATATTTGGTGGGTTTGATATAGAAATAGGTTACTTTGACTAACAACTAACCTATTTCCTTTTGAAAAAAAATTGTTTCCATGTATTTTGTAGGTTTTACAGGGGGTACGCGTACATGTCCTGAATCAGCACGTGTACATTAAAACAGGTGCATTTCCGTCGAAGCAAGCACGTATCCATTGAAAGGGGTGTGAATGCGTCATTTTGGGCATGTATCCATCATTGTTACTATGTTTTTTGCATTGGGCGCATCTATGTCGAAACAAGTGCGTAGCCATTGAAAATGATGCGTATCCGTCGAACTGGGCACATATACATTGAAACAGGTGTGTATCCATCATTTTGGGAACGTATCCATAACTATGACTATGTTTTTTACATTAGGGTGCTTTTCCATTAAACTAGGTGCGTACCTGTTGAACTAGGCATCTACCTGTTAGTACAAGGGCACGTATGCGTCAAACTGCATTCACCACCAATCTTCCAGAGGCCATAAATTTTTCTCCCGAGATCAAAACGACTCAGTTTTCATTGCGTTGGAAAGGTATTGAAGAGAAATACACAATGGAATCATAAAACTAGAATTTTGACTTACCAAAAATTTATGGTTTACATCATTAGGTAAATAGTCATTTTCTAACGTATCTTAAAGTTTAAAAAAATGTTTTCTTGGCCATTCTATCACTTTGAAATATTTTTGTAGCACTAATAAGTTGTTTGTAGGGTCATTTGGTTTTATTTTTAACTAACTTAGTTAAGTGTTTCATTTCTTAGCTTGAGAAAGGTTTGTAAAGTGTGTATGCTCTCTCCTCATGCCTTCAAAAGTTATCTTGGAGATCAAAAACATTTGCACAACTTTGTATCATATGTTAAAAACACTTGTTCTAAAAGATACAGTAATTTTTAGGTGATTTAGTAGGAATTTTCACATTGCGTATGCTCTTTCTTCATGCCTTTTGGTGATCTTAGGAATAAAAAACAAGGTGTAAATTCCCTTTATTGATATCAATTTGCAATGGAAAATTACTAAACTCATTATCTATAGAACCTAACGCTTTTCAAAGAAAGGCGTCACAGACAAAACACAAACCCGCTAATACACATGTTTCTTGTAGGTTTCCAAATGGTGTGCCACTTAAAACCACATTAAGTTAAACAAGATAAAAACACACCATATTTAAAACAATGTATTGCAGGTTTCGGAAAAGGGTATGTCCCTATCCGCTCAACTGGAACATAACCCCTTTGATATAACGCCTTAATCTACAACAATGGGGGTGGTTCTAGGAACGCTAAAGTAATCCACCGCTAAGTAACCTTGTGGATGAAACAGGAAGTGCTTCGCTTACCCACTTCACTAGTACGCCTTGTGAGTTAAAGTTATTGGTTGTCCGTATGAAAACCCCAGGGAGAGCACACGTGGATGCACTAGTTTCCCTTTGTGCTCGAAGGGGGTAAAGTAAAGATGAGATACTCCCAAGATAGGTAAGGGACTATTTGGGTAAATCACGCTCACTTAAGACAACTTTGTAACACTTAGTTGAGAGAACTTATTAAGGAGGCCATTCTATCTTGGAGCCCACTTTACTAGTCAATTGTTACGTCAAACCATCACGAAGTGACAACTCATTTGGAATCTAAACCTTGTTTTTCAAACAAGGAAAATAACCCTTGTGAGTTTGATCTAAGCATATTTCATCACGAAACGAAATACGTCCCACTTTCACTTAGTTTTATTCTTGTTTTTGGACGAGGTGAAACTCTGCCCAAGTGGCGCTTGGTTTATTTTCATCTTTTGATCTATACCCTTACATTCTCACCACCCATTTTTCAAGGTGAGAAAGGTGCATACCTTGTGCATTTTTATTAGAGATAGTTCTCACCATGTTTTTTCCATTTACGCCCATCCATGTTTGCGGCTGAGTTATTAAGCATCTAAAGTGTGCAAGTACATTTTTCCTATCTTTGATAAAAGTCCTTCTATCTTGATTTCAAGATTATAATCATAGTTAGGATTGACTCATTATTTGATCTCACTTTGACATGTTACCTTGTTCACATTGTCTCAATACAATTAAGATACTCATGTCATGTTTTTCATAAACGTGATCTAAGTATCCACATTGTGGCATTATGCTGCACACATTTTAACACATCCTTAGTATACCTTTACTTGGTTTGACTTCAAACATTTTCCAAAATCTTGAAGAGTGTCGCTTACTTTATTTATGTCATTTTGATACCACTTTGGCACTAATATCCCACTTCTTTGCGAATTTTGATAGATGTGTCCAATTGGTGTGGTTACGTGGCTTATATTTGTAATCCTCATCCTTTAACATTTTGGCCTTCTTGGTTTTTGAACTTGTCGTGGTATCCTTTGATTGGGAATCGCATCTACCCTTTATTAAAATTTACGCCTTGTTTATTTCAAGCTTGACATAAATATTGACATTGTGTTTATCATCTTTTCATCAAACTATCATTTTGAACATACATTTTAAATAGGGTGCATTACCTTGTTGATTGGATTTGTGTTTCACACTTGCATGATTATTCCTTGTGATTATTCATCTAGAAAACTTATTTTCTAGGAAAATCCCTTTTTATCTCATTGATATTGCATCATCACGATGTCTATTTTCGTTAGAACTTCTTTGGAAAATCACACACGCATATCAATACTTATGAAATTTCTAGTTGGATGTCATTATGCTTCCCTAAATCAACATGTCACTTCCTTCCCTTTGAAGGAGTTCCATCACTCTATCTAGATCTAGACATTTGTGCTTAAATGATGCCAAAAATGACTTACTATCACGCAGTTCCCCATATTTACAAAAATATGGAACCTAGGTTTAGCAATTCAAAACAAAAGATTCCTATTACAAGTAAACCTCGTTTGGTTCTTCGTGCTAGAGAGCCCATTCGGGTACCCTGTTCCCCACCTTTAGCTCATAGTTGGTGGTATGGTTTGGATGATTCTAATCCAAATTATTATTTAGGTTCCCCCCACTCTTATTCTTCTGATTCAGATCCAAACTACCATTCAGATTCCCATGCTTCTTCTAAAGATTCAGATCCCAACTATTGTTCAGATACCCACAGATCAAATCTTGAGTCACGGTCCTCCCTTTCTTCACAGGACCTTTATTCCCACTCACCTCAATGATGTATTCCTCCTTTGAAGACTCATGTGACTCCATGTTCCATCTATCGAACATATAATTTGGTTCTTGAGTCACGGTCCTCCCTTTCTTTGCAGGACCTCCTTCATAAGTCATCTCAACGACCTCTTCCTCTGTCGAAGAGTTCCACAACTCGGATTCCCTCTAGTCAATCATGTAACTTGAATCCTACATCACAACTTAATGGATGGCTATGTGATCTTATTTTCTCTCCTACATTGCATCGTCTTCTAGAAAAATGACATGGGTCCAAATCCAAATCATCCATTCATGAGACGACTAACACCAATTCTACTTCCTCTCTTGATTCATCTTCTTATGTCAATCAATCTTCCCCCTTTAACGAACCTGTTTCTTATATTTAAACTTCTATGACTAAAGGAAAAAAACCTCTACTAATTTATTTCTCTCATAATGAATAAACAATTAGACTACATGATGATATCCCTCTAGAGGATTGCAAATAAGGATTCTTTCTAGAACTCGATATGCTCACGTATTGGGGAAAAGAAATTGATCCTTTTCTATAGAACATAAAGGAAGATCATAAAGTCACAAAACTTGATTCTTCTTCTATTATTCCATCTTCACATTCCTCTGAGCATTATGAAATTTTGGGGTCTAGCATTGATCCATGGCCTATCTTCTCATTACCAACTCATTCCTTATCTATCATCATTCCTCAATCAAAATCTTGTCTTAGGTCACCACTGAGTAACCCATCATCTTCTTCTATCTTGGAGCCACCCCAAGGTAGCCCTCCATTTTCTACTTGTGGGTCACCTCCTGGTAGCCCATTCCCTTCTATTCTTAGGCCACATCCTATTAGCCCTTCATCCTCTTCTATCTATTGGATACCTTCGAGTAGTCCCTCCTCGTCTATACTTGGGCCACACCCTAGCAGCCCTTCATCATATTCTTCTATTCTTGGGCCATGTACTCATATCCCAACTTCTTCCATCTTAGGGCCATATTATAGCAGCCCTTTTTCATCTTCTATCAGTGGCTCACCTCCTTATAGCCCATCCTCTTCAATTCTTGGACCGTATCCTCTCCATCCCTCTACCAATGATCGGGGCAAGCCCACTATCATTTCTTTTGTTCCTACCATCAATCATAAATGTCCACACTCTCTTTCTTCTCCTTCTAGAGATCAAGCAAGTTACATGTCAACTTATAAGAAACCCAAAAAAATTCTTAATCAAGCTCAGGTCAAAACTTCCAAGAGCTTGAAACCCCCCAACAACTCGAACAATCTCAAAATTATAAATCAAGCGCGATTCAATAACACACATCAACGTAACCATCAAATATGGTGCAAAGTGCATAAACCTCTAGATATGGAACTCAAGATCCCACATACAAAATCCATGTTTCAGGATAAATCGTAGTCATTTGTTGAGTATGATCTCACCACGATCATCGAGATCGGGGATGATATAACTCTTCATAAACAAACACGCCTAGTCTCCCTTATCAAGGAAGTTGCAAACATTGTTGTTGGATCTTACCACACATAGTGAATTTGTTGGTCCCAACCTCTTAAAAATATCAAAAATCTAAAAATAAAAAATAATGCAAAAATACAAAAACATGAGAAAACATAAAGCAAAAATCAAAGGTACATTTTCTCAAACATTGCAATCATGGTATTTACGTACACATGGATGTTTCTTTCTTCCCTTCCTTGTTGTTATTGTACAAGTCTTCCTAGCATTTTCATCCCTTTGGTGATAATTTGGTTAGCCTATTCAAAAAAAATTTCTGAAATTTATCTCTATGGTATCTGTTTGACCCTAGTCTTTTATCACCTTGGTAAATTAAAGAATGACTGGCCTCTTAGAGATCCTATCACAATCAACATCTAATAAATTTTTTGCAAAGAACTTTTGGACATATTTTTGACACTAGCCAATGTCGTTGTTGTAATCACCTCCACCTCCTTCCATCAAGCCATTTATGGTTATTAACCCTTTGTCAAACAAGAGAGTTGAAATAAGTTTTTAGAAAGTAAAAGAATCAAAATCAATCAAAAATCAAAATCTAAAAACTAAAAGCAAAAACAAATTGATATATTACTCTCTCTTGGGGTATTTCCAATAATCTCTATCAGGGATATAGACACTTGACTGACAGTAGAGAAATATTGCGATTAGAATCAAATACATCTCAATCAGGGATACGGATGCTTAGCTAGCAGCGGAGCAATGTACGACTATCCTTCCACCCTTCATTCACAAATCACCTATCACCTATAAAAAAAATCATTCCTACACATTGGCTAGGGTGTTTTCACTTATTGTCCATTAAATCTTCACTTCAAGAGGTAATTAATTTCCACGTACACACACTAGATCTCTATGAGTAAATAGGATTAGTATGTTACCAAGTGTCTTTTTTGGACCTTGTTTAGACTCTTACTTTAGTCCTTATCTCATCTCACGATTTATGCCTTTGGCTAATCGATTTCTTCATCGCGAGTCTTCTAAGCTACTTTCATATCATTTTGTTGGTGAGAAAATTTCTTGGGTGGACAAACTTGTGGATTTCTTGCCAACGCTCTAGAAATCTAAGTCCCTCTACTTAACCGGTGCAGCTGCCATATGTGTATGCATGATAAAGTGTGGATTTCTGTGGTGGTCATTCGACCAAGGATCCAACAAGGGCACTCCACTGACCCTGCAGCAAAGATAGAAATCTCTTGCTAGGGAATTCTTTGTCTGTAGAGTGGGAAAGGGGAGTGAGAAAAGAGGTATGAGAACTAATGATGCAAGTAGAAAATCATATTCCTACATACACACTAGTTAGAAACTTCAAAACATGGGAAGAAACAACTCTGTGAATAACAACAAGACCAAATAGAATTTATTGATCACCAAGTATCAAGAAACCCCTTAGCCAAAGAAATATAGGAACTCCTTCTTCTTATATTGATTGCTCAAATCAAAGTTGCACATAATGTGGGAATGGAAGAAATTTGAGAGGGGAAGAGAGTAGAAGAAAATGGCTATCTCCTTTGCTTTCTCTTGGTACAATGCACTCTTGAGTTTACAAGATCAATTGCCAACCCTTTGAAATGGGAATGGCATTACAATTTATAGAAGGAGAGGTGACTTATTTTCTTCCTCATGACCCTCCATATGCCTTATTTCCAACTTTAGACTATTCATATTCCTACCAAAATAATTAAGTCCCTATTATAAAATCAAGACGAATTAATTTACATTATGTTTCTAAAGTCACTTTTAAGTGACTCAAAGGCATATCAAAAAGTGCAAACCCCAACGAAGAATTAGAACATTTGAAAGTGAGAGAAAGTTGGGGGGAAGAGGAGAGAGAGAGAGAGAAGAAGAAGAGGAGGAGATGTCACCCGATGAAGTCCGTTGATCTTCATTGATGGAAAGCTCCAAATGTAGTGAAACTATGAATCTTCGAACTCCTTACACAATATGAAACTCCTCCAAATTAGATCACGAACGCTCACCAAGTTGAATGAACTAAGGTGGATTTTGAATTCCTTGTGAAAAATGACTAGGATGCTCCCGAACAATGATGTCCATTGTGCCAAAACTTCTCTTTGAGTGTAACTTACTATTTTTAGTAAGTGTGAATAAATCAACTCCCTCAATCCTTTGTTGAGTGTTGTGACCTTGATTCCCCTTTCTCCTTGGGTTCCTCACTCCTTTGGATCAAATTTCTATTTTTAGCAGGTTCTCGAGGGCTCACTTACTATTTTTAGTAAGTGCCAAAAATTTCCGTTCTAGTGAATTCTCAGCTATAGTACACCTCCAATTTCTTCATCTCCTTCGTAGGTTATTCTGTTGATGAATTTCCTGAAATAGTAGTTCATATGTAGTAGACCTGCTATTTTTAGAAAGTTGGCCTCTAGGAGTTGGATTGACACGGAACGAAGTTTTTTGATATGGGTTTTTCCCAATATCATCCCTCTTAAATTTCGGGCCTGCCCGCTTAATAATTCAGGAGATTTTAAAGTTTTAATTTTCAGACCTGTCAGTGCTTCTGTGTACGGCAACCATTAATGGACCTCAAAATTAAAGGTCTTGTTTTCTAATTTGTTTGTAAATAAAATTATATTTTTGATGTGGGTTTTTTCTTCTAGTACTTCTCATGTGATCTTACTTTAATCTAGCAACCGGTTTGACGGGAAATCCCACTTCTTTCTTTGTTGAGCTAGAAAGGAGATTTATTCATTATGGATGCTCTGTCACATGAGGGGGGAGTTTGAAGGTGTATTTTTTATGGTCTTGGGAAAATTAATGAACAAAAAAAAATGTTTGTTGTTTCATGCATCGGCTTGCAATATTTCTTCAGATCTTCGTTTTCAGGCTATGGAGATTTTCACTGTTTTCTTCCTCTTGTTCTTCGTTTCTCCTTTTTGTTTTGATGAAAAATCATTCTGAGACCTACAAATCACCATCGAGAATGTGTTTCAGTTCTTGGGTTGAACAGGTCTACGAATTTTAAATGGTGGAGTGATGGTAGAATGTTGCAGAGGAAGGATGAAGATTGTCTGTGCATGGGAGTAGAAGCAGTTGGAAGCACTAGAAGCACTAAACAACAATTAGAATTTTTGAATTTTTTGAAATCTGGAAGGAGAAGCTTGGGTGAATTTTTCATGACTTGATGTCCCTGACCTTAGGGATGTGAGGGACATGAAATTCCATGGTGTTCAAGAGGACGACACGTGGCGACGATCTGACGACAAGGAATGAAGGTCGAAAAAGTTGCTTTAAAGCACTTGGGGTTGGAAATTGGTCACATGGGTGTCCAAATGACTCCCCATGGGGGTTGGGTGCATTTTTAAAGGTTTGATGTCCCCCAACTTAGGTGCATAAGGGACATAAAATCCCACGGTAGTCTTAGAGCTGACACGTGGCACTCGATCCAATGGTAGGGAATGGATGCTCCAAAAATGCACCTGGGGGCTAAACTGTCAAGTCTGGAGGTCACATGAGCATCCAAGAGGTCATATGATGGCTGAGAGGGATTCAAGGGGGCTGGGTGAAATTTTCCAACCTTGTTTTTCCTGACCTTGGAGGAAGTGAGGGAAACAAAATCCCGCCAGGCTCCTGGTGCTGACATGTGTCCTAAACATTTGGCTAAGTCCTGAAATTGTAATAGTGATAACTTGAGCTCCTGATGGAATTTTTTAGAAAAAAATTATATGATCCTGACTGGAAATGGCATTATGAATCCAATTATGGGGGTATAATTTCTTTATTATTCCATTTGATCCTTGAAAAGTTGGATTTTTTATTTTGTACTCCACCTATGCTTGAGAAAAACTACTTACAGACCTAATGCACGAAAGTTTTGTGAAAAATATTATTTCACCATAATGTAGGCCTTGGAATCCTATTTTTTGAGATATTTTTTTTTCTCCTAACTCCATCTGGAGCTCCCGGAATCTTCTTCTGAAGCCCAGCTGTTGTTTTAGGCCTATGTACCGCCTAGGCTTGTGAACCCTATTTTTTACTCAGACTGCTCCAAGTCTTGGAAAAATTCCCCAAACCTTCAAAAATAATTTCCATTATGTTTTAAGGTATTCATTTCATCTCTTTTTTGAATTTTTCCCTTCTATTCCGCTCCAGGGAGTTGAATCTAGTCCTGGGAAGGCTAGCGATAACCCTTCCCTATACTGCCAAAAGATAGTTTCTTTTTAGAACTCCCTAAAATCACCTAGATGGAATGAATATAATTTCCTAAATAACCTAGGGTAAAAATTTGACAACAAATAGGGGGTGACCAAACTGACGGATTTAACCCGAGGTGTCTTGAAATGATAGGACTTGAAAATTTGACACTGGGGTATAGTTGTCGTGCTCAGAAATTATCAATTTCCCTGTTGC
The DNA here is from genome assembly GCA_019776745.2 of Taxus chinensis. Taxonomy (NCBI): domain Eukaryota; kingdom Viridiplantae; phylum Streptophyta; class Pinopsida; order Cupressales; family Taxaceae; genus Taxus; species Taxus chinensis. The sequence goes on along the minus strand of CM034150.1, from coordinate 177,691,131 downwards.
ACATTTGCACGACAACACATTCACATATTTATTCTAATTCATTTAGAACATCCATGTGTATAAGATTACTTTTTTTCCATGTTTGTGAACACCTTTGTCCCCTTTCACAAAAACAATTTTCTCCTTCCTTTCTATCATGTGCTTTTAGGTTAACTTACGCTGGGGGCATTCTTGCTTCTTCCCAACACTTCATTAGTTTATGTTCATCATCATGTTGAACCTATCCATAATGGCCTTGGGTCCCACTTCTACCCATGAAGAGTTAGCATTTGAATACTCCCACCTAATCGCTAGGGCATTTTTTCACCTTCACCTTTCTCGTATGCATGGCATTCTGCCCTTGTACATCCCATCTATCGCTAGGGGCATCCACGCTTCCTCATCTTCCTGTACATAGTTTCAGAAAAATTTCAAAATAAAAAACATTCAAATATGTTATAAATATCAAAACATTCAAATATGTTAGAAAAATCACAAAAACATTCAAATATGTTGGAAAAATCATCCAAAACATTTAAATATGTTTCAGAAAACTTCTAAACAATATAAATCATCCTACAAAATGTTGCTCTTTGGTCCTAACCTATTCATGTGTGTGACTCATGGATCATCTTGATCTACCTCCATCAACAAAATCTAAGCTACTTGCTTCATCTATACTCTGGGGCACAAAGAGGTGCCTAGTACTGTTTCATAGTGCACATTACTTTTTCATCAAACCAAAGTGTCCTATGTTATTCCCCTTACATGTATCCTTGTTTGGGGAACTGTCGTCAACCTTTGTCATTAATTCACACAGGTCAGAACTGAAGCTTGATAACAAATAAATTACGTTATGTTTCTCTGTTAGGTTATCTCTTTTACTTTATCATTTTGCATTGCATTATGTATGTTACATGGAGTTAGGAATCTTTTACTTTCTCGTATTGCATTTCATTTTGTATGTTGCATGGAGTTTGTGTTTTTGGAAATGGACATTTGTTCGTATATGGCTTTTCATGTCATACTGCACTTTTGTTCATTCTTTTTAATAAGGACTGATGATGAAGATCATTAGCAATATTATGAAAAATAAAGTTGTTTAAAAGGCACTGGATGGATGTTAGCTCATTCCCTCTTCCTCATATTCCTTTTTTCTTCTATATCCCCTTTCTTCACACTATTATTTATTTTGTTCTCTTCTTGTCATCTTTTTGATCATCAATCGAGTTCTTCTATCACCCCATTGACAATCGAGGGGGCATCCTCCATTCTACTAATTTTTTTCTTCTATCTCTTCAAAAACTTCTACTTTTTTATTCTTGTCTACTTTCTTTGAAGTGACATTGCTTACGCCACCTCAAAGAGGGGAAAATGTAGACACCTAAAATATGCTTACACTTAACATTTCATCCAATTCAATCAATTGACGATACTTCGTTAATCAACCCTTCTTCGCTCCATTCTCAGATGCCCATGCACGACACCTTCTCGGTTGTATTCCTCCTCTAATCAACTTATTTGGCTAATATCTCTCTTATTAGCTAAACATTCCTCCTTTCGACCATTTAGAACCTCCCTAGTTCTCTCTAGACCACTTATATTGGCTTCGTAGGCTATCTATCATTCAAAATTGGTTATCCAGACCCCTCCCAACTCTCAATGAGTCTTTAATCACTTGCTAATCTAGTTTAACTAGCCTAAACCCTAGTTAACTAGCCTAAACCAAGCTTAAATAAGCCAAAATCATGTTTAGCCTAATCTAATATAAAATCTTTAGTCCCACATGCACCCAAAATCCAAACTCTTCCATTTGGAAAACTATAAATAGAAGGGTCACTCCTCCCTCTCAATCTTACACCTTGTTTTCATAACAAAAATATCTCATATTTGGAGATATTGACATTAGACCTCATTTGCATTAGCTAAGCTAATAGGCATTTGATCTTGGCTATCTTCCATTAAAATAGCTTCATCTTGCACCCATGATGGGTTAGTAATGGAATAGCTAAACTTGGCCATGTAGCCATTTAGTGAGGTTCATTCACCCTCATGGAGTTAACAACAAAACTAATTGCTTAAGTCTTTAGCAAGCCTGTTTTATTAAGCTTTCAAGAATAGAGGTTCATTATAGTAGCTAGATTTCTTTTTATTTCAAGTTTAAATGCATGTAAATAGGATTCCTTTCTCATTTCTTATCTGATGGTCCATTGAGGGACTTTGCATAAAGCTTTGGGGTTTTTCCCCATATCTATAGCTCTTTGCAAAATCTTTCATTGAACATAGATTGGACGGTGTATGGACTAGTTAAAGACCATTGTAAAAATATGTGCTTAATGTTTGAAATATGTAGATAGTTTAGTATCTCTTTGAACATCAAGAAGTACATATTTGCTACACCATTTAGAATAATGTTAGGATACATAATCTGCAAGGAATGTTTGTTGGTCAATCAAACTAAGGTTGCAGTCATTATCGACCTAAAAAAGTCTACCAGTCAGAGTGAGGTGCACATATTTTTGGGTCATACAGGATATTACAAGAATTTTATTAAAGGATATGCCAAGGTTACTACACCTTTGGAGGAGTTATTGAAAGGAAAAAGTATGTTCTATTGGGGAGAACCGCAACAACGCACATTCGATACATTAAAGGAGAAACTTACTACAACACCTATTCTGCATTTTCCTTCATGGGTCCAACCATTTCATGTACATGTGGATGCCTCTGACACGACCATTAGCGCGATATTGGATCATCCTAGGGAAGGTATTGTAGATCATCTTGTATGTTTTTCCATTATAAATTTGACTCCTATAGAATGGAATTACACAACTACAGAGTGGGAAGCTTTGTCAATGATCTATGTGCTACATAAATTTATACAGTACCTACTAGCTACACCATTTACCTTTTATACAAATCACATGGCATTGAAGTATTTGATAAATAAGCTTTCTTTATAGGGGTGCACATGCAGATGGGTACTCTTATTTCAAGAATTTGATTTCACAGTTGTGGTCAAACCAGGGAAAAGTAATTCTAGACCAGACCATTTATCCAGAATAAAGTCAAGAGAAGAAGTATAGGCAATTGAAGATACCATGCCAGATGCACAATTATATAGGTTACAACAAGTGCCATCAGAATTATAGGAAGTTGCTATATTTCTATGGATAGGTATGACACAATAAGGAATGAAATCTGTAGAGAAGAAACAACTTGCTATATGCGTGACACCTTATATGTTGATTAGCAGTGACTTGTACAAATTAGGTAAGGATGAAGTATTGCACTGCTGTGTACTAGAGCATGAGCACAAAGATATCATGGAGGAAGCTCATGGTGGTATTACAAGTGGCCACTATGTAGGTGATGCCACTGCACATAAGATTTTACTCGCTGGATTATGGTGGGAAACCCTATATAAAGATTGTAAGGCATATTGCATGGCTTATGATCACTATCAATGCCTTAGAAAACTAGGACAACGAGATGAAATTCCTCTAAGACCTATTACTAGAGTAGAACCATTAGAAAATTGGGCTATATATTTTATCATCCCTATTTCACTAGCCACATACAAGACTGGATCATGTTATATCATAAATTACATAGAGTATCTTACAAGGTGGGTAGAAGCAGCACCTACAAAAGATTATATAATGGCTATAGTAGCTGTGTTTCTATGGGAAAATATTATTATTATGTATGGATGCCCTTTAAGTTTGGCCAGTGATAGGGGCACACACTTTCTTAATGAGAAAATCAAAATTTTATTGGATGAATTCATGATTGCACACCATAAGACTACACCATATCATCCTCAGGAAAATGGGATTGTTCATGTTTTCAAAAATATTTTGAGCTAGACATTGACTGAAATTTTTGATGTTAGAAGACAATATTGGGATGATAAAGTATCTGCAGTGCTTTGGGCATATCGTACAACATATAAATGGTTGAATAAAGCCACACCATTTCAATTAGTATTTAGAGTGGAAGCAATTCTTCCTATGGAATTCATGTTACTGTATTTGTGTATTACACATGCTGGAGGTATAGCTGATGATAAATAATTATAAGAACGGATTGAAAATTTAATCAAGTTGGATGAGCGACGAGAAATAACACACTGGAGTTAAAAAAAACAAAAGGTGAGGCATAAAGCATGGCATGAAAGGAACATCAGGGATAAAAAGTTCACAATTAGACAGGTGGTGCTCCTTTATGATTCTAAGTTTTTGCGCCATCTAGGAAAACTCAAAGTACATTGGTTGGGGCTCTATGTTATCACTCACATACTTGAAACAGGTGCTTCCAATTAGAGGCGCTTGATGGAACACTGTTACATGAGTACTTCAATGGGAGTAGGCTGAAGCCTTACTATGAATAAGTCTTCTTGGTGTTTGTAATAAGAAAATGTTTCCATTTAGATTAGGTTTTCAATTATGTATTTTCGTTAATGTATTTCCTTATTTCTCGCAATGCTTTTTCAATTTAGTTGGTGTTTTTGTGTAATAAGCATGTTTACGCACCAGAAGCTAATTACCATTTGTAGCATTTATATGTGTAGAGGAGTGCACATACCCTTAGTGTGGGGTGGTTATTGATATCTAGGTACAAGAATGTTGAAAATAAGTACACATAAAAGGAACAAACTGCTATGGGTGCTATTCAAAGTTGGATAATTGTTAGAAAAGAGATTGCTTCTAGACGAGATGACCATAGATAGAGATAAATGATGGAAAAGTATAATGCAAGGTAAGAGGAGGTCATGAAGACTACCAATGGAAGGTGCAATGATGAGGAACTCAGGAACATGGAAGTGCACTGAAGAAAATTCTACAGCCAAATATTAGGAGGGTGTGCTAGAAGGTTATGACTAGGGCATGAAGATGTACCACGTGGAAAATGAAAAAAAAGGATCAATTAATGAGGATTGTTAGTAGGTGAAGGAGCAATAAATACACTAACTTTTTGAAAATCTATAAAAGGAGGGGATGTGAGTTCATTCTTACCATTGCAATCACGATAATTTGGAAGAGCCAAGTGCAACCAATCTGTGAGAAGAGTATTCAAATGTGAAGAGTGTGAATCGAGACATGATGAGCATATTTATGCATAGAGGAAGCTTGCATCCCCAGTTACAAAGGCTTTGAGTGAAGAAAGGCATTGCAAAAGAGATAGGGCATGCAATTTCAACTAGGGCACACTAAATCAAGATAGGTTTTGGGTTTGCATGCTGTAGGAGATAGAAGGAGAGTATTTGAAGTTAGAAGATTGCAAGTTATATATGGCACCAAAGAAAGCACCTACCGCAGGGGCTAAGGGGAAGAGGAAAGTGTAAGTAGAGGTTGAAATGAACCTTGAGATTAATTTCTATGAAATCTAGTATCAAGAGGCTGCGATTGTGGGTCAGGAATGGGATTCCCACATTTGGAAGAGAAAGATCAGTGATTACAACCATTGTACACCTGAAAATAAGAAGGATATGGATGCGTTATTAAACACAAAGATAAATAAGTGCACATCAACAGACATGCCAGTGTATGATGACATTAGGGAGAAGTTGTTGAAGTAGATTGGATTTTACCAATTGTATGAGTTCCCCTACTTCAGTAAATATGAACCCTTGTACCAGTGGTTAATGAGCAGGGTACATAAAGATTTCTTCTACTTTGCAGGATGTAGGGTAAGGATTCTAACCGCATTGATCTCAACAGTAATAGAGTTGAAAGGCACAGGGGTAGATCTAGATGGTGATTTAATTGATAAGGCCACAATCTTGAAGACAAGGAAGGATTTGTAGTATACCAAGGGTCCGTGTGGCATAGACATTGATAAACTAAAGAAGTACCCAATATGCAAGAAACTGCACACTTGGTGAAAAAGTTGAATGACAAAGACATATATCATAGGGATAGTGAACTGATGCCGATTGAGTGTAATCGGTGACAGTTAGAGAGTAATTGATGATGGTCGCTGGACTGACACTGGTTATTATGAAATTGAAACAGTGATGAAGAAAATGTGGTTGTGAGTTAAAATTAATGTGGAATCAATCCCAGAATTATGAGAATGATGAGAATATGGTCCAGGAACACTTAGATGAAGTTGGAATACACCAATTGTGATGAGGAACGTGTAAGGGTAAACAAGAAAAATGAAGAATGTGACCTCTCACCTCAAAATGTAAGCCAAGCAGAAACACTAAGAAAAACACGATCCTAAGAGTGCTTTTTCTATTATGTTTGTTTAGCTTATGTTATTTAAGGACTGACTCATGAACTATAAAATAGAGTTTTTGGGTGAGGATGGCTTCCTACAAAGAAGGAGATCTACAAGGAGAGGTTTCAGGTATGTTATGGTGGGGGTGCGCCATCCTTTGATGGGGTACTGGTCAGAGATAACTAGTGGGGTGCCCACTGTGCCGGGATCATGTGATCACCCACAACTTCTTCCGGGTGAGATGTTGTTTAAGAATGTGTATATATTTTAAATTTTTGATGTTTAGGTAAGACTCAGAGAGAGAGAAAGAAAGGAAGTGCTTTTCTACGATTCATTTTTCAACCATTAGCTAGGAATGAATTCCAGTGTATAGGTTTCCCTCAATTAATGTGATCTAATGCAGAAAAGTAGAATTAAATGAAATGATTTTTAAACCCAAATCAAAATGTAGAATTTGATGCCACAAAAAGATGAATAGGAGAAGGGATGCTCTTTCACTAATGTGATACTAATGAAAGGGAAGAAATGTTTGTTTTAACCACCAAAATAAGATTTCTTTTAGACAATAGAAGAGAAGAAGGTTCCAGGGGAGAAAGTTCTTAATGTAAGAACTTTTTAGAAAAGAAACAAATATACAAAGTTTTCTGCTAGAAATGAAAGAATACAAAGAACCCCGAATGGGTCCCACCAGGCTTGCCAAAATGTTTCACCTGATTCTAGATACGTTTCTTTTAATTTTGACGAAACATATAGGGGTAATGGGCTAGGAGGAATACCTGTTGAGATGCTGGTTGTAGGTTGTTATGCGCGTATGAATCCTGAATCCATAGCTGATCGTACGAGCTTCCTTTTTTCTTGAAGGAACTACCTGAAATGGAAAATAATACCACCAAATAAAAGTTAAACAAGATATCCAGTGAGCTGCCTAGCGTGTGCTAGATTTGAGAAGTGTGATACTTCCTAGATGGCTGTTAATTACTGTTTAAAACAACTTAATGCTGATAATAAATGAAATCCTACTGTAGTTAAAATGATTTAGGTATCTCATTCATCTACAATAAGAAAATTCATTCGTAACAGGCTAAGTTATGACTGAATCTGAAGGGTAAGGTCCATGTCAGGGTGTTGGTATTGGTCAGGGTAAGGTTCTAGGTGGTTTTGGGTATCTGGTGGAGGTTTAGAAACTTTGTTCTTGATTCCTGGTAAAAGACACATAGACTAACATCAATCTAGTGTGAGCGGTGTCTATTTAGGTTAACCGGCGTCGATATGGTCAGGGTATAGGAAACTCAATAGAAACTTGGTTGGGTGATAGATTTGAGGATAGCTGAAAAGGAAGCACAAAGGTAAGGTTTATGTGGATCCTGGATATGCACAGGAATGGTTAAGATCTAGGTATGGGCAGTGCAAGGGTATGGGTAAAAATATGGTCAATTTTGCATGGAGATATATGATGGGGGAATGAAAATGAGAGAAAAAGCTAATAACAGATGTAAAGGGATCTACCAAATGATGAATAGATGAGTGCTGGTTAACAAAAATTACTATTTGTATGAGCTTGATGCCTAGTTGGTAATGGTGGGTGATCAAATGGAATGAACTTGGTGTAGTGTTGGTGCTTCCCCAGATGCTCCCGTGAAGGAAAATGGTTGTGTGATTGCTTCAGGTACTGGCTATGGATGCTCTTATGTGTATACTGACGTTGGTTCTGCTTGCATGCATCTCTGGTTTCGTCACTTGTTCTCAAAAGATGTGATTATCTCTAAGAAATGTACCAACCTCGAAATAAGGTTATTTTGGGGGTTAAATGGGAACCAACGGTGGTTCCAGCTTAACCAGTGGTGGTTAAGGGTAGCCGGTGTCAGTTAGGGTGGGATTTTCTAGGTTTACTAAACTAGGTAGATCCCCTTGATTTTCTGGGATCTCATTTCATTTTACTCCACGGATTAGTATGGAAGCTTCCTTCTAACGGGTGGGAATGTGGTTAGAGGGAATGTAGGCATTGATTTTTAGGTTTTGGGTAGGTCTTAGTTAGTTATGGCAGCTTACTAAAAATAGGTCTTAGGGTGGGGTGGCTAGATGAGGTGGATATGTGGGAATCATCCCAATTAGGATATTTCAATAATAAATATTGTGAGGATAATGAATTAATTTAATTAAATTAATATTAGAGTGGGATGAAAGGGGCCATGGTTAGGTGAATGTGTTCAAGGTGTTTATTTGACGGGGGACCAAGGGGAGTATGACCTAATTTTAGTGTCCACACATATACATTGCAATAATTATCCAAGAAAGAAGAGGAATGTTGCATAAAAATTGTAGCAAAAAAGATGAATATGTCCAACACTTTTGCATAAAATTTTGATCCTATAGAGAGGTTTTAATTTTATTTTGACATAGTTGTGCAAGAAGTTATTGAAAAAGTGGATACAGAAGAAGAGTGCTTCGCTAGGCTACAAAATTGGACTTAGAAGGCCTTGGATAATGTTGATAGTGAAGAGATCTCCATAAAGAAGGAAAAAAATATGATGACCAAGTTCATTTTCCATGAAGAATATATATATATATAGAATATATTTTTGAAGGAGTGACTCAAACTACAACATTTGTATAAGTAAAGTATAAAGGAATAAGAAGCTAAAAACTATAGAGTCCTCCATGAACAAGTTCGATAATGAACACAATTAATTCTATCTCACTATATAATATCTTTCATTGGCTTTGTATGGTTATAATTGAATCGCTGGAAATTTTCATTTGATAAAATTTTTCCTAAAAAATTATAAAGTTGTTCCCATCATCCTCTAAATGTATCCTAAATGCATATTATTGACTTCTCAAACAGTGTCCTATAGTAGTTCAAATAGAGTACACTTTCTCATTCATTTGGTGACCTGCATTAAACCCATCCATCTCTTACTTCTGTGACCTCTTGGTTTTCAACACACGTATGTTTCAATCTTAGCTCTAATACCCAGGGTGGCTTCACAAACAAAAATTGTATCTATTAAGTGAGCTCATATCGTAGTTTTAAACATTTTTTAAAATGGCCAATATATTGCCCCATATTAGGGGGTTAAAGTATAAATGTTTTTATAAATATAATATGGGTAGGTTATGCAGAGCACTAACAAAGAGGGAAGAGTAGTATTCATGGGGTGGATGAAGAATTCTAAATTCATAGCATTTTCATTTTATGAGTTTTCAAATTAGCTACATGGTATTGAGAGACGCAACATGTTTTTCCAGCGTAATAACATTATATAACTCTCAAAAGTAGGGACAACTTTCATAATATAATTGATAAGGTATATTTTGTGTCATCTTATTCAAAAAAATTAGGATAGTGGATTCCATCAAGATTAATCAATTTAACTGACATTATGCAGCCACACATGACCCTTCACATTGCTATACAAATTTTGATTAGTGTGACACATGTAGATTGAAAGGAAAGGAAGATAGACACCAGATCACACATATTGAGGTTTTATATTTTTTAGGTCTAATATGAATCTTATAATGATTTTAAGTGGAAATATAATTGGTTTTTGTGAGACTATAAGATATTGAATCCAATAATGAAGAAGTGGATATATTAAGGGGTATAAAAAATGTCTTAGGGAAAATTGGTAGTTTTGATATATTATAAAATAAGGGGTATTTTATAGTTAAAAAATCATATTGGGAGGGGGTGTCAATAATAGAATACTGAGATGTATATTTAGAAATATTGGTATTATTCATTATCCTATGAATGCATGTCATAGGTCATAAGTTTACATAGTGAATCTTGTGCGAATTAAGAATACTTACTAATATCACTTCTACATACCACAACTACAAAAAACTAATAATTCATATGCACAATAATATTCATCTAGGAATCCTTTTATAACTATCTTATGTGATATTTTATAATAAATATTCTAATTATAAATAACATAGAACATTTATTTCACAACAACAAATTGTTATTGTGGAAAAACTATTATAAGAGTAACTAAGTATGCATTCAAAAAAAATTTATGCACATAATGAGTTGTCATTTATATCAACTTAACAACCTCCCTCAATTAATATTATCCCTATTCTAATGTGAATCTAGACAAAACCAAGGGGGAAGTGTAGCAAGTTGGGGGACCAAAAAGTGGACAGCGAATCCCAAATTTTACGAACCATGATCGTGGTCTGCTTTGTCAGGTTCGGGTAATTCCCAAACCTAAGACCGTGATCATGGATTTAAAGCATGATCATGGTTATAGACCATGATCGTGGTCCTAAAATGCGATTGCGGTCCTCTGATACGAAAAAAATAGTCGCGGCCCTCATTTTTCCCAACAATTTTCTCTAAACCATGCAATGTTTTCCATTGTTGACACTTACGCTTTGCATTACCCTTCCAAATTGCAATTTTTTCTTCTAGATTGTTATAATTTACAAGATACCACCAAGACGAAGAGGTAAGACCTCATTTTTAATCAATTTTCTTACATTTTAGGTTTTTTATGGTTTTCATGGGTTTTTCAATATTTTGTTTATGTATAATTTTTTTTTGTCAGTTGCTTGACAAGCTGCTAATCCTTCAATTCCTCCAAATGTTCCTCCACTTCCTTAAAACCCTCCAAATATTCCTCAAAAGACTCGTCCAAACATTTATCCACCTCCTATGGATCCTACTGTCCCCACAAAACCACCAAGAACCCAAGGTGGTATCATTACAAAAATATGAGAAAATAAAATTTCCATTCAGAACCTTATTCACACTATCAAACAAAATCATTCCACAAATCCAAGCTGCATGACTATAGCAAATGCACTTCAAACATTAATTGGTGAAGTTGACTCTGCAATGAACTAAATAGATATATGGAATATTTTTAGAGTTGATTGTAGGCATTGGTATGCAGAAAATTTTTCACATGCGGCTGTGAAAGATTTTTTTTGGAAAAGACCACATTTGTGCACTATTTACAGAACACGGAACCAATGCCCCCCTCGCAACTAATTGCAACCGGTTCCCTATCCATTGGTTTCACGAAGACCGGATTAAGATTTTTTTTTGGGACCAATGGTGGATGATTTTTGATTATTCACCATGCAATAACAACGGGGTTCCTCTTTATTTTTGAATAAATTGTATTGTGAGTTTGTGCTTAGTGAGTTTCCTAATTATTTTGACTTTTATGGGGTTTACAATCGAGAAGGTGGCTCTGCACTAACTAGACCAGGTGCATGTATTGCAATTGGTCAACCTAGGATGCCCCACACCCAAAAACCCCCACAACCTTCAGTTATCCTGCCTACAGTGAAGGAGGTTATGGAGATTGACACACTTCATGTGTTTAGGTCTCTCACTAACACTCTAGCCCAACATAGTAGCCAAATTACATCTATCGATATTGGTGGAGGCGCTAGTTCTAGCACACCACACCATTGTGGGTCATGTGGTGTCGTATGCACTACGGGTGAGACATCCTTTGCTGGGTCACAGGATCTGTTTTTTACAAAAGAGATGATGGCAGATATTTTTAGAAGTGTTACAAATGTCCCTAGTCTTTCATAGGTAAATGTCACAAAAATTATATATATATATATATATATATATATATATATATATATATATAATTTTATTTCATTTGAGATTTTAATATAAATACTTCATTACGTCATACTTGTGTAAAAACTAGTATTTTTCTTATTTTAAATAACAAGAGTCAGTCAAGGACACATCCAGAGTGGACATCCTAGCTACTGCAGCCCATGTTATAGTGTGTGCAGACGTAAGTTTCAAGTTACTTACATTTCAAAGTTCATTTGATTGCATTTTTATTATTAAATATACATTGATGTTTGTGTATGTGTTTCATGTATACACACATATTAATATGTTTATGTTTTTTAAGAAGGAGTCAAGCGGGACATCATTTGTTCTAGGCACTAATGCTACTGACATGCCTCACATTACTTTTACGTAGGTTAGTTTCATATATTTTACTAGTTAATGTTCAAGATTTTTAAAATATTATTAAAATACATATCTATATGTGTTCTAGAATTTAATATATATGCATGATCCTTAGTTCCTTACACCATTCTCCTGGACAGTTTTGAATTAATGCTAATCTACATGATGTTTTTACAGCTTATGACTACCACACAAATTCCTCCCTTTATGAAAACTGTGGAGCTTGTTCTTGATGTTGCCATACTGCCGATCCACTCACACAGGTACAATTTTTCAAATTTGTTAAATTTTGGATGAATTTTTTCTTACTAAATCTACAATATCAAATTGTACATGAAATATTTAATTTGAACTATTTATTTATATGCATCCTGGTATGAGTTAGAGTGCACTACCATGACCCCTAGACACTCCCCCTCATGAGTCTACCATTGATCCTACAGAGCGTCAATAAAAAATTAATAGGGATCATGATATTGCAGTAAGATTTCACATGCATTAAAATTTCTAATTTTCTAAACTATGAATGTATTTACAATATATCCACTTCTTTAAAATTTGGGTGTTAAAAACTTGATGTTTATGAATGTGCAGGCTAAGTTGCAAGTGATCTTTATGCTTAGGACTAGATGGATGAAATCCATAGTGCCATCTCCCTCCACTACATCCATAGGCTGTGGACATGCTTCCACTAACATAGCCAAGAGAGGGAGGATGTTTCATGATTCTTCATAGGATGTATAAATATATATGTCATGTAGAGATTTGATATATATACATTTTTTTATGTCTATATATGACTTTATATATATGATCTTGTGTTGGACATTCCATGGAGACGTGTATATAGTCTTATATGACCGTATGGTCCTACATATATGGCATGCTTAGTTTGATAGATTATTCTTATATTTTCATAGATGTGGCACTAAATTGAACATATGTGCATGTATTCCATGTGTACTAGATATATTATGTGTGTGTGTGTGTGTGTGTGGATTTTTTCCCGGACAACTATGATATAGTTTCTATGATGTTCTTGTGATCTTATGTGTTGATATTTGACATATGATCATATTTGATGATATCTAACATTTTTGTATATACATGTGACTTGATGAAGTATGATGATGTGTGACAATGCCATTTCATTAAATGACATGTACTGTGATGATGTAATGACATGATCTGACATCTTTGTTACACTCTTTCTAGACCACACATATATATGCTTCATAATCATATTTGTTTCTCTTTGTGGTGGATGAAGATAGGAAGTTTGCACATAACAATGTTTCCATTCAAGTGATCATAATCATATTTATTTCTTGATATGAAATAGTAAACATCTTGTAATTTGGAAGATTGCATAATAAAGGAAAAATTCTTGATATTACATCATAATCATATTTGTTTCACTTTGTCATACATATGAAATGTATTTGTAATTTCATATATATGCTTCATGTAATCATGTCTTTTTTTCTCTTCATATGCTTCATGTAATCATGTCTTTATTTCTCTTTATATGCTTCATGCACAATCATGTCTTTGTTGTGACCTTATTCAATCTCCTTAAAGGATTGTCATATATGAAGTCCACTATTAGTGTGGTGACATTCCTTGAGCCTTCATGACATATTTGTTTACAAACTACCTTTTTCTAGGTAGTCTTAGGATATGAACAGAGCTTAGTAGTGAAAATTCATGCCTTGGGCCATCGTGGGAGTGTATTGCCATTGCCAACGCATCTAGTTGGGGGGTTATACACCTTTGTGTGCTATGGAGGGATCCAGGGAGGCCCTGTTTCGAAGTTAGACCACCTGATCCAGAGCCAAGAACCCATTCCCTATTGATCCCAATTCATGTTTTTAGCGCAAACTTCTAACGATCACAACTTGGTGCTCAACCATCCAAAATGAGAACTATCTAAGCCCAAAATTGAGGGAATGAGGTCTCTAATCACACCCAAGAATTAAATTTCATGGCATTACTTAAGCCTTTGTGGCATAATTGTTTGCAAACTACCTTTTCTAGGCAGTCCTAGGCAATGAACGGAGCCGAGTAGTGATAAGTCATTCCATGGGACGTCGTGGGAGTGAACTGCCAGCACCAATGCATCTGGTTGGGGGGTCTACGCCTTTGGGTGATACAGAGAGCTCCAGGTAGGCCCGGTTCGGAGTCGTACCACCCGATCCGAAGCTAAGAACTCCTTCCCTTTTGATCCCAATTCACATTTTTAGTGCAAAATTTTGGTGGTCACAACTCGACACTCGATCATCTAAATCGAGAACCATTTGAGCCAAAACTTGCGGGATAGAGGCATCTTATCCAACCCAAGAATTCAATATTGTGGCATTCCTTGAGCCTTCGTGGCATTTTTTTTGCAAACTACCTTTTCTAGGCAGTCCTAATCAATGAACAAAGCTGAGTAGTGAGAATTCATGCCCTGGGACATCATGGGAGTCAACTTCCACCGCCAACATGTTTAGTTAGGGGGGTATACGCCTTTGGGTGCTATATCAAGCTCTAGATAGGTCTAGTTCGGAGTCGGACCACCCGATCCAGAGCCAAGAACCCCTTCCTTATTCATCTTAATTCATGTTTTCAATGTAAACTTCTAGTGGTCACAACTTGGAACTCGGTCATCCAAAATAAGAACCTTTTGAGCCAAAAATTGAGTGAAGGAGGCCTCTATTCATACCCAAGAATTTAGGGTTGTGGCATTCCTTGACCCTTCATGGCATAATTGTTTGCAAACTACCTTTTCTAGGAAGTCATAGGCAATGAACAGAGTCAAGTAGTGATAATTCATGCCCTGAGACATCGTGGGAGTGAACTGCCACCTCCAACATGTCTGATTGGGGGGTATATGCTTTCGAGCACTATTGGGGGTTCCAAGTAGGCCCAGTTTGGAGTCAAACCACCCAATCTAGAACTAAGAACCCCCTTCACAGGTACATAAACCATTGTTAGTTGATTCTCTTTTCTTAGAAAACAATGAAAGCTTATCTTAGCTTTGAGAATATGAAATTATTTACTAACAGTGCTTAGCATGTCAAGGTAGAAGATTTTATAGCACCACTAACCTATCTAAAAGTGTTAGTCAAAGTAATTTAAGTTGAATCAAAATTTTACTAGATATATACAAAAAACACAAATTTAATAAAATATATGAACTTGAATCTAGTAGAAAAATTTAAAAACTTCAAATAAATATATACCAGACAAGCATGTAAATTCATTCCAATGAACCATCAGGATCGGATATACTCTGAATAACAGACATGATTATTTCTTGATTTGACTCTCGAACCTTCTAAAGAATCTTGTTATTAGGCCTTCCTCGATATCTATACAGCTTAATATTTGTCGCTAGAACTAGATGTGAATGTAATAGTATTTTCTTGTGTGTCTCAAAGTCTTCAAACACCCAAACAGAGGAATTTTTTAATGGATACCGTCAAAGCCAATTTTCAGTAACTACCAATTAGCATGTATGGTACTCAATATCTCTCACCATTTATAATAGGAGAAGGAAACTTCTTGCTTTCCTCGATGCAACGACATAAGAAATAGTTTGTTCCATCTTCATTGTCTTCTATCGTAATAATTACAAGCGCATTTCATATAAAAAAATAGAGGTTTAAAATCAAATTTAAATTACATATTAATTTCAATGGACATAACTCAATACAAAAATTATAAATAACCATTTACATTGTCGCACCAAAATTGAAATGTCATCAAAGTTCTTGGATGTTGTAACTTCCTCTGGAGAAATAATTCGTAATGCATTTCGAAGTTGATAATTAAGAAGCAGAGTTAGAAGCCTACAAATCCATCTATCCACCCATTCTTTTGAATCACACTCAGTGGTGGAAAATTTGATACAAGATGCACAAAAACATGCCAACTTTATTGTCCATGTGGCCCACAAAGTAGTGTTTGAGCTAAAAAATGAGTGTAGATCACTGGAGCCCTTGAGTGTCATACAATCCTCATAATTAACAATTTTTTGTTCCTCTATCAACTAAAAATATCTACGAACTATGAAATTTTATTGAGAACCACGAGCCATGTTTTCAATACACCATTCCACTATGCTCTTTACGTCTTTTAATTCAGCTAGATCTTTGTTCTTCAACTCTTCTCTTGCATGATCTCTTTTCACACATACCCCTACACCATCATGCTCTCCTTTTCCATGTCCAACCTCAATGAAAATATAAATATGTTTCACACCCATCTTGACGTGCATCCTTCTCATCCAATAAAACATTCATGTATTCTTAAAATGAGACGTGCAATTATCTGACCATATATAATGTTGATACAAGTGGATTTCCCTATCAGACAAGTTTTCATAAAATAAATAGAAATACCCTTACACAAATTTAATAGAATGAGTTCGATCATCACTAATATAAAAATGGTACTCGCTTAAAAAATTTGATCATTCTTTGTACTGTCAGGAGAGTGTATAAGTGTTATATGCATAAAAATGGCAGCATGTACTGAGTTGTAATATTGTGATTGAACCTTCATTTGTGGTTGTAACGTGTAATTCTCTGCAAAATTTACAATTGAAACAATAATACCAATAGGAAATGTGTTCTTGCATATCTTGAATTTTTCATCCAACCATCGAGCTTTGTGTGTATGCCTAGAATACTCATAAACAATTTCATCTTTAAATTTTCTCATAAATTGAAAAATAGGTATATGTTCTATAACTAGCTCACACTATTTAGAATCCTTTCCATCTTTCAATTGGTATGGTACTTATTTACATTTATAAAACCCAACTAAATTATGTCCTATTGCATCTCTAATTTTCTCATGGATACAACTTTCCAATTTAGGTAATTTTCCGCACGTACCACGACTTCCATATAAGTGATTCTGACTATAAATTTTTTTTGAACTTATCTTTCACAAAATATCATAGGAATGAAATCCCTGTAAGATATTGGTGGAACTTGAACAATAAATTTCGGTAACATAGTCTCAAAATGTAAATAAGAACAAATACATCGAAATTTATCATAATGGATCACAAATTCAACATGTTGTCTACAACAATAAGTGGTGTGAGTGTGGTTTATTTTCACATAGAATGGTTTCAACATTTTAAAATAACATTGAATAATTTTAATTTATGGATGCTCCTGTTCAAACTTACGAAAAAATTGAATTTGAGTCATATCTAAGAAATGCTTTGGATGTGGTTCACGATTAGTAGAACCAACTCTTCGTTTTACAGTGTCTCTTGTATTAGGTGAAACTATAGTGTTGCCATGCCAAAATTGAACAACAACTTCTCTTATAACATTAGATATATATTTGTTTTCACATGGTTCTCTAGCAGAAAATGCCCAAAAGTCAATGTTATTGGGTGATTGAAGGATATTATGCCTTTCAATTACTTTCATTAGATTTTTTCGATTCACTTTCAACATTCGAATTTTTTTCATAATCAAACTTTGTTTTTTGTTTATTCACTTACAACACTAGTAGCAAGTACATAGTGCACGACATTATTATCCCTTGTGCGTCTCTTTATACCGACATTATGATATGCATCATGTAGTTTTTCAATAATTACAGAGGTTTTACCATGTATATTAGATGTTGTCAATCCTAAGGTGTTTATTGTAGGTCTCATTTTATTCAATTTCATCAAACTAACCAACAACTGACATCTTTGAGAATTATTTAAAATTTCAAAATGATTATCCCAAATTTCATTGGCTTTTCTTCTGATTTTCTGTTCAAAAATTTTGTCAGACATTGGTTTCAAAATGTTCTCATCAATTTCAATAAAATAATTAGGTCTCTTTCATAAAATCCTAGAAGGTTTTTTTGCCAAATTTTGGTTGTCTATGGTTTTAAAATGAATTTCCCAATTCACATTTTCATTGTCTCCTTCAATTTCAACATCAACTACATCACGAGTATTTAATTCATATTCATCACGAGTATTTAATTCATATTCATCACAAGCATATAATTCATCTACAACATTGACAGTAAAAACATTACATGGTTCCTCACTGCTTACAATAGTAGGGGTTGAAGATGAACCTCTTCTTGATTCATGAAGTTTCCGCATTTGCTCCGAATTTTGCAATTTTTTGTCTTTGATTCCTTCGATGTTTTTTTACTTATTGATTTCCTTTTTGAAATTTGTTTTGTGTCTCCCATGATGTTTCAATCGATGTAGGATAACTCTAAATGATGCAGGGCACCTTAAAAATAGTAAAACAATAACTTCTAATGATAAGAAAAAAGTGCAGAAGGTGGCATAATTTCACATAAATTCATACAGTCATGTCAGAGAATAAAATCACATGGTCAATTAGATGTTGGGATTTGTAAATATGATTCTAAGAACTGTGATCATTTTTTTTAATTTGCAATCATGGTTCTTTTAGCAATAGTTCAATTTAGAACTGCGATCGTGGTCCTAATTGTATCATCAAATCTGACCCTCAAGGATCAGAAAATCTCTGTTTTTCCCAAACTTGAGCTTTGGGAGATCATTATGGCATGTGAAATGCCAAAAGCATCAAATTTTCTCTTATGCGGACTTGAACCATGCCGAAAAATAAAAAACATGTCACAAAAATGGTACCATCGCATAGGGGAGACTGTTAGCTTCGTAGAAATATTGATTTTAAAGTGAATAGAATATGATAAATATTATTTTATAATTTTTTACTAATAGTAGGTCTTTAAGACACTTTTTCCCGTGAATGTTCATGTCTACGTTTAAGACTACAAATTTTGTTTCACTTATCAGAATGTGATAAAACATATACCGTCCCAACCATGGAAAAATTATATACTCGTTCAAAAAAAAGTATTTGATTTTGATATTTTTTTATGAAGTTATGGTGGGAAAATTGAAAGTGCTCCATTTTCTTTATGTTTTCAGACCACTTTCACGGAAAAAATCATAAAAAAAAATATTTCTCAAAAAAATAAAAAATCAAATCTATCCCAAGATAGACAATGGCATCTAACTTTTCACAAAAGTAAAAAAAAAAATTCAAGTTTTGGTCATCCAAATCGCGGGCAAATGGACTACAATCTTATAGGCTTTTTTAAAAAATGCCAAAGTCATTGAATTTTGAGTGTTTAATATAGCTAAACTTGTTCGTTTTAAAAAAAATAGTAGTTTAGAAACTAGATTTCGGATGCTACGAAACATATATATATTATTTGTTCTAATTTTGAGTGCACACATTGCTAATAATCCCTACAAGTTAAGATTTTACTTCTTTTTGCAATAAACTTCCTGCACTAACCACATGTTAGATACTTATTGAGAACTTCTACGTTAGTGTGAATACATCCACAATATCCTTTCTTAATTGTTTGTCTCCTAACTTTAATATAGTAGAATTATAATTGTAAATATATTTTTGATTATCCCCCTTTTTAAGACTATAATTTGATATAAACTATGTGTTCGAATTATGATGATAAAGCGAGAAGAGATGAATGGAGAAATAATGTAAAATATTTTTTGCAATATGTTAATTTATCTTTCACACATCCATTGCGTCAACTTAAAATACCATAAAATGTTTGAGTTTAAAGATGGATAAATTTTTCATAATACCCTTAAACTAATTAACATAACCAAACATTTAGTATTACAAAGAAATTACGTGTATATGAGGATTAAGATGTGTTACACTACTAAAATAACACTCACGGTATTCTTTTAGTTAACCCATTACAATGTTTTTTTTAATGATGATAGGCATTCTACAATGGAAATAAAGGATGAGATGTAATGGTGTGATCATGTCAACTTTTATTCTTTACATTAAATTTGACATCCATTTGACCATAACTTTTATTAAAAAAATTACTATGAGAAGTCAATCAAAAAATAACAATATCCTACTACAATGGAAACAAGGCATGGGATATAATTGTGCGTTCATTTTAACTTTTATTCTCTTCATTAAAATTGACCATCACTTAAAAAATAAATTGTAGCTTTAAGAAATCAATAAATAAATAACAATATCTTGATCATATGGTAGAGTTTTGGGGCTATTTTTTTAGAGAAATATATTTTTTTACCAACAAGGAATAAATATGAAGAGAATGTAATAAAATTACTAATCAATGGGATATGCGTAAAATGAAACATAAAGGCCTTGAAATTGATATCTATCAACATGTTTCAAATAGACGTATTTATGATATTTGTACTAGTTATACTTGTTTACTATTTATGTGTATAGGCATTCTACAATGACAAGGCAACTATGAAAAAATATATTTTATATAATAAATTTGACATCTAATTATCCATCACATAAAAAAATAATTAATTTTGAGAAGTCAATCAAAATATAATATCTTGACAACAAGGTAGAGTTTCGGGCCCTTTTTCCCAAAAAAGATATTTTAGTCACCACTGATAAATATGAAGAAAATGTAATGAAATTATTAATTAATGTGTTATGGATAAAATCTAAAATAAAACTTTGAAATTGATATCTGCTATATTTTTCAAATAAATATATTTAAACTATTTATATTAATTTAAATATTTGTATCACATTTGAAAGACATTGTGCAGGTCTCAAATATTTATATTAGTTTAAATATTTGTATCACATTTGAAATAAGTAAATTTAACAAGGTAATTCAAAATAGTCTTTTTAGGTAAAACAATTTAGCTAGCTACTGTTTTTCACATTTTGAAAAGAGGTCATCCTATAACATATTTTCCTAAACATAAGAAGATGTTGTCTTTTCTTGGTCTCGCACACTTTCCTCATTCTCATAAGTATGAAATTAGGGGTTGGGATTGGTAAAAATACATAGTTATGGTTGAGAAAGAAATCTTGAAAGAGAAACTTAAGTTTGCACGATATGTGTCTTTATTTATGGATGAGGTTACAACAATAGAGTTCTCTACAATATCCATCTCTTTTGTTTCAGATTTGGTTCAATCCTTCAATTGATTCATGTAAAAGTTTTAGATTCACATATGGAGGATATCCTTTGAATATTTTTTTGTTATTTTCTATTTTGAGTGTTTTAGTGCATATCTTACATTACCATTGAATTTAGAGTGCTAGAAATAGTCAAATATGATTTATTTCACTTGAATAAGACATCGTTAGTCATATGGAGAGAATTTAAAATTTATATACATTTTTGGGGTCATCTTAGACCAAAACATTTACAACATCCAAAAATCCATGCAAGACCTTTATTTTAGACTTTTTGGGTCTTTGTAAATTTTAAGATATTTTTACACATGTGAGGAGAAATAGAGGACATTTAGATTTTGTTTACTTTTTTTCAAAATCACCTACCAATGAACATAATAGTCTATCTCATTAAGTTCTTTCTATTGATTATTTATTTTCTAAAATCAAAGCACCTAGGCTCTCATGGCATCCATTTGAAGGTTATAGACTTAGAGGAAAAATGAAGAGCAATGAAAGATAGTCATGTTTTGGCTATTTTAGGTAAAATCACATGAAAAGGAGACTATTATTTTCATCATATTCTCAAAACAATTTCGGTTCCTATTTTTTCACCCAAATCAAAGTATTTGGCACTTGTGGCATTTGGTTGAAGATAGAGGTATTTTTGGGCCTCTAGTTTTGTCAGGGTTACTATCTGGGTGGTTGAACACACATTGTTGCGCCCCTAAGCATGTTTATTTGACCAACCACTACAAAAGCATCAAACCACCTTTAGTTAAACACAAGGTCAATCATATGACGGTTTACTATCAATAGTTTAGCCCTTAGGGAAAGTAAAATCTTAGTGGAAAATTTTTGTAATTAGGTGAAATTAGGAAATATGGAATATGTATTTGGCTTTTTGATGACTATGTAACTACCCACATTTCACCCAAAATATCCAAAATCGGTAACTTGTCCCATGTGAATAGCCAACATATCTCTAATCCCAACATTTATTTTTAATGGATTGCCACGTAATCGACGGGTCGGGATTTCAAAACATTCTTGGATCACCAAGAATTCTATTGAACCTTTTATCTCAATCACCGAATTTTTAGGTAGAAATTTTGAATTTTGATTAAATTTTCCATGTGTGTGTGTGTGTGTGTGTGTGTGTGTGTGTGTGTGTGTGTGTGTGTGTGTGTGTGTGTGTGTGTGTGTGTGTGTGTGTGTGTGTGTGTGTGTGTGTGCGTGAGTGTGTGTGTGTGCATGCGCGCGCGTGCGCGTGTACGCATAGATCTAGATTCTAGAGACTAATAAAGAAAAAAAAATGTATCTTTTTCAATTTGCGAATTTACAATTTTGCAAAGTAGTAGAAAAGGATTTATCATTTTTCTTACAAAAATCAAATAAATCAAGATCTTGCTAGATGCAACGTTGCAACATATATCCTACAAAAACTTAGTGCAGGTAAGTATATTCAATATAGATCCAATTTAAAACTTTTTTTCTATCATATCAAATTGCTTTATTTACTTTTGTAAGTTAGGTTATTAACAATGCTATAATCTATTAAAATATGGAATTTTTTATTTTAGGGTATCATCAATATATGTGCATTGTGCTTCATCGTCTGTACATCATTTTTTTTCATGTCAAGCGACACTGAAATGCCTTAGTTTATTTTCATCTCATTGTATCCAACTCAAAAATTGTCCTTATAGGAAAATGGTAACTAAAAAGGGAATCTCAAGATTTAAAAAGTAAGTGCAACACTTCTTGGTATTGGAATACAAAAAATCGCATCTTATTTTGAGAAACCATCTACAGAATCCCATTCTTCTCTAGTGGGATCAACACAATCAAGGCATAATGATGGAATTTTAAATGAAAGTCATAATGATTTCATTGATGATTTGATGACTGGTGCTTTCAATAATGATGACAATGAAATGCCTCCCCTTGAAGACATCCCATTAAATGAATTTGAAACTGCATTACTTAATGATTTACATTTTTACTCTAGTGATAGGGCATCGTCAGACTCACCTGCCTAATTTAATGTTGGAGGTGAAACTTTTGGCGGTCAACAAATGAAAAGTCCACCACAATAAATACTCAGGGGACACCTATTTCTGGAAGAAATACAAAGGTAAGAAAATGGGAATTGGGAAGGAGTTTCATGTTAGTGTGGGTTTCTAAGTTTCCATTTATTGAAAGTTTGTTGAAAATGAAAATAAATCTGAACCTCCCAAAAAACATGAAAATATACAATCTTTAGTTAGAAATTGGAAAGGAAGGAGATAACACAACTTAAATTGGATACTATTGAGAAGCACATTGGAAATATATATATATATATAAAGTAAATTGTATTCATTTTAAGACACCTCTATAAAATTGAAGGT
Source organism: Taxus chinensis (assembly GCA_019776745.2). Classification (NCBI taxonomy): domain Eukaryota; kingdom Viridiplantae; phylum Streptophyta; class Pinopsida; order Cupressales; family Taxaceae; genus Taxus; species Taxus chinensis. Next base: position 177,667,594 of record CM034150.1, on the reverse strand, counting down.
GGAAAATACCTGGCGAATATCCCCGGAACCAGTTTCAGTGAAAGGCAAATTTTACAGTATTCCAAAACCAAATTTTCACCTAGTTTTTTGAGACAGAGAAATCAGAGTTCCAGACATCGATGCAACTTTGACGTGCGACAATATGACATCAATAACCATCCTTGACGTGTGTCAAGACAATGTCAACAGATCCATTTGACACGCGTCAATAGGAGCCCATTGACGCGCGTAAATGGCCTCTGTTGACACGCATCAATGGCTTCTGTTGACGTTCGTCAATGGGCTCTGTTGACACACGTCAATGGTCTCTGTTGATGCGCTTCAATGGCCTCTGTTGATGTGCGTCAACAGAGGCCATTGACACGCGTCAATAGAGCCCATTGACACATGTCAACAGAGCCCATTGACATGCATCAACAGAGGCCATTGACACGCACGATTTGATTTTGGCCTATAAATACCCTCCCACTGGTCATTTTCTCGTTTACACTTTCTGGCTCTCGATTTTTTTTGCAGGAATCCCTCATTGTCAAAGATGCAAGCACAACTATAATGTCAACTTCAAATGCTTCCCAACCGCAAGCTCAGGAAAAAAATCAAGAAGAGAATCCAGTCCAATCCATGGGCAAGATCATCTATAGGAATCCCTTGTGCCCCCACATCCATACTATTTTAAAGATGTCTTCCAAATATAAAGATTTGATGGATGCATGTGAGTTTACTGGGCTCGTTGACATGCCCCATTTCAAAACAGATCTGGATATTTTGAATTACCTTCTCTCATCCTACAATACAGAGGACGGCCTTTTTTATGTGACTCTGAACGACAGCCGAATGTTCCAATTCAGTATCGAAGCAAATGACATCCATCGGTTTACGGGCCTTCTGTTCAGAAATTTACCAATTGTTACAATGAAGGCAACACTCCTGGAAGAAGACAAGAAATTTCTCGAATCAACGTTTGGTTTCCATGTTGATTGTAAGTATAATTCATTTTAATTCATCATTTTTATTCTATTTTTATTCTGATACAATTTGGTGTTATAAATTTATATTAATTCCCACTGTTTGGCATTTGCAGCTCATGTCAATAAATCCAGGCGTGGTGTGGATATGCAAGCAATTGCACACCACTTTCTTGCTGCAGTGATTTCTTTTTTTCAATCCAGAATAGTTATGCAGGGTCGCCAAACAAATATACCAAACTGGGCCATTGCATACATAGTTGCCACTATCTCAAAACAAAAATTTGATTGGTGCACCTATCTATCAAAAAAATAAGAACTGACATAACAAATTCAAAGCTTTCAGAAAAACCTGTCATTTATTCCACAAACTATCTCCTCGGCCTTTATTACGAGGCACTTTTAAATTTAAAAGATAAAAAAATTCCTACTTGCACTGACGAGGAGTTGATGAAGTTGTCAATTCCATTTGAAGAACAACAGGTATAAACTATTTAGTTTGTATTTCAATTTTCGACATTACACTACACAGTTATTAACAATTTACAATTTGTAGAGAAGATTTATTGAAGCCCTTCCCCGAAAAAAGGTGTTATCAAGAGGAAGAGGCCAACAACATGCTAAGGCTTCAGGAGACTCCCAATCTGAAATGGAAGCTCACTCCTCTCCGAACCCTCAATAGTTTGAACTCGTTAAATGCCAGAGAAGTAATACCTTCTCATATATTATTTACAAATTCCAAATTTGTATTTTTATTTTCCAATTTAAATTTTAACCAATTGAATTGACATAACATTTAATGTTGATGACATTGCAGGGACTTTGGACCATACACGTGTTTCGAAACTCAACCTTCTTCCCCAACTCACTCCATACAGTCACATGCATTCATATCTTCTGAACAACCACCGAATACTACTCCTACATGGCCACCCTTAGCACCACGAAAAACTACCCCTCGACAACAAGGTACAACTTTTCAATACTACGTTTAATTTCGTAGTTTTTGCCTTTTTGGATTGTTTTCCTATTTTTCATGTTTTTTCTTGAACTTTTCAGCACATTGCAGTCCTTCTGATCGAACAGCAGCACCGACACCCACTCAACCAATAATTTTTAAAATGCCAACCAGAGGAACAGTGAAAAAGAACATTGGTAAATGCATGCCAATTGCTCCGGCCCCTAGCAGGACACTAAACATTGCCTCCTCCTTTCGAATTCCAACGCTCTCACTTGGTGGCTTGCCCAGTGCAACGGGCATATCAGTTTTGAACAATATAAATTTAGATGAAGATTATTTGGGCATTGATAGCAATGACCCAACTAGTTTTTTCAATACCCGTGAGATGATTCAAGGCCAGCAGGTATACTTCAATTTAAACATGCTTTACAATATTGAATTACATTTCAATTTAAATTTATTTATCTGAATCTTGATTAATTTTATCACAAACAGGATCAGGCCACCCAAAGGCAGAAACAAGTAGCAGTTGATCTTGCCGAAAGCCCCCATACTTCTCCAGCAAGATCATCTTCATCAGATACAGATAGTGAACAGTTGCTACCTTTTCCTTTGGAAAACTTAATTGGTTATGATTGTCAATCCCATGTCAGTGAGTTTATTCTACCTCATATCAATCAGCTCATAGAATGGGAGAGAAGGGCTAAAGTTCTTATCAATGAGATTATTAGTCATTATGAAAATTATTGGCAAAGGGATAGTTTATACGCTGCAGTCCAGAATCAACCTGCGAAGATGGATTCCTTACTTACCCAAGTAAGAAGTGGGACTGTCACGTATAAACAACTATAAAGATGAATTTTTGGATAAGACATTAAACAAATTAGAAAATATTAGTGCTGAGGCCCAGTCATATTTTAACAAATGGTATAAGGACAAAGATCTGGTAGCAATTGCAAATACCGAGAGAGATAGAGCGGTTGTAAGTACTATCACTTTCAAACAATCATTCTTGTTCATTTGAAATTTTTATTTTTTAGTAATATGTTGAATTGACATTACTCTTTTTGTGCAGTTGAAATATGAAAATTTGAAGAGTCAAGCAAAGGTATTCCAAGTTCACTTGGAAACAGCGAAGAACAGTTTATCCGCAGCTAAGAATTTGAAGGAAAATATTGTTTTGGTTAACAAACAAAACAATACACTAAAGTGGATAATTAAAGAGCATGGCTTCAACCCTGAAATATTATTCAAAGCTAAGGTAGCAGCTGATCCAAATTTGTTGTCACATGGAGATGCGACAAATCAAGAAGAAAGAATTTTAAAAAATCTGGACAGTGTTGCGGAAGATCTTATAAGTTCTGGGGTTATTTCTGCTGTTGGGGAAAGGGGTACAACCACAGGGGAAGAAACCGTTGGGGAAAGGAGCACAGGAGTTGAAATGGATAAAGAAAAAGAGGGTTGAAACTTTTATTATTGTGTGGAAACTTTAAATATTGAGTGTGGAAACTTTAAATATTGAGTATGGTATTTGAATTTAATTATATGGATTTGATAGCCTTTTAAAATTTGAAATACTATGTAATCTTTAATTTTGATTGCATATGGATTTGATAGAATTTTTAGATTGTATATGGAGTTTATGCTTTTTGGTTTACTCTTAATGGTGATTGCATTAGATAAGGATGAATCATGATGACGTATGTTTCTGGTTTACTTGGATTATCATGAATTGTATGTGGACGTAGATGATGAATGATATAGATGGATATAGATGATGATGAATGATGATAATGGATAATTGTTTTAGAAACATGGAATGATGATAGATTGATAGATGATGATGAATGATGATAATGATATGATATATATGGATGATGATCAATTTAATGTGGACGTAGATTTAGCTTCAAGCACGATAATTCTTCTTCTCTAGACATTTAAACTTGTTTTAAGATAATTCTTCTTCTCTATACTTGAACGGATATACTTGTAATGATATGATTATAATTTTTTTAAAAAATGGAATTGTTTTAATAAATTTAAATTAGATAAATAATTGTTTTAATAATAATTGTAGTGTCAGGACTCAGGATTATGATAATGATATGGTGATGATATGATATATATGGATGATGATGAATTTTATGTGGACGTATATTATAAATTGTATAATGTATCGTGGATTATGAATTGTATAGTATAGAAATATCTTCCTCTGTAAAATTCAATTGTGTCATTTTATCCCACAGTTAAAAAAATATATCAAAGCATTTTGCAAATATAAAAAATAAATTAAACATAATTGTAAGAAATCAAGAAAGAATCATCACTGGTAAGAAATTAAACATAATTGCAAATATGATAGGGTTTAACTTACCTCTAGTGTATTAGATTGTTGTGAAATCATCACTGGTAATGTGCTAGATCTTTGTTTTAAAAAAACTCAACACGAGAAATGGATTAGTAGATAGATGGGTGAGTTGCCTAACATTGTCAGTCCCGAGAAGTACCAGCTTCCTCGGATGGATGTCAACCCACGTTTTCCAAAAAAATAAAAGATTGTATTTAAATAAATGTAAATATATAGACCTGTAACATCTTTAATGATAACAAGAGCTGAAAAAAATGTAAAGTAACAAACAATAAGATTAAGGTGAAGAAGATACCTATTTAAAGTTGAAATCATCACTGGTAATGTGCTAGATCTTTGTTTTAAAAAAACTCAACACAAGAAATGGATTAGTAGATAGATGGGTGAGTTGCCTGACATTGTCAGTCTCAAGAAGTAATAGCTTCCTTGGAATAAATAAATGTAAATATATAGACCTGTAACATCTTTAATAACAAGAGCTGAAAAAAATGTATTGTAATGATTAAGGTGAAGAAGATACCTATTTAAAGTTGAAATCATCACTGGTAATGTGCTAGATCTTTTTTAAGTTTTTAAAAATTGTCATAAATGGATGTCAACCCACGTTTTCAAAAAATAAAAAGATTGTATTTAAATAAATGTAAATATATAGACCTGTAACATCTTTAATGATAACAAGAGCTGAAAAAAATGTATAGTAACAAACAATAAGATTAAGGTGAAGAAGATACCTATTTAAAGTTGAAATCATCACTGCCACTGGTAATGTGCTAGATCTGTGTTTTAAGAAAACTCAACACGAGAAATGGATTAGTGGATGGGTGAGTTGCCTGACATTGTCAGTCCTGAGAAGTAACAGCTTCCTCGGATGGATGTCAACCCACGTTTTCAAAAAAATAAAAAGATTGTATTTAAATAAATGTAAATATATAGACCTGTAACATCTTTAATGATAACAAGAGCTGAAAAAAATGTAAAGTAACAAACAATAAGATTAAGGTGAAGAAGATACCTATTTAAAGTTGAAATCATCACTGCCACTGGTAATGTGCTAGATCTGTGTTTTAAGAAAACTCAACACGAGAAATGGATTAGTAGATAGATGGGTGAATTGCCTGACATTGTCAGTCCCGAGAAGTACCAGCTTCCTCGGATGGATGTCAACCCACGTTTTCAAAAAAATAAAAAGATTGTAGTTAAATAAATTTAAATATATAGACCTGTAACATCTTTAATGATAACAAGAGCTGAAAAAAATGTAAAGTGACAAACAATAAGATTAAGATAAAGAAGATACCTATTTAAAGTTGAAACAATCCATTATCAATAGCTTCTTCAAACTCGATGTTGTCTTCTGTAGAATGTGACGATGAGCCAATTACACTCTCAAGGTTGGGAACAGTTGTACTTGTAGCTGTATTATTCACACCTCTTCTTTCGCAAAGGGAATTCCAATGCGCAATTTCTCTGTCGAACGGAAAGGTTTCGATGGAGTATCGAGAAACATAACACCTCATGCAACTTTCCAGATTTTTATCCAACCTGTTTCTCAGTTTTGATTTTATAAATGATAATGCACTGAAAACCCTTTCGTCCTCCACAGACCCCAAAATCATTGTTTGGCATAACTCATATAATCTGAAATATTCACTGATATCTTCTTGTAAGATAGAACTTTGATAGATTCCTCGCCACAGCCTTGTAATAGCACCACTTTCAGAAGGTTCGTCTAAAATTTTATATTGGTTCCTCATTGTTGTTGCAAAATTTGTTGATTGAAACTTTAATAAATCAGCATTCAGTATACCTTTGATTTCCATACCCTTGAGCTCTGAAGTCTTTGTGAATTGTTCCATTATTGTACCCATGGATTTATGGAAATGCTTTCTGACAAAGTCTGCATGGCCACCTTCAGTATTCCAAAAATTAGGATTCATCACACCCATGGCTTCCAGAATTTTATCTTTACAGAAACGTTCCCTAATTTCTGATGACAAGGATTCTGAAATTTTTTTAAGCTTTATTCTTGTTTCAACTATAACAGACTCAAAGAGATTACGTGTCACGGGAACATCTTCTCGTTCCGATCCTGTAATATCTTGACGTTTGTGCAAAATGTGCAGTGGTATTTCCCTCCCATTAACAGTGATGCAGAGGTGATCATGGATATTAAATCTCAAAAAGGTGCTGGGATTTTTAAGATCTAATAAAGCTTTCCAATTCTCAAAAATAGGTGCATCAAAACTATCTTGGGAACAGTACAATATATCAAGACTTTGACATACCATTTTTCTCATCCGTATAAAATCCACAATATAGATTAATCTGCCCTGTGCATGCTTCATCAGTGTATTGATCTCCTTTAACATTGGAAGAATACCAACCAATGTAAGCAATGTCTCCAAATCAGTTAAACGGAACAACAAGTCCCTCACCCTATCAACTTCATGATGATATTTGTGCATGAAACCAACCAACGAAGGATACTCCTCACGAACTCTGCATGCAGGTTCATACAAAGAGATCCATCTAGTCTCGACATCCTTCAGAAGTTTTTTGCCATCTGTAATTCCAATTGCAAATTTCTGGAACTCGAGAAATCACTTTGGGCTGCTTGACATATAGGCATGAAGTTCTCTTATAAGGTCTTCTAATTTAGCAACATTTTTGTGGTTGCTTACCATTTTATACGCTAAATTCATTCTGTGAGCCATACAGTGAATTGGTAGCATATATGGGGCCACTGTTGTTTGTAATCTAACACACAGCCCTGTTCGGTGACCCTGCATGACAGATGCACCATCTGCTCCAACGCATACCAACTTCGTAGCAATTTCATAATCAGTCATTCCAGCAATATCTTTCAAATGAGAAACAACTATTTTATGTAGGTTTTCGGCATTGCAGTTTTCAACCATTTTCATAACACCCAACAGATGAGGTGTCCTTATATGATTTTCTAAAGTATAGACGTGGATACATACCCATGCAGTGTTGTCGACTGTTGTCACTTCATCAATTGAAAGAGAGATAAACTTTGCTTTTTTTACATTCTCTTTCAAATCTTCCTTCTCTATCATCGAAAGGCATTTTGCCATTTCCCATCCACTACTTTCAGACCAATGAGACTGAGGTACATTCAGCATTCCATTAAATTGATACAAAACTTTGAAATCGAGGAAATCCTAAATCGGTCTTCCTTTTTTTAGTATGTGAAATAGAGTAGAGAATTGTATGAATTTTGCATGTAGATTTGTTTGTTTCATCTTACCAATATGCGATGTGATCGTTCCTCCCTTTTCCAAGAGATGTTTGTGTTTTTTCTGCTCTGCCTCATATTCCACTACGTATCTAACATGCATGCATTCTTTTTCAGTTTTCCACCTGTGTGTTTTGATTTTCTTGGCCATCCGCCCCTGTTACAGTCAAATATTGTTTTCCACAATGTTTTTCTATAGTGTCCATCTTCATTTGCATTTTTTGTTGCTTTCCCAATTTCCACGTACATATTGTACATGTACATTCAGATGGGATCTCTTCAGAATTAGATGATTGTACAGGTTCGATAAACAGAAATTTAGCTACCCAATCAAACTTGTATGTCCTGCCAATGGTCCACATATTCTTGTTCGTTTTCAATGTTTTACTTTTTTTAGTAGAATTTTGAGCAATATCACAATCACCTGGTTTCCTCTTTCTTGGACCAGAATTTGAATTTGATTTCTGTGTTCCATTTTGCTGAGTATTTGTATGTGTGATATCTTGATGCACTTCTGGTTGCACCCCAACAGGAACAATATCTTCAAGATCTGGCATATTATCATAGGTGTCATTTGTTTGACTTTGATACTGTGCAGAATGCATGTCCACCTCAATAATACCTTCCACACAGTCAGTATTCTGATTCTTTGTGGTGGCATCTATATGGTTGGTATTTTCAATATCTGTATCCGTAGAGTTTCCAAAATACTTGAAGAGTGATTTCTAAGATTTCTTACTTACTTTTAGGTTCTTCGCATTCTTTGAACTAGCACCTTCCATTATTCTGAAGAGAGTCCTGCGTCAGCAAAAGAACCAAGTAGTGACTACCTGTCCACATGTCTGAGGTCTCTGTCACATGTCAACACTATCCTCTGTCACACGTCAACTGCCTATGCCCTGTCACACGTCCACTATCTATGCCTGTCGCGTGTCACTGTCACACGTCAACTCTGCCCTTGTCACACGTCAATTGCTATGCCCTTGTCGCACGTCAACTCTCTCTTGTCACACGTCAAACCTATTCCTTTTTTACGCGTCTGCAATATCTCCTTGTTGCGTGTCTACAATAACTCTTTGTCACATGTCAACTATGTCCCTTTCGCACGTCAACAACTAACCCTAACAGGCTAACAACAATCTCTGGTGCTTAAGAGTATGCAAGTTCAAACTTCACAGTATTGGTAATTTGGTAAGCTACTTGAGGTATACTACCCGGTGAATCACCTAGGTTTTTATAGGAGATGTTTTCAAATGAAGGCAAAGCCGACCTCCTAAAAAAATATACTATATATTTTAGGCGAACAGGACACCGACCCGCTCTGAAAAAATCACCTTTTTGTCTGGTTTTATCGATTTGAGGACTACAACATTCCCAGAGAATAGCTATTTAAAATCATCCGTATTAGTTATGCACCTTCCTCATCAAATGATGTCATAGCCAAGAGTTTCTCCGTTGGTATGGTGCCGTGAAAGCATGCGCTTTAACACCTTGTTTGGATCATCTAATATAGCCCATCCTCATAAACATGTGATGCTTCAACGCTCTAATTCTCCCCATGAAGTCAGTGGCAAATTAGGAATAGCTTGACAGCCAAACTAGAGATCCCCTCCCATGCTGCCATATTCCTTAGAATTCTACGCTTGTCCTCCTCTGCTTCCTATCATCACCAGGTCAGCGAAATTGTTGCTCCATCTCATATGGGTCTAATCCAAAATAAGAACCTTCAAAATTGATATCTCCTGTTACTTCTTTCAATCCAATGGCCTCGTTTAAAATCTGTTCCTATTAGTTTAAATATTTGTATCACATTTGAAAAATATTGTTTTGGTCCCAAATTGCAATTTTACTTACCCCCTTGTCCATATGAGCATCCTCCTCTTAGAAATCCAAGTTGGGTCATTCTTCCATCTTGAAAAAGATGTACTCAGGTTTTCTTCTTCCTCTCCTTAAGAAATCTGAAGTCATGTAATTTGAATATTCGGGAGGGCCTTGATCTACCTCAAGTTCATCATCATCATCATCTCATTAGCACGATCTATAGGCCGGCCAATCTCTTTGATACCCTCGTGAGTCATCTATAAATCTATCACCTTGCTACTTCTTCTTGATAGGAGATTAAATGACAACCTTCTTCTCAATCAGAGTTGGTGACCTCTCCTGTGTGATGCCATTTCAAAAAAAACTAAAATAATGCTTCTTCCTCTAGACTGCCTTCGCTTATCACCAAAGACTATAAATTCCATCCGCGCTATAATTGAAATCGCATGCGAAATTAGGTGTGACGATCTCTAGTGCTACTTTAATGAAGTCATGAACAGCTTGGTGACTTTATGCACCTCTTCTCTTTCCCTAAAACTACTGGTGCAGAGCTTGGAATCTAATCACTATGGGGTCCGTCTAGGGATGGCATACATCATTTTCCAAGTATGTGCCCTTTTCAAATTTTTTCAGCTTGATTGCGAAGGTATATACGCTTGTTACATGCCCTATCCAGCGATTGGCATATGCCATTGGTTTCATCAATCTATAGATAGTCGTTTTGAGACGAGTATCTTTGCCATAATGATGTGTGCTTCTTGGGCGGCTAAAATAGAGCTTCCTGTGCTAACCATTTGCTCATAATTAAAAGGCGGTGAAGACCATAAAAAACACGTATCACATTTGCAAATTTTTTAGAAAAAAAAACAAAAAAACTTTTGTTTGAAAATGATAATTGTTGTTTACGTTAATAATTGGGGTACACTTTTTGCATGTATTTGCGGTTACCGACAATAATAGGGTGATTCGAACACGAGACGTGTGAGTGGGGAAACTGTTGAGAACGCCATCTAGTGTGGTGGTGGACACCATTTGTAAAGAATGAAGGAAACAGGTCAGATTGATGGAAAGTTTCTGGCGAGTTGGGTGTTTCTGCAGCAACGATTTTCACCTTTATTGTTTTTATTATTGTATTCTGATCTCAAATTTGCACACTAATTATATCAAATTAGGCTAGTTGACTATACAAATGTGTTGGCCCCCACTTTTCTTTTTCTATACATTTTTCCTTTTTGGTTGAATAGTTTTTTATTTTTAAAAAGAAAGTTAATGTCATTTCCGTAGTGACTCTTGAGATTCAAGTTCCAACAAAGAAAGTCCATCTTGAGGTGGCACACCTCTAGTAATTGCTTGATCATTGGGACAATGTACCTTGTACAGTTAGTCAAGTTCTTTTGGATTTGTATTGTCATTATTCTCTCCCTCGGGTCCGTAGCTTTGGTTAGTGTAGAAAATTTGCTCTCACAACAAATGTCAAAGTGTCTCTCCTTAGTGGCAGTATCCATCTCTAGCTCGCCAATTTTAAGATAACAATAGTGCTGGTGGATTTCACGTTAAATGAGACTATTGGTTGGGCGACACCTTTGCAAGGGAATCTTCCTTGCTTGGTGCTAGCCATTTCTCCTTAACACCAAAATGCTAGTGACGATGAAGATACAGATAAAGAAAAAGATGATGGGTTGAACTCGTCTGATGCTATAGACCCACTTGGTAGTAGATGTGAAGGTTGAGGGGACAAGCTAGATGATGCTCCTCCTCCTCCTATGTTGGTTGTGACGCTCGTTACATGATGTTTTTTCGAGAATTGTTATTATATCTCCTTTTTTAAATTGAAAAACATGTTCAAAATGCTAAACTTGTTTTCAGTTTTCTTGGCCTTTGTCGATGTGACTTTCAGAGTGTGATCTGTCTACTCATTTTTTGTATAATCAATTTGTAATTTATGTTTACATCAATATATAGGGAAAGGTTTTCAACAAAAAGTATGTTTTATGTTAAATAGTGGAGAATTCTTCCTCTTAGGCTGTTAACCATTCCCATGATGATCCTAGAGCTTTACAGTAATCAGATGCACTTTCCCAAGATGCCTCGTGACCAATTATTTTGAGTAGATTGATTGACAAGTCGATGAATAGAATACCTATCTTATTGTTTTCAAAATGCTTGTGTAGATGGCATGGTGAAGTAGAAGTTCTTGTAGGTGCAAGGTAAAGAGGTCAAATCCCAATCAAACGAGACAAAAAATTTCATTGACAATTTTCGACCACATGTAGTTTTCAAGTACAACTTGTTTCTTATTTTGATCATAGTTATCATTATGTGAAGCAATGGAGGAGCCATGATCCTCATGTGAAGTGATGGAGGAGACTTCCTCTTAGGTTTTTAACCATTTCCACGACAATTCTATATTTCCCCCACTAGTGTTCTTGTTAAGTGTTTAGCAATACATTATGATATATCTTAGTTGATAGGTGTTTTACAATGGGGGGTGAAGTGTAATAATTTGAGTGTACTCATTTCTATGTTAGAACTTAAATTGAACATCCATTTGATATCACACGGAAGTTTCAATCCTAAATTTGACTTACATTTAGAGTGACATAGAAAGTTATTTATATTTATGTGAAGAAATCAATTTAAAAATTGTAATATCTGAACCATATCCACTACAGTTTGGAGGTCCTTTATTTTTTCACAAAAATATTCTTTTTTAACCCAAACATAATGATATACAACTAAATATCTATTATCTGTCACCAATGAATAAAAAATTAATATACATATCATAAAAGTATTAATCAATATAATGTACATAAAATCTAATATAAAAATCAAAATATCAAACAATATTTTTCATATCAATATATTTAAGCTATCTACATTAGTTAAGTAATTAACTATTGTTAATTTATAGTAAAGAGTAATAATGTCCATATACTGATGCGTTTCCAATTAAAAACCTCTCCCCCAGATCTTTTGATGGTTGCCAATTTCTTAGAAAGAGACATTGACCATTACTCCTAATTTTATTACTCATTTTGAGAACAATACAAAAGCCATTTCTATTCTATGACCTACGAAGGCCCTAGTATTAGCTTTTGGATGAATGTGACGGTTGTAACTTTTATTAATGTGACCAAAGCCATAGAAAATAAAGAAATAATAGAACTACTCTCACATGGTCCAACTTAGTAAAATACATATTTTTAAAAAAATGAGTGCCCATAGAAAGCATCATAGAATGCGTCATTGATTGTGGAATATAACAAAAGTACCCTCTTAAGATAAACTTTTGCCACGACTAAAATAATAAACCCAGGGATGATATAATCAAGTTGAAAACCGGAATAGATGCCCAATTAAAACACTCTTCTTTTAGGTTGTCTTGTGTAAGTATGTGAAGAATAAAGTGGTTGAAAAAATGTCAATATTGCCAAATACAGAAATGTGTGTGTTTGATTTGGGAGTGTAAGATATGCATTTGGAGATATTATACTTGATTTGAGAAGTTATTTTCATTAAATATGTTATTTATATTAGAGAAGAGATTAACTATATATATTTGTTTTCCATTCAACCAATTAATTATTGTATGAATGGTGTTTTGTGAGAATGTGATTTTACAATTATTATGTAATACATTTACCTAAAAATATTATAATTAAATATAATAAGAGTTAAAACAATAATCGTTGATTTAATTGTATTAATAGTTTTCAGTGTAAGAATTGATAAGATGATGTTTACGGAGAATGTCTAATTTCATCTAAAATTAGAAATAGTCATACTAGTATATCGAACAAATAATCATAATATGGGTTCATATGGTTAGACAGAGAGAACCTAGAAAACTTGTATTCAATTGAGGACCTCGCCATAACCATTAGTACTCTTCTGCGACTATCAGTGCACTCATTTAGAATTGTCTATTAGTATGTGTCATGTTCATAATTGATGTGAATTCTACCTTAGATATTTGTATCATCTACGTGTGACATATTTATATGTATTATGTTGTTGATATGCACAAATTAATGTGGTAGTTATCCTCTCTCATATGTGAAAAGAGTTATGTGAAATTAGGTGTTCTTAATTAATGCTTCTACCTTTCACATCACTAATAATCATCTCATACCCACCTCTTACTTTTTCTATATAATAAACCTTTGAGTCTTTTATGTGAAGAGAGAAGCTTAGAGATAGAGTTTTTGGATGGATGAGATGTAATCTCTAAGGAGACCTTGTTTTGGTGCAATATTTGTTTGTTGGTTCCACATTGTACATTGTATATTTCATTGTTAGATTAATATAATGTGTTTGTCTCTATTAAATCTTTTTTTAATCATATTTCTAGATAGTGTATTTAAATTACAGATTCTTTTGGGTCCTATTCATTTATAATATTATTTGTAGCTTGTTTTTGGCATGATATTGTGGTAAATCCTCACATGGATATTGTACTAGTTCTTCTTCTAATGGTAGAAATGTTGAAGATTTTTACATTTGTTTTCTTCTAACAAAAGAGATATGTCATGTCACCAATTCAAACTGTCATGAACGTTTCAACTAACACCCATGAGTATTTCAAAATTACTGAATGTGAAAAAATGCAGATATTGGAAGTCATAATCAACTAGTATCTTTTTAGCCAAAATTGCAAAGGATATCAAAATTGTATGGTTTAATCTCTATTCTTTGAAGATTTATTTGCAATATCCATCTCTTTTGTTTTATATTTGCATAAACCCTTCAATCAGGGTGGCCATGTACAAGCCTTGCATAGAATCACATATGGATAAAATCCATTGAAGCCATTAAATAAAAATTTTCTATTTTGGGTCATGTTTTTGGTGCAAAAACCCCATACATTACCATTTCAAATTACCCATTAGCTAGAAATAGTCACTTGAACAAGACATTCTCAGCTCAAAATGGAAGGAATTGAGAAAGTTAGATACATTTTTTGCCAGTAGATCTTCAAGACTAAGACCTACATCACCTAAGCTTGGAGACATCATAGCTAGGATCTTAAAACCTAATTCAAGCTAGAGAAATGTAGATTAGACTTGTTAAGTCATTGCTTGTAGATTTTAAAACCTAGGCTTTAGCTACATGTAAGGAGAGCTCAATACCAAAACATTCACTAACCATGATCGACCTTGATAAAAACATAACTTGAACCCAAATGAGAAGATCAGTAGTCTGAGCTGGATTAAGTGATTTCTATTATTTATCAGAGCTCCCCAGGATCTTGAAGGAGGAACAAGGCTCTCACTGAGCATCCAGGGGTCAAGATTGTAGACTTATGACTAAAAATCAGGAGCAATGAAGGATAGCTCGATGTCCTCCTAGAAAATAGTGCAAAATCACATTAAATATAGAGACCAGTATTGCCACTACATACTGTCATAATGATTTTTGGTTCCGAGAAGTTCACTCAAATCAGAGCATCTGACAAAAAAAAGCATAAAATTTAACACAGAGGTATTGGTGGGCCTACTAGGCAAGTCAAGGTATAGTATATGGGTAGCAAGAACATAGGTTGTGGAGTTCCTGACTACGTCTATGCAAGATATAAGAAAAAAATGGCATAGACACATGGTTCGACTCATATGCCATGGTGTGTCCCAACATTTGTTTATCCCCTAGGACATAGATCATGAATGCCACTGGAGGCCCATTTTTGAAGCAAAATCTCTAGGGTTTCACCAAGAATTATCCTCCAAAGAAAAGCTCAAATGTAAAGTGCACTTTCTACACTATTTAGGGTTTCATATTTCCTAATCATGTGAGTGTCGATACTTTAAGTGTGCTTTACTACCCTTTTTTCAATATTTATAATTTCATTATTAGAGTTTTCATGAAGTGCATGTTCTCCCTTGATTTATTTCATATGTTTTCCCTCATACCACTACTATGTGATTGATTAACTAAAATGGAACTATATGCTAGGAAATAGTATAGCTACTAATGTTAATCTAATTAGGATGACTAAAATGATGTATAAATGAAACTAAAATAATATGGAATAATAGTAAATAAATTATTCTAAAGTGAAATAAAATCCTAAATATGCAAGAAAAGGAAGAGAAATGGCTTAGCTGACTTGAATAGATGACTTTCACAGTTTGTCGTACAGGTCTGGAAAATAGAATCTGGAAGTTCTAGATGATCACTCAGAAGTCCTGCGAATACCATTCATCTGGAAGATCTGAACTGACAGGGGCACCTGAAGGTATTGGGGTGCACCTCGAGGTGCCCTGGAAGTCTGTAGATTAGGATGCCCTGATCTCTAAAAATATCTTAGAAATTGAGTTTTATGTGGTCATCAAGGTTGATCCAAAACTATGCCTATGTCTGTCACATTGGATTCGCTATGTTCCACTGAATGTTGAATATTCAAATGACTTGCAAGATAAAAAGGAAGTATCAAACCCTAAGAAAAATAAAATGCAAATGAATGGGTCTGGATTGACCTCAGCCGCCAAACTAGTGGTCTTATCATTGAGTGATTGCACTACATTTTGGACCTGGATGTAGTTCTAGTGAGTGTGTGCATGTCTGTGCCCTAGGTGCTCTTATGTCCAGTCATAACTTTGTGAAGTAGCGAGCAATAGTAACTATAGAAAATGTAAATAGATGTGTGCATGGAATAGAATAGAATCCCTCCCCCTATGTTGTGTGTGTTGATGTAGATATCCTAGCCTTGATGTATGGCACTATGTGGATACAAGTGATGCAATTGATGCAACTCTAGATGGAGTGATAGTAGTATGTGATGCTAGGACCCTCATTATGGTCTTATAACTTTATATTTATAGGGTTCTCAAGCTTAATTTCATAATTAATCTCGACATGGCCGACTAGGAAAAGGATAAGGATGAAAAATGGCTAAAAAGGCCCCAAAAAGAAGTGAGAAAGGAGAAACATAGATTGGGGCACCCAAGGTGCGACCAGGGCACCCCGGGGTGCCCCAGTACAGGCCTGGGCATGCCCTGATTTTCGGGCTAGAATGATGGGGCATTTATGAAACAAGTGGATAAGTATAGAAAAATATGTGGGAATGAAGAAATAAAATATAGAAAAAATATGTCCAAAAGGTGGGATTAATTAGTACTTTATTCACTTGAGAACCTTCTAAATAGTAGTATAAGACCGGGCTAAATAATGCCTAAAGTGCATGATTTTGTGTCTACATTTTGTCCCCCACTTTATGTTGGTGAGAGAAACGCTCGGTAACTTAAAGTAGATAGAGATGTGTTCCTGATATCCATGTAGAGTGTAGAAGAAGACATTTCTATGGACTAGACTCAAGCATGGAATGATAAAAATAGAAAAATATGGGGGAGTGTGGATTCTAAAGATGAAAAATGCGCATAAAAAAGTAATGAGAGTGAACCTAGGGTAGAATGCGTGTGTAGATGTGGCCGTGTGTAGTGTACCTGTATGGTTAGTAAGGAAAATATCTATAGCGGTGTGTTGTTGTTTTTGTTTTTGTTGTTGTTGCTCCCAATTTGACTATTTGTTTCTCATACAGACGGACCTACAAGGATAAAACGATCAAGTAGTCAAATATGTATGTATGTAAAAATCAATTGTGTAAAGAAATGTAGAGTACGCAAATGTAAAATACACAAGAATAAAAAAGTGTAAATGGAACATGTGCACCTAATCCATGTCGAGAAAAGGGTGTAGAAGGATATCTTGTACTCTCGTGAGGTTTTTTGGGTGATCTCACACCACCTTAGCTAAAGAAGTATAGAGAGGAGATGTGTTGTATCCTCTATCTTTAACTGCTTCTACTGAAATGTGTGAAGATATCTATGTATTTTCCTATTTTTGGGGTGATCCAACGCCACTGGATAGAGAAGCATAGAGAGGCACACCCACTGTAACCCCCAAGCCTATAACTACTTCATAGAATTTTTGAAGGACACCATGTCCTATAGAGGCCATTGTGTATGGAGTTCATAGACTGGTTTGAACTCACTCACTTGTGTGTGAACCGGTGTAAATATGTTGTGTTAGTAGAAACCCTCAATGATGCCCCCCTCTTTGGAGGTGCATGCAACGTCACTGAAAGGAGAATGTGGCCCCAAAAGAGGATTAACCGCACTCTGACCTATAAAACTCTTCCCTAAAGGGTGAAAAGGGAAATCTCTTGGTAGATACCAAGGCATGCACAAAAGGGGATGGCTAGCCAAAACAAGTGTTATTCTGAAAACACATGCATGAAATAAGACAAGTGTAAAATACACAAACAATGTAGTAAACTACCTAAGAAATTAGTGTAATCACGCAAGAAAACAAGTTGACCGTGCAAAGCAGGTTTCAAACATGGGACATCACTCACGATGTTGCAAGACACTCAAGGCCAACATGGCCATCAAACAATAGATAAGTGTGTCACACAAGAAAAGGGAAAATCCCACATACAATGGAAAACAAAGCAGACAAGTAAAAACAAACAAGTAGTCATGGAAATTTGTAATCTTGCAGTAAAAGTGTTACACATGGAACACCCGTTAGCATGTTAGAGTGATAACCAATATGTCAAAGACGTGTATGAACAAATAGTATAAGATGCTAATTACAAAATAGAACAATAACACTTGGATAAGCCGAATGTGGATGCCCCCAGGGAACAGGTATAGGAAGAGTAGAAGGTGAGCATCCATGCCACGTGTAGAGTCATGTATTTGCGATCACACTAAACAAAGGCATGAACAAACATGTGTGTATGATAATGAAATATAAAAAATCAATCTAACATGTGTAGTAAAGTGATCATGTAAAACACTAGTAAGAAAGAGTAAATGCACCCAAGACAATGCAGTATGTTGTGGATGGATGGAATGGAATGCAAGATGGAATGATAGGAGCAACATGCCCCCTGAGTGGATGGAATGTGTATGTAGTGAGGGTGTATTTTTTTTTACCCCTCAGCTAGTTCAAGAATGAACCATAAATGAGAGTGCGTCATCAGGAAATGGTCGAGTGGTGGTGATTGTGTCTAATGTGTTGTGATGAGTGTGTATATGTAATAATGATGAGATGAGACATGTGGAGACATGTGCATGAACCCTATAGCCGAAGAATTTATCACAACTTGTTGAATTTGATGAGTGATGATTTAGCCCTAATCGTATATCATTATGAAATGAGGAATGGATGAAGATAGGCGATGACAATTTAGCCTAAAGCGTATGTCACTATGGGATTGAATAAGAAGGGACTGGTGATGTACCCTAAGGTGTATGCCACTACAAAATTATAAAATGGATGGTGGTGATTTATCCTAAATCATATACCACTATAAGATGATAAAAAAGGGGTGATAATTTAACCTAAGGTGTATGTCACTAACGTGGGAAATGTTGGATGAGGAAAATGTTGCATTGGTGATGAGTGTAAGGTCCATTTGATTGGTAAACCCTTGGCAGTCGAGTATGGACCAAGGAACTAAAGTGCATCATAGGGTGGTGAGTGCAGCGCATAGAAGACAATGTAGTATAAACGACCAAGTGATGAATATGGGCTATGTAAATGCATGGTGTGGGCAATGCAATGTAGGATGTATAGCATGTGTAATGTATGAAATGCACTAATAGGTGTATATAGGAAATGGAATATGTAATGATGATAGATAGAACTAGACCCATATGTAATGGAATCTAAGTGTAGGATGGTAGAATATGAGATGCGCTATGTGAATAATGCAATGTATGAAAGTATGATGTGTATTCTGATGTAAGATGTGGTGATATCTGTAGATAGAAAGTATAGTATGTGTTCTAACATGATAAAGTATAAAGCTAGACTACATATATAATGTAACCTAGCGTAAATATAGAATGTATGAAAGAGATATAAAACTAGAGGAAACAATGATGACTAGTGTGAGCATGTATAGTATAAAGGATATATAAATGAATAATATGTGCATGAGGGGAATGTAGTATAATGTAGGGTATAGACTAAGTGTAGAATGATGGTCTAGGATGTGTGATGTATGTGATAGAATGTAAATGTGTAGAACCTATAGTGTTAGTGTGTCGGAGTTCAGTGTAATGGTAATCCCTCAACAATCCAGTTTGAACCGGAAGCACAAGAGTAGCGTCATCGGGTAATGATGGTGTCATAGTATGTGATGAGGAGTATATGCTATGAGAATATGAATGTATGATAATGCAAAAGTGAGAGATGTACCTGGATGCTAAGATGGGAGGGAATTATGCTGGATGATATGCCCCCCAAGGGTACTACGATGATAGAAATCTATGCAGCCATGCAAGAGGTGTCATGCTATTGTGGGAGAGCATTGGTTGTGTCATGATAGGAGAGAGGGCCAACACAATGGTAGGCCGAAACAACATTAAAACCATGCAACGATGATGAAGTTGGAAATGTGGACTGCCCATTAGTAGGAGTAGTGTCTTTGTCAACAATGATTGGTTGGAGCTTATGTGGGATTGGTGATGTTGTAGAAGTGTTGGTAGGAGAAGGAGGTGGACTATTTGTGAGAGGTGGTTGCATACTTTGAATTAGTAGTGTTGTGGATGACTTGAGAGAAGGAGGTGCTGAATTGATTTCTAGAGGAGGTTGCTAAGGCAGTGTTTGATCAGTAGGTATTGATGACTCAAGGCTAGGAATCCATTGGGATGTAACATTATTATTATGTTCAAGTATAAGAGGATCAGGTGATGACATGTCTTGAGGGTCAATTATATGACATGTAGTGGACCTAGATTGCATATGAGATGTAAGAGGAGGAAAAAACATGTGATTGAGAAGCGTCTTTAAGCTATTGGATTTCAGATTTGAAAGATGATAATAGCTAATTCTATAGCTTGAAATTTTTCGTGAAACAATGAAATGTATAACCTGAATTGATTCTAATAAGGGTTGATTAGGTGGAGGAGGATGGAAGGTAGTATAAACATTTGTAGAGAGTAAAGAGGGATAGCCTAACCCATGCTTATGTGTTTGTGTAGGAAGATCCCAAGGGGCTATGACTTTAGGGTCTTGTGTACTAGTATTAGTAAAACCATAACATTGTAAATAATCATACCCTGATCGATACTTAGAAAAATCCTAGTACTTGTTGGCAGAAGGATCACTAGATTTCTCAATTGAATAAACAATATTTAAAAGGAGATGGGTCGGCCAATACATCATAGAAATTTCCTTGATGTTGAAATTTAAAACACGCATGTAGTGTAGAAGGGACCCCATGCATGACATGGATCCAAGGTCAACCCAAAAGAATTTTATAGATTAATATGATTGGGCATGACATGGCACCTGGAATCGTAACTATTTTTGGACCAATGATAATATGGAGGTTTACAATGCCTAACACATGCTTAGGGATGTTATCAAAGCCACGAATGGAAATAAATGATGGAGTTAGAGATGATTCCAAAATACCTAAGTGGTGAAGAAAGGTAACATTACAGAATATTGAGGCTAGATCCATTATCAACTAATGCCCTTTTGACACCTATTTTATTGATACAAACTTGGATATACAACGGTAGGTCATTCGTTAGTATTTCATGGGAGGGTAAATCAATTGTAGTGAAAGTTATTTGATCTTTGTCAAAAGATAAAGCAGAGGTAAATTTGTGATAGACATATTCGGGTGAATTATGAGGAGGGATGAATTTAGTAGCTAAATATGCTCTAATTTTTGTCATACAATCAAGGTTATTTTGTAGATAAGTAGGGATAGAGATGTGCATGGTGTAGAAATTTGAAAACCACCTAGATGGGAGATGAGTATCAATTTTCACTTGAAACCCTAATGTGTAGGATGTTGAAAGGTGTTACATTCTAAATGTGATCAAATAATAAAAAATAGAGATGCTCATGATGCTTAACTACAAGACCTAGAAGGTGCAATGAAAGAGGATTGGGTTCACCAAAATGATTAACTAAAATAGAGCTATATGCTAAGAAATAGTAACCCTAGTTAATCTAATTAGGAGGACTAAAATACTGTATAAATGAAGCTAGAATAATATGAAACGATTAATGCAATTAATTATATCTAAATGAAATAAAAACCCATAATTATGCCAAAAGAAGTAGAAGGAATGGGCTTAGATAATTGCTGTAGATGGTTGCATAGTGTCGTAGGTCTAACAATAGGTTCTTGAATGCAGAACATAGTCACTCAGAGGTCCTATGCGAAGGGCGGATATCTAGAGGTTTTGAACTAACTAAGGTGCCCTGGGATGGTACTGGGGCACCCCGATGTGAACCCTAGTCTACAATTCGGGTGCTCTGATATCTATAAATGCTTAGAAACTACTTTCAGCTATGATCGCAAGGTGTGTTCGAATGCTCTGCCTATCTATTGCACATAGAATTGTCCAGATGAGTTGTATAATGACCTGCAATACGAAAGGAAGTATCAAACCATAGAGAAAGTAAAAGATGTAAATGAATGGGTCTAGACTAACCTCAACCACAAAAACTAGTGGACTTATCGCTGAGTGCTGTATACTATATTTTAGACTCAGATGTAGTTCTGGTGAGTATGTGCATGTTGATTCCCTGGGTGCCCGCGTGCCAGTCAAACTTTGTGAAGTAGCGAGCAATAATAACTATAGAAAATGTAAATAACATGTGTGCATGGAATAGAATAAAATACCTCCCCCTATGTAGTGTGTGTGATGCAGATCTCCTAGCCTTGATGCATGACACTATGTGGATACAAGTGATACAATGGATGCAACTCTAGATGGAATGATAGTAGTATGTGACGCTATGACCCTCATTATGGTCTTATAAATTTATATTTATAGGGATATTAAGCTTAATTTTGTAATTAATCCTGACAAGGCTAACTGGGAAAAATGATACAGGATGAAAAATGGCTAGAAAGGCCCCAAAAAGATGTGGGAAATGGATGTGCATAGATTGGGGCACCCAGGGTGGGACCAGGGCACCATCGGGGCACCCCCAGTATAGGGTGAGACACCCTAATTTTGGGCTAGAATGACATGACAATTGTGAAATGGACAGATAGGTGCTAGAAAACATGCGGGAATAACACAATAAAATATAAAATAAAGATGGAAAAAAGGTGGGATTAATTAGTAGTTTATTCACTTGAAATTCTTCTAAATAGTAGTATAAGACCAGGCTAAATAATGTCTAAAGTGCATAATTTTATGTCTATACGGATACCCAAATCTAAGTGTGCATTTATTGCACTCATCTTTCTTCCTGAGAGTGGTTTTTTTCCCCTTTTTGTTATAAATTGCCTCCTTTACCCTTGATACAAATATTGTTACATGTAGCAGAAAGGATGTCTCCCAAGAAATCCAAGAAGTTCATTTCAAAGGTCTATGATGAGGTAACATCTCTCATATTCTTTCTCAACCAAATGTTTGTTTAAAGTTTGATGATGTGGAAAATGTGTGCAAATTGTATGAAAATTATTGTGTTATTGCTTTCTATGTTTGTCATATCCCCTCAAAGGATTCCCTTAACACATGGTTTTTCCACTGATGGGAACCCTATGGTGTTCAAGTTATTGGTGTGAAAAATCTTACGAAAGGATTTTTCCTATATTCCTTCAAATAATCCTCTAAGTTTCATAGTATTTTGGCCAAATTTGACTACTATTTTTTAAGGAATACCCTTATGATTTTAGCCCCATGGACCCATTCATTTAAATCTTCTAACTAGGCCCTTTTTTTCAGTGTCAATCTAGATTAAAATTACTGGTCTTCCTCTTCTACTGCGGGAGGGTTATATGTCATGAGAAAAACAAGTTCTATTCTACTCAACCCAACAAATGTATTTTTGTTAAGGTCAACTTGGCTAAATATTTTAAAGAATACATTGAAATATAAGTCAACTCTAAATGTTGGTCTCAGAAGGTGGTTTATTTTAACCTCCGGAATACATGTTTTTGTGTTAGAATGCTTATTTCAGTAAATCTAGACATATTCCAGTGAATCTAGACTCAAGTATTACAAGTTTTGGAAGAAATCTATCTCTGTTTTTGTGTATATTGGATTCCATTTTTGTTTATACTGGATTCCATTATTACTATTATTGGATTCCATTAGTAGCAATATTGGATTCCATTATTGTCATTATTGGACTTATTCGAGTTCCAATTTCACTATTATTGGATTCCAATATCGCTATTATTGGATTCTAATTTCTATAATATTGGACTCCAATATTTATATTATTGGACTCCAATTTCACCACTATTGGAATCTAATTTCTAAATTCTAATTTTTAGATTTCAATTTCACTTTTTTACGATTTCTATTTTGTTGTTATTGGATTCCCCCACATAGGCTTAGTGGCCATTAAATTACATAAGCCTAGTGGTTGCTAAATTACATAAGCATAGCGGTTGCTTACTTACATAATCCTAGCGAATGCTAACTTACATAAGAATAGCTTCAGCTAGGTGAAATAAGCCTAGCGGAGACAAATTTACATCAACCTAATGGCCGCAAGTTACATAAGCCTAGTGGACACTAAGCTACATAAGCCTATTGGATGGTAAGTTACATAAGCCTAGTGGCTACAAAGTTACATCAACATGATAGCCCCAAGGTACATAAGCCTAGCGGCCGCTAAGTTACATAATCCTAGAGATCACTAAGTTACATAAGCCTAGTGGTTTTTAAGTTACATAAGCCTAGTGGCTGTTAAGTTACATACTCCTAGTGGAAACTATGTTACATAAGCCTAGCAGTCGCTAAATTACATAAGCCTCATGACTGCTAAGACACATAACACTAGTGATCACTACGATACATCTTTTTAACATTTATTGATAAATTTTTAAAATGGAAATAAGTATAACGAAATTTAGTGGTCACTAGGAATTTCAAAATAGATGATAATCTAGATAATGTGAACTACTTTTATGTTTTTCCATTCTATAAATCATAAAGAACAACAAAGATTTCATAATTACGTTAAACACATTGTTTTGAAAAAATGGATTTGAAAATTTATTTCCATAGGTAATCAATTCCTTTATGATAATTATATTGAAAATTACATAAAGATTGATCCCTCTCAAGGGTATCTAGCCAATTTTAACTACAATGCATTAATTATTGTTCTTGAATTTGTGCAAGCTATGCCTGTATAACATCATGTCCCCAATTTGATATTTTAATTTGATCTCCTTTACATTTTTCTCTATTTCCATGCCTATATGACATTTTATATATCAATATCTAATGTTTCCCTTGATTTTTTCCACCATTGTTTGTTCTTTAAGCATTCTTGGTACCTTTCTTTTTCTGTATTTTCTTTTCTTGTGGGTTCCCACAAACTTACCCTTATCTTTTGAGACTTTTTGTGAACATCCTATATTAGAATTCATTCTTCCCATCATTCATATCCACTACTGGGTTGAATTTGTCTTAAGGTCTATCAAAAATAATCCCACCATATATATCCTTATTTGAAAGGAAATTTTGACTATAGTAGCTATTCATGTGTCAAGACATGGTGCACCCAGTATCAGAGCATACATTGCTCTATCCTAAATTTTCTTTAACTAAAAACAATCTCTCCTAGTTATGTTAAAATTGACAAAGGGATTTTCTAGGGCATGCAATTTTTTTTTCCAATATGTAATCTTCAAAACCCAGAATTATTCTCCACCATCTATTGAACTATTTTCCCACTGTGTGATGCAAACTTGAATGCATCTCTATAGGTTTTTCATCTCTTTTAGTTATTTGAAGGGTGTCAATGGAGGATTCCCTTCAAGCAAGAAAGGTTTCCCGCTAACTATTTTCCAGAATTCAATTGATTACGACCATAAGGCGTCCATGATTGGAATGTTGTTGACTACATAGAATTTAAACATATTTGGTTTATGGATACACACAATCTTGTGGTTTCCATCTAGTAGGTGTGGTTCCATAAAGGACTTAAAATCATAGAATTCTTGGATAAGGTATGTAGTGAATGTGTTAGACCCCTCTTGGCATGTTCTATAAGTGTCCATTATTTGTGGCAAAGAGAATGTTTAAAATTTACACAATGTTATTGATAATCACACAAATGTCCCATATATATCCTCATATGTTCAACCAACTAGAAGGTAACTCACTTACATTTTGCTAAAAACCCTTTTGGCTATTAGCATGGATGCAAACACAAACAACATGTGATTTTTTTGTCACTTGCTGCATTATCTAGTTGCAAGTAGAGAACTAGTGGTTGTTTTCTAAATGAACTTGATCATTTTCTTATAATATCAGTTGTATGAGCATGTTTATTTTTCTACTTGTATTCCTTGCACTTTTCATTCACATCATTTTGCAATAGTGCATTATGTAATGGGTGTTTTGACGTCCCACTACTATATAAAAAACTATCATACTAATTTGTTAGTGGTTCTTATAGCTTCTTGATACACAGTGCCAATGATGTTATTGTGAAGTTTTCTCCTTGCTCAAAAAAGGGAGACCATAGTGCTTGAACCCTTGTTTTTGTGCCCATGTTTTAGCATACCAATCAAGGTGACGGGGAGACTAATATAATTTCTTATTGCTTTTTCTTTTCTTCCCATCCCTGGTACGCTAATTTTCATCTTATCCATTTTTTCATGAAAAATACTAAAGTATCCACACTTTACACACACAAATACAATAGTAAAATACCAGGAATTTTTTTACTTACATTTCTCACTACACACAACACAACATGGGCTTGAAGTACAACATTCGACTCACATACAACAATCACCAAAAATCATCGAATCACATAGACACACTAAAACGGCACCGATAGGCTAATGCTACACTTTTCGCAATGGAAGGTTACTAGTAGAGACCCAACTATAGGAACATGGCTTTAGAAATGGCGAACCCACAACACTTCATTTCCTTAAATGTATTTTTGGTTAAAGTTAACATTCCAAGGACATTATGAGCTAGGATAAATTTTCTCGTGTGTCCACCCACATTTTCTTAAGTTTATTCCGCGGTTGAAAATACAATTCGACCTTCTCAAGTGGGCTTCTTGTACTTTATATAAATTTCCATAGCTGACATACATATTTGGCATAAATCAAATTACATACAAAATACTTAATCATCTTCTATTATGTAAAAAATATTCTTCTCCAATGTTTATTTGATGCCTACAGTTTTTACCCTTACAACTCAAGCGAAAGAGACTTGATGTCCAAAACGCAATCAAAGGATTTGACGGAGATATTAGATACATGGAAGATTTGCACCAAAATGTTTCTCGATTCACACTGTATTTATTTCCCTACCATTGTTATTATAATTTGAAAACTTATTGAATTCCTATAAGATTTATATATATATATATATATATATATACATATCTTTTGTTTTCTCAAAGTTTGGTCACACCAACATAACTTATATTCTTTGTAACACATGATTATGTTTAATTAAGTTTTAAGGACTTCATGAGTGACCTCAATCCTAATCTCAAATCTCGTTCTCATCTTAGGATATGCTTATACATCGCACTATGGTCTCGTTCATAGCATTGTTGTGTAATCAGGAGTTACAAAAGTTTTTGACTACCATCTTGAAGGGGTATATGGTCGGAAGAATTGTAAACCATACACGAACCACAAGTGACACCTCCTAATCAGCTGAGGTTTGGTTTCTTCCATTATGCACTCAATGATCTACGCATCAACTATATAAGAGTTTAAGGCAGGTGGACAAAATTATACTCACCACATTCAAGGACATACCAAGGTGTTATTTTGATAGAATCCAGGGTTGCACCACTTAGTCATTCCTTCGAACAAGGACTCATAAGGTGACTTCTAAGGCGATCTTCAACACTCAGCCTGGTGTTGAACTTGAAGATAGGACATTCTTCTCGCGATTACCAAAACTAGAAGGAAACCGCATACTCTGGATAAGGTTGGACCATGTTATTCCTAAGATATGTGTTCACGACAATGTCGCTAAACCTAATGACTATGACGGTAAACTCCATCTAGGGTTTTATTTACCTAACCTAGGAGGTCTCATTGAGTGCAAGCTTAAGTTTGTTTTACGGTCTTAATTTTCTCATATGGTAAAAAGGGATCACACACACAGGCAAGCTATACACGAGTATTTTATTAAGGTTGAGTGTTCCCATTAAAAATCTTTATTGTGTTTACAGGGTAAGAAGGTAATCCAGTAATTAATTTAATCGTTTATTGAATACTGAGAAGGTACCACAATATCTTAACTTCAATTTCAAATTTGCTTTATATAAATCAAACCTTTTTTTTATACACAACTAAAAATCAAATTGAACTGGTGATTAGAGGCACATTTCAAAAGTATCACTAAAACTGGCATATCATACATATTAAAAAATTTCATTTATAACTTTTCGGTATCAAGAGACTGCATTAGATAGTTATTCATTTTACAATGACCTGTAAAAATTACAACAATAATTAAATTACGCATCGCCTTTTTCATCGTCATTCTTCCATCTTGTAAAACCCACGTGAGCATGATATCAGCGATAAATCACTGGCATGGCATCCACCCTAATCAATCATAATCATCATTTTTCAGTTTCCCATTTACATTTGACAATAATTACAATATGCAATCGAAATAAAAAGGTCTAGAAATATGTAATCATTGCATTTCATTTTTCTTCATTTTATAAACTCAAGAGAGAGAAAGAGAAAGGAAGAGAGAGAAAATCTCGTTTTATCAAAAGTTCCAATACACACAACAAGTTTCATTATAGTGTTTTAAACAGTTATTTACGTGTGTTAAAAGTTTCCAGGGTGATTTGGCAACCCTACGAGGGTCCACAATTTTCTACTTTTACATTTTCTCACTAGCTACCAAACGTACAAAATGGGCTCGGAGGCTAAGAAACTACTTCCAAAGGTTATCTTCTGATGAGCACGCACATCACAATTAACTTTCTATGTGTCCCTAGATATACCAAGAGTTCATTGCAACTGATGGAATTAAAAAAGAGCACACGGTTTGCATTTGGCGGCTAGTTTTCCGGGGCCACTGGTCGTAGTTCACCGAGTTGTAAAAAGACAAAAGTTAGCTCGAGTGGCCCAGAAGACTGTGTCCGAATGACGTTCAATGGATGCGCACACAATGAGACTCTTCCTACTAGTTCCCCTATATAAGGAGAATTCGTCAGAGTCGACAGGACGGAGAACTAGAAAACCATGTTCAAATGGCGACAAGTTTTCTGGAGCGACAAAACGAAATTGGACCAGTTTGACCTCATCAAACTGCGACCGAAGGCCTAAAAAACGGCTTCGCCAAACTATCCTGAAAGGTGCTCTTTCCTATACATAAAGTTCCATGTAGTTTTCTAGAATAAACGCTAGAGGTTTGTGAAGACAGAACACGATTTCTCTTTCTGCGTTTCAAATGGTGGTCCAAAATAAAAGCCAACTTTCTAGTTTTAACAAATCTCTTTACTGTTGTAAACCAGTGTGACAGGGCTCCTATAAGAGTGTCAAAAGGATGTCATATGATCATTTTCAGTCGAACCAAAAATCAAGGTGACTCTTCGTATACCAAGGTACACGAATGAAACTTCAAATCTCGTTTCTAGAGTTGCGAAGGGTACTTGGTGAGTTTCTGAAAATTGCAAAATTTAACTATTTAAAACCAAGAGAAGGTAAACTTTGTCAATGGGGAGTCAAATTTGTCTGGTCGATAGAACGATATTGGAGCGGTCAAGAAGGGTAAGAGTTTTCTAGATCATCTCGAAGTGAGGGTGATAGTTCATGGTTTAAAGTAGACAAGTTATAATGGCTTCAAGAGTTGTGACACGACACTTTATTGTTTTGAAATGAGTTGAAGAGACATTAAATTGTATTTAAAAATCCTAATAATTTAAAATTCTATCTAGTTGCAAAAGAGAACTAAAACACGAGAATTATGAGAGGTAAGGGAAGAAGAACCATGCCTGGAAAATGAAGTCGGTCGAAGCCGCAGGCTTGGGTTCAGTCTCTGGCTTGGGCACTTCGTCAACCAATCCTCGGGCGTCCTCAGCTCCACCATTTTGCATACACGTCTACCAGGGAAGTTGCATTGTAAACAAAAACATCTTGTTTTCTATGCCTTGATGGTTTTCCATGGTCAATTCTAAAGCTCTTATTTTTGCACATGCGGGGAGGATGCTGACAAAGGTTGTTGAGTTTGGCTTTACCTCTGCCAATTGCATTTGCTTGAAAATCTCCATGGCCCTTTCAAGAAGCCCATTCTGTGAGCATCCTACAATGAATGCATTCCATGAGACCACGTTCCTCTTAGGCATTGTATTGGAAAGGATGAAAGCCTCATCAAGAAGGCCATTTTGTGCATATCATGCAATCATTGTAGTCCACAAGAATGCATCTCGTTGTATCATTTTGTCAAACAGTTTGTGTGCCTTTTTAACAGACCCATTTTTTGCATGCCTGCTATCATAGCAGTCTAGGAAACCGCACATCTTTCAGGTATTTTGTCGAACAGTTCACATGCGTTGTGTAAGCCTTCACATTTTGTAACTATTTTGTGCATAACCCAAAATCATTACAGTCCATGGATCTACATTTATTTCCCACGCATTTAGACAAACTATTCGCACGTTTCCACGTTTTTACATGAAAAACTACTAGGGCGCTTGCAACAGCAACATTTCATACAGTTCCTCTGTTTTCTTGATTCGTTGGGAGCCCACGCAGGTCTGGGCGCGGCTGGGAGAATGTTGGCCACGTGACCAGCTAAAACGAACAAAAAAACCTCCCCCATTTGCTTTGATGGGTGTCCAAACTCTGTCCCATAAGCATTTGGTGCCTGCAACCACTTCTGGCAAACCCTAACTCTTCCTGGCGGCGACGCTTCTCCTCCAACAGCAAAGCCCAAGGAAGAACAAAAAAAACAAAAAAAATGAAAACAAAAGGAAAGGCAAATCAAGGAGCTCGAGCCTCAATGCCCTAACTTGCCCAAAGTTTCCCCCTTTATTTATTTATTTATTTTTAATTCTTTTATTTTATTTAACATTATTATTATTTCAAAATTCATCTAACTCGTTTCATTCAGTTGAAAATCTATTTCATTATTAAAACAATTTAATATGTTTTTCGTTAATATTATTATATTTTGATTTTTTCACGATATTGTCATACGACTCATGAAGTAAATCCTTAACAATGATTTGACAGGGTTTACGACAAAACCCGATGATGATCTGGATAGTCCAAATCAATACTAAAAAACATGGAACATCACCATGTATATTATTTGAAGCCTGCCTGAAACTATTTTTTTTGACCAAAACACTAGTAGCGGGAATCGACCATATAAATTATAATATTAATACAAACATTATTATTATGATTTTACGGCTTAAAATAATGATAATAATTATTAATCCCATTAATGGCGATGACCAGGTAACTCGACGAACTGAGAACTAGATTTCCCCTTAACCGGATAACCGCCATGATGCTACGGGGTCCACAGTTGGGGTGGCGACAACGACTTGACAGGTAAGAAGGAGAGGGAAGGTGAAAAATCTTCACTGTGAGCCGGACAAGGTCAACAATGGTCAACGAGAGCACACGCACACTAGTCTCCCAGGATTAGTAACAGGGTCGGCAGGTCAGGGACTAGGAAACATTGAATGGGGCATTACATTCTCCTCCCCTTAAGAAAGCATCGTCCTTGATGCGACATAACATAGAGGGAAGAAATGGTACACAATCAATAACAAGTAAAGGGAAAATTACACCCTATGGTTTAAAATTTTAGCTACTTGAATCACGGCCATAGGGTATTCTTAGAAACATTTCGTAGAAATTTCAATTTTCAAGGTTCTGTGAAGATTGACAGTTCTCTCTTATTCGTTATTTCATTAATCTCTTTCCATTAACATTTTTTTTTTTAATTTCAAGTCCTTTAAAATTTCGTTCTTATCAAATTTTAGTTTATTCATTCCTATGGGTTCCCATCATGAACTACAGTCATAACACCCTACCAGGGTTATACACAACACCAAATTTTCACAAGAATACCTTTACATACTTTCACGACCGTAACAAATCACAAGGGTTCCATCAGCCATGGAGTGACAACAAGTAGACCACATAACAATTAATTTCCAACAGTTACGCCCCAGACATAGACCTAGTACACACATATGACTAACAACAGAATCAACACGTTGATACATATACACGGGTATCACATGACCCAAAACAATTCATGTCTATAACAACATAGTTTCAAATCCAATATCCAAAGGTCCATAACAACCAAGGGGAGAGTCAATCCTCATACATAACAAGGTGTTAAAGACTCATACAGGTACACATAACTCACTATACCAATCTCCACACATCACAAGACATCACGAAACAAACCCTAGATATCTCCAAAAGTACCTAGTAAAACTCCATATATCTCCTGAAGTATCCTAAAGAAACACCATATAATCCCCAAAGCATCACCAAATAGTCTCCATATACCTCCCAAGAGAAAGAAACATAGTGCCAAAACCAAGTAGGGTCACTCAACCATAGAGCCCCATCCAGAATATCGGGTCACTCAACCATAGAGCGCCATAAAGAATAATAGGTCACTCAACCATAGAGGCCCGTCTCCTTTCTCCTTTTAAATGAGGTCGGGTCACCCTATGGCCCCAGGCACATAGAGCCCCGTCACCCCCAACCCAAGTGACATAATAACTCATGGTTCAACAACCCGCTAGTTATTTGTAACTCCTTGGGGCGTACCCCCATACAACGAAGCGGGTCCATAGGTTCAACCACTCCATGGTGAATCCCATGACCCTATTCCAACACATTATGACATTAGAACTAGCATAACAATCCATTCAAATTCCAAGTGGCAAAATCAAAAGCCTTGGGCTAGGCTACAAAACTTTTAACTATGAACAAAAAGTTTTAAAACCAAGAAAAAAAAAGGCTAAATAGCCTTGGTTAGTGCAAAATCCAAATGTTAATGCAACAATCAAATAAATGCCCAAAATATAAGAACATGCCAATCAAGAAAAATGGCTGGTTCTAGCGAAAAGAAGAAGATTAATTGACAAATAAAATATGTAATGAGAAAATAGCACATCACAATCACTATGTGGCCTCATACCGCCACCAAAGGGGTACTCATCGAGTTGCTAGCACTCGGACATCGAGCCTCAGCTCGTGATAATATACATGTAACCAGAAATGAGTAAAACAAATAATGTAACTGTCATCATCTCTGCCTTAACATTCCTCCATACTCCCACAAGGATCAACATAGTCAAAATCACATAGGATTATTCAACGAACAATCCAATAGGAAAAAACAGGGGACACAAAATTGCATAAGTTGAGCCTAAGGTGGTGCACACCCACAATATACTGAGCAAGCTCAAAGTATATTAAATAGATAGAAGTGGATTTTCAGTCTACATGAGACTCCACTCCCTTACTCGTACTCGGCTCAAGATTATGAAAACCTGGTCCACGCCTCCTCTCTCCACACATAAACTCTTGACAGTTTATCCCCTCAAGGTCGTCTAGTGTAATGTTTCACAACATACACATAACTACATCACAAACACAATGGTAATTCACACACAACAACCATAACGCCTTGCGCATGGTATAAATATACAGGGTACAACACAATCATTACCTTCACGAGTTACGATACATCACATTACCACATCCTGCACCCAAGGTGCATTCACTGTACGCTAGGGATCATACTCACCATATGCCCCTAAATTACAACATGAACCATTACATATTACAATAATTACACATATGAGGAACACAATGTCTAACATTACGGCATATAGTCAATTGTAATACAACACGACAAGGCCCACAACAATCACAATACGGTGTCGACATCACGATAAAATTCCATTCACTGTACATAAATTTTGTCATGCAATACATCACTACATCTTCACATCATGTAAGGTCAAAATGTTTTCAACACTCCGCAATTCACAATATCTTTCCTTTCACACCAAACAATGCGGTACATCAGACATGGATTCCTCATTGGATCCACAAAAAGGAGAGTCAATACTCTCATCACAAGAAGTAATTCACACATGAATTCTTCATAGAATCCACACGAAGGAGAGAGAATACTCCCATCCCCAGCACATCAACATGATAACAAATGTGCACTAAGTGGTATACAATTCATGTGCATTCACACTATCACAATTACGACATAGATCACATCACTCTTAAAACACATTACTCTTCCAATATTTATCACCATCATGAAACACCATCACCATCATGAAACCCATCATGTAACACCATCACCATCATGCAGAATCATCACAACTGTAATATGTACAAGAGGTTTGAGAGCATGAACCTCCGCTCTGATACCATATGTGGTGCCCACACTTTACACACACAAATACAACAGTAAAATACCAAGAATTTTTTTTTGACTTACATTGCTCACTACACACAACAAAACATGGGCTTCAAGTACAACATTTGGATCACATACGACAATCACCAAAAATCATCGACTCACACAGACACACTAAAACGACACCGGCAGGCTGACGCTACACTTTTCCCAATGGAAGGTTACTAGTAGAGACCCAACCACATGAACATGGCTTTAGAAATGGCGAACCCACAACACATCATTTCCTTAAATGTATTTTTGGTTAAAGTTAACATTTCAAGGACATTATGAGCTAGGATAAATTTTCTTGTGTGTCCACCCACATTTTCTTAAGTTTATTCCGCGGTTGAAAATACAATTTGACCTTCTCAAGTGGGCTTCTTGTACTTTATATAAATTTCCATAGCTGACATACATATTTGGCATAAATCAAATTTCATACAAAATACTTAAATATCTTCTATTATGTAAAAAATATTCTTCTCCAACGTTTATTTGATGTCTACAGTTTTTACCCTTACAACTCAAGCGAAAGAGACTTGATGTCCAAAACGCAATCAAAGGATTTGACGGAGATACTAGATACAGGGAAGCTTTGCACCAAAATGTTTCTCAATTCAAACTGAATTTACTTCCCTACCATTGTTATTATAATTTGAAAACTTATTGAATTCCTATAAGATTTATATATATCTATATATACATATCTTTTGTGTTCTCAAAGTTTGGTCGCACCAAGGTAACTCATATTATTTGCAACACCTGATTATGTTTAATTAAGTTTTAAGGACTTCATGAGTGACCTCAATCCTAATCTCAAATCTCGTTCTCATCTTAGGATATGCTTATACATCGCACTATGGTCTCGTTCATAGCATTGTTGTGTAATCAGGAGTTACAGAAGTATTTGACTACCATCTTGAAGGGGTATATGGTCGGAAGAATTGTAAACCATACACGAACCACAAGTAACACCTCCTAATTAGCTGAGGTTTGGTTTCTTCCATTATGCACTCAATGATCTACGCCTCAACTATATAAGAGTTTAAGGCAGGTGGACAAAATTATACTCAAACACATTCAAGGACATACCAAGGTGTTATTTTGATAGAATCCAGGGTTGCACTGCTTAGTCGTTCCTTCGAACAAGGACTTATAAGGTGACTTCTAAGGTGATATTCAACACTCAGCTTGGTGTTGGACCTAAAGAGAGGACATTCTTCTCATGATTACCAAAACTAGAAGGAAACTGCATACTCTGGATAAGGTTGGACCATGTTATTCCTAAAATATGGGTTCACGACAATGTCGCTAAACCTAATGACTATGACGGTAAACTCCAGCTAGGGTTTTATTTACCTAACCTAAGAGGTCTCATTGAGTGCAAGCTTAAGTTCGTTCTACGGTCTTAATTTTCTCATATGGTAAAAAGGGATCACACACATAGGCAAGCTATACACGAGTATTTTATTAAGGTTGAGTGTTTCCATTAAAACTCTTTATTGTGTTTGTAGGGTAAGAAGGTAATCCAGTAATTAATTTAAATCGTTTATTGAATACTGAGAAGGTACCACAATATCTTAACTTCAATTTCAAATTTTCTTTATATAAATTAAACCTCTTTTTTTTATACACAACTAAAAATCAAATTGAACTGGTGATTATAGGCACATTTCCTAAGTATCTCTAAAATTGGCATATCATACATATTAAAAAATTTCATTTATAACTTTTCGGTATCAAGAGACTGCATTATATAGTTATTCATTTTACAATGGCCTGTAAAAATTACAATAACAATAATTAAATTATGCTTCACCTTTTTCGTCGTCATTCTTCCATCCTGCAAAACCCACGTGAGCATGATATTAGCGATAAATCGCTGGCATGGCATCCGCCCTAATCAATCATAATTATCATTTTTCAGTTTCCCATTTACATCTAACAATAATTACAATATGCAATCGAAATAAAAAGGTCTAGAAACATGTAATCATTGCATTTCATTTTTCTTCATTTTATAAACTCAGGAGAGAGAAAGAGAAAGGAAGAGAGAGAAAACCTCATTTTATCAAAAGTTCCCATACACACAACAAGTTTCATTATAGTGTTTTAAATAGTTATTTACGTGTGTTAAAAGTTTCCAGGGTGATTTGGCAACCCTACGAAGGTCTGCAGTTTTCTACTTTTACATTTTCTCACTAGCTACCAAACGTTCAAAACGGGCTCGAAGGCTAAGAAAATACTTCCAAAGGTTATCTTCCGATGAGCACGCACATCACGATTAAATTTCTACGTGTCCCTAGATATACCAAGAGTTCATTGCAACTGACGGAATTGAAAAAGAGCGCACGGTTTGCGTTTGGCGGCTAGTTTTCCGGGGCCACTGGTCGTAGTTCACCCAGTTGTAAAAAGACAAAAGTTAGCTCGAGTGGCCCAGAAAGACTGTGTCCATGAACAAAGTTCAACATAGGAGCATGCAACGAGACTCTTCTTACTAGTTCCCCTATATAAGGAGAATTCGTCAGAGTCGACGGGACAGAGAACTAGAAAACCATGTTCAAATGGCGACAAGTTTTCTGGAGCGACAAGAAGAAATTGGACCAGTTTGACCTCGTCAAATTGTGACCGGAGGCCTACAAAACGGATTCACCAAACTATCCCGAAAGGTGATATTTCCTATACATAAAGTTCCATGTAGTTGTCTAGAATAAACGCTAGAGGTTTACAAAGATGGAACGCGATTTCTCTTTCCGGGTTTCAAATGGTGGTCCAAAACAAAAGCCAACTTTCTAGTTTTAACAACTCTCTATAATGTTGTAAACCAGTGTGACAGGGCTCCTATAAGAGCGTCAAAAGGATGTCATATGATCGTTTTTAGTCGAACCAAAAATGAAGGCGACTCCTCGTATACCAAGGTACACGAATGAAATTTCACATATTGTTTCCAGAGTTGCGAAGGATACTTGGTGAGTCTCCGAAAATTACAAAATTTAACTATTTAAAACCAAGAGAAGGTCAAGTTTATCAATGGGGAGTCAAATTCGTCTGGTCGATAGAATGATATTGGAGCGGTCAAGAAGGGTAAGATTTTTCTAGATCATATCAAAGCGAGGGTGATAGTTCATGGTTTAAAGTAGATGCGTTATAATGGCTTCGAGAGTTGTGACACGACACTTTATTGTTTTGAAATGAGTTGAAGAGACATTAAATTGTATTTAAAAATCCCAATAATTTAAAATTCTACTTAGTTGCAAAAGAGAAATAAAACACGAGAATTATGAGAGGTAAGGGAAGAAGAACCATGCCTGGAAAATGAAGTCGGTCGAAGCCGCAGGCTTGGGTTCAGTCTCTTGCTTGGGCACTACGTCAACCAGTCCTCAGGCGTCCTCAGCTCCACCATTTTGCATACATGTCTACCAGGGAAGTTGCATTGCAAACAAAAACATATTTTTTTCTATGCCTTGATGGTTTTCCATGGTCAATTCTAAAGCTCTTATTTTTGCACATGCGGGGAGGATGCTGACAAAGGTTGTTGAGTTTGGATTTACCTCTGCCAATTGCATTTGCTTGAAAATCTCCATGGCCCTTTCAATAATCCCATTCTGTGAGAATCCTGCAATGAATGCATTCCATGAGACCACGTTCCTCTCAGGCATTGTATTGGAAAGGCTGAAACCCTCATCAAGAAGGCCATTTTGTGCATATCCTGTAATCATTGCAGTCCACGAGAATGCATCTCGTTGTATCATTTTGTCAAACAGTTCATGTACCTTTTTAACAGACCTATTTTTTGAATGCCTGCTATCATAGTAGTCCAGGAAACCGCACATCTTTCAGGTATTTTTTCAAACAGTTCACACGCATTGTGTAAGCCTTCACATTTTGCAACTATTTTGTGCATAACCCGAAATCATTACAGTTCATGGATCTGCATTTATTTCCCACGCATTTAGACAAACTGTTCGCACGTTTCCACTTTTTTACATGTAAAACTACTAGGGCGCTTGCAACAACAACATCTGATACAGTTCCTCTGTTTTTTTTTTATTCGTTGGGAGCCCACATAGGTTTGGGCGTGGCTGGGAGAATGTTGGCCACATGACCAGCTAAAACGAACAGAAAAACCTGCCCCATTTGCTTTGATGGACATCCAAACTTTGTCCCATAAGAATTTGGTGCCTGCAACCACTTCTGGCAAACCCTAACTCTTCCTGGCGGCGGCGCTTCTCCTCCAACAGCAAAGCCCAAGGAAGAACAATAAAAACAAAAAAAAATGAAAACAAAAGGAAAGGCAAATCAAGGAGTTCGAGCCTCCATGCCCTAACTCGCCCAAATTTTCCTTCTTTATTTATTTATTTATTTTTAATTCTTTTATTTTATTTAGCATTATTATTATTTCAAAATTCATCTAACTCGTTTCATTCAGTTGAAAATCTATTTCATTATAGAAATAATTTAATATGTTTTTCATTATTATTATTATATTTTGATTTTGTCACGATATTGCCATACGACTCATGAAGTAAATCCTTAACAATGATTTGACAGGGTTTACGACCAAACCCGATGATGATCTGGATAGTCCATATCAATACTCAAAAACATGGAACATCACCATGTATATTATTTGAAGCCCACCCGAAACTATTTTTTTTGACCAAAACACTAGTAGCGGGAATCGACCATATAAATTATAATATTAATACAAACATTATTATTATGATTTTACGGCTTAAAATAATGATAATAATTATTAATCCCATTAATGGCGATGACCAGGTAACTCGACGAACCGAGAACCAGATTTCCCGTTAATTGGATAACGGCCATGATGCTACTGGGTCCACAGTTGGGGTGTCGACAACAACTCGAGAGGCAAGAAGGAGAGGGAAGGTGAAAAATCTTCACTGCAGCCCAGACACGGTCAACAACGGTCAACAAGAGCACACGCACACTAGTCTCCCAGGATTAGTAACAGGGTCGGCAGGTCAGGGACTAGGCCACCATTTTAGATATCAATGCAATAGTTACAAAACTTCTTGGCATTTGTTTATTATTTTCCTGTATTTCCATTTACTACCCTCCTCTCGCCATTCATCCAAGATTGTTTGTATCCATAATAGGTGCTCTTTGGGAGTCCATGACATCTGTACCATAAAATTCTGCATACATCCCTTCCACATAACTTAAATTTATCTATAGTTTTCTCATAAGTTTGACCTACATCACAACTGCTAGCATTTGTAGTGAATGCATTAAGTACAAATTTTTTAATGGTAGTTTCATTCATCCCTAGAGTTACATTCCAAATGTGATTGAAAGTTGAGAGATAGATTAGAGATACATCCTTCCTTACAACAAGGTTTCTTCTGAACTTCAGATAATAATTTTTCTCTTTTTTTTTCTCATTTTCCCTTTCCTTTGATGTACTAGATGGAGTATTATTTACCTTTTGGCATTTACATGAGTTGTAAGGTATTTTTATCAAGTATTCATTACTACTAAAAATGGAGGATGAAAATGAATTTGGATATACCATTTGAGGAAATGGATCTTCAAATGCACTCCACATTTTTATTGGAAACTCTTCTAGAATTTATTTTATCCTTACTTCCATAACGAACCATCTGGATGGGCCAACTGGCTGGCAGGCCACTGGATGAAAGATCCTTCTGAAATGGAGCAACACTTGCAAAAATGCATAATTATTTTATCAAGCACCCCAAATGTATTTCCATATGTTTTTTTAAAGTGCACCATGTCTCCTTCACATACATTTGTAATTTTTTCTTCTAAAAAATTTGTGTTCTTTTGAAACAAAAATGTATCAACTTCATAACAACTCCCTTGAACTTAAAATTGAATTCAGTGTTTGATGTGGGGGTTGTTTCTTGAAGTTCATAATTTCCATTCACATGAAGTGTAGTTCTTGTTTTTAGATACACTAGATTTTTGATTGGCCAGAAAACTTCACTATTGTAGAATTGGATAGAAATCATTGCATGTAGTTATAATATTTTCCACAAAAACACCAAACTGTGTGGGTCCCAACACTACTCCTAAAATCACATGTTCTTCTTGTACCAGGGATATAAACCCTTCAACTATGTCACCTTCTTTTGGAGAAAACTTATGTTTTAGCACCACGTAGGTTATAGAAAATTCATCCCTATCTTTAGGAGTTGTGAAATAATGGATTTCACTATCAGAATTCAAAACCTCATCCTCATCAAATGTATCTTCTGAGTTACTTCTCATGATGTTTTGTATGTTATTAACCCTCGCATGTGACACTTCTGAAATCACATGATTAATCATTTCCTTACTTTCCCATGGAATAAAGTATCCCTTGTTTTTCAATTTCTTGCTAGGTTTCACAATCATCAATTGTGTATGACCATCTCACTTTGACATTGAATAAAATACTTATTGTGAAAATGAATAAGCTATAACCCATGTCTGTGCAATGGAGTGTAGTTCTGGATGGATAAACTAGTCCCTCCGTAACTTTCACACCTTTGGAGAATAAATCCACATGTGCTCCTTCTTTGAAAATAGAGTTCATTTTCAACTGTATCCAAAAATAAAAAGAGAAAATTAGTAGCGTGGACACTTAAATCTTGAACCTATGGAGAATTGAAAATGAAAAATATCAATAACAATTCCAAGGTTAAAACAAATTCTTAAATCACAATGATAAAATAAAAATATACATCTTATATGAACATCTCTGAAACCTCCTTTAATCTAAATCTTGAACATATGGATAATTTGGCTAGCATTCAAGACATTACATAAGTGATTGTTGTCATTTATGCCACATATCAATTTTATTATCATCATACATATACAACTATTTATGCCTACCTTATTCAAATCAATAAATGTTGACATTGAAAATCCTATCCAAATTATAATCTAAGGTAGATGTCATCTATTTTAGAACATAAAATCCTTAACAGCAACTCTTGGAAAATTACCTCAGTCTCTATATAAGGATTTATGTTATTAGATGACTATTTTCATACTAAATAAAGTTACTAATGATTCCTCAAAAAACCAGTTCTATTCCAATCATAAATTTTCCTCCTACATTATATATTGTGTAGGTAATTAGTGCTCCTATTTGACCATATAACACATTGTATTAGAATCTTAGATCCCGCTAATGTGTGTATCTTTTTATCCATAAAACACATAGTGTATGGATTTCAAAATTTGTCTAGCCTAGCGGCCACTAGGACTTAAATTTTTCTCGTACACGTAATAATTCAAATATTGACTAGAATGACAGGTCAAAATGTTAGTGATCACACTTCAAAGTGCGAGTGATCACAATTCCAAGTGTTAATTCTCACACTTCGATGTGCGAGTGATCACACTTCATAGTGTGAGTCTAGGAATATCACTTCTAAGTGTGATGACTTTCATGTCGAAGTGTGAGCACTCGCACTTCTAATTGCAATCACTCACACTTCGAAGGGAGATAAATCGCAATTGAAGAGCGAGGATTGAAGACACCTATTTATAAAATTATTACTTGCACTAAGGAAATTTTAATGGGAAAGTTAAATGTCCCCCAATTTAAGTTTAGTATATATTTAGGGCCATTAATATTGTGTCAAAGTAATTCATTAATGTATTTTACTCTCTAATTATATAGGTATGTTTATTTGATGGTATAGAGTTCAAGTTTAGTATTTATTTGATTAACGGTGGTGTTATATACTTTGATTCAATTATGAGTGTTAATTATTTCTTAGGTTTTTATATCATACATAGTCTTTTAACAATATAAGTTTATTATTAATAATTGTCTACAATATTGAGTAGAATAAATCCATGCGACGTAGTTGCATCTTGTGTAGAAAAATATTACTCGCACTGAGTTCAATTTCCTCCATTTTAAGCTTAGTATATATTTAGGGTCATTAATATTGGGTCAAAGTAATTCATTAATGTATTTAATTATCTAATTACATAGGTATGGTTATTTTATGGTATAGAGTTTAAGTTTAGTATTTATTTTATTAATGGTGGTGTTATGAGTGTTAATTGTTTCTTAAGTTTTTATATCATAGATAGCCTTGTAACAATCTAATTTTATTACTCAATATTAATAATTGTCTACAATATTGCATAGAAGTAACCCATGCTATGTAGTTTCATCTTGTGTATGTCAATATTAAAGAGTAAATTTTAATTAAATTTATGTATGTCAAATTTAAGTTTCAAACAATTTCCAATTTTAGTTTTCTATACAATAAAAATTATATTATAAAATTCTTATATTAATTCATGTTACAATACCAATTACACTTTTAAACTTTAAGGCCATTAAATTGAAATTGTAAAATGTGAAATGTTCCCATTTTAACATTAATTTTCCATTAAACCAAAATGTAAAATGCGCCATTTGAAATATGTGCAATTTGTCATACATGTGTATTTTGTAATTATTGCGTTAAAGAAAGTGGCAGTTGGAAGTGTCGGTTTTATGTCACTATAGATTGTCATTTTTTAGTATATTTTTTGGACACTGAAGTTTTTGAAGCTTTTGGCGAGAACATTGGTGTAAGCATGTCACTCCATTCATCCATTGGAAAATATGATCATGGTTTGATTTCAAAAATTCTGAGCATGGTTTGATTTCATCTAGGTGTCAAAAATCGGTATGCATTCTCACCATCATCCCTTCCAAAATTTTGAAAATTTGTAAATGTATAATTTTCCATAGCCTTTTCAACAAAACCCATTTTGTGCACTTCCAGTAGTCAATTATGTCCATGAAACCATATTATTTTAGGCATTTTAACAAATAATTCTCAATTCAAATGGTTTGACATAGTTTTTTCATTCAATATACTAATCCCTAAATGATTTGTGAAATATGTGTATACTCTGCTTGCAAGAAATGCACAAACAAGTTATGGGCATTTTTTGTAAGAGGAATTAGGAAATTTTCCTAAAATACCTAACATGGACAACAATGATTATTGGAAGTGAACAAAATGGGTGTTGTTGAAAAGGCTGTGGAAAATAGATTTTGTTCAGTTAGGGATTTTATTCATTTAGGGATTTTGTAGACAATTAAACTAAAGTGAACTTTAAGACCACTATCGGCATGTTTCTCTAGACATTTCATTATAAATTGATTATTGAAATTAGTATTGAATTTCAAAGTTTTTTATTCAAGAATTTTTTTCAGATCACAAATACATTATTAGGGAACTTTTTATGAGCACAAATGTGTTATTGTGAAATTTTAGGGGTTATTGTGATATAGAATGTAGATTTTTTAATCAAATAAATGATTTTGTAATATAATCAATTCCATTCTTATTTGATGAAAGATGAGAGGGTTGTTATCCCATAGTCAGTAGATCAAGGTAAGGGTTTTTTGATGCCTTAGTGAAGACTAAATTAATTATATATTGTACATGTCTTATGAAAGTGCATATCCTAATCTTATGACATAATGAATTCATTGGGAAACAAAGGGGAAACTTCTGATGTAGAAGATATGTTTCATATGGCTTAGAAGATCTTGTAGGAGGGATCATGGAAACTCATACTATGAAGAGTTATAAGAGGTAATGAATGAAATGCTTAGTAATGTTTTATTATGAATAATGAAATGACCTTGTGTTCTTGTATCTTTTAGATTGTGGGCATTTTAGTAAAATAAACTAATGAAATAGTGATAGTAATTTCCAGAGATGACATGTTCTTATTTTTCTTAATGAGGTTGTATGGAAAGTTTCCTTAGTAAATTTGATATTAAGAGCCTAAAAAAGACAAGTAATTGTTTTCTTGTTTACAATAATTGTTTTCTTGCATAAGGAAATTGTGGGAAATACAATTTTATAAAAAACATATATGCGATGGCCAAGGAGAAAATACAAAGGGTTCAGTCTATGTAGGTTCCTCCTAGCAATACAGTGAATCAAAGAAGTATAAACCCTATAATTTAAGAACACAAGCTAAACAATATTTTGAAGATTTTATCACTGACTAGATAGTTTTGAAAAGACACATGCAACACTTATAGACTAAAATTACAGGCTCTAGGTGTTTTAGTTAAATAAACTAATGATATATTGACACTAAAAATTATAAGATGACAAGGTTTTTTTTCTTAATCTGACTTTAATAAATGTGATGAAAGTTTTTTACTAAATATCTTGATAAGAACCAACAGAAGACCATTACTTTGAATGCAAATTGAGGTAAGTGAGATAAGGGAATTTATTCCTTGTTTGTTTTTAG
Source organism: Taxus chinensis (assembly GCA_019776745.2). Taxonomy (NCBI): domain Eukaryota; kingdom Viridiplantae; phylum Streptophyta; class Pinopsida; order Cupressales; family Taxaceae; genus Taxus; species Taxus chinensis. Next base: position 177,623,517 of record CM034150.1, on the reverse strand, counting down.
TGGGAGGTGGAAGCGTAAGGAAATTGTGAGATTTAATATCTTGGGAAATTGTGAGATTTAATGACCAGGGAGATTATACATAGGGTTCAGAATCTGTATGTTCATACTAACGTTACAAAGAGTGTGGTCATTATATTTAAACTCATTATACCATGTTTTATATGGATAAATTGATGCAAAGAGTAACAAGATCAAAGAGGTTTTCTCTTCTTGATAATTTCTCTAGTTTTAAAATTGTAATGGTCAAATAGGAGTTACAATTCAAGATCACCTACACTACCAAGAAAGAGACGTATGTATATAAAATAAATCCCTTCACAATAAGCCAAGAAGTAATCTGCGTAGACGGAAAAATAATGTTATGATTGATGAAGTTCCTTGGGTACTCATACACATCATGAGTCGATCATCATGATGTTGTAAGAGTACCCTAGGAGATTTGGCAATATTTAACATTTTTACCGACTAAGCAGAGACCTCCATGGCCTTTGAGACTTCATTTATCCTTAAAATGTGTAATTTATATATCATCTAGGAATTTCCTAGAGACCACTAATCTCTAAATTTATTACTTTGATTTGTAAAGGACATATAATCCTGTAGAATGCCAATTGTCCGCAACACACATATTTTGCATCGGGTTTTAAATAATAAAATACCTAGTGACCCCTAATCTCCTCTACTATGATTATTTATTTGAATGTTATATTCAAATTACCTAGCAATCGCTAAGCCATTCCTTACTTAAATATTATGTTGTCCATTTAAATTTTGTGGAGAACCCTAAATGTAGATAAGCTCTAAATAAATTGTTTATGTTTTTTCTGTATAATACATCTAAGCCATATAATCATGTGGACTAAGAAATTTCTACTACACACATAATTCACATTGTTTCTTATTTTGAATACAGAGGTTGACTAACAAATCATACTTAATGAATCTTAGCGCCCACTAAGACATTCATTTCAATAACTTATAATATATATTATGAGAACTACATAAGGCTTGATCCCTCTCGAGGGTATGTAGTGCAACACTTGGCTCCACTAGGGATAGTCCATCCAATATGATACAATTATAAATAATTAAAAAGAGGTATACACATCCCTGACAACTCTACTAATAAGAGCTATGTAAAGCTTGACCCCTTAAGAAAACATGTATTGCAACACTTTGATCATTTCAATAATAACTGTCTAGCGAATGATGCCTAGTGAACATTAAGTTCTAAATATTTTGTTAAGGCTGATCTTAGTGACCACTAAGCTCTAAATATTTCATTGTGGATGACCTTAGTGACTACTAGGAACATAAATATGTATGTCTTGACCCCTCAATAGTGCATGTATTGCACACTTTGCTCATTGCATTAATATTTTTCCTGTTAATGATTCCTAGTGAATGCTAAGCTCTAAATATTTTGTTTTGGTTGACTGTGAAGATCACTAGGATAAGAACTACGTATTTCTTGACCCCTCAATAAGTGCATATATTTTCTCACTTTTCTCATTGCATTAATAGTTTTCATGTTAATGATGTCTAACAACCGCTAAGCTCTAAATATTTTGTTGTGGCTGACCCTAGCGACCACTAGGATCAGAACTATGTATGTCTTGACCCCTCAATAGTGCATGTATTGCCACACTTTTGCTCATTGCATTAATATTTGTCTTGTGAATGATGCCTAGATATAACCAAGCTCTAAATATTTTGTTGTGGCTGACCTTAGCACCACTAGGATCAAAACTATGTATGTCTTGACCCCTCAAGAGTGCATGTATTGCAAAATTTTCTCATTGCATTAATAGTTTTACTGTGAATGATGCCTAGCAACCACTAAGCTCTAAATATTTTGTTGTGGCTGACCTTAGCAACTGCTAGGATCAAAAATATGTATGTCTTGACCCCTCAATAGTGCATGTATTGTAGCACTTTTCTCATTGCATTAATAGTTATCCTATGAATAATGCCTAACAACCACTAAGCTCTAAATATTTCATTATGGATGACCCTAGCAACCGCTAGGATCAACACTTCTTACATTTATTTGTCAACTGAGTTTTTAATCTAACCAAATATTTAGAATAAGAGACATAAGAGTGTTGTTGTAAATCCAAGTACATCCTTTGGCTCAGTATTTGTTTCTATTGATGATATATGTAGCATTTGTGGACCTGTAATTTTTCAACATGGTGGGAGAACCGACATTGTCAAATGTAGATGCTTATTTATATTCCTATGTGGACACCAGAGTAATGAGAGATACCATGTTCGATCCAACTTCCTTAAATCATGAATTTCAACATTACTCAGCTATTTTTTCCATAGTCCAAAATGAAAGTCTTGATGTAGATGTTGTAGATGAAAAGGGTATCCTAGAAGATCAAGCCCTAAGGTCCCAAGACATAAGGGAAATAAAAAGAGTTAGTCTCCATTTAATTTCCACTAAACCAGAGGTGCTTCTATTTCTAGAACTTATTGCTTCCTATCTAATTCTTATCAAGTCCAAGGAGTGGACCTTATTTTGTAAATCATGGAAAAACAAAATAGTGTTTATGTTAGGCATGCATACAGATGTTATTACAAACTTTCACATCTAGACACCCTGTACAATATAGATACAGTTGAGTCCTGGATGGCCATAAGGAAAATAAGATTCTTTTACAGAGTTGGGTCATGGACCCAATAGATAATATGGATGATTCTTATTTGAGTGATATCCTTATTAAAAGGTTTAGACCAGGAGTTTGTATTGGCATGGCCCTCATGAAAATTATAAATTTAAAACCTTCTATCTCTAAGGTCAATGTATCCTGAATCCCTTTACTTTCTATGATTATTGATGAAGGAAATATTCCTTCCTTAGGGAAAGTGCTCAGTTTCAATTTGGTGAGCCAAAGAAAAAATTTTGTGGAAAATGGGAAATCATTTTACATGGCTTCCTATCTTCTAGATGTAGTTTGTGGTGTTCTCAACTGTTCAGAATTTTATCAAAATTGGCTTCCTTCATGCCCTTTATAGCTAAATGAACTATATTCAGACTTGTATGCCCATTGGTTCAGATCTCATATTCAAGATATATGCACTTATTTGTATCCTACTCTCTACCAACAATTACATGAAACAATGACACCCAGAATATCTATTGGCATCCTCACTTCCATAAGGAAAATAGGGAGTTTTATTCTTCTATCCAGAATATATTATTATCATGATTGAGGGATCCTCCTTACACCTCCTTTTTATCTTCCATACTATGTGCCTGAAAATTGGCAGAACAAGAGGTGGCATATCAGATTTGTAACGGTATTACTATAAAGTGCAAAGATAAGAAGCTTAAAACACATCCCCCCTCTCAGTCACTGTGGGATGTAGGAAATTTAATAGGTGGCCTGATTTGAAATATGCATCAGCCCATAGAAATTCATTCCATCTCCCCCAACACCCTCTAAGGAAATATGACCACATGAAAAGGGTTTCCAAACACCTTCAGTTTCTTAGAGGATAGATAAATATATCCTATGCACATGAGGATGATGTCAATGACTGGGTATGGATTACCCAAATAGATAGCCTTGTTAAGAAGAATATGAAGATGACTGGGGAAGTTCCCCCTCCGAGAGGAACTATTAAAAAAGAGGCCATAAAGAGAAAAGCAAAATTCTATTCAAATCCTTCAGAAAATCCCCTGTTCCCCATTCTCCAGGTTCTCCATCAATTGAAACTCTATCTGAGTTTCAAAAATTCAATCCCACACCAACCAAATCCCCAAATTTGGTGGCATATGCCTTAACTTATTTAGATGAAGAAGAAGAGGAAATGCAAACTGAAATCTCAGCCAGTGCAGCCCTAGTGCAACCATCTCAATCTTCTCCCTCCACTCCACATGAAGTGAGACAAGATTGGGTTGAGAAATCCATAATTTCTCATAAATAATAACTAGATTGGATGGCACAAGAAGAGCCCTTAGTAAACATTGAATTCAATCCAAGGATGGGAACCTTGAAAAGGATAACCAAAAAGAAGATGTCAACACAAAAAGCCATTGTTTGGCATGAAACTTTAGAAGACCTCTTCTCTCTTACAAAGAAATGGAAATCCAAAGGCTCCCAAGTGGTGCAATATGAGGAAGATCCAGAATCCTTGATAAGGGCTACAACTGAAGTAGCCATAGAAGTAGTGAGAGGCATACATGCTAGAAATAAAGAGCTTGAAACTCAATTAAAGGCCACAGTTCCTATGGGTACAATTTCTGATGTAGAAGAGGCATTGCATGGCCTGTAAAATGCTATAAAGAAATATATCAAGGAAAGATGAAGGAACAATCCTACCTAAAAAAGACTAGAAATATCATTAAAACCATGGGATTGATGCAAAAAACATTAATATATATGGGGCAGGTTATTGAGGAAGGAATTTGTAAAGACCCTTCAATTATAACCATGGATGATATTGGTATATGAAAGACATATGCTAATTATATCAATGAAAGAATAAAGGAATGGAATGATCAGGTAAGAAAAATATCTCTCCCATTTGATGACATAGTTTTGAGAGGAAATCATATTTTTTGCAGAAGCCTCAGTTATGGAAGTATTTAAGGAAAACCATGAATTGGTTTCTAGTGAAGAGTTTGTTATATCGCTTAAGCAATTCTTGGTTAATTTTCAAAGGAGAATACATAAGGAAAATGAAGGAGAAACTTTGTAAGTCATTGAGATTGTCTCCAAAACTAGGGGAAAAATACATAAAATAGATACTCTGAAGGAAATCACAAAAAAAGAAAATGTTACTCAGCAAGTTTTTTTTTGACAAGGCTAGTGTGTTATTTAGAAACCAATTTTGGACATAGGAAAGATAGATAGAGATTACAAGATTTGTAAATAATTCATTCTGTGTGGAACAAAATCAAGATGATAAAAAGTGCCACTGCAAAAGAAAAACAAAACTCATGAATCAACTTTACATGTAGACTTGGATCAACACCAACCCATAATTAAGTAAGAACCACAATGAATCATAAGTGGTAATATTTGAGCATAGATGAGAAAGAAATGAAATATGTATGACATGTAAATATATTAATATTTATAATTGATTGAATGTTCATGTATATATTCCAAATTTTATACTTATATAAACATGCACTTAGTAGTTGTACATTTGAAAGTACCGAGTGAGCTTTAAGCTCCAAATATGTTGTTGTGGCATAACCTAGCAGATGCTAGGCTCACCAGATCTTCCTTTATTTGTAAAATCCTTTCATTCCTTTTTCTCAAATATTATGTTATGGTAGTAACATAGCAGCTACTAATTTCATAATATCTTAATTTAATTTTTCAAATCGTAGAAACCGCTAAGCACCAAATAATATGTTGCGGCATAACCTAGTGGATGCTAAGCTGAAAATATCTTACTTTATTTTGTTAAATCTTACCACACATAAGCTTATATTTTTTGGCATAACCTAGTGTTTTTAAGCTCATAATATCCTTGGTAATTTTAAATCCTCACGACCGCTATGCTCCAAATATTTGTGTAACCTAAACTACCTAGTGACTGATAAGCTCTAAATATGTTATTTTGGCATAACCTAGCATCTTCTAATCTCATAATATCTTATTTAATTTGTTACATCACAACCAATTTAAGCTCCAAATATTATGTTGTGGCAATATCATAGTGACTGCTAAAATAATAATATATTAATATAACTTGTTAAATCCTAGCCACAGTAAGGCTCCAAATATTATTCAATGACATAACCTAGTGGACTGCTAAGCTTGAAATATCTTACTTTAAATTGCTAAATATAGCAAAAATAACCATATTATGATGGGCATAACCTAGTGGATGCTAAGCTCAAAATATCATTCTTTGACTTGTTAAATTATAAGTGACAACTAAGATTTAAAAATATTATATGGTGGAAGTATCTAGATCCCGATAAGCTCAAATATATGGTAATTTAATTTGTTAAATCCTACTGTAGATAACTCCAAATATTAAGTTTTATCATAATCTAGCAGCTGCTAAGCTCCTAATATCTTAATTTAATTTGTTAAATCTTGATGACCGCTAATATTCCAAATATTAAATGTGTAGGCTAAATCCTAACATTGCTAAAATAGGCTTATCTTCGTTTGATAATGTCCTATCAACATTTTCTAGCGGTAAAATATTATGTTGTGGTCGTACATAGTGGTTTAAATTCATATCTTAATTTAATTTATTAAATCCTAGTGACCGCTAAGCTCCAAATAATATGTTGTAACATAACTAGCGGGTGCTAATCTCATAATATATTACTTTATTTTGTTAAATCTTAGCGACCACTATGCTCCAAATATTATGTTGTGGTAGTTCCTTAGTAGCCACAAAGCTCAAAAATATGAAACTACCTAGCAACCGTTAAGCTCCAAATATGTTGTTGAGGCATAACCTAGTGGCCACTAAGATCACAATATCTTAGTTGTTTTTGTTAAATCCTAGCAACAACTAAGCTCCAAATAATATGTTGTGGCATAATCTAGCGGACACTAAGCTCAAAATATCTTAATTTATTTTGTTAAATCTTAGTGACTGTTATCCTCCAAATATTATGTTGTGCTAGTGCCTTAGTGCCCTCAAAGCTCAAAGTAACCGAAACTACCTAGTGACCGCTACGCTCTAAATATGTTGTCGTGGCATAACCTATCAGCTAGTAAGCTCGCAATATCTTACCACCATCTTGTGGCAGTACATAGTGACTGTAAGCTCCAAATAATATGTTTTGGCATAAGCTAGCGACCACTAAGATCATAATATCTTAATTTAATTTGTTAAATCCTAACAACCGCTACACTCCAAATATTATTTGGTGGCATAACCTAGTGGCCACTAAGCTCAAAATATCTTACTTCAAATTCTTAAATCTAAACAATAAATTCAAATAATATATATAGATCTTGTTTTCATAAAACAAGTTTCATCTGTTGTATTTACTCAAGGATTTACCTAACGACCTCTAAGCTCTAAACATCAACCTTTTAAATGTGTTACATATATACATACATACATACACACACACAATATATGTGTGTGTGTGTGTGTGTGTGTATACATATATACATACATGTATACATGTATATATGTAGATATACATATATACATATATGTATATATATACATATACATACATATACATATACACATATATACATATACACATACATATACATATACATATATATATATATATATATATATATATATATATATATATATATATATATATATATATATACATACATACATACATACATACATACATATATACATATATGTGTATACATACATACATACATACATACATACATATATATATATATATACATACATACACACACATACACATACACACATACATATGTATATGTATATGTATGTATATATATATGTATACATATACATATATATACATACATATACATATATACATATGTATATGTATACATATATACATATACATATGCATATGCATATGCATATGCATATATATATATATCTTATGAGAACTTGATAAGGCTTAAGAATTATTTAAAGTTCTTTACATTTGCAATGAGATTTAAACAAAGTTTTGTTTTAATTTTATGATTATTTAAGAAACTTGGAATAGCTTACGAGAAGATATATAACAAGTTTTTAGATACAAATCCATCTACTTTTTGTAGCCTAACAGATGCTAAGATATTATTAAAGGTAATTATATCATGTTTGTAATGAAGTGGTTTTATAAATATAAATTTTTAATATTTGCGTATAAAACAAGATGCTTGTAAAGTATGAACAAGGGATTTAAGAGATTATGTTCTAAAAGAGGATACATGCAAACCATGAAGAGTGGATATGGGATGTATAGTGACAATTATGGTTCATTGATATACATAGAGACATTTGGAATTGATAGATGTGGCTCACCCAAAGGGGTAGGAACCATAGATGTGGGACTCAACGATTACTAGGGTGTGCGATCCATACTCAAATATGATTACAGTTGATCTCATGCATACATATACATATACATATTGATATTACACGGGTACATGCACCCACATAATTGCATGAGCATACATTATTGGGTATATGTCATCATGGATACATCTCTCATCATACCTTGGTCATTATCATAATGTTGATCCTTGGGATTATACATGATCAATAATAATAGAAAAGGAAACATTAGAAAATAGATAATTGATTGGATTAGCGGAATGATGATGGAGAGGAGAGAGATAAGAGGTGAAATATAATGAGTAGAAAAATATTTAGGCTAGTGATCAACCACTTGTCGATGGATGATCATTACATTGATAAAGGGTCAACTTGGAGTGATGCTGTCATCACCAATCTGGCACTATGATAATTCTTCACTGGGAACTCCTCGTGCTATGATTATTTACTAATGCACATCCTTTATTTTGGTGGATGTAATATGGAAACACAACAACAAACATAACACAAGAATACCATCGACTATGATAAGAAGGAATGATGACAAATCTGAAATATCAAAGTAAATTATAATATTAACATGAAATTGTTACAATCTCCCCCATGAGGTACTTCAAGTGTTATTGACTTCACTTGCCTTCCACCAATACTATGGGAGAAACTTTACAATTACACCTCTTAATGGCTTCTTCAACACACCTTTAAACTAATGGCTTCCTTTACACACTTCATACAATATTTCTCACTACTTCCTTCTATGCTAAATGAGGGGGGTGGCCTCTTTATTTATAGAACTTCCAGGCTTATCCATCTTATCTGTAAGATAGGATAAGAAATCCACTTTGACGAATCATATTCCATACCTTAACTCTTATCTGTACATGTAAGCTTATCTTTTAAGATAAGATAAACCTTATCATTTCACATGGGTTCCACATTTTTAGACTTTTTACAAATAAAATACACAAAATATTTATGAACTCACTCCTTGTCCTTATTACCAATATAATATTTCTAATTCCTAATCATGTAGACCCTACTTCTCTACTTACCCCAACTTTGACATTTTAACATTACCGGACCACTTACGACAAATATTTACTTTTTACCAAAACATTCCTATTGTACTTTTGACTATTACCGTACTATACATTATTGGCGGCGTCATTATGGCAGCGCCGTTATCTTCTATCAGACGCTACTACTAATTATACCTAACAACATCCTATTCCTAATACATACATTAATGAAATAGAAATTACAGAGGAAAATTTTAGTGTCGACATCTTCCCCCTTCCTAGCTTCTACTCCATCCTCGGAGTAGACTATTCTGGTGCTTGGAAAATCTTCAACTTGTCGTGGTTGAACCATTTTGTAATGGGATTGCCATCTAATTCCTCCAGTCGGTACGTACCATTTTCATGCATAGCTACAATTTTGTAGGGCCCCATCCATTTTGGAAGAAATTTTCTCGGTCTTATTTTTTTGTATCTGGAATCATATACTAGAACCAAGTCATTCACATGAAATGGAGACCAATGGATCTTTTGATCAAAGTATTTCTTCTGCTTCATTTTCTTCTTATAGCTTGTATCCTTAGCTATTTCCCTTATTTCCTCTAGCAAATGAAGATGTACCAACCTTTCTTTTACTGAATCACTTTCATCCATCCTTTCATTTTCCATAACTCTGACCGTGGGAATATCAAACTCAATAGGAAGAACTGGATCAATGCCATAAGCCAGCAGAAATGGGGAGTATCCTATTGCTGACTTTGATGTTGACTTATATTCCCACAATGCTGCATGAATCCTCTTATCCCATTTATGTACCTACAAGGCTGCATCTTTTGCTAGAATTTGACACAACATAAAATTTGTTCGTTCCACCTGTCCATTTGTGCTTGGCTTGTATGTTGTTTCCTTCCTTCCTGTGCTTAATAGAAAACTTATTGACTAGGGCTTCTACCACCTCATTAATGAAGTGGCTTCCTTGATCTGTTACAATTTCTAATGGACAACCAAATCTGGTGACAATGCATTCATATATGAACCTTGCCACTTCATCCATGGAAGCTATTTTCAATGGCCTAGCTTCAACCCACTTGGTTAAATAATCTGTGGCAACTACAATATACTTATTTTGGCATGAGGTAGTTAGAAGTGGACCTACAATGTCTATTCCCCACTTTTCAAAGGGACCAAGTGGAAGAATAGGGCATAATGGAGCCGATGAAGTCTTACGGTTACCATGTGTTTGCCAAATATCACATGTCTTACAATAATTATAACAATCTTTAAAAAGAGTGGGCCAATGATAACCTGCATCCAAGATCCTTCTTGCTGTAAGTTGTCCAGAGAAGTGCCCTCCACATGTACCATTGTGGAATTCTTCTAGCAGTTCCTTCCCTTGATCACGTCCAACTACCCTCTTGTACTGTCCATCAGATCCTATTCGAAATAATACTCCATGCAGAATAGAATATGGACGACTGGCTTGAGTAACTTTCTCTTAGTCTTTGCATTGGAACCATTAGGAAACTTGAATTCATTCAGATAATTCCAAATATCTATGTATTCACTAGGGATTGTGTCAAGGGAGAACAATGCTGCATCGAGGAAATCATCATCATCACAAGATGATCCTAAACCATCGTAGGCTCGAGAGAGTGCATCTGCATTGACATGCTTCTTTCCTGGCCTATCTATAATATCAAATTCAAATTCTTGCATCAAAATTATCCATCTTGCTATCCTCCTTGATGGCTTAGGATTATTGACAATATATTTTAGAGCCTGATGATATGTTACAACTATAAATTTCTACCATAGCAAGTAATTTCTAAACTTCTTTACAGCAAAAATGATAGCTAGAGCCTCTTTTTCAGTTACAGGATAATTTACCTCAGCACTACTCATTTGTCTGCTCCCAAAGTAAACTAGATGTTCATTCCCATTTTCATCCTTTTGGCTCAAAGTACTTCCTAGTGCTGCATCTGAGGTATCAGTATACATAATGAATGGCTTGCTCCAATCTGGATTCTTTAAAATAGGTGAAGACACCAGGGCTTCCTTCAGTTGTCCAAAAGCTTCATGTGCCTTATTTCTTCTATTCATAGGAAATGGTAAATCTTTGATTTTTGAAACTTTATCAGGATCAGTACCAATACCATCTCTGGATACAACATGCCCTAACAAAATGCCTTTAGAACATCCAAAGACACACTTTGTAGGGTTTAGTGAGGCTTGTGCTTCATCTAACCTTTGAAATGTTGTCTCCATCTGGTGCAGGTGGTCCATCTTGCTCCCATAGATGCAAAAATCATCCAGAAATACTTTGATTAAGTTCCCAATGTAGGGTTTGAACACCCTATTCATCAAACGCTGGAATGTTGCTGGAGCATTACATAACCCAAAAGACATAACTCTATAAGCAAATGTTCCCCAAGGAGTGGTGAACATGGTCTTCAACTGATATTTCTCCACTATACGGACTTGGTTGTATCCACTATATCCATCAACAAAACTATAACACTCATGGTCAGCTACTTCATCCAAGATCTGATCTGAGAATGGAAGAGGGTAATGATCCTTCCTTGTTGCCTTATTGAGATTCCTGTAATCAACACAAATGCGTAGATTTCCATTCTTTTTTATTGAGATCACAATGGGAGAAACCCATTCTGAATTCTCTACATCAAATATGAATCCTACATCAAGCAACTTATCTATCTCTTCTTTTACAGTCTTGGAAAAATTAGGATTCATTCTATATGGCATTTGCTTTATAGGCTTAGCACCATCTACCAACTCAATAGAATGTTCTACCCAACTTACTTGATAAAGTTCCTTATAATCAAAAGTGAATATGTGTATGTACCTTCGAAAGAGCTGGAGGTAGGATTCCTTCTCACTCTCCATCACAGCATCACCAATCTTTATTTGTTGGAGATGATCATCAACTTCTTCTTCAGATAATTTTATGGGGTCATGAGTCGGTGTGACTGGAAGGATATCCATGACTGAAACATCAACCTCACTTTCTTCATCTTTAGTGTCCACTTCACTGGTACTAGAGTAATCAGAGGATGTCTAATCATCAGTTTCATCACTTGAATCCACAGGTTCTGCCTTATGATGCCGAGGGATCATGTTTATCTTCACCCTCTCTCTACCACGTCCAAGTGTCATGAAGCCTTCATTCCAATAGTTTCTTGCATGAACTCTCCTTAGCCATGGTCTTCCCAGCAACATTGGGTATGCAACAGTACCATTTTTCATCACCTAAAAGTCTACCACACATACAACACCCATAACAGATATTGCCACATTTGAAACTACACCTTCTAGTTTAGTTTTTCCCTTATTTAATGACCTTAACAGAAGTGTTGAAGGGCAATCAATTTTTAAACCCAACATATTCATTACAGACTCGGTCATTACATTAACTGCAGCACCTCCATCAACTAAGACATCATGAATTGAAATACCATTACATAATACCTCAGCTTGTGGAGCATAGGGATCTGCCTCTACCTCCAAAACAGGGACCTCAACCTCCTTCCTTCTTTGAGCATTGAGTCCACTTCGCAGCCCCTGCCTCTTCTCAGAAGACATAGCCAAGAGTTTACCATATGTAATATTTGTAGGCCTTTTGGACAGATCTTGCAAGATGGAGTATGGTCCTTGCCCCTGTGAAATTAGAAAATCCTGCACACCCAACTTTCTTCTCCTATGTTTCTTACTAGTTTCTCCTTTCATCTTCTTAGGATCATTTCCATCTTGATTATCTTTTTCTTTCTTTCTTTTTGTTACAAACACATCTACTTCATTATTTATGCTCTTATCTACTACATCAAAAGAATTCATAGGTGCTTTTCCTTTATCATTATCTCCTTTGCTAGATGTAGAACCTCTATCTAGACAATTATACTTATAATGACCCTTTTTATAACAACCATAACATACAACTTCAGAAATATTTCTTTTTGGACCTCTATCTCCTCCCTGAGAACTAAATTCTTTTCCTTGAAGAAGATTAATAGTTAACTGACCCATCTTCTTGAGCAGATCTTCATACTCAGTAGATGTACTAGGAGAAAGATTTGTGCTCACCGAGAGTGGTTGTGGATTCTGGACCAAAGGTGCTGGTGTAGGCTCTACTTTAGTAACAATTTCTTTGGGCTCCTCTTTCATGCTTTCTTCTTGCCTTCTTGCAATCTCCTTTGTTTGTTCAAATAGTAGTTGGGTGGTCATACTTCACTCGTTGTCTGATCTCTGGCTTCATCCCAAGAATGAAGTGCTTACATAGGAGATTATCCATGCCATTCATCAACCCATCCACTAATCCTTCCTTCCGGATCTGGGCATCGAGCTTCCTCCTTAGCTCTAGAACACGAGCATGATAATCCCTTATCTTCTCCTTTTCTCCTTGGGATAGCTTTGTGATATCGATCATGAGATCTGCATATCTCTGTTGTTCACCAAATTCCTCAAGAAAACTTTCAGTTAATAAATCCCATGAGTTTTTCACATTATCACCTAGTGTTTCAAACCACCTAAGGGCTGAACCATCCAAAAAGGTAGGAAAAAATTCAGTCCATTGTTCCCTTCTTATAAGGCCATTACAAATACAAGATCGTTTAAACTCTTAAATGAAAGAGGAAGGATCTTCATTAGATTGGGCTGAAAAAATAGGAATCTTCCCCATTTTCAAAAGTAACCATAGTGAAATACCAACCCACAAGTACAATCAACAAGACTTATGTGCACAAATAATTGAAATCACTATAATAGAAAATAGAAATGACCACGGTAAACTATGGTAAAACTTGACTTACTGCGGTAAAAATTGACTTTACTATGGTAAACACTATTCACAGTAAAAAGTGACTTTACTGCGGTAAATACTATTCACGGAAAAAAGTGACTTTACTGCGGTAAATACTATTCACGGCAAAAATGACTTTACCATGGTAACTACTATGCACAGTAAAAACAAGGTTACCCTCTAATTGATTTTTGACTAAGTGGGAATATCTCTTCATAAAATCCACCAACGAGGAATGATCCCGGCAACGGAACCAAAATTTCATCACCAATCTGGCACTATGATAATTCTTCATCGAGAACTCCTCATGCTATGATTATTTACTAATGCATAACCTTTAGTTTGGTGGATGTAATCTGGAAACAAAACAAAAAACATAACACAAGAATACCATCGACTATGATAAGAAGGAATGATGAAAAATCTGAAATATCAAAGTAAATTATAATATTAACATGAAATTGTTACAATTTCACCCATGAGGTACTTCAAGTGTTATTGACTTCACTTACCTTCCACCAATACTATGGGAGAAACTTTACAATTACACCTCTTAATGGCTTCTTCAACACACCTTTAAACTAATGGCTTCCTTTACACACTTCATACAATATTTCTCACTACTTCCTTCTATGCTTAATGAGGGGGGTGGCCTCTTTATTTATAGAACTTCCAGGCTTATCCATCTTATCTATAAAATAGGATAAGAAATCCACTCTGACGAATCATATTCCATACCTTAACTCTTATCAGTACATGTAAGCTTATCTTTTAAGATAAGATAAATCTTATCATTTCACATGGGTTCCACATTTTTAGACTTCTTACAAATAAAATACACAAAATATTTATGACCTCACTCCTTGTCCTTATTACCAATATAATATTTCTAATTCCTAATAATGTAGACCCTACTTCTCTACTTACCCCAACTTTGACATTTTAACATTACCGGACCACTTACGACAAATATTTACTTTTTACCACAACATTCTTATTGTACTTTTAACTATTACTGTACTATACATTATTGGCAGCGTCGTACTGGCAGTGCCGTTATCTTCTATCGGACGCTACTACTAATTATACTTAACAACATCCTATTCCTAATACATACATTAATGAAATAGAAATTACGGAGGAAAATTTTAGTGTCGACAGTGCCACATGATGAGAAGCTAAAGGCAGATGGTCATGAATTTTTTAGTAGGGGTGGTGCTAAGAACATCATCAAAATAAGAAACATCAAGTGTATTGATAGGAGTAGGTGAAATTTCTAGATCATTAACACCTATTGGCTTAAGGGGATATTACAATATTTAACTTATGGGAACAACTCATAGAGAATAAATTTCCAAAATAATTTAGGGGAAATTTGGAGGAATCATTGTGGTTGTGGTAAATGCATCAAATTCAATAGAATTTTTGTGAGCGAAGGAAAAATAATCATAGAGTGGGCCCTAATAGTAGGCATGATGATAAACAGAAGAAAGCACATGCATAGAAAAATAATCATGTACGAAGATAGAAACCTTAATTCAAATAGGGTTTAGATATCAACATGCCTAACACAAAAGGAATAGATCCTAGATTAGGTGAAGGGTTCGATCAAAAGTGGGTTCACCAAAATGTTTAAGCCTCAATTTTTAGGTCAATTTAATCAGGTGTAAAATAAATTAGATTTTATTATAGATATTAAAAATATGTTACAATATAAATAATAACTCAAATTTACAATTTAAACTTGATAAAAAGAATTATGCATACACCAATCAAGCTAACATGAAATTGAAAGATTGAAACAACTATATGAAGGCACTCAAGTATTTTCAAATGAATCATGGAGAGATTTGGGACTGTGTAGTAGTGGAACATGGAGATATGAACCTGAATGACCTTCACAACTAAGACTATAACTATAACTCCTCCTAGGTTAGGATTGTACCATTCATTTAGGACTGTACTATTTAGTCAATACTATAGCGTATGGTTTAGCTCCTTTTTTAAAGTCTTGGAATGTCTTTGATTATTATCCTAAAACCTTATGGATTGGTCACTTCCCTATATTTATATGTTTCTTTCACACCCTAGTTGTCACACATGAAACATGGCTCTTTGAATGGAATGATCATCTCAAACCCTAGCTATAGATGGAGAGTTGAAAAATAAACATTAGGAGGGTTATGGGCACCAAAAACATTAGAACTACTCTGAAGAGGCATCAAATAACATGGCATTCTCCACCTAGCATGTGATATTTGGATAGATCAATCAAATTTGGAATTTTCTTTGACCATGCTTTCTTTGAGTTAGATATTTCTAAAATACTTGGAGAGACGATGTTTGAGTGCTTGTAGATGAGATATATTGATTCCTCGACCTGTTTTGCAGCTTTAGACCTAATGTGGGTTCTTCCCTAATAACTTCATATGTGTTGTTGTGAGTGTTGGGATGAGAAATTGAGTAAGTACCTGGAAGAGGGAAGACTGACATATAGGAATGCATGCATGAAAAGAGGATGTTGATAGTGCGTAGGATGGCATGTATGGATAGGAAAAGGATTGTGCGTGGGACTAAACATACGGGTAGATTGAAGACTTATCCATTTTCTGGGATAAGGCTAAACATAGACTTAGAGTGTTCACCACACAAAGGGAAAAAATATGGCTACCTTAGCAAGAAAGTAATGCCTATTGTTAGATAATGAACATGTAGATCAATCCCACACATGGAGGCTAATAATAGGATTTAAGAAAGTTATTTATAGTTCTTTGAGACAACAAGGTATGTCTGTAAGGATTGAGCTTCCTTGAGAAACACTAAAGTATTGTGAAAAATTTGAATCTTCCACCATGTATATTCCAGACTCCAAAAATCCACAAGAAATTACAGAGGCAAATATAGATTGAGCTACAGAGATATTAGAGCAATTAAGAACCAATATAAGAGGATCGAATCTAAAAACTACAAGACCCCCATTTTGCAAATATTTTGAAAAAAATAAATTAAGGAGTTGATCTAGATGAACAAATTTTTAGTTCACAAAAATCCATTCACCTACCTTCATCTTAAGTTTCTTCTTTTCTTCATGGATTTCCACCAAAATAGAAATTCTGCCAGAGTAGGATTTGGTTCTGTAACAGGAAGGATGTTGTAAATAGAATTGATGAGGTCATTTATTGTAGCTTCTATGTAACCCCTATGATATCCATCAGATGACACTAGGGGTTCCATGGCTTGGTCCTTGCACCTATAAAAATCCATATCTTCTTCAACCTTAAACCCTCCAACTCATAAAAAATCAAATTTTGACTGCAACCTTCCACTTAATTTATGAATCAAGGAGAGTTAAATATTTCTACAGTTTAATTTTTTATACCAATCCGTGTATTTACCAATTTCCTGGAGTATGTTCATCGAGTTTAAACCTGATACATTGTTTCAATAATTGCTTCACCTTACCACTAGAGTACAACCCTAATAAATGGTCCATTTCACACTCATAGAATGAAATGTTATTTTACTTGATATATCCTACAACAATTATTTTTTTTGAAAAATGAACATTGACTATGATGAGGAGGAGATTGTAAATGTGGAAATTTTTCTCTTGAATCAACATCAATAGATAAAGTAATGTTACATTTGAGTAAAAAGAGACTGGGATCTTCATCTCTAATTACTTATGTAATATTGAATCTCAGCTAAAAAATGATTATTGGGTGTTTTTCTATAATGTTTATTTTGATTTAAATATTTTGGCTAGAAAATTGAAGTTATTGTAACTTCCTTGTAAAAATAGTAAAGTAATCTCATTCATATTGTAATATTCTAATACAAATTAAGTTTACTTAGTTACCATTCTTAATAGATTCGGCCCCATAATACTAAATAGGTACACATGTATCTTTTTTGACATGTATGACTAATGAAAATATTGGGTCCCATATACCTACTTAATGTGTGACTAGATATCAAACGTTTAGTGATTATGAAAATAAAAGAAAACTTAAATTAATCTATAGGATGCCAAATTCATGATCAAATAAATGAGATATTGTAATAGTAATCATATTTCTAGAAAACTAAACCATTTTTATGAATATTAGATTTACTCGAAATAATCTATAATCCATGTTTATTAAAACATTTTAATGGATATTTATATAGTTTATATATAAAATATATAAAGATAAACATCATAATTTTGATATGAAATTCAGTTGAGACATTTTAAAAATGTTTGTGAGTATTTTATGATTAAAGGGGGAGAAAAATATGTTTGAATGGAGATTGTTATTTGCTCATAAACATTGTTTTTTTGTCAATTTAAAAATATGAGTAAGTTATACACTATGTTTGGCATCGAGGGGAACTTCCCCTCGATATCACCCTATATTGTGATAAGGAGCACTCTAGGGTGCTACTCCTAGAACCCATGAGGGTGTTTTCCCTTGACCCCATTCGGGGCTGCCACCCCTAGACCCCTAGCTCCATGTTTAGTACCTTTTTGATCAAAATGTCACCTTTACCTCATGCATAAGTGTAATGCAAATTTTAACATTATGATCTTTCTTATATTTTATCCTTTTCATATATTTGCATATCGTATTATTTATTATAGCTTATTATAAACTATTTTTTAAGGTTTTTCATGATCATAGATATTTTTTGAGTTAACGTTCTTACTTAGATACACTGATTGATTTTGCATCCAATTTATTTTTACATTAAAAACTAGACTCAATGTTCTTCTCTCTTATGCTCTAAGAAATAGGCGGTGGATTTGTAACATTCCCATTTTAAGACTTTAGAAACAAGGTAATTTTTTATAATAATGTTCTTTGTTCTAAATAATCATAATTTAACACACACATTCCATGCCAATCAATCTCATAACAGATAACCATATGCAACTGTAATGACTCGGTAGAACACTGATCTCTCATTTCATGACTCGATATCATACCGATCTCTCATGTTAACTTAATGATTTGTATACTAAGTATATTTGGTTCTCTTATCCTTTTCGGGGTATTTAAGTGTGTTGTTTAAGAGGCATATCTGAATATCTGTTACCAATATTCATCTAAACTCCCGCTTCTTAAAATAAGTGACATAGGACAATGCAACCAACAACTTGTGATACTTTGGCCAAAGATTTTAAACATATTGTTCATGTTTGTATTCCTAGACGACATACTCATCAAATGGAATACGTCCTTCACCCCACTTCATCTGTTATCTAGAATGGTCTTCACTGACTCTTATCAGTCCACTTTTTTAAGGTTTAGCCCTAACCAAGGTTAGCAACATAGTTTAGCGTAGAGAACTACTCACGGTTACTAAGGGTACATAGACATACTCAATCAACCTAATTCAATTGCAGGTGTCTAGTTATCCTTAATCGTCATGAGTTACCCCTGACACTAGATTATTCTTCTAACTTAATCTATGGTACAACTATGATCAAGTCTAAGTTTATGTAGATCTAGATGATTAAAATTTGAAGGGTGTTGTAACATGTCAACTGCAACACAATATTCTCATGAAGACCCAAGTCTTCACGAAGGTACAATACTACGTTGGCATGTGCTAACATCTGACTGAGTTCATCCCATCTGGATGTACATACCCAATAAAGAAGTTAATGATTAATTATTTTCCTTATTTAAATTTTAATTACAGAAGCCCTACTGAACCACTAGTTTCATTAACCATTAGGGTTACAAGAAATAAACGTAATTGGATTTATTATGTAGATATATCTACCTCTAAATCCCTTCCTGAAGATTTATTTTTAATTCATTAAAATTCTAATTTATGATTCATTTTCACAACAGATTCAACATACTAACATAGGTGTTAACTTAATTAACTTATCCAAGTCTTAGCTTGTTTAAGTTCTAAATCAGATCCTTTTATGATAGACTTCATTGGGATGAAGTCTATTTCTATAAATGTATTATTTTCAATTGTTTTATTCAAATTAAGGAGTTAATCAAGAGGAAGCACATCTTCCTCTTTCCAAGATAACATTAGGATTTAATTCCAAAAGTTCTTACAATAGACTGCATATCATTGCAGAATAGTTGCCTTTCCTTTACTAAATAAGAATTGAAGTTCATGTGTAACCCCTTAACATTTTACAAGCTATCATAATGGTTTCATTTATCCACTAGCATCATTTTAGTAAACCATAGTGATTTAATTGAATGACCAATCATGAATGCCAAATTTAATAAGTTATATTGAATAAGAGGGTAGTATATTTAGTACCGTTATCCTCTAGTTTATTTTAAATCAACCCGAGAGGGTTCATTATAGATATATAAATAAAATAATAGAGATAAGATTATCATTTCCATTCACAGAATATACAAAAAAATGACACATCAAGTACAAATAAACCCACAACTTTTCCATTCATAAAAGTGGAATTCATACATTATAAGTCCAAACACTTTAGACATCTTTAGTGTCAATCAACATCAATAAGATCAATTAAAAATACAAATTTCCTTTCCAACAAATAAAATTCAATAATGATTCATATTTCATCATAAAAGATCCATTCTCTTTGGTAAACAAAAGTAATAGCATAAAACATCTTTTCTCCTTTTACCACTTACGAAGTCCATCTGCAAAAAATTGATAGCACGGGTCAGTTTATTGAACTGATCATGATAAGCACTAAGCATTAAAATGATGTTCTTTTAACTAATTTTTTCATAAAGAGAACTTTGATTTTATGAAATAGTTAAAGCATTATAGAAAGACATATCATAAAGAAATACTAGTCATAACAGAGAGAGAGAGAGAGAAATAAAGTGATAACCCATATCATCATTAAGAAAAGAGTATGATATAGTTATATTTAACTTCCAACTAATGATTTCAAAGAAATAATTTAAAACATTAATCCAGATAAATAATATTTCACTAAAATCACAAACTGCTTTTCATTTACTATTTTTTTATGATTCACATCTAAATTAATTCCATCTAACCTGAGAAGATACTAACAATAACATCTCTTAGGATTAGGTCTACATTAGATGGAACAATAATACATTTATCTCAACATTATATCACTTAACTTCATCCTAAAATAAAAAAATCCAAGCTCAATCAATCATTAGGATAAATTTAGGATGAACCCACAACACCATTAGGAAAGAGTTTCTTGTTTAAGTATCTATATCCTAAATTCAGAGTCAAGAACCAACCTAATTTTAGGATCAGCATCAAACATATTTGATCAAGGATGAATTCAATTTGACATGCTCTTGGAACTATTCACACATAAAAAATGAGTACATCACTACAAATTTAAAATTCAAAGAGAAGAATGGAGGGATTTATCAATCAGTCACAGAGCCTGCAATCCTTCAATATATTACCAACCAAATAGGTCAGCTCCCTCCTTAGGAGTGATACAGGTGAAAGATGAAAGGAAAGAGAGAAAGAGATTGTTCACTCTAAATCCAAGAAAGGATATAATAGACAAGTACGGTCTCTACTATTTTCCAATTTAAAGCCCAACAGAGGTTAGATCAGGATCATGTTAGATGATAGCTATCCCGAGACAGAGAGAACAAAGAACAACATACATCTACCTTTCAAAATTCAAGGAGGATGGTATTATAAATACCTTAACTCTCCAGACTGCAAGTAACCATCTCCTAACAGATACAAAAGAAAATGGAAAAGAATAGCCAAGGAGTAAATCTACCTAGTCTTTTTAACTCAGAACAAAATGAGGAGATAACACCAAATATCAGTATAGATGAGGTCTCAAAACTCAGTTCCTTAAATTAAGGTACTCTTACCAAGATTGAAAAATGAAATGTAATAGATTTGATGGCCCAAGGCCAAGAAAACAATCAACCCCAAACAACCATTGAATCCCAATGAACTATTGGAACTTACATTTGATAGAAACAACTATAGTAAAAAAACTAAAAAATGAAAATGATTGACCTTCTAAACAGTAATTGCATCTATTCAGAAGTTATCCCAGTTTCCCCAAGTATAAAAGATAGAGTAAAATTTAAGTAGTTTACCCTTTTTTGAGAAGTGATTTTCTTTTCAAGGAGATAACATGATAAGCTTACCCATCCATTGATGGTGAACGAAAAAGGCGAGAGCAAGATTTAAAAATCAAAATCCATTCAAGCCAGCTTAAAACCACGTATCTTCACAATAATCACTGAAACAAACAATTGGAATAGGATAATAAAACTCAACCTAGATTCATAACCACAAAGAGACACAAACAAAACGTTGGCATGACCACAAGTCTTGTGCACAAAGTTGAACTCAGAAGATAAGCTAAACCCAAAAATTTTAAAGTCTATTTCCTTCAAGTATCCATTCAAGCTTAGACAAGAGTCGATTTATTAAATAGTTCAACATTATTTACCATGAGATCATTCAGTATCTACTGTATCTCTGATTTAAGTAAAAAGAACCAGTCATACATAGCAAGTCGAATCAAGAAGAACAAACCTAGATCACTCTTTCCTCACATCAGAGAAGATGGGATCGAATTTGATAAACCATTCCACATATCTCACAAGCATGGTTAAACTAACAACCTTGCCAAAAAAATAGATTACACTCGAGAAGATTTGTTCAAGTTCAACATCAAACAAGTTATTATCCATTTTTAACACAACTCAAATAGGTGTACAAAAATATTCAACATCAACTCAAGTTAAAACAGAAGTTAAGCATAATTCAATCATTTTTCCAACAAAGGAAACAAAACCCAGAACATATTTCCATCATAACAATGAATCCATATAGAATATTATAGTGAAAATACAAGCATCGAAAGTAGATCAAAACGACATATAAAAACTCATTTGTTCCCCAATAGCAGAGTTCTTTTTATGAATACATTTAAGAAAAAATAGAGTAAATTAATGGGTAGAGCCTATCATGCCTGATAGAGTTTCTTCCTAATTTGTAGAAGATTTCCAAGTCGAGCCTCAACAACTTCTTTTTCTCCACACAACCTCAACCATATCAACTCTTCCAATTCTTCTTATACTTCCACAGAATCCAAAATAGCTCAAGAATGCAAAAATAATAGTAATATCCAAAATAGAACTATTGGTTTGAAGAACCAAAAACCCCATGCAGAGCCAAAAATTGAAATGAATTGAAGATCAAAACTACATACCAAAACCCATCATGAATTTTTCCTAGGTGGTTTCTTCACCAAAAATGAAATCAATAAATGCAAAGGACATCATTTCCCTCTTATTTCTCCATGCCACCGCTATCCATGTTTGGCGATACCTTTATTTTCAAATTTGCATGAAATTTCCATTTAATGGTGATGCCAACTAGGCATCCGGTAAAAGTCCTATGCCTCTACCAAAATCGGCAGTCTGTAGCAATAAAACCAAAATCAATTCCATTCAATTCCTTGAAAAGTGATGCCACCAACCATGCCAATTACCAAGTAGTCCATAGGTACCCTTTAGGTTAGAAATATTTTAGGTTAGATTATTATTAGGTTAGAAAATAAACCTTAGTTCCTAGGTAATTCTATAGTTACCTTAGGTTTTATTTCTTTTAAATAAACATAGCACTCTCTAACTTAGGTTAGATATACCCTTAGACTAGGGTCAACCTTAGGGTTTTAGTAATAGGTTCAAGGTCCCTATACGCTACTCTACTTTTTAACTTCAGTAAGAAGACCCAGGTCCATCACTTAAAGCCTGTTTCTAAAGAAGCATCCCTGAAGAAGGGTCCTTCACAATTGTAAACAAAACAAGTCCCAATCTAGATTTATCTTTCATTTTTAAATGCCAAGACAATAAGACGAACATGTAAGAAGAACTGAAGCATACCTTGGATCAATGGAATTGATCCAAGGTTTTTCTATTAACACAAGATAAGTTAAGACAACAAAAATACAAGTTCATTATATTTTAAAAGCGAATTTAAGTTGTACGAAGAGATGAATGGTCTCATTTTCAAGTAAGCAGAAATCACAACAAAGTGAATATTTTCAACAAATAATGACTTATCCATTGCAAACATGATTTTCAAAAGTCATAAGAGTACACCATCCTAAGACAAATCACATGTCAACATTTGCAATGTCAAGAGTGGAAGTCATCACAGTAACAACCATGTCAGAGATGTTACAGGATTAATTACATGGGAACTAAAAAAATTTCAATTCTTTTACATCAATCGTGGATTGAAACATAAAATGACATGGAGTAGTTTTAAAATTTGTGTTCTAATTTGATTTCACCTTTTTTTTAATACATTAAAATTGTAAATAAAAATTATTTCTAACCACTTTAGCATGGATAAGTACAATATATTAAATGGGACCAACTACCACATCTAAAAGATTCAGTTGAAAAATAGAATTTATGGAGCAGAAAGTATGGGTGGTAGTGAATGGAATGGAAAAATTACCTGCATGTAGAAAAGAGAAAAGAGACAACATTTCTATATTTCAATATCTAAAGTACAAGAATCAATATCAATCATTCTTTAGAGAGTTCAAGATGACTTTCTATTGCATGTCAGAAACTAGGAAAGTCTAGTGAAGCCTAGAAATCACTAGAATCGATGTATGAAGGTATGCAAATTTCTAAAATCATAAAACTGATTTTTGCCCTAATGAAAACTCCCATGAAGGGAGATGAAAAAGTAGTTAATTTTCTTACTAACATTAAAAATATTACATCTCTACTAGATGGATGTAACTGTGATTTGATTTGTTATATTTATCATTCAAATGAATATTCATGTAAGGTTTAGGAACTTTATTTCCATCCCGATCTCTAAATATGAAAATGAAAAAAATATTACTAACTTATCTACACTTAGCGCTCTCCTAATTTAGGAAGATCAAGTAATGACAAAATTTGATTCAAATGAGATTGCCGCTCAAACACCTCTTACTAATTTTTTAAATTTTTTTTTCTAAGTTTAATAAGAATAAAAAGTTTAAATCAAAATTTAAACCCCCTAATAAAGATAAGAAATCACTGAATAATCACCTAAAAGTTAGTTTTGTTGGAAAATGTCATAATTATAGAAAAAAATTCATAAAAATGAAGATTGTAGGGAAAAAAATCAAACTAAATTTCAACAATAACAATTATTTCAGTAAATTTGGACATATTCCAATGAATCTAGACTCCAATATTACATTTTTTTGTAGAAATCTATCATTTTTGTGTATAATGGATTATGTCTTTGTTACGTTGGATTCCATTATTACTATTACTGGATTCCATTAGTAGTACTATTGGATTCCAATACTGTTATTTTTGAATTCCAATTTTGCTATTATTGGATTTCTATTTCACTATTTTGATTCCAATTTTGCTATTTTTGGATTCCAATTTCACTGTTATTAGATTCCAATTGAACTCTATTTTTGGATTCCAATTTCGCTAAGTTACATAAGGCTAGCATTCTCTAAGTTACATAAGGTTAGCGGCAGCCAAATTACATAAGGCTAACGGTAGCTAAGCTACATAATGTTAATGAAAAGTAATTTACATAATGTTAGCGCCTCTAATGCATTTTATTACTAAAAAGGTGGCCATTTTAAATGATTTTACCCTGATTTAGGCATAATAGGTTCTAATATTTTAATTTTTGGATTCCAATATTCTAATTTTGCTATTATTAGATTCCAATTTCGTTATTTTTTTATTCTATTTTCACTAAGTTACATAAGGCTATTATTGGATTCCAATATTTTAATTTTTGGATTCTAATATTTTAATTTTTGGATTCTAATATTTCAATGTTCAGATTCTAATATTTCAATTTTCAGATTCCAATATTTTAATTTTTGAATTCCAATATTTTAATTTTTGAAGTCCAATATTTCAATTTCCAAATTCCAATATTTGTAATTTGAAGTATAACAAATACCAATATTTAACATTTTGGACTCCAAAACTAGTAATATTAGATTCTAGTGAGAGCTATATTTTTTAGTTGTTTGGACTGGAATATGTCCAGATTTACTGAAATAAGAAAATCTTAAAGGAAAAAAACCGAATAAAAATCAATGCAAGAATAAAAGGAATAATAAAAACCTAATGTTGTTGCTTTATATGTTGCATTAGTTACTGCAAAAGAAAATTATTGGATTCTAGATTATGGTACTTCTAGGCACTTTACCTATAAATAAAATATTATTTCTAATATAAATGAATGTAACAATCAAACCTATCTAAGCGATCATTCTATCCTTAATGTTCAAGGTCAAGGTAAAGATAAAGTGTTCAATGGTTATATAAATGATGTTCTATATGTGCCTAAATTAAAGATGAATTTATTATAATGTTCTCAACTAACTCAAAATTACTATAACATCATTTTACTTAAAGATTAATGTTATATTAAAAATGAGTTACATACTACTATTGTAGAAGGTATTCAAAAGAATGGATTATATATATTTAAAGGGGTTGCATTTGCTTCATGCCTTACTTCTCAAAATAGGAATGATTTACAATTATGGCATTTAATATTAGGACATGTTAAATTTAGAAGAATGTATGATATGTCTTGACTTAACCTATCTAATGGGATACCTCATATCTCTCATGCTTGTGAAAATTGTGAAGGGTGCTTACACTGTAAGTAATATGCAAACCCCTTCTATACCCATCATGAAGAAAACCCCTATGAAGCTCTTGAACTCGTTCACAATCATGTTAGAGGCCCTTTAGAATTACCTTCATTAAATAGTTCATTGTATGAAGTTAATTTCATTGATGATTACGCTTGCATGAATTTTTCATTCAATATTAAAAATAAATAAGATGTTTTATCTAAATTTAAATAATTTAAAGCTTTTTTTTGAAAATAGTTATATTCATAAAATTAAAAGGCTTAGAACTGATGCACTAATTTTAGGAGGAACTTCAAAAAGGTCATAACTTGTGCTCCAGGTGTCCTTTTTTTAAACCACATGTTTTGATGAGATGAATGCATTGGTGAACCCATCATGCCAGTTGGAGCACGTTTCGACACATTTTTGGGCCCAAAATTTACCATCTGAAGGCTGAAAATTAGGATCTAAGTTATAATTTGGATTTTTCCTATTTTAGCGCATTAGTAAATTTTAGTCTCTTGAATACATATTAGGTTAGAGGTTTTGAAATTCCTCTAATTTATGCATGTAGAAGATGCGTAGAAATTTCTGTGCCCATACGAAAAAGCATGTGAACTTACTAGGAATAGCAAGTTCTAGTAAACTCCTAAAAATAGTAAATTCTGCCACCTAGAGTAGATTTAGTCAAAGTTAGTTAGAGTTTTCTTGGCAACTCAAGTTGGGAGTTATTTTCCTATTTATGAAGCATTTTAATTGTGGACACCAAATTTGGGCCACACTCTCTTTGGTCCTCTTTCAATTAATTAATGTAATGCATTTAACTAACCATGACCCCTTTACCCCATATTACTATTCACCCCCACATTATTAGTTAGTTTAATTATTTTAATTATATTAATTCCACCCTCCCACTTCCATGTCATCATGACACTTCACCATAGACCCATTCTAGGGGAATTTAACTCTCAGTGATTGAGTCATCACCTTCAACATCGAGTCATTACTCCAAGTGTTGAGTCACTAACTTGACCTAACTAACTAAGACTTCTTCCTAAACCTAACTGGACCTCTCCTAAGTTCTTCCTGCCTTCTCTCACATGAACTCCACTTTCCTAAGCAGAATCAATGAGGAAATCATGCCAAATCTAGGAAGAGCTACCTATTTTTGGTAAATAGGATTATTTCATCCTAACCAACACCAGTTTTTCCTCGACTGACGTCAGTTACCTAAACCGCCATCAGTTCCTTTATATACAACTTTACAACATTTTACCCGGGTTGGTCCTTTTGAGTTTTGAGAGTGCTATTACAGTCAAGCAATGATATTAGAGCCATTTATTCATCCAAATGATGTCTACACACCACTAGAGAGTAGCATGGGCCAAGGATTCCCTTCTAGATCATTGGAGCATTCACAGGAACACACAAGTCATACTACCATAGAATTGATCAAGCTACCACCTCACCAATCAATCACCCGCCTCCATCCAGTAACAAGATCTTCATAGAAAAAAGTAAGTAATATGATCTTAATCATTTGTGCTCACTTTATTGCAGATCTCTTTCCTCCTTCATTATTTTATAGTTTTTACTGTTATCCAAATATCTCCATCTTCTCACCAATCCACCAACCTAACTAGCTCAAGACCTTTCACCATTTGTGATATCTCCTTTTGTATTCCCAAGTCTTCTTAGTTATATTACGAACCTAACCACACCCTTCTCGCTCTCTATGTAATAAAAGAGAAGCCCAAAAACCATTTTTATTAAGTTATTGCCAATTTCCCCTACCAACGTCAGTTTACCCTACCGCCATCGGTTTCACCCCTGAACCGACATCAATCATCAAACCGATATCGGTTTCTATGTCATTTTATACCTTCTGACCAGTAAGCCTTCCAATCAACCAAAATCAACCCAAACCTCACCCAATCATTCCTAAACCCTTTACTAGAACTCTGTTAGACCTACAAAACCTAGAATAACCTACCAAGTCTATGGATCTAATCATAAATTTTCTTGTTAGATTAGATTTACTTATTGTATTTTCACGAGATACTTAAATTGTATAACTACAATAGGATTTATTTATTTCATGATACTTGCTACATTAATTTGTATTTGAAAATGGATTGACAACCTCCTAGGGAACACCTTGCTTCCCAGATCTAGCATTTGCTAGGCAATCCACTAACTTATATTATTAATGTTATATGGTGCTCTTGTTGTGTTTCTTATGAGTTGTTCCCTGTAGCCAAAGGGAATCTCTTCACGATCAGCTTGGATAAAAATTCATTAATGTTCACATTCTACCTTTCACCTTCACTTCATAGGTATTCCTCCTTAACAATTTTCCTTATTTGTTTTACGCAAACTATTTGGTGAAACATTTTGGCATGCTTGTTGGGACCCATTTGGGGTTCTTTGTATTATTAATTCGTAGGAAATCATTGTGTGTTTATTTATTTTTGAAAGAAAGTTCACATTAAAATATTCTCCCTTGGAAACATTCTTCTTCTCCTACTAATCTCAGTGAAACTTGTATTTTGAATTTAAAAAACACTTCTTTTTATTCTGTATTGCATTAGTGAAATACATACTCTTACCTATTCATTATTTATCTCATCGAATTTCATTATAGATTTGGGTTTAAAATCTTTGCATCTCATTTTTGTATGCTGCATTCTAGCTCATTTAAATTGTGGGAAACCTATATGTTGGAATTCATCCCCAACAGATGGTTGATAAATTGAACCGTAGTTCACATTTTGTAAACTCTTTATACCAAATCACTGGAAAAAAAACTACATATTTCTTGAACAACATCTTTCCAAGAATAAGTTATCAATGATCACACGATCAGAGGATTGACATTGGGCTCCAGCTAGTTTTCTAGCTAGTTATCATATCAGAGAAGGATCCCCCACCACGCCAAAAATTACCTAAAACCAGCCATAGTTTTTAGTTTCTGTAGCACACCTTTGGTAACAAAAAACTCTAATTTATTCACAAGTCAGTCCTAAATGGCATAATCCACAACATAAAATCTATGTCATAGGATTTCATGTTTTGCTAGCTTTTTCTTGATTTGTGTTTTGAGGTGTGAGTTTTTTATCTTCATCTTTCTCTCCCTACACACTCCACCATCATAGTTGGTGTATTTTGAATTTTTTTTAGTGTGTTAGGGCTGATCATTGTCATAATCAGTATCTTAGTTGGTCTTTTTAATCCACCTAAATAAACAAAAATTCAGTTTTTCCATCTTTCACACATTTCACAATAACTAGTGTTGGTCCAACTACCGCCATCAATTTCAGCATCTTACCATCATTGGTTTTAGGTTATTTTGGTAATTTTTGCCAAAGTAACATCAAATCTTTATTTATTTTCTTTCTGTGACTTTGTTGGTCATCTTACTAGTCTTTGAGGCTTTGATATTACCTTCAAAGTCTAGTTCTATATTGTTTTCAACATTTATTTCCAGTGTTACCAATCTAACATTTTCCCATAGTCACCAACATTGGTCTATCCAACCGGTGGCGGTTAACCCCTCATACCAGCATCGGTTACCCAAATTGACATTGGTCTCTATGTTTGTTGGGCCCTTAATTTAGCTTCCAAATCTTAATGGCATGTAGGCACGCATGGCTGGGGGAAGCACGCAAGTGTAGGCATGCAACGCAAAGTTCAAAGGCTTCTTGAAGAACGTAGGACACGTGCACACGCCACACGAAGAACAATTCGAGACTTAGCCATTTTTGGCCTTTGGGATAGAACACATGAAGAACGTGTTCCATTTGGATAAGGTTCCAGCCTGGCGACAGGGTGTCCTGGAGGGAATATACCTTGCGATAGAAAGATCCAAAAAGTTAATCATGACATGGAGAGGCATGCGCCCGGGGAGACCCACACCTTGACACTTGGGGCCAGATCTGAGGCTGTAGAGGAGTTTGTTAGAGCTCAGAGGCCTATTTATATGTGCACCCTTGGCAAAGAAGGAGAGACAAAAAGTGAGGTAGCAGAGCTCTGCAGAATTACTGCGAGAACTATGGGATGAAAATGGGTACAAAATTCCAGTAAGGATGTAATGGGAAATGGGGAATGAAACTTTTGTTTTATGAGAATACATGTATGGATCCACATATTGCGCATGACTACGAGTCTACCTTCTGTAATATTTTATAAGTAAACACTATGAATGAATGTGATAAGGTTTCCATGACAAATGTATCGGGACTCTCTCTCTGTATTATCTGCATATTACTATTACACTTCTATTCTTATATAATCATGAATCTTGCTTAAATGGTTAAGTATAGTAGTAGATGTACAACTCTTAGTTCTATTATTTCTATTGCTCATTGTGGTTCTATTATGACTGAAGGGGTGTAGAAGCCGTCTTGAGCTCTATAGCCCTTCATGTCTATTAAATCAATAAGTCAGAATCATGAGCTATGCCTTCCCTAGACTCACATAAAAGAGAGACTCAGCACCCTCTCGCGTGCCTCAGGTGAGAGCCCAGTGCCCGCTAGGTGATAGGTTGGCACACATGAGGTTCCCTTGTTCTTAGTGGGTGTAAAAGTGACTACATCTTGGTTCTGTTGCCGGGACCTCTTTTCGAAGTTGTAGGGGAACATGGCATATATCATGATCTCTATAAAAAGTGATGACAGAGCACTTAACACTTGAAGGTGTTGAAGATTGGTTTAAGAGCATGGAGGATGAATTTTCTCAAAGATTTAGTACCAGATCTGGGTTTGATACATGAAGATGGGTGGAAGACACTCTTTATCATGAGTTGTACGAAACCTTCTTCTATTGTTTCCCTGTTGAGTTATTTGAATGGCTCTCAACTTATACATCTAGATCAGGGGGGCGTTATAGATCATACCCTTGGACCTAAGAAACATATCAAAACCTGCAAGATGCTGATCTAATGTGGACCCATGCTATAGATCATTAGTGGAAGGGAGTACTGGCTAGCTACACTTTGGAATATGCCATTTCCACGTATTCCTGTCCAGAAGTTGCTGAGTTTGAGTTCTTGTGAGAGCCCAGGGGATCATTTTTGTGTGTTATTCCCCTTGCAATCAAAATATTGATGGTAACCATGGGTTTAGAGGCATTTCCTATGGCCAGCTAAACCACCCTGAGCGCTAGGCGAGGAATCTAGGTTGGGGAAGGATGGCTAATCTGGTGATTGAACAAGAAAGGGAGGAGAGGCAGCTCAAGTATAATGAAGCACGTGAAAAGGATATTGATAGACAACGTGGGATTACAAGTGGGTTATGGAGCTAGACATGGTGGAAAGGAGTTGAGGTTCATGCGGAGGATGTCAAACCTGAACAGTTTGTGGTACCCCATCTTGGTAAGCATGGAAGAGAAAACCTTGCGGCTTCTGATGAGAGTCTGTAGTGTAGAGAGAGAAGATTCATTGGTGTGCATTTTACCCCACCTAGTGACCAAAACTTGGTGTTTGGCTTGCTCAAACGACGGAAGAGTACAATTAACCCATTTGATATCGGTGGAAGTAACCGATCAGCACCTAGAACATACAATTTCTCGATTGGGACTTCTATGGCTTCACACGCTATTCACGTATTTGGTGGAATGTTTGGACAAGGCACGTATACAGTTTGTTTTTGAAGCATGTTAGGAAGTGATGGAGGAACTACGACTGGGAGTGTTACTAGTTAACAAACTATCGGTGCGCATTTTAGTGGGATGACAGGAGTGCTCAGCATGACAAACACAGGCCCTGTACCTAATACAGGAGGATCCAGAGGTGGAAGTGGTGGAGCTGGTGGCTCAAGATCTAGTGGCTCTGGTGGAGGAGGAAACACCAAAGGAAACCAAGGGACTAGATTGAGAGGGTAAGGGCCTCAGCCACCTCCTCAAGTCTTTTTATGAGATGTCTCTACACTTGCCAAATTACAGTGGAATAGAAGATGTCGTGGAGCATGTGCATAAGTGCGAGCTGCTATGGCATGCAAAGGGAATCACGACCCAGGATCGAAAGGCCAGTCAATTTGTGACGACCTTACAAGGACGCGCGCATAGTTGGTATAGAAATTATGACCCTCATCAGACTATTGTGGATTATACCGCACTTAGAAATGCATTCTTGGTGGAATTCCACATACCTGAGTTTGAACAGAAGAGCATTAGCTCTCTCAAAGAAATCCAGTAGGGAATGGTAGAGAGCGTGCAGGAATATGATGCGTGCTTTAAAACTCTTTTGTCTAAGTTTTCTTATGATATCCACCCTTCACAACATTCTCAGTGGTTTGTCAAAGGGTTGATCACACCCTTTAGGAGGGCCTTATCTCATAAAATTTTCACGGACCCGTGTAAAGCATTGGAAGCTGCTTTACGTGTTGAAGCAGTTGGTAGTGTTTACACTGGTTTTAGCCCATTTCTAAAGGCTCATATTACTGCCATGGCTAAGCAATTGGAGAAATTGTCTGCCAACACAGTTCTAGAGATTCACAGAGGGATGTGGTACATGGATTGTAACGTGGAAGGACACACAAAGGATAATGGTGGGATATGTACTTGGAAGGCATTACGCACCGTGGTAGTAAACTGTGAAATATGTCATGAGGACTATGATGTAATTAGGTGCCCCTTGTTGCAGCACGCGATCCACAAAAATGTATCTTGTTATTGGAAAATATGTACCTCAATTACACATGACACCAAGGATTATAGATTTATTGACTAGATTCATGAGGTAATTGATCTTGGTGTGTGCCAAACTAGTATTGCTAGCAGTTCCAAAGGAGATGAACATCAATGAGGAGCGTAGAGATGGACATGTTGTAAAAGAGGGTTTCATAGAGGATTTCATGGTCATGGTAACTACAGAGGAAGAAGTGAGTTCTCGCATGGGACGTGTTTAAATTGTGGAGCCACAAAAAATTATAAGTAGAGAATGTCGAGATCTTCTACAATGCTCTTGGTGTGGAAGAAAACATAAGTATGAAGAATGCCCATAGTTGTATGAACATATGAGTCAGCAACATCAAAAGGATAATGGCACTGTCCATGGTGAGTATTAAGAAGGCTGACATGCAATGGCTTCCACGAGTAATACAAGAATTAGGAACTAGAGCCTGTTATGGTAACAATGAGGGTGGAATCCGAGTGTGAAAGGGAAGCACCTAGAAGAGACCTATCTAGTTTCGAGAGAATAAGTAGTACGCCTGGGAAGTATCCTAACCCAGCTCACCAGAAAGAGGCCACCAGGAAACCATTTGGCATAGAATTCTAAGTTTAGTGGGGAATATTGATGAGTGCTTGTAAAGGAAGCCGTCATTTTAGAAAAGACGAGCAAAGGAGACCAGTAGAAGCACAAGGGATGACTAAGATAAGGTTAATGAGGTGTGTAAACTGCTGAGGAAGGAGAATATTATCCCATAGCTAGGGGCATTGTTGAGGAAAAGGGCCACGTGCCAAGGAAGTAACACTTGAAGGTACCTCATGCATGTAAACACCTTACATGTTGATTATGATAAAGAGATTACCCAGAATGTAGTAGTTGATATCTCAGTTTTATCATCATTCCTTCATTGATCATAGGTGTAGAGTTTTCTGTTCTGTTCTGGATGTTTGGCATCAAATGGGAAGACCTGCATTACAACCATCTTCCAATGTGATGTATATGGAAAATAAGACAAAGGTGATGCCCATAGAATGTAGTAGGATGAAATCATAGCAAGGACTAGGTTCACTGGTGGATTTTGAAGTATTTAGCGCTTGCTGAGGTGGTAATTTCCCAGCTCTACTTGGGTGACCTTGGTGATAAGAATAATGCAGATCAGTTAAAAAGGGGTACCATGATGTAAGTAGGTGCCCCCTAGTTATAGTGATGCAATCTGATGGGAAAAAACTGTATCTTGGTATTGCAAAATATATACCTCAACCACTCATGACACTACAAGGATTATAGATTGATTGACTGTCAGATTCATGAGGTAATTGATCTTGGTGTGCACCAAACTAGGGTGACATTGCCAGCAGTTCCAAAGGAGATGAACAGTCGAGTATGAGGAGCGCAGAGATGGAGATGCATGCGGGAAGAGGGTTTCACTAGAGGATTTCATGGTTGTGGTAACTCACGGAGGAAGAAGTGAGTTCCCATGAGGGATGTTATTTTAATTGTGGAGCCACAGACCATTATAAGCGTGAATGTCTAGATCTTCTACAATGCTCCTGGTGTGGAAACATAAACATAAGGATTACAAAGAATGGGCCCAGGGTTGTACGAGCATATGAGTCAACAGTACTGGAAGGATAAGGGCGCTTCCATAGTGAGCTATTACCACGCAGTGGCTTCTGAGGTGCAGTATTAATCAAATCTGAAGCCTGTTATGGTAACAATGTTAGGGCGGACGCACGACGTGGTACATAGGAAGAATCTAGAAACCTCTAGTTTCGAGAGAAGAAATAGTACATGGGAATTATCCAAACCCGGCTCACTAGAAAGAAGTCTACCAGGAAACCATGGATGTAATTCAAATCTTACAATGGGAGATCTAATGCTTAAAAGAGTAAACTAGAAAAGATGAACAAAGGAGACCAGTAGAAGCACCAAGGGATGACTTGGATGAGGTTAAATAGGTGTGTAAACTAATGAGGAAAGAGAATATTATTCCCTTGTTAGGGGCATGGTTGATAGAAAAGGTGCCACACGCCGGGGAAGAACATGAAAGGAAGATCCTGCATGTAAACCTCCCACCTCACAACCTTGATTATGACAAAGAGATTACCCTGAACGCAGTAGTGGATGGATGGTTGCTTAGCAACATCCTCATTGACATAGGCACGGAGGTTAATGTTCTCACTCTGGATGCCTGGCATCAAATGGGAAGACCTGCATTACAGCCATCTTCAAATGTGTTGTATATGGAAAATAAAACAAAGGCGATGCCCATAGGTGTCTTGAAGGATGCAACCATTACAATTCAGGGGACTAGGTTCACTGGGGATTTTGAAGTCTTGGCACTTGCCGAGGTAGATAATTTCCCAGCTCTACTTGGGTGCCTGTGGTGTTATAAGAATAATGTAGATCTCTGGTTTAACAAGGGGTACATAAGCTTTGAAAACAAGGAAGAGCAGGGTAGTTATACCACTAGTTGATGGGAAGTCCACCCCCTATACTGAACCCCTTGGGGAGGAAGTCCTGGATAGAATATATGTGTGCTCCATAAGAGATCCAGAGACCATCCACCCTACAGAAGGAGTCATCCAGTTTGATGATGCTCAATCTGTCAGTGATACTACCAGTATAGCATGCGATAATTGGGCACATGGGACTTATGAATTGATTGGGCGACATCTGAAAGGATCAGTAACCAAGGTAACAACAACGTATAGTTCGGTGCCTGGGAGGGAAGAAAATAACAAATTATTTTGGGGATGCATACCCTAAGGTATTTTTGAGAGAGATGGAAGCTCGTTGGAGGGAGGACGAGCGAACGAAGTATGCTAGGTTATGTTTTGATAGGCATAGCAGCAAGGTGGTGGGCCGTGCATAGTGAGAACTTGTTGGAATGGCACAAAGTTTGAATTGCACTCATTTTCTGATTCTCGAAAAGTAACATACCCACCGCTATTAAGGATTACAATGGAAATGGACCCACCTCTTCCCACATCTAGGCATGTGAGAGAGTCTGGGGAGAAGGCATGGAAGCTTTACCACCCTCTCTTTGGGTGCATAAGCTGTATTTGACACTACAAGGTTGTGCACGCATGTGGTATATCCATTCTGAAACATGCCGCCAAACAAGAAGTTGGCAGGAATTAACAGCTGACTTGGTCCACACATTCGAGTACCGAAGTACCAAGCAACCAGTTGATGAGGTGTTGTAGACTATCAAGCACCTCACTCTGGGGGATTGCGCCATGGCGGAAGATAGGTTAGTAAAATTACTCGGTGGACCTAGTTTAGAAGCACAGTTCGAAGAGGAAGAACCAAAAGACATATAATTCGAGCGCGCGTGTGCTAAAAAGGAGAAAGGAAAGATGGTATACCTTGTTGATGGAGAGGAGATAGAGAGCCTGAATGTCAACCATTTGGTTGGGGCACGTGAAGTAGTTGACAGTGTGGATGCATGTGTGTGCGCATATCATGAACCACTCAAAACCAAGAAAGTTAACATCGGCTTGGAAGAGGAGCCCAAGGAGGCTATCATTGGGGACTATTAGTCAGACAAGGAAGTATCAAATATCATCGATCTCTTACACGAAATTGAGGATTTATTCCCACGTGGATACCATGAGTTGAAAGGCATCCACCATTCATTGGGGGAAATGAGGATAAGGTTGAAAGATGGTGCGCGCCTGGTCAGGAAAAGGCCTTACAGGATGAATCCCAACATGCACGTAAGGGTTAAAGAAGAACTAGACAAGATGATAGCATCTAATATCATTGAGGTTGTGGAGGAATTAGAGTGGATAAGTCCAATGGTGATCAGTATAAAGAAGGATGGGTGGATTAGGATATGTGTGGATTATAGGGAATTAAACGTTGTTTGTATCATAGATCCTTTTCCCACCCCCTTTACTGAAGAGATTTTGGAAGGAGTTGTTGGGCGCGAGGTCTATTCCTTTACGGATGGATTCTTGGGATATCACCAAGTAAGGATTGCCAAGGAAGACCAAGATAAGACAACTTTCACCACCGAGTGGGGAAGCTTTGCATATACAGTCATGCCCTTTGGGCTGAAGAATGCACCCATTGTATTTTCACGCATAGTGGTACAAGCATTTAAGGACTTCATCCATAAGTTCCTTTAGGTATATTTGGATGATTGGACAGTGTATGGATTGGTAAGGGACCATTGTGATAACTTAAGGTTGATGTTTGAAAGATGTTGGCAATTGAGGATCTCCTTCAACATCAAGAAATGTATCTTTACAACTCCTTTTGGAATGTTGTTGGGGCATATCATATGTAAAGAGGGCTTACTGGTAGATCCCGTGAAGATTGTTGTTATTATGGGATTAGGGGAGCCTACCAGCCAGAGCACCATGTGTGGATTTCTTGGACACATTAGATACTACAGAAAGTTCATTAAGGGATATGCCAAGATCACCGTGCGCCTTTGGAAATATTGCTTGAGACACAAGAGTGCCTTTCAGTGGGGAGAGGCGCAACAGAGGGCATTTGACACTCTAAAAGAAATGCTTATCACCGCACCTATTCTACGATTCCCATCATGGGATAAACCTTTCCATGTCCATGTGGATGCCTCTGGTACAACAATAGGAGCCATTCTTGCTCAACCAGGAGAGGGGATTGTTGATCATCCTTTGTGTTTTGCAAGTAGAAAGTTGACACCAGCAGAACAAAATTATACAACGACCAAGCGCGAGGCATTGTCAATGATCTACGTGCTCCAAAAATTTAGGAAATATCTATTGGCAACTCCTTTCATAGTCTACATTGACCATATGGCTTTGAAGTATCTGGTAAACAAAGTAGTGTTGCAAGGGTGCATATGTCATTGGGTTCTTCTATTTCAGGAGTTTGAATTCAAAGTGGTGGTAAAATCAGGAAAGAACAATTGTGGGCCAGATCATTTATCAAGGATTGATTCAGGAGAGGACATGTAGAGTATCGAGGAAACCATGCCAGATGCACAACTGTTCAGATTACGGCGTGTGCCCTCATAACTAGAAGACATTGCTATCTTTCTCAAGGAAGGTGTGGTGCCCGAAGGGATGAATGCTCTGGAAAGGAAAAGGTTAGCCATACACGCAACGCCCTTCATGTTGATCAATGGGGATTTGTATAAAATGGGCCGTGATGAGGTTTTATGCCGGTGTGTACTAGAACATGAATGCGTAGCTATAATAGAAGAGGCCCATGGTGGGATTGCTAGAGGACACTATGCAGGGAATACAACTGCATGTAAGATCCTAGTCGCTGGACTATGGTGGGAGATGATTCACTAGGATTGTATTGAGTTTTGCAAGGCCTGTGACCACTACCAGTGCCTTGGAAAACCTAGAAAAAGGGATGAGATGCCCTTGTGCCCCATCGCCAGCACTGAAACTTTTGAAAATTGGGCAATAGATTTCATCGAACCAATCTCACCAACTGTGTGAAGGAATAACTCATGGTATATTATTACCTGTACTAATTATCTAACAAGGTGGGCATAGGCCACGCCCATAAGGGATTACACCATAGCCACACCTGCTAGATTTTTGTGGGAGAACATTATTAGCAGGTATGGGTTCCCATTAAGTTTAACAAGTGATAGGGGCACTCACTTCTTATATGAAACGATCAGGATTCTATTGGCAGAATTCATGGTAGCCCATCACAAGACTACCCCTTATCACCCTCAGGAAAACGGGACCGTAAAGGCATTCAATAAAATTCTTAGTCACACATTGACAAAGATATGTGACGTAGGTAGGAAGGATTGGGATGGCAAGGTGTCAGCAGTCCTTTTGGCATACAAAACAACATATAAAAGGTTGAACAAGGCCACACCATTTCAACTGGTGCTTGGTGTAGAGGCTATTTTACCAGTTGAATTTATGCTACCATCACTGCGTATAGCACGTGCAGGAGGGTTGGACGATGAACAAGCGCTGGAAGAAAGAATTGATGAATTGATAAAGTTAGATGAAAGGTGCTCACTAGCAAGATGGAGCCAAACAATTGAAAAAGCTAAACAAAAGGCATGGCATGACCGCCACATTAAAAACAAACAGTTTGAGGTTGGCTAGATGGTATTGCTATATGATTCTAAATTTCTACACCATCCTGGAAAGTTAAAGGTGCATTGGTTGGGTCCTTATGTAATTTCATACATCCTTGATTCGGGCACATGCCAACTACAAGTGCTGGATGGAACAAAATTACCTGGACACTTCAATGGGAGTAGGCTGAAGCCCTACTATAAATAATGCTTCTTGGTGTTTGTAAATAAGGCAGTTTTACTAGTTAGTTTAGAGTTTCCTTTTATGCTTTTTCCTTTCTTGTTTTTCCCTTTCACGTTGTTGTCTTGTTTTGTGCCTTGGGCATTGGTAACCTTATTACTTTTTAAACTTATGATTAGGCAGAGGACCGTGCATCAATTTAGTGTGGGGTGAGGTGATTAAGAGAGGTATGAAATTATTCTATAGGAAGATTGAGTTGGTAGACCGTTCAAACTGGTCCTATTGAAAAGATGCATTAGGAAGGCAGATGGATGAAAAAATAGAGTTCCATTAGAAATCCACGTATAAAGGAGGAAAAATTACAAAAACATGAGGTAGGTGAAAGTAATAATCATGAGGATAGAAGAGGTTCCTTTGGCACTGGTAACATGTGTGCAGAAGTCTTCTATCAAGATGGATTGTCTGCAAGCCAGAAGGGTGAAAAACATTTCACACAAGGATTGGGCATGCGAGGAAAAGTACTGAAGTCAAATTTGTTTGAAAATGTCACATTAAATATTATCATACAATGGTAGGTAGCCTAGCCTTTAATGCATAAAAGTGGGAAAAGCTATAAATACCAGGATGGGAAGTTCATTATTTTACTTTGCGAAAACAAGGAGAACAATTTTCTTTCGAGAGCTAACTCGTGTGAAGAAGAATCTCAGAAACTTGCCCAAAATCAGTCTGGTTGATCTACAAACCATAACAGAAGTGATTCATGGGTGTGAGGAACATTGGGAGAGAGCGTTGTGATCAAAGGATGAAAGTCAAAAATTAGGGTTTGTGCTCTAGGGCACGGGGCGCATGAAGAAAACTCTCAGACAACCCGAAGGTAACCAAGGAATGAAAGAAAAGGGTAAAATGACAGCCACGAGACCAGTTGATAAGCCTGCAGTACAATCCAAAAAGGGAAAGGGAAGGGAAAAGGAAAGAAGAAAGAAGATGAAATCCCCTTGGATATCAATGAGGAATGGTACTTAGAGATGTAATACCCAGATGGGGTTTTGCTAGGGAAAGAGTGGGAGTCCCACATTAGATAGATGACCATAATTGATTACAATCACCTGTCTAGTATAATTGTGAAGGAAATGGCATTAGAGCTAGTGCACCCCACAAAAAATGAACACCTGACAGGATGCCGATTTACAATGATGTAGTCAAGGTAAAAAAGGAGAAGGTAGGGCTTTTCCAATTTTACGAGTTTCCCTACTTCAGGAAGCCAGAGCACCTGTACCAATGGTTAATGACACACATGCACAAATATTTCTTCTTCTTCACAGGGTACAAAATGCGCATAACCCCACACTTAATCTCACACTTTACAGGCTTGAGCTGTAAAGGGGACGCGATCCTAGACGACCTCTAGGATGAGGAGGTAATTAAGGAAGCCATTGCATCCTAGTATTATAATAAGGGATTGAGGTACTACGATGTCACAAATATCAGTGATGCAGTGATGAAAATGGCCACGCACCTTGTTTCCAAGCTAAATGGACAAGAGAGGTGGACCCAGGTAAGCAAGCCCTGGTTGAATGTCTGCAGAAAGGTCACAGAAGGCACCATGTACAATATCTCCCAGTACATAGCAGATGAGATTATAAGCAGCACAGAGGATGGAGGAAAGATATTGTTTGGGAACATTCTACTAACCATTGTGTTCTCAGAAATTAGGGTGCTAGATGCATCTAATAAGTTTGTATCGGAGTACCCCGATGAAGACCCTTTACCCACGGACATGTTCCAGAAGTATACTTGTGAGTCAATGATGGGGGTGCACAAGGCGTGCTTGGATAAATGGTATACATGCCTTAGGAACGCATTCAGGGTAGAATGGCAGATCCCAGAGCAACTCCCCATGGTGACTGAAGGAGAAGTAGAGTTCACGGTGTACCAGTACTTCTACATTGGTAGATTTATCTTGGTGGATGACAGTTGGAGTCCCTGGTGCAAACTCCCCTTCTCATTTACTACCCAATTCTTCCAAGCAGGGGTAAACAAATATAAGGAGTCGAAGAAGTTAAGACTCAACCTGTCCACCCTCGACAGTGAACACAGAGAGATGAGGAAGAAGCTGTTCTATCCAGGTAAGTGCACATATGTTGAAAGGTACGTGTTGCAGGACATGCACATCGTAAGGCCAATGACCTTACCGATTTCTGAGAGTGTTGTTGCTAGGATTTACCTACGCATAAGACCAAAGTTTGAGAAGGGCATGTACATAGAAAATGAAATATCCATCCCTGATGACCCCATGGGAAGGAAGAAGCTAGCGCTAAAGTGTAAGGGGAAAGAAGAAGAGGAGGAAGAACAAGGGGGCGGTGGAAAGGCATGATGTAGGTACCAAGGGCCAAGTACCTATGTCTGGAAGAAGAGAAGAATGATGGTTAAGGAAAATACCCTAGAGCCTATGAAGCCACCATCCCCTAAAGAACCTTCAGATGAAGAAAAGACAGCATCCCCCACTCCAGAATTTTCTACCAGAGAAGAAGAATAAGGAACAAAGGAAAAAGGGTCTAAAGATATAGGTGACTTGAATGCCTATGTAGGCAAAAGGGATGACGATGAAGAGGAAGAGCTAGAGCTGGATCAAGAGCCAATTAATATCCATGACTCAGAAGGAGAGGAGGTTGAGAATGCAAATGATGCCTTCATCTTTATAAGAAGTAAAAGTGCCCGAAGGGAGGAATACGCGCACAACGAAGAGGGGAGTAAAGGGGCTAGTACCAAGGAACCAGATATGCCCAAGCTCACTCAGGAGGAAGTGTATGAGGAGGCAACAAGGGAGGTAGAGAATATAATTGATGCCTTGGTCAACGAAGAGTTGGGGTGCAGCATGGAGCTCGTGCTCGGTGAGTTCAAGGAGCAGAGGGAGAAGAGTGGAGGTAGCACGAAAGGACCAACTCTCTCGGTAACTGTTCCCAAGGGCGTGCACATGGGAAGTAAGTACATGGAAGGGAGAAGAACAAAGATGAGTTACATTGATGACCCCAACAAATTTTTATGCGCATGTTTCCAAAGTACCGTGCCCACTAGGGAGCTCACCGCCATGGAGTCCTTTGACCGTGAGGGAGGATACCCGGGAATAAGGAAAATACTATCTTGGGCATTCGACTCCCACCTCGATGAACTTGAATTTGAAATTAACCAAGGAACAATATTGAAGCTGTCCGAAGGAAAGGGGGAAAACCCCATTATAAACACGTAGCAACTATCAGATGAGCAAGTGTGAAACGTGTTGAACAAAGTCTCAGTGGAAATTGAGGCTAGGATCTTTGGTAGAAATGACAGGTCAAAGTCTTAGAGGACCTGTTGGAGAAGAGGAAGGAAGAAGTGGTGAAGCTAACAAAGGATCTCAGCCTCGAGAAATTAATCAGCGCTCAACTTCATAGGGAGCTTCAGGAGGAAAAGGCCAGGGTGTGCAAAGTTTCCAAGAAGGTGGAGCTCATCTCCCAATTGATTATCACAAAGCACTCAGACCTTAACCCTCCTGTGTAAAAGTATAGATCCTCCCTGGAGTGCCTAGAGGACTTAACTTAGAACCACACCATGGAGAGGCATCCCTTGGCTTTAGATTCAGTGGAAGAGGTAGCGCCGTGCTTGGATAAAGAAGACAAGTTAAAGGTCATTGCACTCATGGCCGAATACAACAAGGTGCTCACCAATGTAAGAACAGCTGCACAAAATGTGAGGTCACTTACAACCACTGCGTAGATCAAGACAAAGTGACAAGTGTACTAATTGCCAGTGACAAGGCCGAGTTGAAGGAATTCAAAGAAAAGAATAAGGGCAATAGAGCTAAACGGGAAAGGATCATGGCCGAAGTAGAAAAGAAATATGAAGCCATTGAGAACTAGTGAGTCTCAATCAAAACATGGCTAAAAGAGATCTACAAGGTCATCACAAGGAAGATGGATGCCCTGGAAGACCACGCTAAAGAACTGGAGACTGTGGTGGAAACCATTACCACACAAGGGGAGGGGCTAACTTATGACGAGGTGAGCACCTTGGTTGGTGACATCTGCACTAAAGCATAGAAGGAAGTTAGCACTTGGAGTACACTGGAGGCCGACCTCTAGCAAAACTTTCCCCTCCTCCTTAGGAAAATTTCCCCCTATTCTTTCTCTTCCCCTTTATTTATTCTTTCCCCCCCATTCTTTTCCAAGGCAAGGCCTTGCATTCTTTTGTACTAGATTC
This sequence comes from Taxus chinensis, assembly GCA_019776745.2. Lineage (NCBI taxonomy): Eukaryota > Viridiplantae > Streptophyta > Pinopsida > Cupressales > Taxaceae > Taxus > Taxus chinensis. The sequence continues at coordinate 177,579,938 of CM034150.1, read as the reverse complement.
TTTGAGAGGGTTCTTGAGGGTGGAGAATAGGTGAAGTGTGGGGTAATTTTGGGCCCCTAATTTAACTTCCAAATCTTAAGGGCATGTAGGTGTGCATGGTCGGGGGGAGCACACAAGTGTAGGTGTGCAAGGTAGAGTTCAAAGGATTATTGAAGAACCCAGGACGCGCATGCTGCATGAAGAAAAATTTGGGACTTAGCCATTTTTGGCCTTTGGGACAAAACACATGAAGAACGTGTTCCGTTTGGATAAGGTTCCAGCTTGGCAACAGGGTGTCTTGGAGGGAATATACCTTGCGATAGAAAGATCCAAAAAGTTAATCATGACATGGAGAGGCATGCGCCTGGGGTGACCCACACCTTGACACTTGGGTCCAGATCTGAGGTTGCAGAGGAGTTTGTTAGAGCTTAGAGGCCTATTTATATGTATGCCCTTGGCAAAGAAGGAGAGATGAAAAGTGAGGTAGTGGAGCTCTATAGGATTACTGTGAGAATTATGGGATGAAAATGGGTACAAAATTTAAGTAGGGATGTAATGGAGAAATGGGGAGTGAAATTTTTGTCTAGTGAGAATACATGTATGGATCCACACATGGTGCATGACTATGGTCTGCCTTCTGTAATATTTTATAAGTAAACACTATGAATGAATGTGATAAGGTTTCCATGACAAATGTATCAAGACTCTCTCTCTGTATTATCTACATATTACTATTGCACTTCTGTTCTTATATAATCATGAATCTTGCTTAAATGGTTAAGTATAGTAGTAGATATACAACTCTTAGTTCTATCATTTCTATTACGCGCTTTTGTTCTATTATGACTGAAGGGGTGTAGAAGCCGTTCTAAGCTCTATAGCCCTTCATGTTTGTTAAATCACTAAGTCAGAGTCATGAGCTATGCCTTCCACTAGACTCACATAAAAGAGATACTCAGCTCCCTCTCGCAAGCCTCGGGTGAGCATCCACTAGGTCGGTGCGCATGAGGTTCCCTTGTTCTTATTGGGTGCAAAATTGACTATAGTTTTTTGATTTTTCAATCAGAAAAACAATAAAATCACACATTTTAGACCCATTTTCTCCATTCCTTGTGTGCTTTTGCATTATTAGCAAATATTATATCACCTGTTCTATTTTCAGTCACATGGTTTTGAATCATAGAAAAATAACACTTTCATGTTTCATGCTAGCCGTCGGATGCTCCCACCTAGCCCATCGTCTCCTTCCATCATATCACCTATGGACCTTAATCAATCTCTTGCCATACCCACTGGTGATGAGGAGTTTGCAAGACTCCTTGATCACAACCCCGCCACTCCACAGTATTATCTTTCTCATTCATGTACCCATGATTCATCAGGGAAGCTTGTATATGGCATGCCTATTTCCATTCTTCCTACCCTCGTACCCAATTCTACATCATCTACTACTAGCTTGGCCTTACCCTCTTCCACCTTACCACTTATGGTTTCCCATCTTGACCCTACATCATCGATATCTGCTACACCTATGACATTTATCACACCTTTGATGTCTATCACTCCTACGATGTCAACCATGCCTTTATCAACTGCCTTTAGTGTAGATCTATCTGCACCCACCACCTCTCATATACATATTGCATCTCATCCACCATTGGTTTCGGTAGCTCACACTCCCTTCCAAAACATTGTCCTCTCCATCCAATAGTCTCTTCCTCTGATTTCTATGAGGGTCTTTACATCCATCCCACCTACCTACACCTATCACCAACAACCCCCTATTTCATCGACCACCTATTCAAGGTACTTGCCCTCTACATATATTTTGGCCCATGGTCCTTCATCACAATTTTTTTATGCTACACCACCACATACTAGGATGTTTTCCATGTCATACCCACCTTATCTACCCCCTTATACTGCAAAGGGTGCCCCATCATCACAACATACCAATGATTTTATCAAAATGATGATGAACAAGATGTAAAAATTAGAAGCATCTATCTCCGGCTCACGTAACTCTCTAACATATGATGAGATTTGCAATAAGCCCATTCACCCATCCATTCTGATTCATCCATACCCTCCCCATTGGGAAATGTCTAAATTCAACCGGTTCAACAGAAAATAAGATCCACAACAATAATTGCAGTATTTTAAACATGTGTGTTATCTGATCACTCACGATGAAGCTTTGCTCTTGCAGGCATTCCTAATATCCTTGACATGAACGGATTTAGATTGGTATAGTGCTTTACCCAGATATTCCATCTTTTCATTTAATCAGGTAGTTCAATTTTTTCTAGACCACTTTTTTATCAACAATGTCAAGAAGGTCACTATGATTGACTTGTATGTGACACGCCAATATGAAGATGAATCTATTACATATTTTGTCACTTGTTGGCCTGATCAACCAACTCACATTCCAAATGCCTCAAACTGATTTAATAGAGTTTTTCACCAGATCTTTTGGTAGAAACATCTCGCCACCTCTCTAAGTTCAAACCTTCCACATATTTGGTGAGGTATTCACTATGTCCCAGAAACTTGAAATTCATGCCATTGAAGAGAAGAAGATACATTTACGTAACAAGAACATTGCGTTTAAATAAAATGATACCTCTTCTTCTTCCAAAATTTAAAATAATTATTCTAAAGAAAAAGTATCTACCAATGCAGTAGTTTTGAAATCCAACCCATCTCATCCATCCAACCAATTAAATCTTTCTTCCAATCTTTCTCCTATTCAGGATTTTTAGTTCAAGTGGGAGCAACAAAAATATACTCCGATAGGATAACCCTACTCTCTAGTTTTAGAAAAAATTCTAAAAATATGAAGCAGTCACTCTTCCACTAATCAAACCACATACTAGTTTTGACCCCTCTCGTCCTGTGCTTGCATGGTATAATGCAAATGATTATTGCAACTATCATCGCGTTGGAGGTCATAGTGACGGTAATTGTATAACTTTCAAAAACATCATCCAAGAAATGTTAGATAATGGAGATCTTGTATTGGATAACCCTAACATACCGGCTAATCAAAACATTCAAATATTCAAGAATTCATTCCCAAATCACACCCCGTCATTTAATCAAAGAAAATGATTATTGCAACTATCATCACGTTAGAGGTGATAGTGATGGTAATTGTATAAATTTCAAAAAAATCATCCAAGAAATGTTAGATAATGGAGATCTCATCTTGGATAATCCTAATCCACTAGCTAATCAGAACCTTCACATCTTCAAGAATTTGTTCCCAAATCACACCCATGGTTTAATTAAACCGGTGAAACTTCGACCAATGACAGTAATGTTCGTGAAGTTCATTCTGTTTTTAACATCATATCAGCTCTTCCTATTCAATTTCCTCCCACTTCATCTATCAAGGAGATTCTTGCATGATCTCCTTCATCCACGGAGGGACCTATTTCATTTTCTCCTTTAACTATAGAGAAGTCTCCCTTATCTTCTCCTTCACCCATGGAGGATTCCACCATATCTTCCGATGTAGTTTTCCCACTCACCTCTTCACCTGATAAGTAACCCATAATACTTACTCTTCTACCCATGGGAGAGTCATGATTACGTTCTTCTTCACCAAAAGATGAACTTACCTCATCAAAATTTCCATCTCCCCTTCATAGGGAATCCATTAGCAATGTCATTTCCTATTGGTGAAAATTCTCCATTGACTTTGAAGGATCTTGTTGATCTACTCTCATCTCTTCTACCCACAGAGTCTGAATCCATTCATTTTCTTGTTTCATAGACATTCTTTACAGGGATTACTATCAAATCAATATCATCCCCCTACATCAGTTCCATTCTCACATTTGGCCAACTGTTTGGATTATGTTGAAAATTCAATGCTTTGGTGATGCCTTTGACTGCCTGTCTAAACTCAAATGCAGATATTATCTACTAACTCTTCCATGATCTATCCAAAGGTGTTTCATACAACCAAACCTACCATGCCCATGCTAGTTGTAGCGACCCCTTCTTCATCACCATCACCCACACCTAAACCTTTACCATTAAATGAAATTTTTCCTATTCCTAAAAACTTACCTACATCTATATCTTCCTCCTCGTCCAGACCCATTACTACATTAGGAGTCATGCCGACATCAAGATTAGTCCATCCTCCTGTCAAACTAGATTTAGCCACATCCTCACAAGTTGTCGTAAAGACTATTCCCCCACCTAAGAATAAGATCTAACCTCTTAGGACACATACATCAGCTTCACCCATTACCCCTATGTCACCTTCACCCCTTCCATCTATCCTAGGTCCCCACCCATCAACCTTGGTGAAGCATCATCCTACCAAAAGTAAAACAAAAACACAACAACCCGTCTTATCATGATCCTATGTTACACCTTAATTACCTGCATAGCTTACACCTTTGTTGTTGCCTATTTCCTTTCTACATTCTATAGCTACACTACTTCTTGTATCCTTATCATTACCCATGCAATTCCATTTTCCTTAACCAATCCCATCCACATTGGCTCTTACCAACCTTCACTGCACCTCCATTATTGCCTTGGCTAACCCATCCCCTTTGGCCATCTACCTTCCCTTCTACATCACACACTTCTTATTCACCTTTACCCAAGAAGGTACAACCAAATCCCAAAAACCCACTACCTTCCAAAGAGGTAGTTATACCTACACCACCTTCAACAACTAGTTCACCTGCTACACCTTTACCTAAGAAGGTGCAATCCAAACCTACAAAAATACTATCTACCAAAAAATATTCAAACTTACTCAACCTCTTATTCCACCTCCAGTGACACCTCTCCCACCAAAGTCACCCACACTTCCATCCATACCCATACTTACTTCATATTGTTATCCATTGGTATGGTCTTACGCCAACATCTTAGCTAATGTTTTAGAAACCTCTGTCATCACATTTCTACTACTTAAAACTTATGACCAACTCAAACCTAAACTAGAAGGGTTTAATGATACCAAAATTTGTGCTTATCATCATGTGTCAGGGCATGATATGGAAAACTGTAAGACTCTTAAGACTATTATTCTCCAACTATGTTCTCTCAAAGAAAACTTTGACACATCCTCGTCCCTTACTCTATTCCACCTGCACCTATCACCACACATCCTCATCCCTTACCTATTTAGTGACCTCTCTCTCCACCTCCATAACCCTTTTTTCCTCCTCCAATATTTAAGATCAATATGGTTTGCATAAGAGAGCTAGCCAAACCTCCACCAAAATGCCATTGCGCCACTTTGCTTTCACAAAAACATTATATTCCCTCATCCTATTTTTGTCCATCCTATCACTACACCTTTCATGAATCACCTTCTCCTTCACCGCAGATCAATATGGTTCAAGTTGCCACTCGATCCTATAAGGACAAAGGAAATGAGAAAAACACCAACTCATCTGATACTCTTTTAGCCAATATTCCATCTGCACCTACACCCAAAATCACCATCTGTGGACCCACATACCCTATTTATGACAGAGTTTCCCATCATATAATGCTTAAACAATTACACCAATATCCTATTAAAATGTCTATGTATGACCTTGTCTAAACCTTTGAGTCTCATCATTAGGCCCTCTTTGTGGTCCTGCAATCTATTTAGGTTTTACCTAATGACCCTATGACTTTTGCATCCATTATCACTCACCATGTTTCCTCTCTCACCACTTTTCTCCCTTCATATGCTCTCGCTACCACTCATCAAGTATCCACTCTTAGTTCATCTGATGATAAGATTTTACCTCTCTAATCGTATGATCCTGACCTTGCTCTATTTATTTCCATCTACGTTGATAATATACGTGTTTGACAAGTTATGATCAATAAAGGTGCTAGTATCAACATCATTTACTCCCATGCATATAACCAAATGCACATATTTGCTAATTGCATGCATAATAACCCATTATGTTACATTCATTTAACAATTCCATGACTTCAACCCTTGGCACCATCATTCTCCACATTTTCGTGGGCCCCAATACAATTCCTGAATTATTTTGTCTTAGAATGGGAATTCTAGTACAACCTATTGCTTGGCTAACCATAGATTTGTGACATGGGTTGTGTTCCTTCAACCTTACACCATTGTTTATAATTCAAACATGAAGGAAACAACTATACCATTCCAGCCAACCCTTCACCATTCAAGATGTGTAATATGTTGTATTGATCCAATGATGTCCTTATACTAGTTAAGGCATGCACTATCACTACCACTTCTTCTTCAGACGCTACTTCATCCACCACTTCTATCGCTACATCTTCCATAACTAACTCCTCTATTCCCACTGCTTCTACATCTTCCACAACTAACTCCTCTATTCCCACTACTTTTACATATTCCACAACTAACTCCTCTATTCCCACTATTTTGACAAATTTTTTAGCTAACCCATCTACTTCTCAAACATCCAATGCTTCTTCTTCCCAGCTGTCCTTTGATTCATCCATTCTCTCTACCCAGATACCAACTACTGATCCCTTAGAAGGTTTTTTTCAATGCCTCACTCTGGGGGAGTACCGAATTTATAATATTAACACATTCATTACTCTTCAAGAGTATGGTGACCTTCACCAACTTCCCCGCTATGATCACCATGTAGGTTAAGTTTTCCACTATGCTCCTCCTCACCTTTACACCAACTTAATGTATGGGTGACTTAATGCTTCTACCTACATGCCCGAACCACCTTCCCAAACTCAACCATTTTCCTTTGACCTTCAATCTCTCACCAACCACCACTTCAATCACACCTTCCTCCATCGTTGTGCTTAGAAGGGCTTTGGATTTGGTTTATATGAACAAGGACGCCATACTGTCATTCCTTGTACCAATCGTAAGTATAAAGACCACTGTGGTATTGTATTTTCTGAACCACCTTCCAAGAAGGCCCGAGTTGAACTCATTGAGGATGATAAACATTCCTAACCCCATTCACCTACCTCACCACCTTCACCTACAGAGTCTATGGATCTGAAATCCATTCCTCCTAACTTTTTTTTTGTGAATGCCATTTCCTTGGAACCTCTTACTTATTAGTGTGATGGCGAGGCTCCCTCTTATCTTCCCTTCCTGTATCCTGACATGATCGATGAAGATACACATTCTATTAACATTGTTCAATGTCAAGACAATGATTCTATTCTCACATACCTTTGTGTGAAAGATTATTATATTCACCAGTCGTTACCTTCTAAGATACAAACCATGTTGAATGAATCGACCATCAAAATCAATATTCACACTCAAGATGACCCACACATTCTAAAAAATAGGCAAATCTTTAGCTGTTATTGAACATGAATCTTTCACTTCTTTCCTCTAAGATCATAGCAATGAGTTTTCATTGTCCTATGATGATATGCCTGGTATTGACCCAAAAATTTTGGTCCACAATATCGTAACCATTCTTGATGCCAAACCCATGAAACAAAAGCTGCAAAAAATTCATCCTCACATTTCCCTTATTGTCAAACAATAAATCTAGCGCATCCTTTTGGTTTCCTTTATTCTACCCATTGATTATCCCCAATGGATCTATAATGTTGTTAATGTCAAAAAAGTGATAGGGGGACTCTACATTTACATAGATTTTCATGACCTTAACTTGGCTTACCCCAAAGATGATTTTCCTCTACCTAGTATTCACCAACTAATTGATCTCATCACCTACCATGGGATGCTATCACTCATGGATGGTTTCTTGGGTTATAACCAAACATTACTCACCCTAGAAGATCAACATAAAAATGCCTTCATCACTCCTTGGGGGACCTTCTACTATCATGTCATGCCCTTTGGCCTTAAAAATGCTCGTGCTAAATATCAACAGGCTATGAATTATATATTTAAGGACATCATGCACAATATATTGTAATATTACATTGATGATCTTCTTGCTAATTCTAAAAATCAATCTGAACACCTTACAGTCCTTAAGTTTTTCTTTGACCATCTTATCAAATACTATGTTTTCCTTCAACCTAAGAAGTGTGTCTTTGGTTTTATCATTTATTTGCATAGGATTGAAGTTGATCCCACTAAAATCAAGGCTATTCTCGAGATTCATCCACCTACTAACCTTCATCAATTATGTAGTTTTCAAGGAAAGTTACAATCTATTCATCACTTTATTTCTCATATTTCTCACCACTTCCATCCATTTCATCATCTTCTCAAAAATGATGTATACTTCAAATGGGATGATGAATGCCACAAATCCTTCGATGCCTTAAAAAAATACCTACTCCAACCACATGTGCTCATTCTATCTAAGGATGACCAACCATTTTACCTTTAAATTTATGCTACTGATCATTCCCTGGGTGCCATGCTCACTCATCGCGAAGAGCAACACGGGGAGAAAGCATTTTATTATATAAATCATATGCTTTTAGACTATGTGAATAGATACAATCACACTGAAAAATGGTACCTATCCTTAGTCTTTTTTGACACTAAAATTTTCCATTACCTACTCAACCATAAACCCTTCGTTGTCACCAATACTCACCCCTTACATTACATGTATGATAAGCCTTACTAACATCAATGAGATGCACATTAGCTCATGCTTCTTACAAACCTAGATCTCAAATTCATCCATAAAAAATATGTCAAAGAATAAACCATTTCTGACCAACTCACAAACACATCTCTCTCCGGAAACCAACCTTCTAACTTCGACTTCCATGATTAGTCCATTGCTACCCTCTCCCTAAACAATATCATTTACCAAATGACCTTATTCTTTGATGGTTCCAAATGTCAGCGTGGGGGTGGTGCAGGAGTTATCTCATTCCTCTTAGTGGTGAGCCTATGTAATTATATTTCAAACTAGATTTTGATTGTACTAACAATATCACCGAATATGAAGCACTCATGTTAGGTCTTAAAACCTCCATAGCCTTATATGTTAAATTAATTAATATCTTTGGCAAATCTCAACTGGTTGTGAACCAAGTTAACGGTATATACTAGTGTCGTAATGAGATACTTCATAAGTATAAACATCATGTTGACATGCTTTTGACTACCTTTGACCATTATGAACTTCAAATAACCCCGCATTCCACTAATAAATTTGTGGATACCATGGCATGTCTCGCTTCTCAAATACTCACTTTGTACTCTGACTCAAAAATCTTTTTCATAGTAAAAAGGTTGCAACCACCTTCTTATCTAATCTAAGACGTTAACTTTGTAGGAAACATTAAAATTGACCCACGTGACATTTGGTATAAGCAGTTTGCTCACCACCTTTCCTTTTCAATTCCACCTCTAGATCTTACTCGTAATGGATAGCAATCCTTCCTCAAAAGTTTCTCTCACTATGTCATCATGGGTGGTCTACTCTATAAATGTGGATTTGACAATGTCCTCTTATGATGCCTTACGAGTTCTGAAATCCCATACACTATCAAGGAGGTTCATGATGGGATTTTTGGGGGTCACTTCAGTGGTTTAGTTGTTGCTAAGTGCATCCTTTGCCTTTCCTATTACTAGCCAACCCAAAACCACGATTCTTTTGACTATGTCAAGTGTTTTGTTAAGTGTCAGCAACATTCTAATCTTCACCACACCCCTAGTCACACCTTACGGGTCACACAAGACCTTTGGAATTTCTCTCAATAGGGTTTGGATTTTGTTGGAGAGATTAATCCTCATTCTTCCCAATGTCATCAATGGATTATTACCGCTATCGAATATTACACTAAATGGGTAGAAGTTATACCTCTCATTTCTAAAAAAGCTAAGAAAATATGTGAATTCATCAACCATCACATCATTTGTCCCTTTGGCGTTCCTCAGTGCCTCATCAATCATAATGGAAAATAATTCAAAAACAAAACCATATGAAAACTCTATGACACCTTTGACATTCAACTCAGTTTCTCTTTACCTTATTATCCTCAAACAAATGGCTAAGTTGAATCAACTAACAAAACCCTAAACAAAATTCTTATGAAAGTAGTTGACAAAAATGGAAAGTATTGGCACACGCTCATTCCTTTTGCCTTATGGGCTTACCGTGCTAGTATTCCTACCTCAATTGATGCCACACCTTTCTCTTTGGTCTACGGTATAGAGGTTGTTTTTCCTATCTAAGTCCAAATTCCATCTCTTCGTATCTGACTCAAAGATATGCTTAATGATGATGATTTTAACTAACACTATTTGGCACAACTTGAGTTATTAGATGAACAATATATAAATACTCTCAATCACCTTCAAATCTACCAAAAACGTATCAAATGTGCCTACGATAAACGTGTGCAAGAACAAATATTCAAGGTCAGTGATCCTGTCCTGAAGGAAAATAAACATGTAACCAAAGCTGAGAAAAGTAAACAGGGTAAGTTTTCTCCAAATTGGCTTGGACCCTACATCGTTCCTCATGCCTATGAATCGAGTGCTTATCATTTATCTTAACTTGAAGGTGATCCTGAACCTAATCCCCTCAATGCCTTGTATCTTCAATAATTCTATTATTGAATCAAGTCCTATATCACCTTCTATCTATTAAATGTTCATCCCTTGAGTGAAATTCACCTTACATCTACCTATTTTCAGGAACAACGACTACACTAGAATTGTGTGATTATCTGTCACCTTTCAGCCTTATCTTAAATATGAGTACCATGGCTCTACTCATGGCATGATTCTCGTGGATACTTTTCATCCTTTTCAGGATGGAATCCCATGGTTTTTCATCACTTAAAAGCTCTCTTTCATAGCTAACCTTTGTGTGCTATGGTTTTGTCTTCATAAAAGAAACATATACTGCTTTACAGTCTTATCCATGACCTAAAAGTCCAAGAAAATCATAAGTAATATACGGGATTTTCAAATTCAAACTCACTGAGTCACACTTCTTGGAAATAGATGACTCCCTCCAAAAGGAATTCTATCTTTCCATCTTGTTGCTATAAATAGAATGCTCCCTTGAAGGAAAACTATAAAAATATAGCCCTATTGTACATAGTTTATCACAAAAAGAAGACTATTTATGCAAAAATAAAATAAAAATATTTTGAAGATTCCCACATCAATCATCTTCATGAAGACCTCAAGGAGATATTCTATTCATCCCACATAGATTTACCGCATCGATTAGTCTATAAAACAAAAGTAAAAAGAAAAAGATAACTTTTTCATCATGGATTTTCCTATTTTGGTTTTGGGTATCTTGCAAAAGAGGCATGCTATCTCACACCAAGGTTATGCTAAAGAAACCCATTTCACCTCATCGTATTTCCTTTCTAATCTTCTACCTACTCAATGGGTGTGCCACAAATGTAACATTTCGTGATCATGTGACTTTCTTCACCCTTAGAAGAGTCGATCATGCAACACCCTTAGGGTATTACATTCATAAGCCAATATTTATTATGATATACTCATAATGGTTATTACAAATTAGGTGGCATTTTATCTCCTATTACCATTCTCCTCTTTTGTTACTTATTGATTCTACTACTTAGGATCAGACCTTCAACACCTACATTCTAGGAATTCCTCTTCCACCAAAATCCCCCATGACTAAATGACCTAAACTCAACCATGCATATTCAACCCTACACTCAACCATGCCTAAATGATGTAAAATCAACCATGCCTAAATGACCTAGACTCAATCATGCCTAAAACCTACTGACCCATTCATCTACATAATCATATTCTTCCCTAGCTTATGGGAGAATTACATCGACCTAAGGCCCCTTTTCATCAGGGCTATATAGGTAGCAATCCGAGGGCATGAGACCATTAGAGGTTAGCTCAACCCCTTTTACCCCTGACCAATTTTACCCCTTTCCATTCACATTCTACCCTAGTTAGTTTCCATTTACACAACAAAATTAGAAATTAATATATCATAAAAACATACATACCTACCAATTTATCACCACAACCATATTCTACTTAAATCATTTCATATTTCCATGATATAAATTACTTCCATAACACATCATACATACAACACATTATTTCCATAACATCAGTAACTTGGAAATTACCTAGGATCCACCATGCCTATACTTGACCAAACCATACCTATACATGACTCCACCATGCCTATACCTACACTCCACCATGTCTATACCTGACCAAACCATACCTATACCTAATCAAACCATGCCTATACCTGACTCCATCATGTCTAAGAGACCTCTACTCAATCATTCCTAACTCACCTAGTTCCCATGACACACAATAACAATGGAAATTAAAAAGAGCACATCGTCCATCCAATAATAATCATCAACTATATAAGGGGGAATGTTTATGTATCAATACATATGTACACAGGTATACAAGTGTCCCAAAACATCTCATATACAATATTACAAAATATTTGGCATGTAGGTCGTTATATATATATCAAAATCAAAATGATAATGCAATATCACATATCACGACCAATCAGACCCACCTGAGGCCCTCCTCTCAACTCTCACCTATCTCCTTCACTCTCCCTATTAATCACCCTAGCAACATCTCTCCACCCTCTGCTAGTCCCTTCCTAACCTCCATCTCCTTCTCATTTCCCTCTGTTGGGCCTATTTTGTGAGAGATGGTAACCTCATCCTAACCTTGTCTATGGGGTTGATGACCCCCTGTGCTACTTGAGCTATGAGTCATTGATCTGGTCCGCTCACTAGCTACCTATCAGGACCTATGCTTGGCATAAGAGGGAACATTAATACTTGTAGTGGCTAGATGATCTTGGTAATAGTGGACCTTGTTCAGGGCATCCTTGAACCTCACCGTAGATGTGGTCCAGGGTGGTGCCATTAGCCTAACTGCCACATGTGAACTCTACCCTACCAATGGAGGACCGTGTCCTGGTGCTAGTGCCTGTACTATGGGACCTTGTCTTGGTGTATGTGCTGGTACCTATATAGCTACATGGGCCTATAAGGCCTCCACCTATGCTTATGTGGCAGCCAACTGTCCATGTAAACTAGTGACCCACGTCTTTAGTGTGGATACATGTCCACTATCCCCTCAAGGAGTATGTGCTTGTACCTATTCATTTGCATGGAAAATATGTAACTGGCCCTATAACGTGGTCACCTACCATATCAAAGTAACTACCTGTGCTTGTTCCATTGTCACTATCCTGACAAAGTAATGTGCTTGTGTTGTTGTCAATTGAACTCCCATCATGGTCACCTATCCCTGTAGAGCATCCCTCTGAACCATCACTGTGGCTAAGTTTAGAAGACCTGGCTGTGGTGGTGCTTCCTGTAACTCTTCTTCCCACTACTTTCTATATGCCAAAGTGGTCCTTGCAGCATCTAATCTCATATCCACTAGTACCTCCTCCTATCTTATGGGGTCTATGGGATGGGGAGGAGACAAAGGTCTCTCCACATCATCCCTGCAATATTGTGGGAATGGTAGCAACACATATTGTTGTAATCCGAATTGACTTCAAACTATGTCAACTAGGATCATTTTGTTATTACCAGAATGTCTTTTTTGTATCCACCACAATAACTGTAACTCCTATAGCTCTTGATCCATCCCTCTAAAAGCTGGAAAATTGACATAGGTATGCCAGACTATGTCCATCGCATATAAGCCCTCCATCTTACGCATGTAGTATACTGCATCATGAGCTACCCCCTTTACTTGAGGATGACCACTTATGGCCACCCACCTCTTGTAACTTGCCCTATGTTTGCCACGGTGCCAATCTGGGACTGGTAGTCCTCATAGCCACACTATCACAATATGCTCATATGCCCAGTGGTGTAGTAGGAATGTACAACATATATTGTACCGTTGAATCCTCTTGTAAGCCCACAAGTCCATGTATAGGTGCACTAAATATACAGGTGCCCATGTAAAGCAGACCCGATCCTCACTCATATCTCACAAAACTCCCATCAATCCTCAGGGAAATTGGCCACTCTCTGAATCTAGAAGTGCATAACACCCCACTGCTACCATCATCAATACTGATAACCACATCTCACGCAGGTGTAGTATATAACACCCCATAAACAAGACTGTTATTGTGCTCAGTTAGGTCACTCACCATCTCCCCAAATATTACAATCATTGCCTCAAAGGATCCATTTGATGATACTGAATACATTGTCTCACCAATAATAGGTAGCTACAGAACTCTATAAACATCCTCCAACATGGTCATCATCTCTCTTGTGGTTAGATAAAAGGTGTTGGTCATTGCATCCCATCTATCATTGAGATCAACCATGAGACTATGATCCTATCAGATCCTCTTGTAGCACATAATACTCACCAATTCAACATCTCGCATGTGTCTCCACTCATCCTTAGTAATTCTGGGACACATCTACCCTTATAATTTTGAGACCTTATTTTGCATCATCAACTGATATCGTGCCTGCATCCATACAACTTAACAATGCCAAGTACTAAAATACTTTTTATTTCTTCAAACCTAATTACCCCACCCCACTGATACCCCATACCTATATTGATATGCCTGACTATCTAGTCCCTAACTATTTTACCTCATCTATTGTCCATTTTATCTTCACCAATACCCATACCCACCTTTTCCTAGGTATATCTCACCTAAATCCACTTATACCTACATCTTATATATCTGCATTTAACTACCTCCTAGTTTTCTAAACTCATTTTTCCCCTACTTTACCTTTTTTTGTGAAGTGGGTCACTTTTAACAGTGACCAATGTTAGTTCAATTCAACCGACATTGGTCACCACTAACCAACACCAGTCCCCTTTCTAACCACTGACATCGGTCGATGCCAAACCGGTGTCAGTCTCTGGTTTGGCCCTAAGGCCCAACCCCTACACCCCACATTTCAAAATTTTTTATAAAACACCCTAAATTCTACCCCAATCCCATCTATAACCCACCCCATTTCATTTATCCACCTATTTACCTTACATTTCACCCTTCCCGTACCTAATTTCATTCATTTCTAACCAAGTTTCAAATTTATAAATTTCTAACCCCATTTTTTATTTTTCTCAAATTTCATTCAAAAATAACAAATGGATATTTATTCCTACCTCAACCTAGTGCCACCTCCTCAGTGGAACCTCTAGTCTCTACACAGGTGGTCCTCCAGCACCCTTTCCTTCCTCAGCTATGCCTAAATCTCCCTCTCAGTCCTCCACCCAATAAAATCACTTGTAGTGATCTCATGGACCCATTTGCCTCACTCCTCTAGCCACTCAATTACCTCCAACTTATCTTGATAAATAACTTTATCCTTTTCTCCCTCAGAAAAATATGAAATTTGTCTCCACTCTCATTTTCTATAATAAAAAATAGTATAATGAATCCGTAAAACCCAGAGTTTTTCTTTTTTAACCAACCCTCAACCTTACAGATGTTGGTTAACAATGACCGAAATAGTTCTTGTGCCTTAGTGCACTATGCTTGGTTTCCCTTGATCGAAATTGGTTGTACATTACTAATTTCGGTTATCCTTTTTTGACCCCATTGCACCATATTGCACTACATTTTATTTCTTGAAACCTTTTCCATCCAACCCAAAATTGACCCTGACCTTACACCTCACCCTCATGACCTTATTACCTCTCATCTGACCTTACCATCATTTGGGGGGGCATGTTTTTTCCCATCACATGGCCTTACCTATGACCTTACCTAAATCACCTAATCGACACTCACCTTTTGTGACATTCAAATTCGTGTACTTGCTATACCTTTCGATGTGATACTCATTTCGTTCAGCCTAGTGACCTTACCTTGCCTAATGACGTGCTATTCATCTTGCCCATACCTTTTTTGCCCTAGAATAAAACCTATTTCCCATTCCTACACTTGGCCCAGTGGTGTTCAAGACCATATCCTATACCTTGGATACTTGAACCACTTCAACCTTGTTTGGATAAACCTATCGACCTTTGATGACGTAGAATTTACAATATTTTTAACCTAGTACCTTATCGTAATCCATACATGTCCATGTGTTAGACTGCCATTACCTATTACCCGACACAACATTACCCTTACATACAACCCACATACTCTTGCTTTAATCATTAACCTATTTATCAAACCACTCACTGACTTTGTTTCACACCTCCTCAGTTCCTAGTTTGAGGGGGATCACCTCCATCCATACTTGGGACACCGAATTCCTGTTTTTGTCAGTGTCACTTACCAATAAAAGCTATGTGAAAAAGGTGAAAATGTAGACACCATTTGGGTCACACTCTCTTTGGTCCCTTTTCAATTAATTAACATTATGTATTTAACTAACCATGATCCATTTACCCCATATTAATATTCACCCTCACATTATTAATTAGTTTAATTATTTTAATTAAATTAATTTCA
This sequence comes from Taxus chinensis, assembly GCA_019776745.2. Lineage (NCBI taxonomy): Eukaryota > Viridiplantae > Streptophyta > Pinopsida > Cupressales > Taxaceae > Taxus > Taxus chinensis. The sequence goes on along the minus strand of CM034150.1, from coordinate 177,563,580 downwards.
CCCTCACACCTCCACCTCATCATGAAACCACCCCCTAGACCCATTCCAGGGGCATTTAACTCTCAGTGACTGAGTCATCACCTTCAACACTAATTCATTACTCCTAGTACTGAGTCACTAACTTGACCTAAGTAACTAAGACTTCTTCTTAATGTTTCACCTGATTCTTAGATTGTTTCTTTGAAGTGTTGACGAAACAGATAGGGTAACTAGCGTAAGAGGAATACCTGTTCAAATTTTGGTTGATGGGTTGTTGTGCACGTATGATTTACAAATCCACACCTGATAGTGAGAGCTTCCTTTTGGCTAGGAGAAACTACCTGTAATGCAAATCAAGACCACCAGAAGGAATTAAACAATATGGGCAGTGAATTGCCTAACGTATGCTAGATCTGGGAAGTGTGATACTTCCTAGATGGCTGTCAGCCCATTGTTTTAAAAATATTAATGTTGTAAACAAAGTAAATCCTATTGTAATTTGAAATGATTTAGGTATCTCACTTTAAACATAATAAGAAATAGATCTAATCTAATAGGCTAAGCTAGAATAGAATCTAAAGGTCAAATGATTGGTTCTAGGTTCTGCAGGTTTGACAGAAGTTTCGGGTAGTGTTGGTACCCAAAATTATTCGCATTTTTAGTCTGAGAAGCATCAGAGATATGACATGAGGCTTGAAGTTAGATAGATCATGATGTGTGTCATTTTGTAGCCGGGGAGGTGATCTAAATGACACTTAAATTTGTGGAGAGATGGATAGCACTTTGACAAGATTTAATCTGACCCTCACTATTTTAGGTTGTGCCTTTCAACCAAGGTAAGAGAACCTAAATTGTAACCCCCAAATGGTGAAGGAGATGAAGATATCGCTTAATTTATGCAAATAGTATCAAAAGGCCTTGGGAAAGTATGATCAACACTCCAAATTTGACTTTCACAAGTTGTCACTCCCCCAGATTATGGGAGATATTTTCAATGCAAGGCAAGGGTTACTGGAGACATTATATGATCCTAATTTGCTTTGTGCATTTTTGTAAATGTATTGTATTCTTTTGTTGACACACAATGCAATGTAGGGGTAGTATGGGTAGGATTAGTTTGTTTGAATGAATTTTTTGGTGGGGTGTTGAAAAGACAAATTATGAATATATAAAATCTTTGACAACCTCTATAATACTTGAACAACTATCAGATAAAATGCTTCAAATAATCAGGATATAATTTCAACCAGAAGAGGCATAAATAGAAGCCCAAGCTGCACTCTTCACACAATATTTGAGAATTCACCACAAAAGCTTGAAGTAAAGAACTCAATTAAACACAAAAATCCATGATCAAACCATGCCTAAGGTACCCCCAAAGGATTACAAGCAATCTCTGCAGTCAAGGAAGGTAAAGTGGTTTTTAAATTTGTTTATCTCTTTATCAAATGAAGGCTCTTCTGAACATGAGATTGCAAATGCCAAAAAACTATCAACTAGAAATGGAGATTTTGTGTGATTTCTAAAGAATTTCAATGTAATATTGCAACAAGAACAATTAAAACTATTTACATGCATTTAAAAATGATAACAGACACCATATTGCCTAGAAAAACATAGATTAACTCAAAATCCTGTTAGATTCATCAACAGGGGAGAGTTTCATGAACAATCTCAGAGCTGTGTGATGGCTATACACTTGTAACCAACTCATATACATGAAGATCCAACACAGAAGAAATTATTCTAGTTCTTTGTTGGGTTTCTCAGAAAATGAGTTTTCTCTCAAAATTTTCTCGTGGTTTTCAACTTTTCTTGACTCTTGCATCTCTCAAAACATGCATTATATATCTCTTGCCATCTTGGAGCCCTCTTTCCAAAGAAAAGAATATGCCATGGGATCAAGTTTGTTTACAAAACAATCCTCATGATTCAATGAAAAAGAAATTAAAAAAAAAAAAACATTCATAGGCTACCAAGAGCGCCCAAAAAGATTAAATCATTACAAATATCTGGATCATTATCCATCCTGGAGACATGTTTTTCATCATCAAGGCATGCAAATGCCTTTCCTCTCATCATTTCACCTTCTCACCTTTTAAAACTAACTCTGCAACTTTCAATTTTGTCATTTCACATTTTTGGACGGATTACGCCAATATCTATTTCAAAATCACCTTAGATCAAAGAATTAAGCCATGAAAGTGATGTCAATGATCCTAGAAGGCCAAGACAACACAAAATCACTATAAATTTGATGAATTTTGATGCAAAAATCGTGATTCCAAGCTTCTTGGAGCTCCCATGGCGATCAAAACAAATGGATGCATAACAACCATCGATCTTATCCATATTTTAATCTTGGCCCTCCACGTGGAAGATGCAGACTTAGAAATAAGCTTGAGTTACCTTTTTAATTTTTTTGATAAGGCCGGACACGTGGCAAAAAATGATTGGAAAAAAATTCGGGCTCATTTTTTGACTTTTCAACCATTTGGAAAAATTGGAAAAATTTGACATTTTCCCCCACCCCTATGCCTTTGAATTTTGGAGCTGACACGTGGCACATGGTGAATCCCATTGGGATTGCACTTCAGTTCTGCACACTTTGACCATTTTTGGAAAATTGGAAAATTTTCATTTTTTCCCCACGGGCCCGCAACTCCGATTTTTCCCTCACCATTTGTCTCCTTGCGATTCATCACGGGCCAATGCTCCAAATTTTGATTTTAAGCCTTTTCTGCAAAAGGGAAAAAATTATCTCCTGCGTCCATCGGCCCGCTGACCCACTCTGTCCTTTGCCACGTGTACATCTCTCTTTTACCGAGGAACCACGGGCTTAATCTTCTTTTTTACTCCCTTTAAGCCAAGGGAAAATTCTCGACTTTGTCTCCATGGGCCCGCGCCTCTGATTTCTCCCCTGCCATGTATCGCTCATTGATTTGCTAGCGGGCCCATGGCTTAAACTTTTTCCTTAACTCCATTTTGCCAAAAATAGGAAAAATTTCCCATTTCCCTTCGTGGCCTGCACTTCCCTCTGACCCCTTATGGACACATTTCCACTTGTGATTCATTCATGGGGGGATGCTAAAAAAATTTAATTTTGAACTCCTTTGCAAAAAAGGGAAAAAATCCCCCTTTACCTCCGTGGCCTGCACTTCTTTCTACATCTACCACGCGTCAAACTATGGCTCCTTTGCAGACCTGTGGGCCTTCCCTTGCCTTTTTTCCCCTTTTTCAAAAGACTAAAAATGCCTAAGTTCCCCGTTGGCCTGCTCCTCCACCTTCGTATAAGAACATGACATGTGTCCCCTTCTGGTTGGCTGTGGGGATTCGGGCAAAATTTTGACTTAGGAAATTTTGCAAAATAAAGCCAAAATTTTCAAAGGAGATCCGACTCCCCACCTCTCCTCAGCCAATGAAAACTTGCCACATTTCCAATACCTTTTGAGGATGAATTTGACAGGAAAATGACATCCGTATGACCGTCAAAACACAAAAATTCAAAGGATGCCCTAGAATTCAATTTTTTCACCAAGGATGGCTGATTTTTTGATTTTAAATCACATGAAGCATGATTTTTGAACATTTTTGACCTTGGGATTGGATTTTTAATTGCACACAAGTATGATTTATCAATTTCGATTTTTTCATGATCTAGCAAAGGGAAAAATGACATAGCCCACAAAATTGGAAAAACTAGGGCACAAAAAAGGGCAAACTTGGATTATTCCTTTAAATTAGGGTAAAACAACAAGTTTGTGAGCATTTTTAAAGCATTTCAACTGGAGGGGAAGAATTACATACCATCAAATCAAAGGGTAAATTTTTTTTTGAGTAGATATAAATTTGAAAATTTAGGGCAACATGGTGCAAGGTCAAAAATGGCACCAACATCAGCTCCTACTTGGGGATGGGCACTCCCAGTGAGTGCCACAAGGACAAAAACGTAGAACAATTGCCAGTATATCCATTGGGCAGAGGAGTCAATATGCAAGGTAGTCAAAAAACTAGAACCATCCCTCAAAAAAGAGTTGAGAAATCAACCAGAATGGCTACCAAGAACAAGGGAAAACCACACACCAAAAAAATAGAAAAAACAAAGTAGAAAACAAAGACTATACAACTATATAATTGGTGCATACCTCAAATTTGGGGATTAATCCAAGAAATGCTTCAAATGTCTACCATTAACAGGTAGCTCCATCAATTCCCCATATAAGTCCTTGAGAAATAAGGTATGTTCACCAATTATGATATCAATGGTATAAGGGCCCATCCATAATGCATCAAATTTACCATGCTTGCCCTTGTCTTCATGCCTACTATCCCACAAAAAAACTAAGATATCCAATATTGAAGGCTCTAGGAGTGACCTTCTTGTCAAACAATCTCTTCAATTTTTCCCTAAATCTTACATGCCTTTGATGGGATGCTCTTCTCTCCTCATCAAGTTCAATAATATGATCGATCCTTGATTCATATGGGCCAAGCTCTTGATCTTTCAACTGTTGAGAAAACTGAAATGAAGACAATTGCAAGTGTAAGGGCAACAAAGCTTGAGTTCCATACACCAATTCAAATGGGATTTTACCAGTAGCTCTTTTAGGAGTTATCCTATCAGCCCAAACTACAAATTTCAATTGTTCACCCCATTTCTTCTTATTTTTCTCCAAGGTTCTTCTAATGATCTTCAAAAAATTCTTATTGTTGGACTTAACTTGTCCATTCCCTTAGGGGTTATAGTTTGAATAATAAGTCAGATTGATTCCATATTCATTGTACATTGCCATTAAAGGTTTGAATCTAAATCACATGGCATTATCAGATACAATCTTGACTGGGATTCCAAATCTACATATGATTTGATTCAACAAGAAGATCATAACTATTTGGTGTGTTGCTTTCTTGGTGGGGATTGCCTCTACCCACTTTGTAAAATAATCAGTGGCTACAAGGATCCACTTATGGCCAGCACTAGAAGGATCTGAAATCTCACCAATGAAGTCCATCCCCCATTGCTTGAAAGGAGCTTCAATTGATACAAGCTACAAAGGAAGGGAGCCTAAAGCTTTTAGTCTTCCAGAGAAACATTGGAAACTATCACATTTTCTAACCAGCTGGGTTGCATATTTGAAGAGAGTAGGCCACCAATAACCAGCTCTCAAAATCTTATGTGTTGTTACTCTTCTAGAAAAGTGTCCTCCACAAACTCCCCCATGGAAATTAGTAACTATCTTGGGAGCTTCATCTTCAGTTATGAATTTCAAGAGGACACCTTCAGGGTTCTTCTAAGCTAGCCCAAGGTCTATGATGATATATTTTTGAGAAGCCATCTTGAGGGCTCTTTTCTAATTTTTATTTAAATGATCTAGGACAACACAAGGTGTCTGAGGTAGAAGATCACATCCTTGTACCACTCAGAACTTACCAAATTTGCAAGAACATCTACCCTTTCTTCTCTAGCTGATTCACTTCCACATTCTGTAGGTTACTCTCAGCCATGAGCTTAGCAAGGCCCAAACCATGTACCAACTTTATGGTTTGGATGTCCATATCATACTCCCGCAGCTTTGTTCACCCACCTACATATTTTTCTTAAGATCTCCATCTCTGATAAGATTTCTTTCACCATGGTGTGGGGAACATAAGAAACAAATTTTGAACTCAATATATAAGACCTGAAAACTTTTGTTGCTTTCACCAAGGAAAATGCTTGTTTCTCCATGATTGTATACTTCAACTCAACTACTTGTAAATCCTTACTAAAGAAGGCAATAGGCCTCTCAGCCCCATTCTCATCCTTTTATAGCAAAACAAAAGCAATGATATACTCAGAGGAAAAGGAAAATATTTGGAAAGGCCTCTTATAGTTTGGGGCTGCTAAAACAGGTGCATGTTTAGGTGTATCCTTAATTCCTTCAAAAGCTTGAATGGCAGCCTCCTCCCATACTGATAACTTGGTCCTTCTTTAGCATGCTTGTGATTGGAAGAGTCAACTCAAAAAATTTGGAAACAAACCTTCTAATAAAATTAATTTGACCAAAGAAAGATTGGATGCCTTTCTTGGTTCTTGGGATAGGTACTTTGCTAATTGCTTCCACTCTCTCAGGGTCTATCATAACACCATCTTTTGACACAATGTGACCAAGCATCTTGGCCTTTTTCATGCCAAAATGAAACTTCTTTGGATTAAGAGAAATGCCATACTCCCTACATCTGATCAACATCTTCTCCAAGTGCTGTAAATGATCACCTCTCTACCTTGAAAACATAGTCACATCATCTTGGTAAACTGCAATGAACTCATTGATGTAACCAGCAAAAGAAACATCCATTTCTCTTTGAAAAGTGGCACTAACATTCATCAAACCAAAGGGCATCCTAACAAAAACATATGTTCCCCAAGGAGTAGTGAATGTTGTCTTAAGTCTTTCTGATTCTTTGACAACCACTTGATTGTATCCAGAGAAACCATCTAATGTAGAAAGCAACTCAGACCCTATCACAAGTTGCAACATATTTTCCATATTTGGCAAGGGATATTTTTCCTTCATGGATGCTTTTTTTATATTTCTAAAATCCACACAAATTCTGATGTCTCCGTTCTTCTTTCTGACTGGCACAAGGTTTGCAACCCAAGATGAATATCTAGTGGGCTGAATAATACCTCCATCTCTCAACTTCTTTAACTCTTGCATTTTCATGGAGAGAAGTGGATTAATTGGCCTTTTCCTCTATCTGAATGGATTAGTCTTGGCCTCAAGAGGTATCTCATGTTGAAACAAGTCTTCTCTATATGCTTTTAGCTTGGAATAGGACCAAGCAAGACAGTCTTGATATTTTTTCAAGAGTTGGGCATAGGACTGTTTTTCCTCTTTACTTAAATTGCTGCCCAACCAAATCTTCCTTGGTTTACCATTAGTGCCCAAGTTATGCTCTTCCACATCCCTTGAGGTAGACATGTTTCTATTTATGATGCAATCAACATTGTTAAAATTTGACTCAAGTGTAACAAGACCTCTAGGAATGGTGTTTGTTTTCAATTGGATAATATATTTTCCAAACAAAGTATGTCTTCCTTCAGTCACACACACCATTGGTTCCCAATCAATATTCTAATCTAAAAACTCACCTTGATTTTTCAAGAACCTTTTCACTTGAGCATCATCATCAAACACTTGCCAATGTTTGATATTATCAGGGATAGCTGGTCTAGTTAACACTTCCACATGTTTTATTCATAATAAGGTGAAATGGTGCAATTTCCAAATATGGAACCCAACACTACCAAATTTTCAACAAAAGCATTCATACTTCTATTATGATGCATAATATTGAAAGAATAAAACATTTTAATTAGATCCCAAACTGCATGCTTATACTATTTCATACGCTGATTTTTTGTAGCATACAATTTTCTTATTTGTTTGACAACCAACTTTAAATCTCCCTTTACAACAATGTCCTTGACACCATACTTCCATGCAATTCTTAGACCCTAACAACAAGGCTTCATACTCATACAATGTTGTTAGTGCATTCAAAATTAAGTTTGAAAGAAAAATCAAACTCTCCCAAACTAGGAGAAAGCATAACTATACCAACACCATTTACAAATTTGGAGCGAGCTCCATCAAATAGCAAGGTCCAAGGAGAACATACCACCTCAAGGCACTTTGACTGATCCATTTTTTGTTCTTTTCCATCAGCAAAACCAATAAAATTATCACCATCAACATCAGCAAATAATACTTCATAAGAAGCATTCTTAGGGTCCTCAGTTAGGTGCAACATTTTCTTTTCTCCATAGAGCTTGACAAGGCTTCCCTCAATGGGAATGGTGGAAAATGACATATCCATTTGGAAACTCCCTCTAACACTTGCATCCCACTTCCTTGGAAATAACATACCCCACTTGGTAGGGCAATCAACAATCACAACATCTAATTTTAAATTCCTCCCTGAATAAGATGCAAGATGCACAACCAAATCTTTCACACAACCAACTACTGGCACTTCTCTTGAGTCCATGGTAGTACACTTTCCATAGGCTGCTATCACTTTGATTTCCAACTCATTCATGACTTCTAGAGGCATGACATTACATGATGCACCAGAATCAAACATACAATTGTGAAGTAGCTTATCCTTTATGATCAAAGTTGTGAAGAATGGATCAACATTCAATTGGGAATCAACCAAAGATGTCCCCAAATATACCTCAGGTGTCTCTCTAAAATATTCTACTACTGGTGGTGTTTCAAGGTCAAAAATGATCTGAGGTGGAGTTTCAACAACATTTACATTTCTTCCTAGAGTAACCTTCTCTTCTTTCAATCCCAAGTACTCAAATGCTCTCTTCTTATGCTCAGGAATTCTAAGCAACTCAATGATTGGAACACTCACTTTAATTTGGCTCAATACTTGGGCTATGTCATAGGGGACACTCTTTGGAAAAAAAACATTGGAAGGGAGACAAGAAGATTCATTAGATGGCAGTGGATTCTTGACAGCTTGGGCATGAGGAGGACTGTAATTTTTTTTTAGGACAAAAGAACTTTTGGTGAGTGTTTCTTTCCTAGGAGATTATTTTTTAATGCTTGTGAGCAAGGGTGTTTTAGGTTTGGCTTGAGGCCCAACTCCCTTAACAACTTTACTTCTAGTGTTATAATCTTTCTCTTGAGCTACAACAACATTCATCAACAATTTTCTATCTTCCTCCGAAGGGATACCACCATCATACTTCTTAATCATCAAAGCTCTTAAGTATTCAAAGTCATTGTTAGGAATTTCAAAAGCTTGCACTACATCAACTTCAAGAGCATGAGGGGGAAGAAATATTTGTACCCGTTTGATGCAATCCCAAAAATTTGCAGCTGTCCTAGCACTTATTACTTCAGTAGATGTTGCTCCTCCTTGTGAGCTTGAAGAACAACTCATCATGCAAATATCATCATCATTACCATCATCATTATTAGCTTCACCTTCTTGCTGGTTCACTTCACATGGAGGATGGGGTAGAAAACACCTATCACACCAATCAATATCAGAAACCTCTTCAACAACAACAACCCTATCAGTTAAGGGATCAGGAAACACTCTTCCTTCACGTGCTTGAGGATGTCTATTTGCAGATCCAACAGGCCCTTTACCTTTGTCATCAAACCTCTGCTCATTCCTATGGTGATTACCAAATCTATCTTGTGCTTGCTGCCTAGGCTGACCTTGTGAAGTCTTCCCAATTCCCTTCTCAACTCTTGCCAACTTTTATGAGATTTCTTTGACAACCCCTGCCAAAGTTTTCACAACCTCTTCTAAATCAGTACCTTTGCTAGCTTGAGGTTTTTCAGGGTTTATCAATTTTACACCATCTCTCTTGAGAGGTTTCCCAATAGCCTTAATATTGTTTTCAATTTGAAGTGCCATGGTGAAAGATTGTCTTAGATTGGTTGGGTTCTTGTCTCTTAGGTAATAGGCTACCTTTTTATCAAATGCATCTGCATATTTGATTAGACAAGATTCATCACAAGGCCTCAAACCAACAGGAAGCCTTCTCAGAGTTTTGTTAAACCTTGTGTTGAAGTCATGGACTGATTCATTAGGGTTATTCTTGATATTCTCAAACTCAGACAAAAGAAATCTAGGATCAGTCTTGTCACCATATTGCAACCTAAATGCATTTTTCATTTCAGTCCATGAATCAATAGAATTATCAGGTAGAGCCTTGTACCAATCCCTAGCATATTCTTCTAGTGTATGAATGAACAAACTTAATATACACATCTTCAAACTCTATCTCAAAATATTCCATCATATTAACAAAGAGTTTGAGATGCTGATCACCAGTTATTGCATTGTTGCCTTGAAATTTTGGCAATCTATTTCTGACATCTTGTGGAACAACATTCAGGTAACCATCCATTCCTCTAAAATCTATGGGACAAAAGGTGTTAACAACAAATGGAGGTCTAGGCTGAGCCATATTGTTTGGTGGAGGTGACCTTGGAGGTGAAACAAGCTGATAAGGAGTGCAAGATCTTTGGGGCTCAAGAATGTGATTCACAAGACTGGTATCCTCTAAGTGCTGATTTTCTTAGAAATTTTTACTCGAATTAAAACACAAGAGGTGCACATTGGAGAAGGAACTTACCAGGTACAAGCAGAAGGACCTTCACTAGCTGAGGAAAACAAGTTTATGAGAGGATTACTTGAATCAAAATCACTTGAAGAAGAATGATAATCTTCTACCAAAGGTTGATCTCTCTCACCAATGGATATATCTTTTCCTGATGTCTGACCTTTAACAACTTTCCAAACTCTTCTCCCTTCCAACTCTGAATTCCTTGAATCTGTAAACAACTTCTTAGCAAAGTCTCTTAAGGAAGAGAGATCTTCTTCCTTCCAGTTTTTGCAGGGATTAAAAACACAAAAATAAATGACAGAAAAGTAAGACATTGGTATTTATTAATATCAAATCAGCATAGAGTCACGCACGAAGAACTTTCACCCTAGTTGTGAAAATGCACTAAAATAATTTATCAAATGTTTTCTAGTACTGAAACTTCTACAAGGCTTTATAAATCAGACCTTCTTCTTCTTAAATCAATCAATCACAATGCACCCAAAGTGTATGAACTGCTAGGAAATGGAAAAAGGGCAGACAAAACTTAAAACCCTTGTTTAAAACTTGCAGATCTGAAGCATAGAATGATATTTTAACAATGTAGCAACTCAAATACTTGAATACACAAATGGTCAAACTCTTCAAACACTTAAAAAACACCAATAAATTCCAAGAAGTCCCCAGCAATGGCACCAGAAGGTGTTGGTTCCATAATTTTTTCTCCTTTTCATTCTGAGCAGCATCAGAGATATGCCATGAGGCTTGAAGTCAGATAGATCATGATGTGTGTTGTTTTGTAGCCAGGGAGGTGATCTAACTGGCACTCAGATTTGTGGAGAGATGGATAGCACTTTGAAAGGATTTGATCTGACCCTCACTATTTTAGGTTGTGCCTTTCAACCAAGGTAAGAGAACCTACATTGTAACCCCCAAATGGTGAAGGAGATGAAGATATCCCTCTATTTATGCAAATAGTATGAAAAGGCCTTGGGAAAATATGATCAACACTCCAAATCTGACTTTCACAAGTTGTCACTCCCAGATTATGGAGATATTTTCAATGCAAGGCAAGGGTTACTGGAGACATTATATGATCCTGATTTGCTTTGTGCATTTTTGTAAATGGATTGTATTCTTTTGTTGACACACAATGCAATGCAGGGGTAGTATGGGTAGGATTAGTTTGTTTGAATGAATTTTTTGGTGGGGTGTTGACAAGACAAACTGGGATATATCATATCTTTGACAACCTCTACAATACTTGAACAACTATTAGATAAAATGCTTCAAATAATCAGGATATTCTTTCAACCAGAAGAGGCATAAATGGAAGCCTAAGTTGCACTCTTCACACAATATTTGAGAATTCACCACAAAAGATTGAAGTAAAGAACTCAATTAAACACAAAAATCCTTGATCAAACCATGCCTAAGGTACCCCCAAAGGCTTACAAGCAATCTCTGCAGTCAAGGAAGGTAAAGTGATTTTAAATTTGTTTATCTCTTTATCAAATGAAGGCTCTTCTGAACATGAGATTGCAAATGCCACTAAACTATCAACTAGAAATGGAGATTCTGTGTGATTTCTAAAGACTTTCAATGTAATATTGCAACAAGAACAATGAAAACTATTTACAAGCATTTAAAAATGATAACAGACATCATATTGCCTAGAAAAACATAGATTAACTCAAAATCTTGTTAGATTCATCAACAGGGGAGAGTTTCATGAACAATCTCAGAGCTGTGTGATGGCTATACACTTGTAACCAACTCACATACATGAAGATCCAACACAGAAGAAATTATTCTGGTTCTTTGGTGGGTTTTTTCAGAAAAATGAGCTTTCTCTCAGAATTTGCTCATGGTTTTCAACTTTTCCCCTCCTCTTGCATGTCTCAAAACATGCATTATATATCTCTTGCCATCTTGGAGCCCTCTTTCCAAAGAAAAGAATATGCCATGGGATCAAGTTTGTTACAAAACAATCCTCATGATTCAATGAAAATGACATCAAACAAAAAAAACATTCATAGGCTACCAAGAGCGCCCAAAAAGATTAAATCATTACAAATATCTGGATCATTATCCATCCTGGAGGCATGTTTTTCATCATCAAGGCATGCAGATTCCTTTCCTCTCATCATTTCACCTTCTCACCTTTTAACACTACCTCTTCCTTTCAATTTTGTCATTTCACATTTTTAGACGGATTAGGGAAATATTTTATTTCAAAATCACCTCAAATCAAAGAATTAAGCCATGAAAGTGATGCCAATGATCCTGGAAGGCCAAGATGACACAAAATCACTATAAATTTGATGAATTTTGATGCAAAAATCGTGATTCCAAGCTTCCTGGAGCTCCCATGGCGGTCAAAACAAATGGATGCATAGCAACTGTCGATCTTATCCATCTTTTAATCTTGGCCCTCCACGTGGAAGATGTCGATTTAGAAATAAGCCTGAGTTACCTTTTTAATTTTTTGGATAAGGCCGGACACGTGACAAAAAATGATTGGAAACAAATTCGGGCTCATTTTTTGAATTTTCAACTTTTTGGAAAAATGGGAAAATTTGACTTTTTTCCCCCGGCCCTCCGCCTTTGAATTTTGGAGCTGACACATGGCACATGGTGGGTCCCATTGGGATCGTGCTTCAATTCTGTGCATTTTGACCTTTTTTGGAAAATTGGAAAATTTTCACTTTTTCCCCGTGGGCCCGCACCTCCGATTTCTCCCTCACCACGTGTCTCCTTGTGATTCGTCACGGGCCATCGCTCCAAAACTTTGATTTTAAGCCTTCTTTGTAAAAGGGAAAAAATTCTCTCCTTCCTCCATCGATCCACCGACCCACTCTGTCCTCTGCCAAGTGTCCATCTCTCTTTTTCCGAGGACTCACGGGCTTAATCTTCATTTTTACTCCCTTTAAGCCAAGGGAAAATTCTTAACTTTGTCTCTATGGGCCCGTGGGCCTCTTTTGATTTCTCTCCCTCCTGCCACATGTCTTTTAGGGCACATTCATTGATTTTCTTAGCAGGCCCATGGCTTAAACTTTTACATTAACTCCCTTTTGCCAAAACTAGGAAAAAAATTTCATTTCCCTCCATAGCTCACACTTCCCTCTGACCCTTCATGGACACGTGTCCACCTGTGATTCGTTCACGGGGGAACGCTAAAAAAATTTCATTTTGAACTCCTTTGTGAAAAAGGGAAAAAATCCCCTTTTACCTCCATGGCCCGCACTTCTTTCTACATCCGCCACGTGTCAAACTGTGGCTCCTTTGCAGACCCATGGGCCTTCCCTTGCCTTTTTTCCCCTTTTCCAAAAGGCAAAAAATGCCTAAGTTCCCTGCAGTCCACTCCTCCACCTTCGTATAAGAACATGACACGTGTCCCCTTCTGGTTGGCTGCGGGGATTCGGGCAAAATTTTGACTTAGGAAATTTTGCAAAATAAAGCCAAAATTTTCAAAGGAGATTTGACCCTTGCCTCTCCTTGGCCAATGAAAACCCCACACTCTGGAGCCTTTGCCACTTTGCCAATGAAAACCCGTCCACACCTTGGCCAATAAAACCTTGTTTCCAATGAGGATGAATTTGATGGGAAAATGATGCCCTATGACCGTCAAAATGCAAAAAATTCAAAGGATGCCCTAGAATTCAATTTTTTCACCAAGGATGGCAGATTTTTTTATTTTAAATCAACTGAAGCATGATTTCCAAACATTTTCGACCTTGGGATTGGATTTTCAATTGCACACAAGTATGATTTGATCAATTTTGATTTTTTCATGATCTAGTGAAGGGAAAAATGATATAGCCCACAAAATTGGAAAAACTAGGGCACAGAAAAGGGCAAACTTGGATTATTCCTTCAAATTAGGGCAAAACAACAAGTTTGTGAGCATTTTTAAAGCATTTCAACTGGAGGGGAAGAATTACAGACCATCAAATCAAAGGGTAAAACATTTTTTGAGAAGATACAGATTTGAAAATTTAGGGCAACATGGTGCAAAGTCATAAAATGGCATCAATATGTAGATCACAGGTTGATGAGGGTGAGATGAAATTAGGTGGGTAGGTCTCTGTTCTAGGTTGTATGGGAAAAAAAAGAGACCAATATCAGTTAGGGGTAACTGACGGCAGTTAGGTGTGACCGGTGCCGGTTACTGTGAAATATAGAAATGTCACAGAACAAGCTTTAGGTCTCCTTTGTGATTACATAAAGGACTTTGGTTGGCGAGACGAGGTATTGGGTGACTGGGGTAGAAGCATTGGAGAAGGTCAATAGGTGGCTAGGTAAGCAATAGATGATAAAATAATGATGAAATGAAATAAACCAGAGAAGTATGACATTATAATTACTTGGATTCTGGTCTAGGATGCTTGTGTGTGAAGGATAGAGGTGCTGATGAGAGGCTTGAAGGCTGTAAGTGATCACCAACTGAAGGAAAGCTTTTGCATGGGCTGCATGTGCACTCTTCTTTGTTTGGTTAGATCAGATCTTGGCTGGGATGGCTGTATAAGAAAAGATGTTTTATCTCCTTCCTTGCATGTGTGGTCTCATTGGAATTCACTCTCTGAAGATGTGTTATCTTTCTGAGATGTGTTAATGCTTGCTAACCTTATGCTTCTTGCTTCAAACTTCTAACTTCCAACCTTGAGAATAAGGATTTTTGGGGTTAAAAGGGTAACTGATAGTGGTTCCAGCTTAATCGGTGACGGTTAGGGGTAACTGGCATCAGTCAAGGTGGGATTTCCTAGGTTTACTAAACTAGGGAGATCCTCTTGATTTCCTCAGATCTTGTGTCATTAACCTGCGGATTAGAATGGGAGATTCTTGTGATCATGTAGGAATGTGGTTAGAGGGAATGTAGGCATTGATTTTTAGGGTTTGGGTAAGTCTTAGTTAGTTATGGCAACTTACTAAGAACAAGTCTTAGGTTGAGTTGGCTTGGTGAGGTGTCTAAGTGAACTGTATGTGTGGATATTATTTAAAATAAGATATTTAAATAATAGATATAGTTAGGATAATGCATTAATTTAATTAAATTAATATTAGTGGGGTGAAGGGGGCCATGGCTAGGTGAATGTGATGAAGGGTGTTTATTCATCAAGGAACCAAAGGGGAGTGTGACCTAATTTTAGTGTCTACATTTTGCCCCTTTTTGTTGCATAGCTTGTATTGGTAAGTGACGCTAACAAAAATAAGATGTGGTTACCCCATGTTTGGGTGAAGGTGATCCCCCTCAAAACAGGAACTAATGAGGTATAAGGGAGAATCAGTGAGTGGTTTGATAAAAGGTAAATGGGAGGAAAAGACAGGGGGCACGGGGGAGAAAGGGTTAACGGTCTACTCGGGAAATCTAGGTAATAGATTTAGGTCAATGGTAGCAACAGTAAAATGCACACACACGAATAAACTGCAACATGCTACCAGGTTGAAGAGTAGGCAAACTCCACATCATCTAAGGTAGATAGGTTTATCCAAACAAGGTTGAAGTGAATCCGGTATCTAAGGTATAGGATATGGTCAGGAAACACAACGTAGGTTAGGTGCAGGAACATTTAGGTATGTTTTGATACACCAAAGGTAGGGTTGGGATAAACGGTCATGAAAATAGGATAGGTACAGTCATTAGGTCAATTAACACAAGTAACAGTGCCACAAGGTATAGTGAACACATGAGATCAAAGGTCACTAATGATGGTCCAGGTCCAAATATCTAGGTCACAGTATGGGTAAGGCCAAGGTAGGGGTAAAATAATGAGTCCTCAAAGGAGGAAAAATGGAGGTAGTAAGTGAGGAGGTTAGGAAAGGTACGGGAAATGGGTTGGGTAAAGGTGTGGTTGGGGAAAGGATCAGGGTGAAGGGTGGGGTAAAGGATTAAGGTAAAGGGTGGGGTAAAAGGACAAAATTGAGGGAGATGTGTAGGTGGGGTTGACTGATGGTGGTCATGGATAACCGACATTGGTATAGGAAAACCGATGACAGTGAGGTAGGGCACGACCGATTCCGGTCAAGGGAAACCGACATCGGTTAGGTCAGGTTGGTTATAAAAAAAAACCCACATTTTTATTATTCATTTGTTATTTGCAAAGTGAGAAAATGACAAAAAAGAAATAAAAGAGAGAAAAGTGTCTGGAGGAAACAGGATAGTGAGCTGGCAGTGTGATTGGATGAGGGTTTGGTTGGTGAGCTATGGGTCCACGGGATTAGGGCGAGAGATTTGATTGGTAGGAGGTTATGAGTAGCTATTCGGTAATGGTAGAGGCCAGAGAGGGATCTGGCGGGCCACCAGCACAACAACCAGATGTGCCACTGAGACGGTGGTAGTGTGATGAGGTAAGCACCCTACTCTATGTTTTTGATTAGATAGATTAGGAGTTTGGATTATTGTTATTTGTAGGGTTGTGTGGTTTTTTGTTTTTTGTGGGTGGGTAAAAAATAAAATGTGGGTATGGGGGGAATAACGGGCATAAAGAGGGAGGGGGAGGTTAGTGAATGGTATAGGTGAGGTGGGTAGAGGTCCAGGGGTAGTTTAGGTCATTGTAGGTGGGGTAAAAGGGGCAGGTGGGAGATTTTTAGAAAAGGGGGGTGTAGACACCAAATTTGGGTCTTACGACACCCTGTGCCCCGCATCTCATCTCGCAACCTAACCCTACCTCACCACCTAAACCTTACACACTTAATTATTTATTAATTACCTTATAATTAATAAATCCACATCTCCAACCCTACCACCTCACCTCTCCACCTCACCATGACCTAGCCCTAACCCTAAACTAACCTAATTAAGACCTATAACTTGGTCTAGACCCACACCCATGACTCATCACCCCTCACCTGCACCAAAACAAACCTAATAATGACTTGACCAAGCCCACAACTGACCCCTCTGGAGAAAAGGAGGGAAAGTTGGCTATTTTACTAAAAATAGCCAACTTTGACCTAACCGAAATCGGTCCCTACTCGACTGGTGTCGGTTAGGTAACTGTCATCGATTCCCTATAAATGACCTCCCCCAACCAAAAAAAAGGGATCTGAATTCATTTTGCAAGAGAGAGACAAGTGAGAGAGAGAGAGAAGAGGTTACAGAGAGGAGTGTTGAGCCCAAGACTATAACTGAGCAACTAGATCACTGTCACACTCATCCAAACATTGGGAGAGTCAGAGGATAGCTTCATCAGCTCACTTCCGATTTCCGAATCATCCCAACTAAGCCTTGCCTTCACCACTGCATTCCTTGGACCTGCATCCACATCAGAAACTAGTAAGTAGTCTCTTTTATTACCTTGTATGCTTCTAGACACTACTTTGTGAACTTTTGATTCATAGTGATTATAAGCTCACTCCTGGATCTACCACTCGGCAGCACCCTGCACCTAACCTTCATTCATCCATCTCTATATTGCCCCAAAGATAGCTTTCTCACTCTCTAAGTCTTCTCTATCACCCTACTACTCCCCTCAACCATCTACCAACCTTCTAAACCCCGTAACCACCTTATAACCAACCTCCATTTAAAATCCCCTAAATCACGTCCCCTACCGATATTGGTTATCCGCTACTGGTATCGGTTTTATAACCGTGGTCGGTTATCCAGTGACCGGCATCGGTCACTGTGACTTATACCAAAAACCAACCTTTCACCTATTTACCTCCAAACAATCTCATATCCAACCTTGTCTATCCCTGTAACTTGATCTAAACGTATCAATAACCAGTGACCAAACAAACAACATGAAATTTTATTATTGGTAGTTTAGTCTCTATTGCTTTTAGTAACGAGGTACCTAAATCGTGATTTTGCAATAGCTTCTTTATTATCATTTGCATTAATTTGTATTAAAAGGGAACTAACCACCTTCGAAAGGAAGTCTAATATTTCCTAAGCCCAAGGCAGTTCCCTCACTTATTGTTTAACGAAAATATGGTGGTCTTGTATTCTTATTTACAGGTAGTCCTTCCCAGACAAAAAATAGCTCTTCACAATCAGTCTGATCTCTCTACGGTACATGCATGCACACCTTCCCAACACTCAACAGGAATTCCTCCTAGCCCTAACCCTTATCTGTTTCTTAAGAGAATGAAAAGATAGAAATAACTCTATTCTGGAACAAAATTATGTGTGAAAAATTTTGGCACGCCCGGTGGGACCCTTCTCGGGTTTCTTTCTTTTCTTGCTTTCTTTCATATAGGGAGCACACTTGTTGTTTCTTTCTTCTAAATATTCACAAAATGTTTTGTCATTTTGGTAAAAGAACTTGTCTTTCTTTCACATCTTTACATTAGTGAAACTCATCTTCTTAACCTCTTCTCTTTCTTTGCTTCATTGAATATCATTTTCGATTTGGGTTAAAAACACGTGCATCACATTCTTGCTTGTTGTTTTTAATTCTAGTGAACGTAGATTAAGTAACAGGTCATACACGTGGGGGTGATATCCATAGTATTGACGAGAACTTAATCTTACTCTCACTACACAACACATACCAAATCACATCATAATCTACACAACATCTCAAACATCCCCCCTTCCTGCGGTATTCCTCCACCTGATTGAGGTAGCCTTACAAGCCAAAACAAACTTGACATCTCCCTTAGGTCTTTTGTTTAGGATTGACATCATCTTGCATCTAAGGCATAAGCCCAAAGTGATTAAATCTAATCCTAGGGTTAGTCTCTTGATTTGATTTTGTATCTTTTTTTTTCTTTCAGTTTTGTTTCTCTGTTACACCCTATCTCAGTGATCACTTCAGACAGTTTGGTGGGTATACTAAGCCTTGTTATCCCCAAACCAGCAACCTCTTACATTATCTCTTTGCCTTCATAGTGACTGACACCGTTCCTCTTCTACTGACATGAGTTACACTGATCGACGTTGGCTACCGTCTGACCGACATCAGTTACTAGACTGATATCGGTTACTGTGTTTCACAGTTCCTGACAAACCAGCAACCTACCAATTCCAACATTTTATTGATGTTTCTATTCCTGATTGACTAATTCTCTGTTGTATCCTCTTGTCCATGGTTGTTATCACCTAGCAATAAGCTGCAGCCATGGTTTCACATGCTTGTTTCGTGTCTTTTCCTGAGTCACCCCCTTTGCATCCTATGGGGAATCCTACAGACACCAGTGCTTTTCCCAAGATCCCTATAGGAGATCTAGACTTTACCAATTTTTGGATGCTAATCCTAGTGCCATACAGTATTATTTGTCTCATACCCCTAACCGTACACCTGACGGTCAGCTCCTCTTTGGTATGCCTATTAGTATAGCCGCTCACTTAGCCCCTTCCCCACCTAATAACTCTGCCTCACCGTCTTCATCCTTAGCCCTGTCTCCCAGCTCAGTGGCTTTGGTGGTTCATACTACACCAATTGGCCTTCCTTTGGTTAATATGGGGCCCCACATATCACTACCCGTCCACTGCCCCTACCTCATCTCTCCCGCAGATTACCTCTTTCATAACTTTCTCTCTACCATCTATCCACACGAGCTTTCCCTCTCAGGCTCCACCCACCTTTTCATTTCCGCAGACTCATTCAGTGGCCTCAACATCTTATATAGGGACACCCTTATTTGGCCGCTCCAACACATTCATCACCGTTTACCTTATCAAAATTCAACCCCGCCATTGTCTAGTAGTGGCTCTTGGCCCAATCCTCCTCCATTTACGATGACAACACCATCATCTGACCCAACCAATGATTTAATCAAACAGATGATGGACAAGATGTAAAATCTTGAGGCTTCTGTTTCAGGAAGACGTAACACCCTAACATGTGAGCAATTTTGTCAGGAGCCTATTCATCCTTCTGTCCCCCTTAATACATATCCTCCTCAATGGGAATTACCAAAATTTACTTGCTTTAGTAGTAAGGAGGACCCTAAAAAACACTTGCGATTGTTTAGACATGCTTGTTATCTGATTGCTCATAATGATGCCTTACTACTCTGTACCTTCCCCATGTCCTTATTAGGACCTGCCTTGGAGTGGTACAGTGCTTTAGCCTAGCACTCAATCTTCTCCTTTAACCAGTTAGCCCAATCTTTCTTGGATCACTTCTCCATCCATATTGCCAAAAAAGTATCCATTACCGACCTCTATGCCATTCAAAAATTTGAAGACGAGCCTATCGTAGATTTCATTAGACGATGGTAGGGCCTCATAAACCAACTTACTTATGCCTTACCTTAGGATAAGCTCATCGAACTCTTTACGCGGGCCTATGCTAAACACATTTCTCCCACCCTCTAAATTCAAAATTTCTGCACCTTTGATGAGGCCTTCACTATGGCTCGGAAACTAGAGATTCGAGCCTTAGAGGAGGAGAAATTGAAGTTACGTAACAAAAACTCAAATTTCCAAATCCAAGACTCCACCAACAAACCCAACACCACCAACTCTCATGAATCGTCTGCTTCGAAATCAAAAGGAGTCGTACATGTGGTGACGGTCAAATCTCAAGCACCGTCTAATACCCAGCTGAAATCCACCTATAAGTATAAAGCCAAGCCCATCAAGTACACTCCCTTGGGAGAAAATTATGATGTGATCTTGGAAAAATTGCTTAAAGTAGGAGCAATCACCTTTCCTCCTGTTAAACCTCACTCTGGGTTTGATTTCACCCACGCTATACCTTCTTGGTATAATGAAAATGACTTCTATAACTTCCATTACATGAAGGGACACAACCACAAAAACTGCAAGATGTTTAAAAACATAGTGCAAGAAATGGTTGATGCAGGGGATATAACCCTCAATAATCCTAATGCCCCTGCTAATCAAAATTTAAAAATATTCAACAAACCATTCATCTAACAGTAACAAAAACCAAGAAACCTCAGCCGAGGAGAAGAGTGTGCATGAGATCCATGCGGTTTTCAACTCCCAACCAAGGGCTTCCATCGAGGAAATTCTGAATCAAGCCTCTTCACCAATGCAGGGGTCCTCACCCCCTTATCCTTCATCAGGACAAGAGGACAGTCCCACTATTCTTTTACCCATAAAGGAACCAACCACCCAGAGTTCTCTTCTCACAGAAGATCCTTCTTACATCACATCCCTACAAGACTGTGAGCAGATGTTATCTAACCTATCTATTTCCCAAACATCTCCTTCCACCACTCTTGCTACAAAAGAAGAAGGATCGCCACTTTTTCTATCGTCCTTAGAGGAGAAACCCCTCAAGCCTACATCACCAAACTCCTTAACCATGACAGATCCTCTAGAACATGCCCTCCTCCCTATCAGTTCTTCATCACCTAAATTTTTCCAGTGACTGGTTGACCTCTTAACACCCATTAATACAGCACCTCATTCACCCTCTGTATCACACCCACAGTGGACCGGAATCATAGCCCACTTCTCTTCCATACCAAAATTACTGTCCACACGTGAAGATTATCATCCCCCAGAAGATAGATGAGTCTTATGGGAATGTTTGAGTACACAATGCTCTACTCAAATGTAGATGACTAATCCAGACACATCTACCATATGCCCAAAGTTTTTTAGAAAATCTCAAAATGCCTATGTCCTCACCTTCACCCCCCTCATCTCTACCGAATACCTCATCCACCTCTATCAACCTAACCAAACCTTCCCCTATGCTTGGGACTTCACCAATACCCAGCCTGACACACCCACCTAAACGGTTAGGTTTATCCAAAAATAAAGCTGTCAATCCACATAGGAGACAGAGCCAATCTCCTCGAGTCCAATCTGTGCCTCTGTCACAACAAAAACCCTCACCCCGATCACACCAGTACAACAGGCATGGTTTCAACCCTCACCGTCAAACCTACCTTCTATATTGGGGCCTCACCCCTCCACCTTGCCTCAATACACCATGCCTTCCACGTCATCTTTAACATGACCTGCACCTTCTGCACCCATACCAAAATCCACGGGCATCTCAACACCGTCGCCCCAAGTATCCTACCTACCTACCAAACCTAAGCAAACTCGATCGTCGAAGGACTTGTTTGTTATCGCTTCTCTTTCCCCGTGGTTATTTCCTGCCACCACGTCATCTGTGGCCTCATCATCTAACCAGCTAAACATGACTTCTGCATAGAAGAAGCCATGCCTAGTTAAACCCAATCATCAAAATCCCTTGCCTAAACCACCACCCGTATGAACCACTCATACCCAACCATTACCAAAACAATCAATAATCTCACTCACTCAATCAATAGCCTCATCTTCATTTGAATTTGACCCACTCAGAGGATCTTACGCCAAGATCCTTGATATGTTGGTAGGGGATGCGACCATTTCACTACCCCCACTCAGACCCTATGATCCATCTAAACCTCGACCTATAGGTTATGATGAATCTAAAATATGTGCCTACCACCACACACCAGGACACAATGTAGAAGGATGTAAAGCTTTGAAATCCATCCTTTGCCAGTTGCCTATCTCGAATGGAAAATTTAAGAAAGACAACTTACGGAGGAAAAAACCCTTATCTTCGATCCCTTCTCCTATACCACCTGTCCCCACCTCACCAAAATATATCATCATTGCAACCCCACCTCTCAAGAACAATGACTTATCCCTGCCATCTTCCTCATCTTGTATTCACGAGATCAACATGATTAACATTACTACTCGAGGTCAGAAAAATAATGGAAAAGATAAAGAGAGCACACCTGCGGCCTCTCTTTCTCCTTCCGCCATCCCGATCACACCACCATCTAAAGTGGTTATTCGTGGACCTACCTATCTAGTCTCTGATGGAGTTTCCCATCGCACCATGATCAAACAACTTCACCAATATCCTATAAAAATGACACTCTATGATCTCATTCAAACATCTGAATCTCATCAACAAACTCTAATTGAGATCCTCTAAGGGCTAGAGGTCCTACCTAATGAAACCCTACCCATCACCTCCATCTTAACACCCAACCATGTCACTTCTCTCACCAAACAACCTACCTCCACAACCACCTCTATCCCTGTACAACAAGCCACTGCTGTCAGTTTTTCTGAAGAAGAAATTGTCATCTTTGGTGCAGACGATCCTAACCCCGCTCTTTTCATCTCAGTTTACGTCTAAGACATCCGGGTATGTTGTGTTATGATTAACGGGGTGCTAGCCTAAACATCATCTCTTCCAAATCCTTCCAATAGATGAATATCCCTCCTAGCTACGTGTGTGCCAACCCCACAATGTTGCGTTCATTCAATGATGCTATTACTTCTACCCTAGGCACCATGATCCTTAACATTCGTGTAGGGCCACGTATCTTGCCTGAACTCTTCTATGTTATTGAGGGAGAGTTCCAATACAACATGTTGTTAGGCCGCCCTTAGATCTGGGCTATGGGATGTGTTCCCTCCACCTTACATAGATGCATAAAATTTGAGTATGAGGGGATGTCATACACCATCACAGCTAATGCTTCCCCCTTCAAAACCTATAATATGTTATATCTCCTTAATGATGTGCTTGTACCAGTCAAGGCACCCATCCACCTTAACTACACCCACACCTTTGACCAATGAAACCACCGACATGAATACCTCTTCCTTCCCTGCGAACAACATCCCGACCTCGGATCCCTTGATAGGTGTTTTTTAACACCTTACGTTGGGGGAGTACTGCCTATACAACGTTATCACCTTCCATACCCCACAAGAGTATGGACAGTTACATGCACATCCTACCTACTACCATCGTGTGGGGGAGGTGATCTCCTACGGACCACCTAATTGCCGCACCAACCTAATGTATGGGGGTGTTGACGCATCCTCTGTCACACCTGAACCTCCCCTTGGTGTGGTTCCCTTCCAATCTAATTTTCAATATCTAACCAACCATCATTTCACCCTCACCTTCCTTACTCGCTATGCTTGGAAAGGTTTTGGTTTCGGTCTTTATGAACAGGGCCGACATACGATCATTCCCATGACTACACGCAAACACAAAGATCGTAGTGGTCTTGGATTTTCTGAACCACCTACACCAAAGAAACCTCATGTTAATTTTTTCCAAGAAGATGACAAAGTCACCCCTTCCAAACCATCATCACCCATTTTTCCATCTTCACCCACGGAGTCGATAGACCCGGAATCTATCCCTCCTAACTTTTTTTTTTTTCATGAATGCTATCTTCCTAGGTCCTCTCACTTATCAACGCAATGGTGAAGACCCATCTTCTCTCCCCCTTTTGTATCCAGACATGATCGAAGAAGACTCACCTTCGATTAATGTTGTGGAGTGCCAAGATGATGACTCCATCCTCACCTACCTTGGTGCGGACAACTCTTATAGTCAACACCCTGTTGACACTAAAATTTTCCTCCGTACTTTCTATTTCATTAATGTATGTATTAGGAATAGGATGTTGTTAAGTATAATTAGTAGTAGTGTCCGATAGAAGATAACGGCACTACCAGTATGACACCACCAATAATGTATAATACGGTAATAGTCAAAAGTACAATAAGAATGTTGTGGTAAAAAGTAAATATTTGTCGTAAGTGGTCCGGTAATGTTAAAATGTCAAAGTTGGGGTAAGTAGAGAAGTAGGGTCTACATGATTAGGAATTAGAAATATTATATTGGTAATAAGGACAAGGAGTGAGGTCATAAATATTTTGTGTATTTTATTTGTAAAAAGTCTAAAAATGTGGAACCCATGTGAAATGATAAGGTTTATCTTATCTTAAAAAATAAGCTTACATGTACAGATAAGAGTTAAGGTATGGAATATGATTCGTCAGAGTGGATTTCTTATCCTATCTTACAGATAAGATGGATAAGCCTAGAAGTTCTATAAATAAAGAGGCCACCCCCCTCATTTAGCATAGAAGGAAGTAGTGAGAAATATTGTATGAAGTGTGTAAAGGAAGCCATCAGTTTAAAGGTGTGTTGAAGAAGCCATTAAGAGATGTAATTGTAAAGTTTCTCCCATAGTATTGGTGGAATGCAAGTGAAGTCAATAACAATTGAAGTACCTCATGGGTGAGATTGTAATAATTTCATGTTAATATCATAATTTACTTTGATATTTCAAATTTGTCATCATTCCTTCTTATCATAGTCGATGGTATTCTTGTGTTATGTTTGTTGTTTTGTTTCCAGATTACATCCACCAAACTAAAGGCTATGCATTAGTAAATAATCATAGCACGAGGAGTTCTTGGTGAAGAATTATCATAGTGCCAGATTGGTGATGACAGCCCCTTACCATCTGAAACCCAAACCATGTTGAATGAGTCAACTATAGAAATCAACATCCACATGGAGGACAATCCTCACATTGTAAAGATCGGAAAATCTCTTGATGCATCAGAACAAGCTTCCTTCACTACCTTCCTCCATGCCCACAATCAAGCTTTCGCTTGGTCCTACGCCGATATGCTAGGAATCGATCCTGACATTGCTGTCCATAACATCACTCTGAAACCAAACTCCAAACCAGTTAAGCAGAAATTGAGAAAAATGCATCCACGCATTGCCCTCTTGGTTAAAGAAGAGCTTCAATGAATCCTTTCTATTTCTTTCATCTTACCTATTGACTATCTTCAATGGATTTCTAATGTCTCAAAATATCTCTCCAGGATATTCTCACCAATGATGACTTCTGCCAAGAGCTGTTAGCCTAATTAGAGCTTCTTGACAAGCGTCGTCTTACAGCTCTTGACCACATTCAAATTTATCAAAAGCGCATCAAGCATGCTTATGATAAGTGAATTCATGAGTGTACCTTTAATATTGGTGATCTTTTTCTCAAAGAGAATCAACATGTAACCAAACTAGAAAAGAGAAAACATGGAAAATTTGCTCCTAATTGGATTGGGCCTTACATTATCTCTCACACTTACAGATTAGGTACTTATCATTGAGCTTCGCTTAATGGTAAACCTAAGCCTGAACCCCTTAATTCCTTACATCTCTGACCATTCCACTGTTGATTTAGTGTTACATCACTTCTTATCTACCTTGCGCTCATCCCTTGAGCTCATTTACCACCTCATACACCTTGTTTCGTGCATCTCAAAGTAGAATCAAACTCACGTGATTTGATCATCACCTCCTATTAAAGATGCCTTCCCCTTTTTAGTCTAGTCAATGACTTAAAAGTATCAAAATAAAAAGTTCTCAATTATACAATTCTAGGATATTCTTGAGTCAAACTTCTTGCAAAACTAGATGCTTCATGCCAAATAGACATCTAGACCTCTAAGTTATAAACTAGACGGCTCCCTCAAAGGATAGCTATGTGCAAAGCCACATCTAATACTATAAGTAGATTGCTCCCTTTTAGGACAACTATACAAAGTCAGCCTCTATTAGAAGCTTCTCACATTGAACATCTTCGTGAAGACCTCAAGAACAACAAAATTCATATCCCATATAGACTTCCCACATCGATCAGTGTATATCCAGAAAAATAAAAGTAGTATTCAAAAGTACTTTTGAGTCATGGACTTGTCTATTTAGGTTTGGTTCTCTTTCATTAGAATAATCACCTTATAACAAGTTCTTTGCGCCCCAGCTATACCATCCACCTCACCTCACCATTCTTCAAAACAACAAAACTCAAGGGACGTGACGTATATCCGATATATTGTGATTATACAACTCTTTTCACCTATCGAATTCTCGCCTATGTAAGGTACCTAGGGATTCAAGATCATCCTATGATAATACATGGTTTGTTTAGATCTTTCCAACTATGGGACACTTATACCTCTTTTACCTGAATCTAGGATTATGTGTTGACCTTAATCAGGACACAGTTTCCTATGCTTGGGTAAGCTAACCCTCACTTCACCTATACCCACACCAACACCAATAGTATTACCCTACCAACAGCAAACTTTTACCAACCAACAAATTGCCTAACCATAACCAAATTGACTGAATTCACCTCTCCCTGGTCCTAAGGGAGAACTACATCAGTCTGAGGCCCCTCCTTGCTTTTTGCAATGGGCTATGTAGGCAGCACTTAGGAGACATGGGGTCTCCCAAGGTTAGCTCAACCATCCCCTACCATAACCTATCATGTGTTGTGTTTTCCTTAAAAATATAAATATTTTCACGTATTTATATTGATAACACCACCTTTGTCCTTTATCAGCCCAAACACTTGACACAATCAATTCAAAACTCAACAAGAGATGTTTTGGCGCTCAAATTCACAATGTGAAAATGACATGTCACTTTTTTTTCTTTTTATAGGTTTTGACCTCTAACCAATATCGGTCTTCTAACCGATATCGGTCACCCCTAACCGATACCCACCAATCTCCATTTTTCACCACATTGCCTACCCCTGGCTTTGCTAAATAGCCTTATTTTGAATTCATCGGCCTGACCTAAGGCCGCAACCAATCAATTGGCCCGACCCAAGGCCGCAACTCACCAATCGCACCGACCCAAGGCCGCAACCAACCAATCCAAACGACCCAAGACCGCAACCAATCAATCAGCCCGACCCAAGGCCACAACCAACCAATCGACCTGATCTAAGGCCGTAACCAACCAATCAGCCCGACCCAAGGCCGCAACCAATCAATCGGCCTGACTTAAGGCAACAACCAACCAATCGTCCCAACCCAAGGCCACAACCAACCAATCAGCCCGACCCAAGGCCGCAACCAACCAATCGGCCTGACCCATGGCTGCACCCAGCCAATCGGCCCAACCCAAGACCACACCAATTAATTACCTCGATTGAGGCCCACACATTATGATTCTATCCACCCATCATGTACCTATTTGTTCAATCAAGATCACTTTTTCATGTTTTAGCATGATTAGGATACTCAAATTGATCAGCCGACCAGATTTGCCTAGACCGAGACCATGACATTTATCTCAACCAAACCAACCATTTGGTACTGCCGAACATGCCTAAACATTCCCATACCTTACCCGTTATATCCCCTGGAGCTACTTCCTATGCCTTGGATACCAGGATTATATCAACCTTGTTTGGATAAACTATCGACCTTTGCCTATGAATTGCTTGTTTGCTCTTCAAATCATGTACCCTAGTCGCACTACTACATTTCAATGTGCGTCTACTTCCTTAAACTTACCCCACCATCTTACCATCATATCATCATCATTCACCCTTTATCAACCCTATCCCTAATTTCACGTCGCCTCAATTTGTGATAGATTTGAGGGGGATTACCTATACCCTTAACTAGGGCAACCACTTCTTATTATTGTCAGTGTAGCTTTACAAGACAAGCTACACGACAACAAGGGGAAAATGTAGACACTAAATTTGGGTCTTACGACACCCTGTGCCCCGCATCTTATCTCGCAACCTAACCCTACCTGACCACCTAAACCTTACACACTTAATTATTTATTAATTACCTTATAATTAATAAATCCACATCTCTAACTCTACCACCTCACCTCTCCACCTCACCATGACCTAGCCCTAATCCTAAACTAAACTAATTAAGACCTATAACTTGGTCTAGACCCACACCCATGACTCATCAGCCCTCACCTGGACCAAAACAAACCTAATAATGACTTGACCAAGCCCATAACTGACCCCTTGGGAGAAAAGGAGGGAAAGTTGGCTATTTTACTAAAAATAGCCAACTTTGACCTAACCGACATCGGTCCCTACTCAACCGGTGTCGGTTAGGTAACTACCATTGGTCCCCTATAAATGACCTCCCCCAACCAAAACAAAGGGATCTGAATTCATTTTGCAAGAGAGAGATAAGTGAGAGAGAGAGAAGAGGTTGCAGAGAAGAGTATTGAGCCCAAGACTGTAACTGAGCAACTAGATCACTGTCACACTCATCCAAACATTAGGAGAATCGGAGGATAGCTTCATCAGCTCACTTCCGATTGCCGGATCATCCCAACTGAGCCTTTCCTTCACCATTGCATTCCTTGGACCTGCATCCACATCAGAAACTAGTAAGTAGTCTCTTTTATTACCTTGTATGCTTTTAGACACTACTTTGTGAAATTTTGATTCATAGTGATTATAAGCTCACTCCTGGATCTACCACCCGGCATCACCCTACACCTAATCTTCATTCATCCATCTTTATATTGCCCAAAAAAAAACTTTATCACTCTCTGAGTCTTCTCTATCACCCTGCTACTCCCCTCAACCATCTACCAACCTTCTAAACCCCGTAACCACCTTACAACCAACCTCGATTTAAAATCCCCTAAATCACTACCCCTACCGATATCGGTTATTCCCTACTGGTACTGGTTTTATAACCGTGGTTAGTTATCCAGTGACTGACATCGGTCACTGTGACTTATACCAAAAACCAACCTTTCACCTATTTACCTCCAAATAATCTCATATCCAACCTTGTCTATCCCTGTAACTTGATCTGAACATATCAATAACCAGTGACCAAACAAACAACATGACATTTTATTATTGGTAGTTTAGTCTCTATTGATTTTAGTAACGAGGTACATAAATCATGATTTTCCAATAGCTTCTTTATTATCATTTGCATTAATTTGTATTAAAAGGGAACTGACCACCTTCGAAATGAAGTCTAATATTTCTTAAGCCCAAGGCAGTTCCCTCACTTATTGTTTAACGAAAATATGGTGGTCTTGCATTCTTATTTACAGGTAGTCCTTCCCAGACAAAAAGGAGCTCTTCACAATTGGTCTGATCTCTCTACAATATGCACACACCTTCCCAACACTCAACAAGTATTCCTCCTAGCCCTAATCCTTATCTTTTTCTCAAGAGAATGAAAAGATAGAAATAACTCTATTCTGGAACAAAATTCTGTGTGAAATAGGGGGTTTTGGGAAGTCGCGGGATTTTCCATGACAGTGACCGGTGTCGATCAAGTTTGGTTGGAGTCAGTTCGGTAGAACTGGTATTGGTCACCAAACAGGTGACTGATGCCAGTTAAGGGGTAACCGTGGTTAGTAAGGGTGAACTGATATCGGTTACAAAATAGGTGACCAATTCCGTTTTAAGGGTGATCGGAGTCAGTTAGGATGAACCGGTACCAGTCAGGCTTTTAGGCACAAGGGTGTAAAAGTGATGTGGGCTAGGTAGTTGAGATGGGTAGGGTGAAAATAGGGTCGAGGGTAATGATAATTGGTGAATATGGTAATGGTAAATGAAGATTAATGTTGTGCTTAGATTGGATGCAGGGGAGAGCATAGTTAAATATGCGGGACAGGGTTCTACCTCTATTGGTGACATTGCGCGTTGTAGTGACCCCTTTGGAGCTGTAGCATGTGGAGGTAGTGGGCTTGAGTGGGATTCATCACTACTAACATGTTTTTTGGTAGCACAGCTTGATGGTCACACTCATCAATAGATGGGATCCTATGACCAACACGTTCCACCTGTTGACGGGTGAGATGACTATCACCTTGTAGGACGTGTTCTAGATTTTGTGGTTACCCATATTGGGTGCCCAGGTGTACTCTATCTCCTCCGAGGCCTCAGAGGAGTTGATTGGGACTATTTTTGGTGAGGGAGTGACTGATCTGAGATTCCATATCACTAGTTTGAGTTATGGAGAGATGTACCTAGGTCATCTAGATCAGACGAGGCTAGTGGTTCTGTTGATGGAGGCAATGTGCTGCTATGCACTGACAGATGCAGAGTGTGTACACTTTCCCCAATCACTGATGGGGGTACTCCATGACATGATGGTGCATGAGACCCACTTTTCCTGGGCACCAACATTCTTAGTGCAGCTATACAGAGATTTGTGGGCATATGGGTGGCTGCGCAGGTTTAGCCTGTGCTGTACATTTATACTACATTGCTGGTTTAGTAGATGCATTCCCACCTAGATTTGTGTGGGTGGGGTATAAGAGATGGGTTCTGGTGATAGGAGAGTAGATATCGGATAGGCCGACACATGATGTGGCCCATTTTAGCAGTTACTGGAGGGATTATCTGGAATGGACATTATATGGAGGCCATATGTGGGATTCCCCTCATATAGGAATATAAATGAGGAGCTAGCTGAGCTCCAGATAGAGAGATGGATATAGGGTCACCGTGCCGGGGAGGATGACATGATTCTGGTTGATAGAGTCTGATGGTAGTTCGGGCTCTTACAAGACATTCCTCTGCCCTTCCCACAGTATTAGAGAGATGACGTGGAGAAGCCCTTACCTCTACCCCAGCCTACAGTGCTGATAGGGGAGGAGAAGCAGCCAGTGGGTCTATAGAAATATGATGTCGGATGTACAAAAATGTACAGGCAGTGGTGGGTGGCTTAGTTACGAGCCATACCACCCAAACTGGGGCAGCCAAACCTAGCTACCATTATAGTGCAGAGAGATTCCCTACAGGGGTAGGTAGCTATGCTGATTACCCAGTTAGGTATACTGTAGACACAGTTGGAGGGGTCTAAGGTAGAGGTAGCAGAGCTATGCATTCAGGTGGTTAGTCTACAAGCCCAGATGGCTGGTGGAGGAGATGGAGATGGAGAGGAGGGGGATAGTCTTGTGGCAGCCTTACAGGCTCAAGTGGCAGGTTTATAGGGCCAGTTGCCCATAGCCAAAACATAGATTGGGGCCTTACAGCCCCAAATACAGGCACAGGGGTAGGGAGCACCACCACAGGCACCAAGAGTAGGTCCTAGTTCACAAGTAGGTGCATGGCCGTTTGCTGTAGGGTAGGTATAGGGGCCGAGACTTATGGAACCACCACAAACCATGCCTTTATCTAGGTTATGGGATGCCCTAGGTGAGTCGAGATACTATCAGGACTAGCTTATGCTGGCTGGGATAGATTTCATCTCCTATACCGAGTACAGGGCACAACAAGTGTCCAGTGAGAGGATGAGATCCCACACTCATAGTGTGGAGAGTACAGGAGATCAGCAAGCTTTGAGGCCTGGTCAAGGAGAGGCCACCAGCATACGGTGAGCAACGCTAGGTGAGGTGTCAGTAGGGACACAGGAGGCCAAGGGTATAGGTGACATAGAGATGGAGGACATCCGGCGAGATGCCTGATATGTGATCACCTAATTTTTTATGTATATTAGTTTTTTTATATATAAATGCTAGCATGTGTGCCGAATATAGTTATATTTTTTTATAACATACCGGCCTGCATGGTGCCAAAGATAGTGAGGATGTATGAGTGATTTTTATTTTTTTTAGCATATACTAGCCTGTATGCCAAAGATATTTTGTACTGATTCATTCTTTTGTGTATATATCAGACCAGCCTACGTGCCAATGACATTTTATATTGAGTATTAACCTGCGTGCCAAAATTTTTGAGATGATGGACATGATGAGATGGGCATGTATGTTCAGATACATATTGATTGATTTATATGATGAGATACATGGTATTTTGGGATTTTTTGATGTGTTTATGAGATATTTGTTTATGGCATGTGTTAGATGAGATATGGATTTGTTACTTTGATGTGAATGGAAACTAGGTGAGTTAGGCATGATGGATTCAGGTTAGTTTAGGCATGGATTGAGTTAGGTTGGTTAGGCATGGATCAAGTCAGTTGTAGGCATGGATTGAGTTAGGTTATAGGCATGGTTAAGTCAGGTCGGTTTAGGCATGGTTAAGTCAGATTGTTAGGCATGGTTGAGTCAGGTTTGGTTAGGCATGGTTGAGTTAGGTTAGAGACATGGATCAATTCAGGTCACAAGAATCGTTGAGTCAAGTTTGGTTAGGCATGGTTGAGTCAGGTTATAGGCATGGATCGAGTCAAGTTATAGGCATGGATGAGTTAGGTTGGCTAGGCATGGTTGAGTCAGGTTTGGTTAGGCAAGGTAGTATTGAAAGTAGGTGAAGTTTTGATTCATTATTATTTTTCATATGATTGATACTATGGGTCATATCTGAGATGTGGTATAACCCATGCATAGTGATGATAGAGAATTGGTAAGTGTAATAAATGTATAAAATATGTAGCAAATTGTTATGTATGTGGCTTAATTTTAAATTTTGTATATAAAAGGGGAACTAAGTGAAATGTGATGTAGATGGTGAGTTAGGCATGTTTGATGAATTGTTTAGGGTAGAGAATGGCTGAGCTAACCTCTAAGGGCCCTATGCCCTCGGAGTGCTATGCCTATATATTCCTGATCAAAAAGGGACCTCAAGGCTGATGTAGCTCTCCCATGAGCTAGGGAAGAATATGAAAATGAGATGGTAGGTTTTTGGGCATGTTGTGGGTTTAGGTTTGATAAGTGTGGGTAGATTGTAGGTAAAATTATGTAGGTGAAAGTGATTATGGAAAAAGAGGAGGATTACCCCAAAGGTAAGTGTCGAGGACCAATTCCTGTATAAGGTAATAAAAATGTAAACAAAGATGGTTAAAAGATAAGAGGGGGAAATAAAGCCCCCTGATTGGGTAGGATCATACCAAGTAGATCATATCTTGGAGGAGGTGATGAACATAAGACCCTAAAGACATTACACAGTTGACATGTTCTACAATGAAAAGTAGTCACAGGATCACCAAATGTCTAAATTCTAAGATGTCCCTTAAGGAAATGAGGAAATGAGAGTAGGAATGGTAAGAAGGGTGAAAGGTAGTTAATTTTTATATGGTATGAGGTAGCAGGCCCTTCGGGCAAGAGGTCTGAGGTCACAACGGGAAAGTCCATGACTAAATTTTTTTTTGTTTTGATAGACTGATCGATACGAGAATTCTATATGAGATAAATAATTTGGAACTCCTTGAGGTATTTGTGAAGCTGATCGATGTGGGAAGCTTCGGTTGCTCTCATTTTTTAAAATTTTTTTTAGAGCTTCACATAGTTGTCCTTCGAGGGAGCAGTCTATTTATAGCAGTAATTTTTTGAGAGGAAGATGTCCTTTTGAGGGAGTCATATTTTTATGAGAAGTTTTACTCAAGGAGTTTGGTCCCATGTGAGGTCTTTGAAGTCATGGACAAGACCAAGGTGGAGGATAGGACTCTTGTTTAAAAGGCAAGGTGAAATGACCATGGGATCTCAACTAAAGGTAGACGAAAAGTATCCATTTGAATTATGCTATGTGTAACGTGCCATGGTACACATATTCAAGGGAAGATAACAAGTGACAAGTACTCACATGATTATGGTTTAATCGTTAGGGAGGTGTATGGAGTGGGTATTGCTCAAGGGACAAGCCTGGAGAGAGACAAAGGGTGAGGTAGGACAATGAGTCCAACAATAGAATGGTTGAAGATGTAAGGTATTTAGGGGACTCAAGCTCATGTTTACTATCAAGAAAATATAAATGATAAGCACCTGATACATAGGTATGAGTCACGATGTATGGTCCTAGCTAATTAGTAGCAAATTTTCCCCCATTTAAATTTTTTCTACTTTGGTTACGTGTTGATTTTATTTCAAGACAAGGTCACCGACTTGGAAGGTTCGTTTATGAACACGTTTTTCATAGGCATGTTTGATACATTGTTGGTAAACTTGAAGGTGATCTAGAGCGTTAAGACGACATTCGTCTAATAACTCTAGCTGTGCTAAGCAATCCTGACCAATGTTGTCATCAGTGAGCATGTCATGGAGAGAAATACAAAGTGAGGGGATCTAGACTTCGAGAGGAAGAACATATCCTACTGTATCATAGAATAGAGAAAAGGGTGTGGCCAAAGTGAAAGTGTGAATACTAGTGCGGTATGCCCACAGGGAAAAAAGGAATGTGCATATGTCAATCCTTCCCAGTATCATCAACCTCTTTCATGAGAATACTGTTGAGAGTTTTTTTTAGTGGATTTGGCTTGTTCATTGGTTTATGAGAGTTTTTTTAGTAGGGAGATGAGAAACTA
Organism: Taxus chinensis; assembly: GCA_019776745.2. Classification (NCBI taxonomy): domain Eukaryota; kingdom Viridiplantae; phylum Streptophyta; class Pinopsida; order Cupressales; family Taxaceae; genus Taxus; species Taxus chinensis. The sequence goes on along the minus strand of CM034150.1, from coordinate 177,528,700 downwards.
AGCTGAATGCTGAAGGCATTGCAAAGTTTTTGTAATGTTTTGTTTTTGAATTATTTTCCATTATTAGTGATGCGGCGATGAGGAACACCAAAGCAACAAATGATGCGGTGGTTAATGAACTCACATATTTTATCGGCTTTCATGCAAATGAGTGGGATGGCTTCTACCCATTTTGTGTAGTTTTCGGTAGCATTGATGATCCATTGATGGCATTGGGAAAAATGAAGGATTGATTTCCCCTGACAAGATCCAAAACGCATTGAGAGCAGGTTCAAAGGTCACGAGTGATGTGTAAGGCATGACTGGGTGTATGATGAAGTTTGGAATGTTGTTGGACATTTTACACAACATTTTGACATAGTCGCAACAATCATGGCTAAGGGTTAACCAGTAATAGCCTAGGCAAGAGAATATTTTTAGCAATAGACAAGGCCACTAAAGTGACCTCCACATATGCCATCATGAACCTCCTTAATGGTATAAGTAATTTCAAAACTTGTGAGGCATCGTAAGATAATACCATCAAAGCTACACTTATAGAGGATTCCTCCCAGGATGATGTAACGAGAGACCTCTTTAAGGAAGGCATGTTGTCTGTTATGGCTGAGATTAGGAGGTAAGATGGAGAAATAAAGGTAGTCAGAGTATTGTTTATACCAAAGGTCACTCTAGTCAGGGGTATTGGTTCCGATCAAGTAAACATCTGTGAGGTAAATAAGAAGGTGACTAGAGGTCATTGTACAGTGAAAAATATTTTGGAATCGGTGGGTGAAGTGGGTATTTGGGAAGCTAAGTCGGCCATGGTATCTACAAATTTGTTAGTGGAACGTGCGATGGTTTGAAGGGTGTAATGATAAAAGGTGGTCAAAAGTATGCCTACATGATGTTTATACTTTTGAAGTATCTCATTACAAAATTGGTACATACCATTGACTTGATTTACGACCAATTGAGAATCACCAAAGATGTTGATTGATTTAACATCTAGGGCATAGGCGGCTTGGAGACCTAGTATGAACTGCTTCTTATTTGGAAATATTGTTAGTACATTCAAAATATAGTTTGAAAGACAAGAGGCATGGGTTATCCATAAAGAGGAATGAGGATAATACCAGTCCCAGCCCCAAGCTGACACTTGGAACCATTGAAACAAGAGTTTCATTTGGTAAGGGGGTTCATCCAGGGAAAGGGTAGCAATTGAATCATCTGGAAAGTCAAAACTAGAAGATTGATCCCTAGAAATAAGTGTGTGAACCAATTGGTCAGCGATAGCTTGGCCCTTGGTAGACTTTTGATGAATGAATTCGAGGTCAAGATTAGCTAAAAGCATAAGCCATCTCATGCGGCATGTTAATTTTGATAAGATTTGGTGTACATGAAGTGTAAGGGGTCAGTGTTGGTCTCCACATAGGTTTTTTGGTTGAGTAGGTTATGGTGGCAGTTTGGTGGCAATGAAAACTAAGGCCAATCAGAGTTTTTTATGGATGGTTATATACTGGGTTTCATAGTCCAAAAGAGTACATCTTATGTAATAAACCACCTACTCCATGTGTTGTTCATCGTGATGAGCGAGAATGGCTCCCAAGGAATGATCAGTACCATGATATATATAGGTAAAAAGGTTTATCATATTTATGTGGAGATGAGTACGGGTGATTGGAGAGAAGGTATTGTTTTAAGGCCTCAAAAGCTTTGTGACATTCATCATCCCATTTAAAGGAGACATCCTTCTTGAGCAAGATGATGAAATGGTTGACACCGATTAGATAATTATGAAATGAAATAATGAATGGACTACAATTTACCTTGCAGGCTATGAATTTTTTGAAGATTAGTAGGTGGAGGCATTTCAAGAAAGGCCTTGACTTTAGCAGGGTCAACTTCTATACCATAGAAGGGAAATGATTAAATCCCAGGAGCTTTCTTGAAAGAACTACATGAAGATGCACTTCTTAGGGTGAAGGCAGTATGCAATATTTAATGAGGCAGTCAAAGATGGTTTTGAGGATGGCAAGGAGCTCAGAGTGATGTTTATATTTGGCGAAGAGATCATCCACGTAATCTTCCAATATGCGATGCATGATGTCATGGAAGATGTAAGTCATAGCCCGCTTATATGTGGCACCAGTGTTTTTAAGGCCAAAATTCATGACTCGATAGCAGAAGGTCCCCCAAGGGGTGATGAATGAGGTCTTGTGTTGATCTTCTGGGGTAAGAAAAAATTGTTTATAACCTGAGAAGCCATCCATGAGTGATATTATCTCATGACCAACAGTGAGGTCAACCAGCTACTCAATACCGGGTAAGGGAAAGTCATCTTTTAGGAAGGCTAGGTTGAGGTCATGAAATTTTGTGCAAATGTAGATTCCCCTTGTTGCTTTAGTAATAGGGAAAATGTTAGAAATCCAACAACGATAATCAATGTGTAAGATGAAGGAAAACGGAAAGAATGTGCTGAAGTTCTTCTTTGATGAGAAGAGTAATATGAGGGTGCATTTTTCTTAGATTTTGTTTAATGGGTTTGGCATCAGGAATGGTTACAATATTATGCATCACTATGGTGCGTTCAATACGGGGCATGTCTGTATAAGACCAAGAAAAATCATGGTTATGATCTCTTAGAAAAAAGTGATGGCTTCCTATTCAATAGCATCTAAATATTGTATGATTTTTAGGATGTGCAGGTCATCCTAAGTATGAATGTTGATCTTGATAATCGATTCATTCAACATGGTATATGTGTCAGAGGGTAATGACCAATGAATATATGAGTCTTCTACACCAAGGTAGGTGAGTATGAATTCATCATCCTAACATTGAATGACATTAATTGTAGGTGTGTCATCATCGATCATTTTAGGATACAAGAAGGGAAGAGTGGAAGGCTCCTCGCCCTCACATTGATAAGTCACAGGCTCCAAGGAAATGGTGTTTATGAAAAAAAAATTATTAGGAGAGATAGATTCGGGATCCATCAACTCCATGTTGGTGAAGGATGGTGATGTAGGGGGAGCGGGTGAAGAAGATGGAGAAGGGCTAGTGTCCTTAATGATTTCAATTCGGGCCTATTTGGTAGGTGGTTCATGGAAGCTGATACCACTACGGTTGTTATGTTTTTAGGTGCTACATGGAATAATAGTATGGTGGCCTTACACGTAAAAGTCGAAAACCAAAACCATTCCATGCACAATGGTGCCAGGAAGGTGTGGGTGAAATGGAACGATTGGTAAGTGATTGGAAGTCAGCAGAAAATGGGCGGGTTTGTGATGGTGGTTTAGGTTTGTAAGTGGTAGTATCAAGTCTCCCATAGGTGAGACTAGTACGAAGATGAGGAGGACCATAAAGGAGGCATTCTCCTATGTGGTGATCATAATGAGGGTGTTGGTGAAGACGTCCATACTCCTATGGAGTAAGGAATGTGTTCCTATGTGGTGATCGTAATGAGGGTGTTGGTGAAGATGTCCATACTCCTATGGAGTAAGGAATGTATTGACACTATATAGGTGGTACTCCCCTAGAGTGAGGCATTGAAAACCACCTTCCAAGGGATCAATGGTTGGTATGTAGGTAGCTGGTATGGATAATGTATCAGAGGTCAATACGGAGGTGGATTTAATAGATTGGGAAGCTAACGGGTCAGCCATGGAGGTTATGGAAGTGGTAGGAATGGAGGAGGTATGTGTGGTAGAAGTAGCATTTGTACTAGTAAATGGAGGTGTAGGTGAAGTAGTGGTCGCAGAGGTAAACAACTTGATAGGTATGAGCACGTCATTGGGTCAGTAAAGCATGTTACATGTTTTAAAAGGTGATGGGTCAGCTGGAATGGTATAGGTGTGTCCTTCGTGTTCAAAATTTACACAATGATGCAAAGTGGATGGAACGCAACCCATGACATGGATCGAGGGTCTACCAAGCAACAGGTTATATTGGAATTCCCCCTCCAAAATGTAAAACAATTCAAGAACAGTGTGGGGGCCCATGCGAATATGGAGGATGACGGTGCCTAGTGTAGAGGTGATAACGTAATTGAATGAATGCAACATGACCATGTGTTTATGCATGTAATTGTTAGGTATGTGCATTTGAGTGAATGCATGGGATGAAATGATGTTAATGCTATCGCCCCATCAATCATCACATGGCATACCTGTATGTCATTGATGTGGATAGAGATGAAGAGGGTTGGGTCTAGGTCATCATTTTGGTGTGGCACAATCTCTCCCTCTAAGAAGATAAGAGAGGCCAATTGGTGAACAAGGTGGGGTGAAGATGAAGGTGGTAATTTGGTGAGAGATGATTACACAATGGGGTGTGATAATAGAGGCTACGGGTGTAGAGTCATTAGGTAAAACCTCAATCAATTGAAGAACCTCCATGAGAGCTTGATGATGGGATTCTAAGGTTTGGATGAGGTCATATAAGGACATTTTGAGGGGATGATTGGTGTAATTTTTTGAGCATGGTGTGATGTGTGACACCATTAGAAATGGGGTACGTGGGGTCACGTAGATAGTTATTTTAGGTATGAGTGTAGATGGTATGTTGGGTATAGCATTGGTTGGTGGGTCAGTTTCCTTTTCTTTACCCTTCTGCACACATGTAGTGATGTGTATCATGTTGATTTGAGGGGAGTTAGTAAATGGAGAAGGTGTAGGTTGAGTGGTATAACGAAACGATGGGAAAAAACCTAATGGAGGAGAAAACCCCTGTGAGGTGAGTTGGGCGCAATGAAATTTAGGTGGTGGCATGACAAGTTCTCTAATGTGAACCATGCTAATTTACAATCTTGGGTGTGTCTCTAAAAGATCTGTAAGGGTGGATATTGTGGTTGTTGAGTGGGACAGTGTGGGAATGGGTGTCGGTGAAGTAGGATCTTTGTCGATAAGGTCATCATGTCGTAAAAATTGGTTTATAGTGGACACAATTGGATAAGGACAATTTTGAAGGCCTTGCAGTTCTCCACATCATGTGCCCTTACACACGATGGTATGCACAAATTTTAGTATCATCAAACCCTTTTGGCTTGGGTTTGAGGGGGTTATAAGGTCTAAGTGGCGGTAATGTGATTGACAGAGGTCTCAAGGAGGTTGGTTAAAATTTTGGCATAAGGCCCTGGTAGTGGATCACAATGGGAAGCAAACTGTGGGTTTGGGTGTAGGTGTAGGTGATTGTTGAGGAAGGGTTTTTAGAAGAGGATGGGGTCAAGATATGGGTTTAGGTGCTGGCATGGTTTTGGGTTTTGCTCGCATTTGTTTAGGTATGGGTATAGTAGATGGATGGGTAAGAGGGTGTGTGTATATTTTGACTACCTTACTGTGGGGTAGTAGAGTTTTGTTTTTGGGTTACACCTTCTTAGGTAAAGGTGATGTGGGTGTATGAGGTATAGAAGGAAAAGTCCGATGGAGGAAGAGGGCGAGTCACCCATGGGGATAACGGGGGTGCTGTGAAGGTAGATTATGTGGGTCATGCTTGAGGTGTGCGAGACAGTGAATGAAGTGTAGTGGGTAGTGAAGTAATAGCTGAGGGTATTGGAGGTATGGGTGGTAAAGACGTAGCAGGTGTAGGTGTAATTTGGGTTAGGCATGTCTAGGTAGGTCAGAGGTTTGTGAGGAAGGAATGGGGTGTTGTTATTTTTAGTTTATTGATGGGTGGAGGTTTCTTAACCATGCGGGGAAGTTGAGATCCTAATATGGATGGGACATGTGTAGGTGTGATTGGCACAGCTGAGGTATGAGTTCTATGAGTTTGGTGCTTCTTTTTGGGTGTCGGAGTAGGTATGGTGTTAAATTTGGAGGATGTAGATAAATCTAGTTTGATAGGTGGATGAGTAAGGCTGGTGGTCGGGGGTGACCCATTAAAGTGGTAATAGGTTTAGTTGAGGCAAGATGTTGTAGGTATGTGGATTTGGGTTTAGGTGTAGGTCGGGTTATGGGTAAGGGTGTGGTGTGAGCTATAACAGGTTTCATGTAAGGGGGTTTTGATAGAGGTGATTGTGTTTGGTTCAATTGGTCGAAAATGTTTTTGGGTAGATAGTGGAGGTATCAACTAGGGATCTCTGCATCTGTGTTGATACGAGGAAGTAAAAGGTGCCCCCATAGTAGAGGATATATCCACATAATTGAAGTGATTGGCCAAACATGAGAATGGCACATATGTAGGTGGAGTTGGTGAGGACCTAATGGAAATTCCCATAAAATGTGTCTTAAGAGATGGGGAATTGGCTAGCTTCATGTTCCGTGGGTAAGAGAGCCGAAAGTAGGTCTGTAGGATTTTAGGTAGCTGATGGAGAATGCTCACCAAGAGGCAAAGGTATCTCAATTGGGTCTATGATAGGCGGTGGATATGATGGGTGCTCCTCTATGGGTGGAGGAGGTACTGTAACTAAAGGCTCTCTAAGTGGTGAAGCCAGGGCTGAGATGATCTCAATGTTAGTGAAATACTCCTTCGTCGGTGACTAAGCAAATGAAAGGTGTTCCTCTATTGGTGAAGGAACAAGGGAGGTTGGTTCCAATGCAGAAGGAGGATTTCAGGCTAGGATCTCCTCTATGGAAGGAATATGGGGTAACTGGGAGGTGATAGGTACATCATTAAATATAGCGTGAATCTCGCGGGTATGGGTATCATGAGTTGAGGCCTCACCAGTTTGATCAGACAAAGGGGCATGATTAGGAAATGGTTTCTTGAAGATGTGTAGGTTTTTGTTGGTAGGTGCGTTATGATTATCCACAGTTAACTCACCTTTCTTGAGCATTTCTTGGACAATGTTTTTGAAAGTGATGCAATTACTATCACTATGACCCTTTACTCGATGATATTTACAGAAGTCATGTTCTTTACACCATGCGGGCATGGGGAGAGAAGGGTCAAAACCAGTGTGTAGTTTTATGGGTGGAAGGGTGATGGCCCCGGCTTTGATAATATTTTCTAAGATAGAAGAGTAAGAATCCCCAATTGGGGTGTATTTCCATTGTTCTCGTCTGAATTGAAAAGTCTGGATGGGTGAGAGATTAGATGAGGGGGTAGCCTGATTTGATGGATGAGATGGGACGACCTTAAGTACCACTATGTTAGTGGTGCCCTTGGCCTTTAAATAATTGTTTTTTGATTTGGAAGAAGAAGAGGTATTATTCAACTTAAATACCGAATTGTTATTGCGTGATTAGATTTTCTTCTCTTTGATGGCCCGAATCTCTATCTTTCGTGCCATAGTGAACGCTTCATCCAATGTTCGAAAGGTTTGGACCTACAAGGTCGGTGAAATATGTTTAGCACAAGCCCGTGTGAAGAGCTCGATGAGTTCAGTTTGAGGTAGTTAGAAGGTAAGTTGGTTGATCAGGCTATGCTAGTGAGTGACAAAATCTATGATAGATTCATCCTCATACTGATGTGTGGAATATAGATTGGTCGTGGTAAACTTCTTGACGATATTGATAGAGAAATGATCCAAGAAGTCTTGGGCTACCTGATTGAATGAGAATATAGAGTGTCTTGGTAACCCACTATACCAATCTAATGCAGGTCCAGTGAGGGACATGGGAAAGGTCCTCAAGAGCAAGGCATCAGCATGAGCGATCAGATAACACCTGTGTTTGAATGACTGCAAATGTTGCTGCGGGTCTTCTTTCCTATTGAAACGATTGAATTTATGCATTTCCCAATGCACGGGGTATGAGTGGATAGGAATGGATGGGTGAATGGGCTCGTTCCAAATCTCGTCATAGGTGAGAGTTACAGGAGCTGGAAACTAATGCCTCTAATGTCTACATCTTGTCAAACATCAATTTGATTATGTCGTTGGTAAGTTGCGATGATTGGGTGCCTCCTGTAGTATGAGAGGGTTGGTTTTTGGCATATAATGGGGGTGGCACTATATGGCATTTCCATGTAGGTTGATTAAGAAGAAGCCCATGAAATAGGGGGTATGTACCTAGAGTGAATAATAGATGAAATGGGAAGGTGTTGATAGTACGTATACAAGGGTGGAAGGGTCATGGTAACCCTAGTGGCAATGTGGGCTAACGATTTTGGAATGGAAAGGACCACATTTTGAAAATGGGTAGGGCTAACCAACACCAAAGGTGGTAATGTAGCTATGGGTATATGTGAGACATTAGGGGCGGATGAGGTTGCATTTTGGGTGGTTGTCGAAGGTATGGTAGATGTGGTGGGTGTAGTGGAGGTAGAAGACGTGGTAGTCATAGCGGGTATAGGACCTAGCTATGAAATGACTAGGGGTAGGTAGATGCAGGAAATGCGGAGCCAACTAGGACTAACACAGGAGTGGGAACGAGAGTCAGGGGATAGATATGGGCATGTCATATATCAACTAACCCAAGGCATCTCAGGTAGATGAGTGGGAAAGATAAAAATATAGGGCGGCAGGATTTTGGTCAAGGAGTTGTGTGAACTCCTCATCTTCGGTAGCGATAGTGATAGGTTGGATAGGATCCATGGCGGGTGATAAAATGGAAGGTGGTGAAGGACTAGGTGGGAGCGGTTGATAACTTGTGTGGAATACAAGTGAGCTTGCTTGTCTTCAGGTCAGCATCATGTGAACTAGTATTGATTAGGTTATGCCGCTTCTCTGTAAATGACACAAAAAAATAGCAGGAACAGGTGAAAGAGGTGGTAAAAAGTGGACTAGGTACCAAATGTTGATTGGAAAATAACATAGGCTAGCTGATTCTGGTTAGGGTAAACTGATGCTGGTCACAGGTAACAGTGGTGGATCACTGTGGGAAATGGACAGTGAGTCAAAAACAAGGTGTAAGGTCAAATCTGATAGGTATGCCAAATCTAATGAGTTTTACAAGCTCAATGGTAATGGTAATAGTGACAAGGACTCTAAAAAGTTGAAGAAGGTGAATAAATGTCCTTTTGGGTAGGTTGACCAAAATGACAGTGAACCGATGCTAGTTGGGTATAACCAATGACAGTTAGAGGGTAACTGACAACGGTCATTGGACTGACACTGGTCACTGTGACATTGAAACAATGATGAAAGGAAAATGGTTATGAATTAAAATCTGATGTGGAATCAAATCTAGAATTCTGGGAATGATGAGAATATGGTCCAGACACCCTCAGATGAAGCCAAAATACACCAACTATGATGAGGATCATGCAAGGATAAACAAGAAGAATGAAGAACATGACCTCTCAACTCAAAATGCAAGCCAAGCAGAAACACTAAGAAAAATTCAATTCTAAGAGTGCCTTTTCTATTATGTTTGTTTAACTTATGCTATTTAAGGACTGACTCATGAACTGTAGAATAGAATTTTTTGGTGAGGATGGATTCCTACAAAGAAGGAGATATAAATGGAGAGGTTTTAGGTATGTTATGTGAGGTTTCAGGTATGTTGGTTGGAGTAAATCCTTGCTGGGGTAAGTATTAGATGGCTGTGTAAGAGAAAATGTTGTATCTCCTTCCTTGCATGCGTGTTCTTGCTGAAATTCATTATCAAAAGATGTCATATCTCTCAGGAATGTGCCAATTTTTTCCAACCTCAAAAATAAGGTTGTTTTAGGGATTAAAAGATGACCAAAGGTGGTCCCAGCTTAACTGGTGATGGTTAGGGGTAACTGGCGTCAGTCAAGGTAGGATTTCCTAGGTTTACTAAACTAGGTAGATCCCGTTGATTTTCTGGGATCTCGTGTCACTCACCTGTAGATTAGACTGGAATATTCTTGTAAGCATGTGGGAATGTGGTTAGAGGGAATGTAGACATTGATTTTTATGGTTTGGGTAAGTCTTAGTTAGTTATGGCAACTTACTAAGAATAGGTCTTAGGGTGAGTTAGCTTGATGAGGTGTTTAGGTGAGATGTATGTGGACATTATGTTTAGGTGAGATGTATGTGGACATTATCCCTAATTAAGATATTTAAATAATAAATATGGTGAGGATAATGAATTAATTTAATTAAATTAATATTAGTGGAGTGAAGGGGGGTATGGCTAGGTTAATGTGATGAAGGGTGTTTATTTGTCGGGGGACTATACGTACCCAAAATTGTAGGGTATTGCACAATCGGAACAACGTAACAGGTACCTCAATGATGATACAGGTCTCCTCGCAAGGTGTTCAGGATCTGGAAAATCTCTCTAAGTATGTGTTATCATCCCGCATGCCCCGCTTAGCTCCCGCGTGCTTTGATTTTCTCTTTTCCCCCTCTTTTCTTTTCCTTTTGCTTTTCAGTTACAAAACTGCCACCTTGCATGGGCGGCGATCTTGTGACCGCCGCCCTGCTCAGGGCGGCGGTCCTTTATGCATTTTCTAGAATGCTATTTTAACACAACTCGCGTAAATTTCAACATTTACCAACTTTTTTTCACCACCTTGGGCTTGCATTAATGATTTTGGTTCCCTAGAATAGTGTTTTGCCATTGTTTATAGTTTACGAGTTCAATTTGGTTTTTACCTTGGGTAAATGCAAATGCTATAAATAGTTGGCTTGTGCTCAAGCAAATGGCCCCTCAAATTTTCCTCTGAATTTCTCATTATAATAGATTAGTCTTTCATTTTTCTTAGAATTCTTAGTTTCTTTCATTACATGCTTAGTTAGTTTTTTTTTGCTGTTAGAAAGCCACATATCCATCTTGTGCAAGTGCTGTTGATATTTCATCCAATCCATTGGAGTAGAATAGTTTGTTTTCAATAGGAAGCCATTAAAGTTGTAGGTGTTGTTCTTCAAGTGGGATAGTTTCATGTTCTAGACATTTCATGTTGCATGACTCGCAATAAATCCCACTAGGAATTGCATAACCCAAGCTTTGTACTCTTGTGTTGTCTCTCTCCTACTCGCATTATATTCAGTCTGTATCCTAAGATGCCTTTATCCCAATATCTACTTCTGTTGATGCTAGCATTACACACTTTTCTAGCTCCATGTGAACATGAAGGAGTGAGGAGGTTACACTGAGGGGACAAGATCACACACATCATCAGATTTGCCACTGTTCTGCAGAATCCAGGTTTCTAGCTTTCAAAGTTTTAAATTAGAAGCATATCAAATAAAGTAGCCAATCACTTTAATTCAGTCAATTTTACTTTTGATATTACTAGGGAAGCTATGAGGATTGATAGTTTCTAAGAGACTATGATTCTTTCCTCACTTCTGAGGTAGGATCGAGAGTCTTTCAAATAGATTAGATCAGTTATTTCATTGTTTAGAATAGATTTACAACTACGCAGGAAAGTACCTATACTCAGTTACTTTGTTTGTTTTAAATTCGTCATTAGATTAATCGTCAACTTCTAGATATATCAAAATAGCTTCTCCTTCAATTTCATCTATACAATTCATCAGAAAATACAAAAATATAGAAGTTATATATGTTATAGATATACTTCACATAGTTAATATTACTTTATTGCATTTAGTTTACATTGTGGCTTTTGTATGACAATCACAGGACCTAGAGAGCCCAAGGAATACGTATTCGATCCAATCGTGCCCCAACCCAATCTCGTCATAGCAATAACTGATATAGATTAGAATCTTAGGATCTAAGTCTTCTAAACAATGGTGAAATTACAACAAATTAGTTTCCAATTACACGAGTTAAACATAGAAGACAACCAAGCACACACGTTTTGGTCAGATCAACCAAACTACAGATTACCCTAGATACATATCTGCATGACTGTGGAAGGGTTTGAAAGAGAGAAGACCTTTGGTTGTGATCCTTTTGTCCCACAGCCAGACGCAGGAGACACTCTCACAGATATAGATACTAGCTTGAGAATTCAGGTTGCACAAACACCTGTGAGATACTATGAATAGATCACACAACTGTTAATTCTGAATATAGAGGATGAGAAAGCATATGACTATTGGATACTAGGGATTAGGGACTGAATCCGCACATGACCATAGTAGGACCACAAAAAACATGAATCTATGGTTGTGATCCACAATTCTCACAATCCAACGAGTCCATAGGTGAGTCAGACATAGATACTGGCCTATGTACATTAGTATTCAGATCTACTCCACTTCCACCTATCATCATCAAACAGTTATCCTTGTTAGACATAGCAGCTAACAAAAGCTAAGGAAATTTTGACTAGGCCAGAGAATCACCCATTAGAGTCAATTATATTTACCATCCGCCCTATGACCTTATCTGGAGACATACACAAAACTATCCCAGGTCATTTTCCACGTATTCCATAACCCATAGACCGAATCACACTAGAGCTCGATATTGATTGGAGTCTTCGAGCAGTCATCCTTGCTGATCGATCTATCACACCAGTTCAGGTTAGGAGGGCCTTCTTTTCCTTAGATTCACAATTTCCACTAGTGTGCGTCGAAGACATCAGATTTCCTAACTAGTTTGTCTGCATCCCATGCATATTCAATCCCCACCGGTTGTCTCGTCACGACCTCAGGAGGTTAGATGTGAGGAAAAGTTACTTGTAGATTCCAATGCTCACTTGTCACTTTTCCATCATATAAAATTGGTGAACCCGACGTGAAACTTTCTACTTTCAAATTTGGAGTCATATTTCTACTAGTTCTTTTAAAATTAAACGACCTTTTTCATATTTCACCATCACCTTCGCTCCTTCCCATTATTCTGTGGGTATTCATATACCCCCCGAATATGTCAGGATTCGATTCATATGGTAGGCCTCTCTTAGGTCTTGAGGCATACTACACTCAACTAAATAGATAATCATCACCCTCGCTCTCAGTATGGGGTGACAACTACTCAACTAATCAGTTGTCAACATAAACTCCAAGGGTTAGATATAGCTCATCTTTCCAAACAAAGGAGTTGGATCAATTCACTCAAACACAACAAACAAATCCTTTAGGCTCGAACAATATGACGCTCACAGGAGAGTCTAGTTTGTCTCCTCAGGTACTACTTAGACCAAAAATTAGTAGACAAGCTGACCCATACTTGGTTTTAGATAATGAACATTCAACACGTTATGCCAGGAATGAACAACGTTCCCAAGGTATGTACCCACCTATAGGGAGTTTACAAACACAACCCGAGGTCTCTTTTCAAGGAAATACCTCCATGCCATTACATATAGGAAATGCCCTCGGGGAAACTTGGCAGAGCAGTGATCATTTCATATCAAGATATCATATGCCTATATAACACCATGATATACAACAAATACTGCTAAGGAAAAATAACGTGACTTCACCAAATGAATTCATTTCAACGTTCGTAGAAAAAGTGAGGGGGTTAGAACTTGCTCAGGTAAATCACCATTCTCAACTCATGTAGGCAGAAAATTCTAATCCTAGCCGAATAGACCTCCTCACAGGAATAGGTACGTTAGGCATGACCCCTCAGTATTCACAACAAATTCCGACTAGAACCATCATTTCTAACACCGTTCTGACACCTCCCGGTCTAGTACAAAATAATCCATTCTTGGACAATACCCCTTCATACTTAAGTATGTACTCCAAATCACCACAAGGGGATATGTTCTCCTCTCTCGACATGATTCCTCAAACATAGGGGTTTCCTTATTCCCCCGTTAATGAATACGCTATGCCATATCAACAACCCATTCCACCTCCACTCCCTCAACCGGCACCATCAATGGTCGAAACCTATGCAATAGGGACATATTCATAATACTTGAAAGAGCCCTTAGATTTCACCATACGAAGTGTCATGCTTTCAAGACCTCTTCCCAATTTTCCCAAGTACAAAGGTGAGGGAGATCCGAATGCACATATCAAAGCTTACACCACAGCCATCCGAGAACTACTCCCTTGGGATGGGGTTGTTGCTAAAATATTTCCCAAAACCTTGGAAGGTATCACTCTTGATTGGTATTATAGAGTACCTGAGGCTTCCATCCATTCATTCAAACAACTCATTTTAGAGTTCATCAAGGCATTTGACATGAACAAACTATTAAGAACAGGAATTAGGGAATTCTTACATATCAAGCAAGAACACAATGAATCTGTCACCCATTTCATCTAGAGGTGGTGAACAATTCTTTATTCTTCAGAAAGTGCTCCAAATATGGACCAAATGGAACTATGTGATTTATTCCTTCATTCTCTCAGTAGAGAAGTGAAGGAAGAAGTCTAGAAGTTCCCACTAAGAACTTACGATGAAGTACTTGAGAGTGCTCTCTGAATAGATCAAGCAGCAATTGATAGTGGTCGCAAAACATATGGAGAAAATGGAAGGTTAATCACTTCCAACCAAAACACTACAACTTATCCTACTACCACGAATGTCAATCAAGGACCTAAAATCCTTAATAAAAATCGTGGAGTGATAACAAATGGAGTAACTGATCAAGCTAGAAAGGTAAATGTTGTGAATACTCCACCACAAATAAACAACCAACTAAACAACAACTTTACTCCAACAATCAATACAGTGGATTTTTATCATCCACAACAACAACAACAATGGTGAAGCCCTACACAGGGTCCAAAGCCAAACCAAGATTCAAACCAAAGACAACAAATGAAAAACTTTAATAGGCAACGGTTTGATCAAAGTTTTAGGCCACAATATACACCAAGCCAACAAACTAGGAATTACAATCCTAACTCGTATTTTGGTTTTCACAAAATCCGAGGCCATGACACTAGAACTTGTCATGACTACAATAAATTTATGCAACATTTTCCAAAGGAGAAAAGACAACTTTTTATAGATATGTTCTTGGCAGATCCTACGTCACCAGCACCAAATACTTTTATAGGGGCAGTTTCCCCTCAAAATGCACCCCTCCAGATCTTCAATGATCCGCTTCCAAATCACAATAATAACAAGATAAATCCAAATGGGACAAACAAGGGTGTAATTACAGGAAATAATGATCATGAAGCCTCAACTTCACTGAATCCATTAGTTGCGCCATAATTAGGAAGTCAACCATGACCTAAGTGTAATGTCTGCTTCAACTACCACTTGAGACCAAGAAACAAACTAGGAAAATTATGGAATAATTTTTTTTTGTAAGAGGGGTCTACAAACAAGTAGCAAGATACTAGTTTGAAACCAATAGGTTCCAGAATAGATTCTAATTAACTAAACACAAGATTTCCATCTTTATCTTATAATAAGTTTACAAGGTTCCAATTTGGGGGTTACAAGTTTTACTAAGGTTTAGGGAGAAATTTATCGTTAGTCATGCTCTCTATCAAGCCCTGAAATTAAAATATATTTTTCACACACTTATAATTATCAAAACTTCCCTAAACTAGGCTCATTGGATAGGAAATTTCCTCACCTTTCCAACCATATAAAGAAGTCCTCCTAACTCCTTGTAAAACTTAAGTTATGGCCGGGTGGAGTTTTAGGGAAAATTTTTCCCTTAGAGGTCCATGGGGATAGGGAGAAAATTGGGAAAATTTTCCCAAACACCACGTGTCATCACATGATTCGTTCGGGCCAGCGGGTCGTGGGGAAACATTTGAAATTTTTCCAAAAACCAAAGTCTCAATTTTCCAAAGGAAAATTTTCCTCCATGCCTCCGCACTTGCTCAAATGGCCATGTGGCGCTTTGTGATTCGCCGTGGGCCGGTGGAGGAAAAAGAGAAATTTTTCCAAAAGGGAAAAAAGGGTTAAGTTTTTCCATTTTGATCCGCGCACCCCCTGCCACGTGTCAGCACGTGATTGGTTGGGGTCTGTGGGGCTGCGGGGAAATTTGTTAAAATTTTCCCAAGGCAAAATTTTAAAAAAGTTAAGTTTTTATTAAAGGCATGCCCCTCCAAGGTGCTACATGGCAACTTCTGATAGGATGATAGGTTGGCAGGGCCACATAAATTTTTAGGAAATTTTTCCAAAGTTCAAAATTTAAATTTTTCTAAGGTTGAATTAATTTATTTTTGGTTTGGGATGGCCATTTTGAAGTAAAACTTCAAATGGCCACAACTTTTGATAGGAAACTCCATTTTAGGAAAACGAGGACTTTCCGGAAATCTCTCGGAGTCCTATTTGCATAGAATTCATCAATTTTAGAATTTTGTGACATTTAGAGGGTAAATTTTAAGAAATTGATCTGTAGAGAATTATAATTTTAAAACTGGTAGTTTTTCCAACTTGCAAGTTTCGTTTAATTTTGATTCCCTTTCTCCTCAACATGTAAATTGAACATGGAGGGATGATCATGGGTGTGTTAAAGAGTGTTTTCCAAGTTCAAATTATATTTTGGGTTGCAATTGATATATTTTGTATCTTTTGATAGGAAATCTATTATGCAAGTTCAAAATCTAGTTTGATGCAGTTCTTGATGATCATTTTAATTGTTGCGTTTCCACAAGGTTTAGAAACCTTAATACATCTAAATTTTCTTATCTCCTTCCTTAATTTTAGTTATGAATCTGAACTATGCATTTAATGAATTAATTCCGGTGCCAAATTCCAAAGAAAACAGAATTCAATTACTAACAATTTAAAGGTCAATTTACAATTTCCAAAGTGGAAGCATTTTCATTTCTGATCTGTAACATCCTATTGCTCTAATTTATTACTTAAAATACATGGCACCATTTTGATATCTAAATTTGACAATAAAACAAGGAAACAGAATACTATCGTTTATTCTTCACGCATTTTGTTTTAACAGGGATATCAAAACATTTAATACAATCCAGTATGAACATTCCAACAGAATTAAAAGAATCAATGACATCCTTTATTGAGAGGTCAAATAGCTTTACAACTGAACTCCTTTCCAATTTGATTTGATTTCAAAATTCAAAATTACAAGTATGGATATCAATTACATTATCTTCCCAAGGTAAAACAAAGAATACATTTCTCAATTCAATTACAACTTCCAATTACAAGGTAACATCTCACATTTCAACATCAATTACATTCATCCACTCTAAGTGGGAAGGGTTACATTAAATTTTCTCAAGAAAAGAGGACTGTCAAACTGTTTTATTCTTTCCCCAAACAACAGCTTGTTGTTTTCTTCTTCTTTATTCATCTTTGAATCACAACAAGGAATGGGGAAAGGCAACACTCTCCACCCAACCAAGATACCCAATGGGAAAATAGAAGCCATCTTTCCCCATTGGCCCCCGAGCCCCAACCATATTGAAATGGAGCATGATAATTCAACTCATGGCAACATGGACTTCTTTCACATGCAAGCAACACTCATGTATCATAAAAAGCAAAGAAGACACAAATCAAAACAAGGCATCAGTTCTCAACTGCATTAGAAAATAGTCATAAAATCACAAAGGATTGAGCAAGCAAGCCAAACAAGAGCAAGAACTATGGAGGTCTCCTTATGCCTCCCATGTTGAAATTAGACATCCACCTACAACAACCACCAAGAACATAACCATCCCATAAACCTTATCCCTCCTCAACCCCTCCTTATCCCTCTTGCAAATTTATCCCTTATACCTCCCCCAAAGTAAGAAATGCATGCATATTATTTTCCTAGGTGGATTCCAACCAACACTCCCTCCTCAAGACAAGTGCCAATGGAAAATCCCTTATCCCTCCTCTGATTAACCTCATAGTATTCTCTCCACACCATGCCCTAAGCATTCTACCCATCCCTCTAAGATTTGCAAACACAACACATTCAAAAATTCATGCTAAAAGAGGGAAAAAACAAAAAATTTAAAAGAGTGAGAGCCTACCTCTCCATAATGGAGACTTGTTTCCAAACAGCAGTTATTTTGATGCTCAAAACACGGTCCCAAAACAGCAATGTACAAGCATGTGAATCAATCCAAGCTCTTCCACAAAGCAATCTCCAAAGGCAAGAGAAAAATTTTACCCAAGAGTGAAATCTCCAACTTTCAACAACCTCAAAATGAGGAGGAATTCCAATTTTTAAAGGGAGAGGGTGGAAGAGGATGATGTGGATTCTAAGTGGGATGCCACATCATTTTTCCTCATCCAAAAATCAGTCAACATCAAAACAATAAAATCACAATAAAAGTGAAAGGAAAAATTACTTACATACACAAACTCAACCCATACCCAAAAGGAGAATGCATTAAAATTTGTAAGACAAGTCCAATCAAATCTCACACAAAATCATGTCAAAATGCAATTAAATAAATTGATTTTGATTCCTAAATATTAATCATGGTTGGTGGAGGTTTTTGAGAGGTGCGGGACAAGTTTAACTTGTCCCACAAGCCTCCAATTTAGGCTCCCAAGGCCAAATCCGAGTTTCAAAGAGGATGGAGTGTTTGACCTTCCAAAATTAGCCTTACACAATCTATCATTTCACTACAACCCATACTTGGTAACTTACACACTCTTTTAAAATGCATTTATTTCTATGACATTTATTTATTACAAACTTTTATAAAGATTTATCTATTTACCACATGGTTATTATATATATATATAAAAGTCAATTTTAATTTTCAACCAAGACAATAACATTTAATTTATATTCCACATCCCAATTAATATAATTGAAATTTATCTATAAGACTCTCACATTATACTATCGCATTAAAATAATTAAATTAAAGAGCACATTACAAATAAAATACATACAACAATAATTTTAAAAAAGGGACACAACAAATAAAGCACACATAAACCCCATGGTCACAATAATGGAAATCCCCCCCATGGGAAATCCTAACAAAACACAACATATAACTCAAACACAGTTGCCATGGTGACCTTGTCGATTTCACACTGAATTCCAATATGGTTAGTCTCCAGTCCCCCGTCATTGTTGTGATTTTTAACCTGAAAAATGTAATATACCCCTTTGGCCTCGTGGCCATATCAGAACATCCAAATGATATAAGCAACATACAATTATTAAATCCAAATCACAACATTATCAAGAATTTAACATTTATCATTTAAATTCAACTGCAACTATATCATCATCCAATAGATCTCTATACTATAGCTATTCATAATATCAATGTCACATGTCTACAATCAAAAGCAATACCCTGTCCATGTCAACCAATATGTCATCATCCACATAATAATACTGATGTCTCAATGATCATCAAGAAAAATATCTTAATCTAGATCAATATTAATCCAAGATCTAACATCTAACCATCATACTAATCAAACATAATAATGTCCATAATAGTCCCTGATACATCATACTACATGAAAACATAATAATATCCAAAATGTGACCAATAGTGTCAGGATTAGTATCTAAATAGTGTCCAAGGAAAGTGGGCACTACACTAAGATAGTCGGTTTAGTGGAGTTAGATGCCGAACTACCTGTAGAAGCTGTAACAAGGACATGAGAGTATTCCTCTCAGCTAAGTCCAAGCTACCTGCTAGAAATAGACAATATCCAAAAAGTATTAATAAAACCTGTGGGTGCTTATGACTTAATTAATAATCTAACAAAAACCTTATCGCACATCTCCTTTTTGGATTTATTGAAGAACTCCCCTTCTCACAGGGTTGCTCTTTTAGAAGCATTAGGTTTAGGTCATATAATTAGCATCACTCCACCTCCCGAAACACAGGTAAACCATATAGACTTTGATATCCACCCTCCGGGGCAGCCGGATAGGGACACCGAATTCATATTTGAAATAAACAAAATGCCAATAGACGTTGAGATTGCACGCCAAGGTGATCCAGCTTTACACTTGCAAGTGTGGGTTTATAATAATTATGTGAAATGCGCAATGGTTGACGATGGGGCAGCAGTTAACATAGTCCCTTTTACTTTCCTTCAAAAGCTAGGGTATGGAGAAACAAATTATTCCACGACGTGAAATACACTAAGAGGCTATGATAGCCTTAAAGCCACCTCGATTGGAACTATAATACTACCGGTCACCTTAGGACCCAAAACAATCCTAACTGAATTTTATATTATAGATCGGGAAACTAACTATAATATGATCCTCGGCCGACCATGGATACACCGTATGAATGCAATCCCTTCTACGCTATTTCAAGAAGTAAGGTTTTTACACTTAGGAAAGATATTTATAGCCAAAGGTGATCCAAAACCATTTGATATACACTTGGCTAACTTAAAGAGAAGACCAGGTGTTCACTCGGAGTTTGAACTCCCAGTAAACCAACTTAATAAGCCTACCAGCCCGAAACTGGAAGAAAAGTTGGTACCTACAAAAGATCTTGAAACCATGAGCCTAGCCAAGACAATCCTAGCCCTTGAAGATGAGGCTAATATTGTAGAATTAGTATCATTAGGAACTACTACAAAATTGTTGAATTACTAGAACAGGATCTACCAATGTTCCTACCATTTGATTTTGTAGGCATAGGATACACCCTAGGTGTTGGTTCTCTTCCAACAGTAGATCTCTGCATGGTAGAGGTAGAAGATGTTAACACAACAAATATCCCAACACCCATATTCCCAGCTAAGTATTGGACTCTCCATTTCAATGGAGCTAGAGGTAGTTACGGAGCTGGGGCAGGAGTAATCCTTACTTCTCCCGAGGGAAAATTCCTACCATTTACCTTTAAACTAAAATTTGAATGCACAAACAATGGCGCTGAGTAATAATCCCTCCTCCTTGGCCTCATCTTAGCTAAGAGAATCAGTGTTGATAACATCAGAGTGTTAGGAGACTCGCAATTGGTAGCAAACCAAGTTTCTGAGATGTATGAAACCAGAGCCGAGCACTTACAACTCTACAAAACAAATGTAATGAATTTAAGCAAGGAGTTTGACTTCATATCAATTGAAGCAATCCCGCGAAAAAAAAATCTTCTCGCTGATTCAATAGCAACCTCAGCATCGCGCTTTACTCCAAATAGTAAGTTAGAGGACACCCATTTCATGGTATCCCTTTGTACTGAACCACTGATAAAAACAATGTCAAATCCTCTTTTAAATGGAAATGAAAACAAATCTACTATCCTAGACCACATTGATAGTGATACAACCACTCTTGACTTCTTAAACACCTATGCGGCATTACATCTCACCCATCACGTGGTAGATTTATCCTTAATCCTGCATTTATCCTCCTACTTCGGAAATCCCATGACAGAGCTTCCCCCACAAAAGGAACTTAGCATATACACAGTCAAAAGTAGAGACGATCTGTAATTACCTCTAGCCCTGCCTAAGTTTGAAGAAGGTAATGCTTCTCTAATCGAAGAAACAATCAATATTAATATTAGAACGGAAGACAAACCAAAGATATTGAAGTTAGGATCCTCGTTAACTCCATCGGAAGTAGAAATACACACTCAAATCCTCAAAAATCATCAGAAGGATTTTGCATTTAATTATAAGGAAATGACAGGGGTTGCACCACACATTGTGGTACATAACCTCGTCACTAAATCAGATGCAAAGCTGATTAAACAAAAATCAAGACCAAAGAAACCTAAGGTAGATCTCATGGTAAAAGAGGAGGTAACAAAACTCCTCCAAGTAGGATTCATCAAGCTAGTCAATTACTCTCAGTGGATATCTAATGTCGTTCCCATTCTCAAAAAAAATGGGAAGATACGCATCTATATAGACTTCCGAGACATTAACAAGGCATGTCCTAAAGATGACTTCCCATTACCATCTATAGATGTCATTGTTGATGCAACAACTAGATTTGAGCTTTTATCTCTCATGGATGGATTCTCAGGATACAATCAAATCAGAATATCCAAACAAGGCCAAGCTAAAACCACATTTATAACTCCTTGGGGAACATATTGCTATGTTGTTATGCCATTTGGTCTCAAGAACGCTAGCGCTACATACCAGTAGGCTATGACATATATATTTCATGATCTTATTCATAAAATTGTGGAATCCTACGTAGATGACTTGTTGGCTAAGGCCAAGAAGCGTTGTGAGCATCCGGAAGTACTTCGCGTCATTCTTTCACATCTGATAGAATACGGAGTCACGCTAAATCCAAAAAAATGTGTCTTTAGTGTAATAGGAGGGAAGCTCCTAGGTTACATTATATCATCACGTGGGATTGATGTTGACCCAACCAAAATTAAGGCTGTTCTTGAAATGGTTCCACCTTCAGATGAATCTGGAATTAGGTCATTTCTCGGAAAACTTGGTGCAATCCGGAGATTCATCCCGGACTTAAGTTTCTCCATTCATCCAATCAACAATCTACTCAAGAAAGATTATAGCATTTATTAGACCGAAGAATGCAATGAAACTTTCGACGCAGTTTAGCATTTCTTGTTATCACCACCTACGCTAATGCCACCTAAGCCGGATCACCCGTTAATTTTATATTCACAAGCCACCAATGTCTCGGTAGCTTGTATGCTGGCTCAAGAAGATGATGACAAGAGAGAACGTGTGATCTATTTCGTTAGCTATAAATTGCTCAACTATGAAACACATTATACACAGGTAGAATGAGAATGCCTTGCCATAGTCTTTGCAACCAAATGCTTAAGACATTACATGGTAAATCAAGAAACAAAGGTCATTTTAAAGACAAAGCATTTACGAACTTTTCTCATGCAAGGGTCCTTGTCTAAAAAGCCTGGACACTTTATAACCTTAATGGTTGAATTTGAATTAACATTCGTAAATCAGAATTCAGTTAAAGGACAAATCGTCATGGATTGGTTAGATGATAATCCATTAGATGGAGGTGATCTAGTAGATCTAGACTTTCTCAACGAGTGCATATACTACATCGAAACCTGACCTTCTATCTCTAAGTGTCCTTGGTACACTAATATTATTAATTATATCATGGCCCATACATATCCAGAAGGTGCTACACCACAATGAAAAAGGTGTTTATGCATTATCGTAGCTAAATACGTCATCATAGGGCAAGTGCTCTATCGAAAAGCATTCGATGGAATGCTTTTAAGATGTGTCGACACAGAAGAATCCAAGAAGATTCTCCACGAATCTCACAATGGAATGTGTGGAGACCACTTCAGTGGCCATGCCACCACTTGTAAAATACATCAGATGGGCTATTTCTAGCCTACTCTAGAACACGACGTAGTAGATTTTGTACGAAGGTGTCATAAGTGCCAAGAATTCTCCCATGAGATTCACATGCTAGCACAAGCTCTACAGCCAATCACTACTCCATGGCCCTTTTCTACGTGGGGCCTAGATTTAATAGGGAAGTTCTCTCCATAATTTTATAATCACGGCCACCAAATATTTTACCAAGTGGGTAGAGGCCATGCCTCTCACTACTGTACCAAGTTCTGTAATCGCCAAGTTCATTTTGAACCAAATCATTTGTAGGTACGGTGTCCCACAAATCATTATCTCAGACAATGGGAATTCTTTTAAGAATGATGAAGTTCCCAAATTGTGCAATAAATTCAAAATAAGCCATCATATGGCCTCCTTGTATTACCCTCAAGCCAATGGACAAGCTGAAGCAACAAATAAAACGTTAAAAGCCATTCTCCTTAAAATAATGAAAGAAAACAAACGAGATTGGCATTTGAAGTTATATCTGGCCTTATGGGCCCACCGAACCTCAATAAGAACACCAACAGGGGCGACTCCTTTCTCGCTAGTATTTGGGGTGGAAGTAGTTCTCCCACTTGAAATTGAAATACCCAGTCTTTGTATCTCATTACAGGGGATTCTAGATGAAGATGCTTACAGAGAAGCACGTCTCTCCCAATTAGAAAGCCTAGATGAAGCTAGGATAGATGTTGAATAGCGGCACAGAGTCTATGCTGACCGGATGTGCCGGCAGTATAACAAGAAAGTTTATGAACGTGACATATATGAAGGTGATCTAGTTCTAAGGCTAGACAACCAGATCGACAAAAAGACCGGCGAAGGAAGGAAGTTCCGGCCCAAATGGTTGGGCCCATACTGAGTCATGAAGGACTATGGAAATGGTGCATATCTCCTATGTACGCTGGAAGGTGAGGAATTTGGTGAAACGGTCAATTCCCTACACCTCAAACGATTCTATGCGTAAGCAACTAGTACTACTTCTATAATTATATCTACATTGCATCTTCATATAGTTAGGATCATTCTGTCCACTTGTTTCATACAAATTTGTGATCAAGGAATTTATTCTCGAAGTAATTCATTACAAAATCATGATGTTGTTGGCATAAACACTCCAATCATACTTCTCTATCTCCATGATATCATCAAACTATTTCGAAATCGTTTCATCAAATAAAGCTAGATATGATCAGGTCTTAACGGTAACCATACCAAGATCTGCGGGTTTATTCTCACTTTTGGTTTCTTCTTAGGATAGGTGTCTTGCCTATGGTCTGTTCTAGAAACTTCATTATGTCACATCTATCTCATACATATATCTCTTTGGAAAGAAGAGCATGCTGACATTTTACTCAAACAAACAAGTCAAGTATAAATCAAACAGAAAATTTTAAATTTACACATTTCCTTGCCCCACCAACCTTTGGTGATGAGGTTGCGTCTCCTACTAGTGTCGTAGGGTTGGGAAAGGATGGAAATGCCCTTACTCGCCTATGTCTTGCCTAAGGTGATAAACCCATGCTTCTTACTAGTAGCATGGGGCAAGGTGTGGGGGGTCCTCTTGAAAAACAAATGTAAAAGGTCATAAACAAAAAATTCAAATCTTGAAGTCTTGAGTCAAAAACAAATGAATCAGATGTCCAAACTTCCAAGAGAATTAAAAATCCTAAAACCCAGATTTTGTCTACCATGTGGCCATCTACGGATCTAAGTCTAAATAAACCGCAAAGCAAGTTGCATCCCAAAACTATGAAGTCACTCGAGTGGAGTAGGCTTGTAGCATCCTAATTTGGTTCCGCCAAAGCTTTTTCTATCTTTCATCACTATCATTTCAACACATTTCATAACTTGTGCCCTTTTCAGCTCTCGGTGATGAGCCCTCGCATCTTACTAGTTGCGTGGGGTTAGGAGAGGGGCAAGTCTATCTACTCATCATACCGGCTTGTCTTCACCACTTTGCCAAAACAAAAATGAAGTACCCAAAATTGCTTACAGAAACTAAGATTCAAAATCACATTGTATCTACATTATCATATATCAGCATCATGAAATACGAAAAGAAAGTAAACATTTGTATCATTTGTTCTCCATTGCATACATTCTAAAAAGTATATAAGCATAACATCATAGTTCACATGAGGAAACAGAAATGCAAGCAAGCCATAAATGCCAAAAGTCTAATCCAAAAGGAATATATATATATATATATATATAAATGATCAAAATTCTTATACAATGCCATCATGAGCTAAGCATGGTCAAAATGCTCAAAGAGCCCGAGATATATAAAAATATCATGCAAAAACCTAGGAGAGCCAAGTGGCTTCTCAATCCCTATGAGACCCCTCTGAAGGTGCACGCCCACGCCTAGGACTCCGGCTACACTGGTGCTCTGAATGCATGGAGGGCTCAAGATCCCGAGGGGAAGCCACAGTCTCACCATGAGAATGACTCCTCATCAGGCACTTGGCTTTCCTATACCCCGCTAGCTCCGTACGGAGAGTCGATACCATATTGGCCACATGCCAAATAGGGGCAAAGATGTCAGTATGTCTGCTAGCTACTGAGGGCTCCCTAGCATCCACAGACAGCTCTACATGGGTCCTCTCCATGGGGATCATCAGGGTATCAATGCATACCCTGTGAATCAGGTCCTGCCACTCATTGTTGGTCTCTGCAAACAAAGGAGAAAACAAAATTAGAAATAAAACAAGAAATAAAACACAAGTGTAAACAAAAGAAGAGATAGAAA
This sequence comes from Taxus chinensis, assembly GCA_019776745.2. Lineage (NCBI taxonomy): Eukaryota > Viridiplantae > Streptophyta > Pinopsida > Cupressales > Taxaceae > Taxus > Taxus chinensis. The sequence goes on along the minus strand of CM034150.1, from coordinate 177,503,047 downwards.
CTAAGGAAATCCTAATTAAAAACAAACATTAAAAGGAAGGATGGTACCTTACTCGGATCACGAGGCCTCTAGGATGGATCTATAGGGTCAGCACCTGCCATAGATGTCGCCACTGACTGAGGTGCTCCCCCCATGGCTGGAGCGACGTAGCATCCTACAATGGACTCATCCTCCCCACCATGTCCCTGGGAGAGTGGCTCCTCTAAAACTAGAGTAACTCTCTCTGCACTCTGCTCTGCCCTCTCTGCCTGCATAATATCCTGAGTGTCATGCCACTCAGGATCACTGTCCCCCTCAATCTCCTCCTATGTCTCTCCCCCTGTGAACTCCTCGGACTCAAAGTCTATGTTAATGGGGTCATCGCTGTTATGGGCAAGACCCACGGCAATCTGAAGTAAGGGTGCCTGAGGAGCATTGGCTCTCCCTCGGGCATGTACTACCCTCCTGCCCGTAATAGGAATGCCAGGGGTAATAACTGTCCAACCCCGGCCTCTAGGACCCCCTCTGGCCTCTCAAACTGGCCTGTATACTGGCACTACTGGGGGAATCATGCCCATGTAAGGTAGGCCAAACTGCTGAGGAACTCGGCCAAAGGGGTGTATCTCCACTTTCCCTACTCTATCAATAAGCTACCTTGTGGTGGAGCAGGAGATCAAAGTAAGAGCCTCCTCACCCCATAAGCCTGCCATGGTCTGATATGGTGTGGCCTCCATGTCATCAGTGGTCAGAGAAGGAACTAGTTGATGAGGTGCTCTGAGCACTGACATATATGTCCATCTGTCTGCCCTCACAGCTCTGGGATCTGTCACCTCTACACCTCTACCATAAGGAATGAAGTGCTCATACACCCAACTCATAGCCAAGGTCGGGTGGCTTAAAGACTGCCCCTGTAAATGGACTACCCTATACAAGTCATGGTAGGTAGTCCCAAGTATATCTGCTCCCCAGGTGTAAATCCGGCCATGACCCTCAATCTGTGCAATGATGGGGGACCAGCAATATAGTAGTGTGTCTCCTCCCTTGTTCCCGATCAATATCGAGGCAAGGATCCCCATAATAGCTTGGTGAAGCAAGGGGATGGGAAAACTAGGAATAGATCGAACTCTAACCCCCTTCTTCGAACCCGTGGAGATGACTGCATCTCCCATGTAAGAAGCCCACTGTGCTATTTGGGCCTGTGAACCTGCTGTCTCAAGGGTGAGTCGTCTCCCGATGATTGAGACCCCTAGGATACGGTAAACATCCTCCAGTGTGATGGTCCACTCACCTCGGACCCCTGGTAATCGGAAGGTGTTTTGATCATCATCCCAATAGGAAAATAAGTCATGGAGTATGTGACTGGATGGTGCAACATGTGGAACCCGCGATATATGTAGTATGCCAGCCCTCTGAAGAGTATCCTACTCGTCCTGTGAAAGGGTGTCTAGCACTACTGGGAGCCAGTCACACTCCCTCTCTCAGCTCCACCGAATGTACTCCTCTCTCACCTGGATACACCAAAAAAAACATAAAACAAAGCAAGTTAGCATCCGAATGACATTAGAAAAATCATGAAAATACATAGAAATGCTAAAAATGTAAAAACAATCTCAAACAAGTGTTCTTTTGACATTCTGTAAAGAACCACCGCCTTGAGCAGGGTGGCGGTTTCACAACCGCAGCCTTAAAGGCAATGGTCTTGTAACCACCGCCCTAAACAAGGCGGCGGTCATGTAACTGCCGCCGTGGGTAGGGCGGTAGTCGTGTCCTGAAAACCCACGCAGGTTTTATATCCTAAAAAGGCCTAAAAACACCAAAAAATGACCATTTTAACTAAAAACAAAGCCTACCTAGTAGGTGCCCCCCCTAGATAGACCCTTTGAACCTAACATTTTCAAAAATAACCCCCCCATGACAAAGATTTTAGCATCTTTAAATTTTGGAGGAAAAAATGATAAATTGAGGAAAACTAACCTATGATCTCGCAGATGTGCAAATGAATAGGAAAATGGGCCCACTCTCATATATATAGTAGCCTAACTTGTCTTAAATTCCCTTTTCGCAGGTTTAGAGCGCCAACAGAGGTAAGTTCTTACCCCTGCACAAATGGTACATCCTCATTTCATGTTATTTTAGCATTTATTTTCTGATCTATTTTATCTATCTGCACTTGATTCCTCTTTTCATTTTACAGGTGGCGGGAATCCCGGATGGCGTCATCTCGACACACAGACGTATCAGGTATAATTTTCAACTTCCCATTTCAGGACCTCCATACTCGGATCCACCGTTTTACGCCTCTTCATGGCTAAAACACTTCTCCAAGGGGGAAATATGTACGTACCCAAAATTGTAAGGTACTGCACTACCGCAATAATGTGACACGTGCCCCAATGATGATACAGGTATCCTCGTAAGATGTTTTAGATCCAGAAAAGCTCTCCAAGTATGTGCTATCATCCTGTATGCCCTGCTTAGCCCCCGTGTGCTTTGTTTTCCTATTTTCCCCTCTTTTCTTTACCTTTTGCTCTTCAGTTACGAAATCACTGCCCTGCTTGGGCAGTGGTCCTTTACGTATTTTCTAGAATGCTCTTTTAACGCGACTCATGTAAATTTTAATGTTTACCAACTTTTTTTCACCACCTTGGGCTTGCATTAATGATTCTGGTTCCCTAAAAAGGTGTTTTTCCATTGTTTATAGTTTAAGAGATCAATTTTGTTTTTACTTTGGGTAAATACAAATGCTATAAATAGTTGGCTTGTGCTCAAGCAAATGGCCCCTCAAAATTTACATCTGAATTTCTCATTACAATAGATTAGTCTTTCAGTTTGCTTAGAATTCTTAGTTTCATTCATTGCATGCTTAGTTAGTGTAGTCTTGTTGTTAGGAAGCCACATATCCATCTTATGCAATTGCTATTATCACTTCATCCAAATCAATTGGAATAGGATAGTTTGTTTTTAATAGGAAGCCTTTAAAGTTGCAGGTTTTATTCTTCAAACAAGATAGTTTCAGGTTCTGGACATTTTATGTTACATGACTCGCAATAAATCCCGCTAGGAATTGCATAAGCCAAGCTCTGTACTCTTGCGCTATCTTTCTCCTACTCGCATTGTATTTAGTCTGTATCCTAAGTTGCCTTTGTCCCAATATCTACTAATGTTGATGCTAACATTACACGCTTTTCTAGATCCATGTGAACATGAAGGAGTGAGGAGGTCACACTGAGGGGACAAGATCACACACACCATCGGATTTGCCACTGTTCTGCAAAATCCAGGTTCTAGCTTTCAAAGTTCTAAATTAGAAGCATATCAAATTGAGTAGTCAATCACTTTATTTCAGTCAATTTTAATTTCGATATTGCCAGGGAAGTTGTGGGGATTGATAGTTTCCGAGAGACTATGATTCTTTCCTCACTTCTGAGGTAGGATCGAGAGTCTTTCAAATAGATTAGATCAGTTATTTCATTGTTTAGAATAGATTTACAACTGCACAAGCAAGTAGCTATACTCGGTTACTTTGTTTGTTTTAAATTTGTCATCATATTAGTTTTCAATTTCTAGATATATTAAAATAGTTTCTCCTTCAATTTCATTCATATAAATTCATCAGAAAATACAAAAATATAGAAGTTATATATGTTATAGATATATTTCACATAGTTAATTTTACTTTGCTGCATTTAGTTTACATTATGGCTTTTGTATGACAATCACAGGACCTAGAGAGCCTAGGGAATATGTATACGAGCCAATCATGCCCCAACCCAATATTGTCATAGCAATAACTGATATAGATCAGAATCTTAGGATCCAAGTCTTCTGAATAATGGTAAACTTACAACAAATTAGTTCTCAATTACGTGGGTTAAACATAGAAGATGACCAAGAACATATGTTTTGGTCAAATCAACCAAACTATAGATTACCCTAGACACATATCCACATGACTGTGGAAGGGTTTGAAAGAGAGAAAAAATTTGGTTGTGATCCTTTGGTCCCATAGCCAGACGTAGGAGACACTCTCACAGATATAGATACCAGCTTAAGAATTCAGGTTGCACGAACGCCTGTGAGATACTCTGAAAAGATCACACAACTGTTAATTCTAAATATAGAGGCTGAAAAAGCATATGACTATTAGATACTAGGGATTAGAGACTGATTCTGCACATGGCCATAACAGGTCCATAGCAACCATGAATCTACAGTTGTGACCCACAAATCCCACAGCCCAACGAGTCCATAGGTGAATCAGACATAGATGCTGGCCTACGTACATTAGTATTTAGATCTACTCCACTTCCACCTATCATCATCGAACAGTTATCCTTGTTAGACATAGCAACTAACAAAGCTAAGGAGTTCTGGACTAGGCCAGAGAATTGCCCATAGAGTCAATTATATTTACCATCCACCCTATGACCTAATCTGGAGACATACACAAAACTATCCCAGGTCATTTCCCATGTATTCCACAACCCATAGACTGAATCATGCCAGAGCTCAATATTGATTGGAGCCTTCGAGCAGTCATCCTTGCTGATCAATCTATCACACTAGTTCAGGTTAGGAGGGCCTTCTTTGCCTTAGATTCACAATTTCCACTAATGAGCATTGAAGACATCAGATTTCCTAACTAGTTTGTCTACATCCCACGCATATTCAATCCCCACCGGTTGTCTCGGCACGACCTTGGGAGGTCGGGTGTGAGGAAAAGTTACTTGTAGATTCCCACACTTGTTTGTCACTTTTCCATCATACAGTATGCTTTTTAGAAGGGAAACAAACACAAAAAAATTCCTAGGAATGAATGAAATGCAAGGAACCCCAGATGGGTCCCACCGGGCATGCCAAAATGTTTCACCTAATTCTTAGATCATTTCTTTGAAGTGTTGACGAAATAGATAGGGTAACGGGCATAGGAGGAATACCTACTCAAATGTTGGTTGATGGGTTGTTGCGTGCGTATGACTTTCAAATCCATAGCTGATCGTGAGAGCTTCCTTTTGGCTAGGAGGAACTACCTATAATGCAAAGCAAGGCCACCAGAAGGAATTAAACAATATGGGTAGTGAACTTCCTAGCATATGCTAGATCCGAGAAGTGTGATACTTCCTAGATGGCTGTCAGTCCACTGTTTTAAACAATTTAATGTTATAAACAAAGTAAATCCTATTTTAATTTGAAATGATTTAGGTATCTCACTTAAAACACAATAAGAAATATATCTAATCTAACAGGCTAAGCTAGAATAGAATCCAAAGGTCAAATGATGGGTTCTGGGTTCTGCAGGTTTGATAGAGGTCTTGGGTAGATCACAGGTGGATGAGGGTGAGATGAAATTAAGTGGGTAGGTCTCTATTCTGGGCTGTATGGGAAAATAAAGAGACTCATATCGGTCAAGGGTAACTGATGGCAGTCAAGTGTGACTGGTGCCAGTTACTATGAAATTTGGAAATGTCCCAGAACAAGCTTTAGGTCTCCTTTATGATTACACAAAGGAATTTGGTTGGTCGGGATGAGGTATTGGGTGACTAGGGTAGACTTTGGTAAGGTTTTTAAATGGAATATGGAGGTGGAAGCATTGGAGAAGGTCAATAGGAACCTAGGTAAGAAATAGATGATAAAATAATGATGAAATGAAATAAACCAGAGAAGTATGACATTATACTTACTTGGATTCTGGTCCTAGATGCCTGTGTGTGAAGGATGGAGGTGTTGATGAGAGGCTTGAAGGCTGTAAGTGATCACAAACTAAAGGAAAGCTTTTACATGGGCTGCATGTTTAGTCCTCTTTGCTTGGTTAGATCAGATATTGGTTGGGATGGCTATATAAGAAAATATGATTGATCTCTTTCCTTGCATGCGTGGTCTCACTGGAATTTGCTCTCTGAAGATGTGTTATCTCTCTGAGATGTGTTAATGCTCACCAACCTTCTACTTATTGCTTCTAACTTCCAACTTCCAACCTTGAGAATAATGTTGTTTTGGGGTTAAAAGGGTAACTGACAACAGTTCTAGCTTAACTGGTGACAGTTAGGGGTAACCAGCTTCGGTCAAGGCAGGATTTCCTAGGTTTACTAAACTAGTTAGATCCTCTTGATTTCCTCGGATCTCATGTTGTTAACCCATGGATTAGAATGGGAACTTTTATTGATCATGCCAAAATGTGGTTAGAGGGAATGTAGGCATTGATTTTTTAGGGTTTGGGTAAGTCTTAGTTAGTTATGACAACTTACTAAGAATAGGTCTTAGGGTGAGTTGGCTTGGTGAGGTGTCTAAGTGAACTGTATGTGTGGATATTATTTAAAATAAGATATTTAAATAATAGATATAGTGAGAATAATGTATTAATTAAATTAAATTAATTTAATAAATATTAGTGGGGTGAAGGTGGCCATGGCTAGGTTAATGTGATGAAGGGTGTTTATTTGTCAAGGAACCAAAGGGGAGGGTGACCTAATTTTAGTGTCTACACTTAAACCTAACTAGACCTCTCCTAAGTTCTTCCTTCCTTATCTCACATGAAATCCACTTTCCTAAACATACTCAATGAGGAAAGCACGCCAAATCTGGGTAGATCTTCCAATTTTTGGTAAATATGACTATTTTTTCCTAACCGATGCCAATTTTTCCTTTGCTGACATCGGTTACCTAAACCTTCATCGATTCCTTTATATACAACTTTACAACCTTTTACCCAGGTTATTCATTTTAAGTTTTGAGAGTGTTATTGAAATAAAATCAGGATCTTAGATCCATTACTTCATCCAAATAATGTCTACACACAACCAGAGAGCAACAAAGGACAAGTATTCCCTTTTAGATCATTTGAGCATTCAAGGGAACACATAGGTCATACTGCCACGACACTGAACCATCTACCACCTCACTAATCAATCACCAGCCTCCATCTAGCCATGAGATCTTCATAGCAGCAAGTAATTAATGTGATCTTAATCATTTTTTCTTACTTTACTATAGATCTCTTTCCTCCCTCATCATTTTAAATTATTACTATTATCTAAATATCTCCATATTCTCACCAATCCACCAACCCAACCAGATCAAGCCCTTTCACCCTTTGTGACCTCTCCTTCTATATTCTTGAGTCTTTTGAGTTATATTACAAACCTAACCACACCCTCCTCACTCTCTTTGTAATCACAGAGAAGCCCAAAAACCATTTTTATTAAGTTATTGTCAATCTCACCTACCAATGTTGGTTTACCCTACCACTGTCGGTTTCACCCCTGAATTGACATCGGTCATCTAACCGATATTTGTTTTTGTTTCATTTTATACCTTTTGATGAGTAAGCTTTCAAATCAACGAAAATAAACCCAAACCTCACCCAATCATTCCCATACCCTTTACCAAACCTCTGTCAGACTTGCAAAACCTAGAATAACCTACCAAATCTCTGGATCTGATCATAACTTTTCCTGTTGGATTAGATTTACTTATTGTATTTGCACAAGATACCTAAATTGTATAAGTATAGTAGGATTTATTTATTTCATGATACTTATTGCATTAATTTTTCCAACCTCCTAGGGAGCACCTCGCTTCTCGAATCTAGCATTTACTAGGTAGTCCACTACCCTATATTAGTAATGCTATCTGGTGGTCTTGATGTGTTTCTTATAGGTCATTCCACTAGCTAAAGGGATTATCTTCATGATAAAATTGGATCAAAATTCATTAACACGTGCATTCTACCTTTCACCTTCACTTCATAGGTATTGCTCCTTAACTATTTTCCTTATCTATTTTACGCAAATTATTCAGTGAAATAGTAATTCATGATTCAATAAAGAAGAAGAAGATTTATTTTATTTGAGTTCAAGACATTTACAGTCTATTGAGTTTTTGTTAAAGTTGGCTACATTAAGAATAAATACTGAATATATATATATATATTAATAAAACAGTTGTGAATTAGATAACCTCTATTATAGTAAATAATTGTGTGATTTATAAGAAAATAGTGTATGCATATCAAACAACAGTTGGAGACACCATTCGTGACTGTAGTGAAGACGTCCAACTATTAGATTGTAAATAATATTTATCTTTACATAAAGTTAGGATGAGATCTCTGTTATTTTATCTTTGGTATGGATATATATTTCTAGGACAACAAAAATATTATAATTGTTTCTCAAATCATCAATATGCTTGAGTAACTTGTACTTAGATTAGTCTAATATGGTATGCTTGCCATTCTTATTGAAGTTGGTTGTAAACTAGATTCTAAAACCTACATGTGAGAAAGCATACCCTAATCTTTATAGGTAAAATTGTCCCCAGGTAGTTTATAATCTATCTTACTATCATTAGGCTTGGTATTTCATATGCAATAGGTATTGTTTTCATATTCATGTTGGAACCATATCAAGATCATTTGAAGTTAGCCAAAAGAATATTAGGATCTATTAAAGGTAAAATTAATTTTATTTTACATTACACTTCTTCAAATAATGATTTTTTATATGAATATATTATGATTCTAACCATGTTGGTGATATAATAGATAGAAAATATATGCCTAGAGATATGTTTTGAATTTTGGTGCAAGTGGCATTACTTGGAGTAGCAAGAAGAAACCAATAGTCTCCATATTTTCTACTAAGGTGGAATATAGAAGTGCAATGGAAGAAACAAAATAAGCCATGTGTATAATGTGGATGCTGGAAGAAATTAACCTGAAATTCAAAGGAATTACTCCTCTCTTGTGTTATAGCTAGAGTTATATTAATCTCACAAATAATCGAGTTCAACATCATAGAAAAAACATATAGATATTCATATGCATTTCATATGAGATAAGGTTCTTAGTAGTGATATAGATCTCTAGTTCCATTGTACTGAAGATCAAGTTATAGATATATTCATGAATCCACCACGTCTTGTAAAGTTATGCAAGTTTTGTGCAATTCTTGGCATTTTAGAGTTATCGTTGAGGTAGAGTGTGCATGAAAATTCCACCTCATAACAGAAGGCCATGTGTTTTATTTTTCACCTCTATACTTCTTATCCATAGAAGTATTGTAAAGATCCTTATTGATATAAGTAAACTTATCTATCTAAAGTTTATTGTTTATTTTAGTAACAAAGAATGATTTTGCAAAGGAGCATCCCAAGACTTTATAGGAAAGGTTCCTAAGGTACTTATATATTTTTTGTAAGAGAAGGATTATGAGATGTAGACGTCACAAATCATGCGTAAGCCTAAATCATCACTTCAGATTTACATATTCCAAATCCTATGTGTATGAAAAGGAAATTTTAGCATGATGGAAGAATAAATCCTTCAAAGGTGGAGGTGCTACCCTAAGGACCCTTAGGATGGTTTAAGGGAATGGTAAAGTTCTAGTGCATGACTTGGAAAGTGCGACACGTAGATAATGTTGGCATAGGAGCACACTGAATAATGAAGGTGTGAGATGATAGGAGGAACACGAAAATATTAAGTGTGTTTTAAGCCCAAATTAGAATAAAGGGCTTACAACGGAAGCATAGATAATGAAACCTAATTGTGAAAATATGTATTATAGTTAGATGACAATAGAAAGATAGATGTCAGATCTATCTATTCGTGTGGCTGAATAGTGATGATTCGATTGAAGGGTCAATTGATAATCCAACCACCAGATTAATTTGGCATGACAAGAGTGTACTATCAGGAAGATAAGCCTGGATGAGGGCTAATTTAAAGAACCCTGATTCAGATTTGGATATGAGCCAAAAGTCGATAGGAACTGAACAAGTAGAGGGGAAGAAGAATTAGGAAATGGTTGGACTGTAATGATGTGTGGCTCATAAAAGGAGGTGGTATTCATCATTTTGTGGGTTTGTTAGAGGTGAGGAGTTGAGAGTGTGGTTCCCACGAGACCAAGAAAAAGTGTCATATATTTACTTTTTTTTATTTAATTTGTGTGGTTAAATTTAAAGGTTTAAGTTAACTTTCTTTAATTTTCTACCCGATCCTCTCACACATTTTCTGTAATCAGCTCCATGAGTCCAGTTTGTCTATCCATTTCCAGAGATTAGAAAGGTTTGTAGGTGGATGTGTGGAATTTATCATCCTATAACTTGTCTACAACTTTAGTATGAACGCATAATGTGTTACTCTTTTCCATACGGATGCAGGAAGTTTCCCATTTCCGTCATCAAGAGGTATTAGTAGAAAGGCTACTTTCCCTATAAGTGAGAACTACTCAAAGCGTTTGAAGATTGAGGTAGCTAGTCGCAAGAAACCAACTGTGTTCCTACCACTGTAAGATTTAAACATGGGTTTTGAGAATTTCGCAAGGAAACCTCAGAGTGGTCTACAATTCGAAGAGTTCATGATCTTGTGTAAGCCAGGAAATATTGAGCCTATTCTGAAGAGATTTGATATGTTTGTCAGATGTAGTAGTAACTAGAATTTCATAGATAACATATCATTGGAGGATTTACTTTGTTCAATAGATGGGAGGACCAAACTATGAGAAAAAGGAAAGATCAATGGAAGGATCTTGAGACTCGTCAAGACATGAAGATTTAGGAAATGATTTGATTTATCTATATAATGAATTTTTTTTGTAATCACTTCCAGGGCTTAGTGAAGATTCAAGGGTGGAGGAATATGAGGCAGCATAGAATATACAAGAGATACACAGGAAGAAAGGAGCACCTTGAATGTGGTAGTTGACATCGGAACAAGAAAGGTTACTCACATGGATCATTTCCTCATGCTTTAGGAGGTCATCAAAGTCACTCATGTAACCACAACATGTTCTCCACCCTCTGCATCATCAATATAGGTATGTAGTCCTCCACATCCTCGGAGTAAAGGCTTTGTCAACCCATCTAGGTGGATCTCTCTTGTTAATGATATTGAGTCAATTACTGCTTTTGTGGTCTAGACCCCTTTTGGTTGGAGAATATTTTATGTTATGTCTCCTACAAACCCGTTAGATGGGTGGGAGGCACCCGTTATCCAATCATTAGACACGTCATCATGGGGTGCCTTATCCCTGAAGTATGACCCCGTCCTCCTCCTGGAGCTGAAAGTTTTTCCTAAGTTCTCTTTAGATTTCTATGTTATGATGTAAGATATTTTTAGTTTTTATGTATCTCTAGTTTTTCGTTGTTTCTGTTCTTTGGTTGTTATTTTTTTCATTTATACCAAGTAAATGATATTATGTAACCTATGTATTTTTATTTTTCAATAGATATACTGGCTAGTTACAATAGTAAAATTAATTGATAACAATTTCTTGTATATTGAGCCTTTTAAGGATCATATATTTTTACTAGTAACTCAAATTCAACTACTTCCCATTTTGAAATTACATTATTTTTCATGCTCTTTGCAACAATGAAATATATTTATTTTATTTTTGTATTAAATTGTAATTTTTCAGCATAAAGGCTTATTTCTAAAATGTAAAATCATATTGCTTTATGTACTGATAATATTCCACCTTAATTTCAAAGGATATCACTCTTTAGTGCATTATAAAACTTATGTGAGTGGGTTTCAAATGCATACACTAGCATTTTTTGGTACTCACACTGAGGTATTTTTGATATGCATGATTTGTGGCCTTATTTTATTTTGTAGGCCTTATTTCTATGTTGCACATATGCTGCAATTGGTAGAATGTATTTTGGATTTGATTTTTTTCCCTCCTTTTTCAACATTATGGGTGGGGTAGAGGTGAGGAGGAGTTAACAATTTTTACATTTTGAGGGTAATGATTCATTTGTTGTTATTGAGTATGTAAATGAGGTCTTATATTGGTATTGTTTCATAATAGTTTATGGTGTCCACAATTATTATAACTTTTAATATTTTCTTCATTCCTCAACATTTCTATCATTTCGTTAGAGGATTCATCAAGTTCATGAATTTATTTATTTTTGTCTTAGAAAATTTATATGGATATTTATTGGTCTTTTGATAGTTCTTGATAAATTGGTAATATTCTTTAATGGATTTATCTTGGTGCATTTATAGTTTCATCCATCTTATACTATGTTTGAGAAGTGTATTTATTCCACTTGTGAAATTCTTCATCAGTCCATTTACACTAATGTCAATCATTTGATAATTTCATTTTTTTATTTTTTTGATACCTCTTGAAAATTTGATAGCCTTCCTATATGGAGCTATCCTAGTGAATTTATAATGTCATTTCATCTTCTAGTATGTTTAAATAGTGGATTCATTACACTCTTGTAGTTTAATTTATTCTTCATTCTTTAGTGATGGATTAGTCATCTCCTACAATGGCTTAATTATTATTTTTCTCTTTATTTTGTAATGAGTACATCATCAAGATCTATTTTAAGACCTACATTTATGAGCTTATGACTTTATTCTCTACTACCAAATCATCTTAGATTATCCTTAGGGATAATGTTAGAGTTTTTCATGTTAAAAATTTATGTGAAACATACATTCATTATTTTTATTATCTATGTGAGATATATTTATATCCACTATCTTGCTAATATTAACTAATTAATATAGTAGGTATCCTCTCTCATATGTTCAAATGGTTCAGTGAAGTTAAGTTTCCTTAATTAATACTTTCACCTTTCACTCCATTAATCATCATCTCTCACCTATCTCTAAATTATCCTATATACAAAACAATTGGCTCCTTTATATGAAGAATGGAAATTAGAGATAGAGTCATTAGTAGGATGAGATGTAGTCTCTAGGGAGACCTTATTTTTGTGTAACCTCCATTTGTTGGTTGTACATTCTACATTGTATATCCATTTTTATATTAATATAATGTGTTTATTATTTTTAAACCTTGTTCTTAATCATATATGTAGATGGTGTATTTACATTGCAAAACTTCTTGGGTCATCCTCATTTCTAACATTGTCTAGAGATTTGTTTCTCAAATGTTATTGGAGTGAATTACCACACTATCAATGCACTATTTTGTAAGTTTTCATGTGTAAAAATTAATATTATATAATGAAATTTTTTTCAATTCTAAGGATTCTAAATCCTCTCTTGTTCTGAAATTTGTTATAGATAACTAAAAAACTAATGTTCTTCATCCAAACTCTAATATGGTATTTAAGTCTTTCAAATGAGCAAGGAAAAGATTTATTTTGGGCCCTACAATAAACTAGAGAAAATCAAACCTTCCTTAATATTTATCACTCCCCTTAATAATATACAATATCACAAACAACATATCAAAGGAAAATTTAGTGCTTTATCCAAGAAATATGATGTGATGCAATGTATACTCTATATGGAAATTTCATGATACATTAAATATTTGATAAATAAATGAAGGCTTTATATCTTCTCTTTATTTTCATGCTTGAGTTCACAATGAAGCTCTCTTCAATTTCATATATTGATTGATGACACAAATTCACTATTTCAAGTATATATTTATGCATTTTTAATTCAAATTGGTACATTATAGGTGTGTATGATGATACATAGAGGATGGAAAAAATCAAAAGGGACAAAAAATTCTTAGGGAACTTAAAATAGGTTTAGAATGGTGGGATTAGGGCCCATATAATAAAATTCTATAAAACCATACACACATAATTTAGGGGCCAACACCATACATCCATGGTACATGGGGACCCAAAACCATAAATCTATAATTATTAGGGTAGCACAAAAAGACAATGAACACACAAAGAAGAGAGAAGTGTAGAATAAAATAGGTAAAAATAGTAGAGAACAACATAAAATATGGAAACATATTGATTAAAAACTAATCTAAACTAATAATTGAGAAACATAGAAGCTTCTCAAAATCCTGCAATTTTATAACTAATAAATATCCATATAAAGATTGTATCTATAAACAAAATGAACACTTACATTATAACATATGGTGTAACAAAAATTGTGTGTTTAGAAACCAAACATATCCACCAATATAAAATGAGTGAAAAAAAATACAATAGATCATAGATAGCGATCTAAAATATTGACTAATTAAATTTTATGCATAATTTTAGATCTTTTAGAGAAAGGTTAAAAATGGGATCATTTAAAAAAAGGTTAAACGAAATTGATGTACATGATACTTGTTTTAAAGTAATTAAGGAAAAAAATTAAATAAAATGACGAAAAACTATTATTTTATTTGGCTATTCCAACCTTGAGGGGGGAGAATGGAATTATAATACTACTCCATTGTTAACCTTATTTTCATATTTGATATTTGGGAAAAAATTAAAGTTCCATAATCTATCACTCAAAAAATAGAAAAAGAAATGTAACTTAAACAATAATAATTTAGTTCATGCCTCTCATATGTTTATCTACAAACATTCTTTCCGCGTAGTCAGCAACCACCCAGCCCAATTTCCGTCGACCCTTATAAAACGAGTATTTTCTTTCCATTATGGCAATCAAAGCAATCAAAAACCAATCAATCAAGCCAACAATAAGATGCATGCAACCCTCCTCGTGCCTAAGTAGTTCTGAGACATTTATAGACCTCTTGGACATCCCTTCAGTTTGCTTACATCACTCACAATCATAATTCATGAGATCTTATTTTCGTTATTGCATTATATTAATCATATTATCATATATGCTTTGCTTCTAACATCTTATAGGTACAAAGCAACTTTGGAAACACTCAACAACCTTCTCCCACTACTCCTTTTGTTTGCAAGTTTCCATTTTAATCCTTTTATCCTCAGCTTTGCATTTTTCTAATATAGCCGATGCCAATTCTCCTTGGTCACCATCGACTAGGGTCATGTCTATCCAAAAACCTATATGAATCCTCCTTCCTATCATTTATCCTAATTTTTTGTTTCTAGTTCACTCTTGTAGACCCTTTTTACAACAACTACCAATCCTCATCAACTTTAGATCACTCTCAAACCTTATAGGTCTATATATTTCAACTACAACTCCAGGTCCATCCTCTCAGGTCACCGTCGACTTGCCTATGCACATTTTGGGTCATCGTCGACCCAGACCAGGTAACACATACTTTACAATTATTGTCATCTAAAAATATTTAGAATTTTTCAGATTCAGTGATAGCTCTTTTTATGCATGTTTTTTCTTTTACATCCTTTTGTATTACAATCAGGGGCTGACATCCACTGAGGAAGTTAACGCTTCTCAAGTCTGATTTTTCGAGAATTCCCCACCCCTATCTATCTAATCAAATCTTGTTTCAGTCTTATTTATAGGTTTTTCAGCAAAAACAACTCATCATTCAGTGTCTGTATCAAACATCACGCATCTGAGATAAAATAAACCCTCAATCAATTATGAGTTTCTATTTTATTTAGTAGCTAGTGCATTAATTTGATTAATGAATGAGAAATTTAGACAAAATTCTTATCACGCTCGGTGGGACTTCCCTTTAGGTGATCCCTTTCTTTTCTATATCTTGTTTTTTTCTATTTCGCATTGATATTGTAGTGTGAGACCTTTCTTTATTGTTTGTCTGGTTCATGGCTTGGATCATTCACCACTCAAGAGTGCCAACAAATAGGAAAATCACTATCCAAGTATTCTTATTTTCCTTATTTTCTCCTTTTGCATTGTACCTTCCCTTCTTGTCTGTGTACTCATCAAACATCACATTTCATTTTGGGCTTAAAAATAACCTTTCCTTTTACATCTTACTTGTTCATATAGTTTAATTAGGGATTTCAAGTTTTTTCATCACATGTCTTATCACACACAACCTAAAACTTCACAAATCAATTAACACATAAAAATTTTCCTTTCACTTAGCTCACTGATTGGGATTTTATCACCCAATAGAAGACCGTTTCAGACATTTTCCAACCACAACTTACCTGAAACCAAATATAGTTTGTCATCTTCTAGGTCCTTTCACATCCATCCTCTTCACACTTTCTTAACCAAAATATAAAATGGAATTATTTTCTTGCTTTCCTATTTAAAAATGGAACCAAAATTTTCCTCAAGAATTTCTTAGTATTCCTTTGTGTCCTTATCCAGACCACCAGTTGATTCTAGGGCTTCCTCTAGCCCTATCTAAGAATATCTTCACCGTAGACCTCCCATATCTTGCCCATATCAATTTGAAGAACATGCTTTACCCTCATTTACTTATGCATCATCCCCTTTATCTCCATCACCTTATACTCAATTTCCTTATATCTCATCACCTTATCCTGATCATCTTTAGCCTCATCCCCATGCACCATTGTTGATTCTAACCCATCTTCCTTAACATTATTATCTCGTGCCTTTCTTGTATCACCTGACATCACCATACCCACTTCTCTTATGGATATTCCTCATGATAACCCTATCCATGACTTCCTTCTCTGTAGGTATTATTCAACAAATCCTACTCCTTCTTATGACATCTCTCCCATTTCACTGAGGGATACCTCTGATGAGCCTGTTGTATTAGATATCCCCATTCTTGCCCCATCTCCATCATCTCATTATGACCCCACTCATCACCATGCTCCTGTATCCCCCCAAACAATATAATCATCATCACATGACATATTTAGACAACCATATCCTAATCATCCAACATCTAGTTCATCTTCACCTTCTACACCACACCTATTTAATCCATTTTCAATCAATACCATACATCAGACACCTCTTTCCACATCATTTTCACCCATTTATTCATCTACTTCCATCCTAAGTATTATGCCCTTGGCCCCTTCTAACATTATTCCTATGTCTACAATCACCTTACGTACCTCCCTTGCTTCTACCATTTCTCTTACAACCACATCCAATCCTACTCTCACTACATATGTATCAGCCTTATCCACACCTATATCCTCATCTGCACCCATCACTGCATTGACATCCTTATCACACATTTATTTTCCTATGCTCACATCATTTGATACTATGTCTACCCCAACATACCTACCACCTATATCATCACTTATGACCTCCCCACTTACCTCATCTTCCACATCCAAATTTGTTAACATGCCTGTCACACCTCCCTAATCCACTCCTGTGCCTTTCAACACTCATACCTCTAGCTCATTCACAATCCTCCCCATATCACATAGATATAATTAACCACATCATCTAAATGCCTCTCATCATTTCCACACCCACACCTATTGCAGATCCCACACCTACATCTACCTTATCTATTTCAGCCAATTTTGAACCTCCATCCACATCTACTCCAACAGATCCTATTCCTCTATAGACATCTATTCCACCCTTACCTATCCTACCTTTCATAGATTCAGTACCATTCCCTCTTTCCGTACTTCTACCTATACCTACTGCATTGACCATTACCACATTATCCCCATTATCTCTCACTTCCTCTAGACCGCCTTCATCATTTGAACAGCATTGGAGGGCACTTGAACTTGTAGTGGCTATAAGAGACCCTCATATCTCATCCACAAAACCATATGTTCCCACATCTATATGATATTTACCCTCTCTAGAATCTATCATGCAGATGCTACTTTCGTCATCAACCACCACACCATCACCAGATCCCCTAGTAGAGATTATTGTCATCCCTACCAAGGGTACTCCTCAAAAATCCAAATCTAAATACCTTGGCATTCGTCGATAGCCATCCCTTGAGCATACCCATAAGAAGGTTGGCATTCCCTCGATCACAACCAAATCTCCATCCTCCATCTTGGGACCACACCCATCTATCTTAGGCCCCCCTCCTTCATCACAATCCAAAAAATATGATTCTCTCCTAGGACCAACTCCTTCCTCTAGAGCATCTTCATCTACTTAGTCATTTAAGCCTAAATTATCCACCACCACTTCTTCTTGTAGACCATCTAGACCTCGACACAATCCACCTTCATCTTCTCCATCTGTATCATCTTGTGGGACCCATCCTGGTGTATACATTAAATCCTATACTGAGGTCCTCCAACATTTACTATAGACTTCTTTCATTACGATTCCTCCCATTATACCCTTTGATCCAAGCCAACTGAAGCCATCATGATTCAATTCTCATCACATGTGTTCCTTTCATTGCACTATAGGTTATGTCACAAAGCACAGTAGGGACCTTCAGGATATCATTCACGATCTTATCGAGTAAGAGGACCTCCTCAATGAGTTTCCTTCTTCATCTACCACTTCATTTATAGCTCACCCAGATTATTTTTCCTCCTCTTCATTCATTTAGCCTCCTAAGTCATCTTGGCCATCCACACCATCTCCCATTGCTCCTCCCTTGTTCATCGATACTATTCACCTTGATACACCATCCCCCTGAAATCCATATCCTTTGACATCTACTATCTTATCCACATCCCTTTCATTGGGGGAATGTCTCCCCCTAATGTAATCAATATTTTAGCATCCTTCTTCTCATCTCCATTGATTCATCCTCCCATGCTAGGGGAACTTATTTATAGGATTTTTTTTCACAAATTAGTCCCTCTCCACATTTTACATCATCTTATCTCATCCACCTTAGTTCATCCAATCATGCATTTCATTCTTTCCTCCTAGGACCACTTTTGTGGTCATATATGTGCCTCCCTTTGGAAGCACCATGGCTCTCATTTAAGAACTCACTATCGTGGCACATATTTTATGATCTTTATTTAACTTATCTTGTCTGGTCCTAGCACATATTGATCATCGTTTCGATTCATCATGTAATCACATTTGTCTCTCTCTAGGGGAACCATACCTTCATCTTAGATGCATTTCTTTCACCTCTTTGAGGGGCGGTGCATTCTATTATTTGCACTTTTTTATCTCATCCCATCTTCCAAAGTGCGATGCTAATCTCTTAACTTTGTCAAAACATCACTACTCTAGAAAGGAGCCAATGTAGAAATTTCTCCCCTAACTGGATTGGACCATATAGTAAACTAGAAGTGGGGCCACTTAATGAATTGCATTTACGACCATTATATTATTAACATATTTACCAATGTACCCTTAGTCCCATTCTTGGATCATTCCTCTATCTTATCCCTTTCCATTCCTCATCTTGATGATTTGGAACCATGCGGTCTTCCGACACTTCCTAGATGTGACCTTAAATATGGGAACCACAACTCTTCCAATAGCATTTTGCTTATGGATGGGTTATCACATTTAGGGGAAACTCCAAGATCATCACATCCACCTCCCTCTTATTCACCTATTAGAACCATGCGAAGGGTTTAAAGATGTCTCTTGCACATTTTTTTTCCCCTTCTAAGTGGTATACTTAGTTAGTCCCAACTATCCCCCATACAAAATCAAATTTATCAAAAATAAACAGATCCCTCAAAGGATAGTTTTTCATGCAAAAAAAGATGAAAAGAAATCAAAAACATGAAATCTACATCAAATAAATAGACCGATACCATGAAGGATGGTTTTCATTTATTCTTGACATATATATATATATATATATATATATATATTGTAAAAATTATACCATACCATCGAAGGATGGCTACTCCTCATGAAATTTAAAGGCTTCCCACATTGACCATACTTCCATTTTATTAGCATCCTAAGAAATCCCATATATATATATTGTAAAAATTAGACCATACCATCGAAGGATGGCTTCTCCTCATGGAATTTAAAGGCTTCCCACATTTACCAGTCTTCCATTTTGTCAGCATCCTAAGAAAGCTTCCCGTATTGATCATATTTATCTTTCCCCTTTCCAAAGCTAGGGCATAGTTTAGGGAACACCACTTTTGGGAGAACCCTCTTTTCTGTATACAAGTTTCATCTCAAACCCCTTTTTTCATGTCAACATTAGGTTTATGAGATCATCTCATCCATTACTTTGTTATGATATTTGAAATGAAAAACTATCATTGGTTATTTGCTAACATCTACTTTGGTCGCATGTGGCTTGCATTACCTGGACCCTCCTTTTGTTTACCTGCTATGCATTTGGAGGCATATTTCCTCATTATAACATAGTTTCATTTGTACCTATAGGTCACCACCATTGCGAGGCATATTTTCCATAAATCCTATCACATTTGTCTTCTAAACCATCTTTCTTCATCTCAATCACCTATATGTTATCTATCTATCTTATAACACATCCATCATTCATCACATTCATTCTTAATTTATTTTCATCAAATCTTACCCATAAATCCTAGAACTTAAAGGCTTCCTGCAGTGACCAGTCTTCCATTTTGTTAGCATCCTAAGAAAGCTTCCCGCATTGATCATCTTTCTCTTTCCCCTTTCCAAAGCTAGGGCATAGTTTAGGGAACACCACTTTTGGGAGAACCCTCTTTTCTCTGTACAAGTTTCATCTCAAACCCCTTTTTTCATGTCAACATTAGGTTTATGAGATCATCTCATCCATTACTTCGTTATGATATTTGAAATGAAAAACTATCATTGGTTATTTGCTAACATCTACTTTGGTCACATGTGGCTTGCATTACCTGGACCCTCCTTTTGTTTACCTGCTATGCATTTGGAGGCATATTTCCTCATTATAACATAGTTTCATTTGTACCTATAGGTCACCACAATTGCGAGGCATATTTTCCATAAATCCTATCACATCTGTCTTCTAAACCATCTTTCTTCATCTCAATCACCTATATGTTATCTATCTATCTTACAACACATCCATCATTCATCACATTCATTCTTAATTTATTTTCATCAAATCTTACCCATATACATTTTAATCATCATGATCAAATTTAAACATAAAACATATAGTCCTAATCATCACATCACACATCTATATCATCATTCTAATCATACATATGCCAATTTAAAATAGCTATCTAATCATACATTTATGCCACCATCATTATCAAATGTAAAATAGACATGCGTCCCAAGAGCAACCATCATTATCACATCTAATATAGAAGCCATCATCATGAAAATAATATAAAATCATCACATCAAATTAAAATTCATCACATCACATAATGGACACAAGATAATCCATGACAAAACCATATATCATATATCAAAATGTTTATCAATATATCATGGCCCTCTAGGGGGTTCCCTCAAAATAGAAATACTATTAAAATTGGTAAAATGAATATCTAAGGCTCTCAAGTCCTCATCTCCTGGGGTAGGAAGATAACGTAATCCCTGCACATCTCTTCCACCCTGATGCCCTCCCTCTACTCATTTTGGTTGTGCCACACTAGCCATACTTATAGATGGCCTAGCTCCTCTGACTATTGTCCTCTAAAGATGATCCCAATAGCGTAGGGTCTTCAACATATTCTCAAACAAAATCCCCTCATAATATCTAGCCTCTACATCGAAATAATGTAAGGGGGTTCCATCTGTACTGATCCTTATGGTGCTTCCTAAACACCACTGGCCAACTCTGTCACTACAATAGTAGCCAAATCTCCAAAACGGGCCCCGTTGGCCTCCCTCTGCCAAAAAAAGTAGTCCCTCTCTTGAATAATTTTGTCTCTATCCTAAGTGACCATATCTCTCTACTGCAAGGTTGTATCTCTCTCTACTATCAACTAATCTAACTTGGCACACAAGCATGCCACCTCTACACCCTCTCATGCTCCATCTCTACTGCCTCATAGAGCTTCCTTGATCTCAATTTCCATCTCCTCTATCTCCACCTCTCCTCCCTTCTCAACCTCCTGACCTGCCCATGATGTCATGTACTAATTGGATTATCCTACTCCTACTCCCACATCATCTTCATCATCACACAACACAACCTCCTCCTCCAGTGGGTTTTCCATAGTAGGACTTGGTAGCTCTCTGTCTAACTCCTCTCTCCTGTATAAAATCATATCATGAGGCACTAACTAAATGAATCCAAACTATCATCTCACCCTGCTAAAATGAATGACCTCTATCATCTCCAGTCATCTCCCCTACAACCATATCATCCTCCTCATCCCCACTAGCTCACCATCTACACCAGGTGAAGCAAGGAAATACTGATATGGCCACCATCTAACCTGATCAATATATAGATTTGTAAGTGTATCTACATACCAATCCACCCCTCTCTCGCCATGTCTCTGAAGTCCTAATCGGCCCTCAATATTAGAAATCTAACCTCTAACTGAATATGCTCATCTGTGACCCATGGAAGCCCTAGTGGCCTAATCACAACAATATGCTCGTAGGCCTAATAGTGTAGTAAGAAGCCTACATCCAAAAATTATCTCATACCTACCATGTATCCAGATAGCTCATGGTAAATCTGAGAAAATAATGTGGTCCCAAATAAAAACATTGTCTGGTGGTCAAAAATATTGGCCAGTACACCAGTTAATACCCATGGAAATTGAGATCCTCTTGAGTCCAAAAAAACATAGCCAGATATTGTCATCATAACCACGCAAATCAATCAACTGCATGCCACCCCACCCTCATATCTCTTCTCATAGGAAAATTCCCCTAAATAAAATATGATAAGGGGCACATCGGCTCTAAATATCCACATCAAAACCACCAATCTATCATCACTAGTAATGGGAACTATCTGCTTCCCCTGTATCGGTAGCCTGGGATTCTAATACATATCCTCTAGGGTGATAGTCATCTCCCCTGTCCTAAACTAGAATGTACATGTCTTCCTATCCTAGCTTTTAACCAAAGAAATGATAAGCCCCACATCCTGTGGGATTTCTTAATAGTTTCTAAATCCACCTAATCCAACTGTAGATAGATGGTTCCACTTAGCATCTATCACATTCCCTCTAATCTTCTCATATAGAGCTGATACCCGATATCTCAAATACAAGATCTCTCTGGCCTACGATCACAAAAAAAACATATAGACATTAGATCTTTGATCCAAAATCCATTCAAATTTCAATATAAACCATATTCTAGCTAATCTAACCCTAGTTGATACCGACCCAGATCAGGTCGACATAGTTTTGGATCACTTGACATGCCTTAGGGCTAGGTCAACGTCAACCCACCTGGGTCACCGCAAACCTCCCTTGGCGTCATCCACTTTTTACAAAAATGCAAAAAAATAAATAAAACATGAAATTAAATAAAAATCCAGTGTGAGTTTTATTACTCACCATTTGGCATTTCCTCGTAACTCTAGCAGCCTTCATTTCCTTAATCTCTCTTTTCTCTATTTGCTCTCTCTCATCAACTCCACACATGAAAATGAGCTTTTTCAGCTAACCATTGGGCTTATATAGCCCATCGACACCTATTTTTCATCAACCCTCTTTGGTCATCATCGATTGGCCTCAGTTGTAGTCGACTTTTCTTACCACCAACCATTTTGGGGCTTTTTACTTTCTTTCTTACATCCCATTCTAAGGCATCATCTCTTGTTGAGATTAATTCCACATTTATGGTCATCTCTTTTTCCTCTTTGGAAATTTTCATACAACATTTTCAACTATCTCTTCCTTTGAGCATGTTAATCATATTTATTCCATAAGTCCACACCCGTCGCCATAATCAAACTCCCTTTGGGTATACATACTCTTCAATTCCACATTTTTGGCCATATTTTTTCCTTCAGGCATGTTAATCATATTTATTCCATAAGTCCACACTCGTGCCCATAATCCATCTCCATTTGGCAATACATACTCTTCAAGTCCACACTCATGGCCATATTTTCTCCTTTGAGAATGTTAATCATACTTATTCCATAAGTACACACTAGTGGTCATAATCACTCCTCTATTGGGAATTTGTTTTTATAATCCTATCCACTCTACACACGAAGTCCTTCTTTGAGGCCATACTCATCTTCCCATTTGGGAATTACATTCATTATATCAAGTCCTCTTTTGTGGCCATATTCATGCCCTTCCTTGGGGAACCATTATTTTTCATCAAATTCCACCTTTCTGGCCATGTTTATCCCCTCTTAAGGCATACCTTCTTCTTTTTTCCTTTGTGGCCATAATTTTTCCCCACTTGGGGCATATTTTAATTTTTCCTTTTTTTAGCTTTTGTGGCCATACGTTCCCCCCTTGGGGAATATTATTTTTTACTCACTTTTTCATCTTTCCTTATCAACCATTATTTGCTGCCAATTGGACACCATATTGTCCATCCTCATCCGTTGTGGATGCATAGCTATTCACTCAACTCCTTATATACAAAAGATTTCACATACCTTTTGCATATTGTTGCACATATTTTGATGACTTACCCATGATCCATTGGTCATCCTGGCCTGCATCCATACTATAGTGATCTTCACCCATTCACTAGTCTATAGAAATTTGTTGTATGTCTCCATTGAGACCACAATTTTCCCCTACCGATGTGATATTAGAGTCACTGCCATAGTTTTTATCCTTATTGCGATACTTTTTTCCTAGGGCATCTTGCCTTGGTTGTGCTTTCACCCATCCATTTTTCACCCACCCACCCTTTTCATCTACATTTTATCCAACGTGTCATCGATTTCCTTTGACATCATCGATCCCTTGTTTGAGGGGGAGCTTACCATCAATCCTTTATCCTCATCCAACCCTTTTTTTTGTCTTAAGGCTTGCTAGCGTAAACCAATCAACAAAAAAGGGGAAAATGTAGACACCTAAATTCGGTATCTATGCCTTCATTCGCCCTTGTGCGCATATTTTATCATTTATTCAATCATCCCCCTTATTTAATTAAATGCCCTCTCAATCCTTATTAATTAATTAAAAAATATTAATTAATTAATCATTTAAATATTTCTTATGCCCAATTATCCCATCCACATCAATCCTTATTAATTATTTAATCCATATTAATTAATTAATCATTAAAATCCCTATTTTTTTCTACCCAATCCTATCTTCTAACTACCTTAGATTTATGCCCAAGTAACCTAATCCCACTCATATGATTTAAAGCACTTGCCCAAGCCTTAAAAGTGGAAAAAATGCCACCTTAAATAAAAAATAATGCCTATTGGGGAAACTTTCCCCGTAGTCGGTGGTGAGCTAGCCCAGTTTCTATTAATCCTTATAAAATGAGTGTTTCCTTCCATTATGACAATCAAGGCAATCAAAAACTGATCAATCAATCCAGCAATCAGATGCATGCAACACTTCTCATGCCTGATCAGTTATGAGACATCTACAAACCTCTTAGACATCCCTTCAACTTGTTTGCATCGCTCACAATCATCGTGGATGATATTCTTATCGTTATTACATTATCTTAATCATATTATTGTATATGCTTCACTTCTAACATCTTGCAGGTACAAAGAAACTTTGGAAATACTCAACAACCTTCTCCCATAAATCCTTTTTCTTACAGGTTTCCATTTTCCTCCTTTTATTGTTGGCTTTGCATTTTTTTGAAATAGTCACTGCCGATCCTCCCTGGTCGCCATTGACCAGGGTCATGTCTATCTAAAAACCTATCAAAATCCTTCTTTCTGTCATTTATCCCACTTCTCTATTTCTGGTTCACTCCTGCAGACCCTTTTTACAATAGCTTCTAGTCCTTGTCAGCTTCATATCACTCTCAGACCTTGTAGGTCTGCATATTTCATCTACAGCTCTAGGTCCATCCTCTTAGGTTGTTGTCAACTTATCTGTGACAATTTGGGTCACCTTCAACCCAGACCAGGTAACACATAATTTGTAGTTATTGTCATATAAATATATTTAGACCAATTTCTTCCATTTTTCATATTTAATGATAGCTCTGTTTCTGCATGCTTTTGATTTTACATCCTTTTTTCTAACAAACGAGGGATGACATCCACCAAGGAAGTTAACGCTTCTTGAGTCTACTTTGTCGGGAATCCCCCACCCCTATCTATATAATCAAATATTATTTCATTCTTATTTACATGTTTGGAAGAAACAACAATTCATCATTCAACACCTGTATCAAACATCACACATCCAAGGTAACATAAAACCTCTATCATTTATGAGTTGTTAGTTTCTTTAGTAGTTGGTGCATTAATTTGATTAATGAATGTTGAATTTGCACAAGAAACTGAACCTGAGAAACCCTCACAAAATGGACTAGAACTACAACTATGTTGAGATTAGGGTGTTACAACATGGTTAGGAGTATACCATATGATCCAAGACCTTATCTGAGATATATTATGTAACTTTCTGGGTTACTCATCTTCTTTGATATTCTTATTGATATCAAACTCAAGTTTTCACACATGCAATGAAGGTATCCATGCGAATTTATCATCATATCAAAACCTATCCATGGATGGAGGTTCTTACAAAAAGAATACAAGGGTTATAGGCACCCTCATGTACTATTGATGTTGGCACTACTCTGAAGAGGCCTCAAACCACATGTCATTCTCCATCTATCATATGATATCTAGATAGATAAATTAGATTATGTAATTACTTTAACTGTGATTGCTTTAACTTGTCTCTTTCTAAAACACTTGGAGAGATGATGTTTGGATACTTGTAGATGAGAGAAATGGATTCCTTGACCTAGTTTGTATCTTCAAACATGATGTGGGTTCTACCCTAATGACTATAGATGTACAATTCTAAGATTTAGGGACATTTGGATGCCTTTTACAAGTGTAAGAAGTGAGTGCTCTAATGTATTTCCTTAGGAGTTCCAGGTTCACAAATGAGGTGGTGTTTACTTGCTAATATAGGGTTTTGTAGATGATTTTTATAAGAAATTCCAACCTAAATAAAGTATGAGACACAATGAAATATTTCAATTTGAAATTACAATTAGAAGACATGTTGTTCCAAGACCATACAAAGAGGTCATGACCATATGTTATGACATTGAAAAACTATATGGCCTTGGTAAGGAGCAGAAAAACATGAAAAATGAAGTTTGGAGATGGTAGGATGATGTTTATTTATAGATTTTGTACATGAAATTCTCATAGTTTGTAGACATGTCAGTGTGCAAGGATAAACAAGATACAAAATTGACCTTGGATAATACTAAGATGAAATGGAGAAGTTGTGTTTATCATAGCAATAGTGCATAGTAAAATCAAGGGTTACCAAATTATAAATACCAAATATGAGTGTCTATGTTTTCCCCCCTTAAATATGAAATTTAAAAACTACATTCTTAAAGGAAATTGTAACCGAGTGTGTAAACACACTTTGTCTTTTTCTTAAATGTTTGCTTTGAACGTACATTGTTGTGATTGGTGTTAGCATGCTCCAAGATGAAACCTACAACATAGAGTGTAGTTAATGTCCATGATAGATAATTGACCAAAACTCAAATAGAACTTATAATAAAGAGGATTTACATTTTCATATATGTAAAGTAAAAAGATGTAAATAAGGAAAGAATACACCTTTTTTTGTGTTTTGTTTGCGCTTTGTTTTTGTTGAACTTTATTGAAGTATTGGGGGTGATCATTCCCTATTCAATTCAAGGAGAAACAGAGGTGTTAGGTTCATGCAACCAAACATGGAGATTTGAAAGAGAAAGAAGAAGAAAGAGGAACAGATTTACCCTTGTAAAAGGAAGAAGACTGTGTATCAAAGTTATTCAATAACTCTGATATATTCCCCTTAAAGTGTAATAGGAGAGGAAATCCTATCCATGAAGACCTTAGTTACTTTAATTCCTTCCATAACCCCATGAATCACACTAGTGTAAGACTTAGGAATTTTGACTTATTGCTAGTGATGTACGCAGGTAAAGTAAACTATTCTAACTTGTGAACATAAATAATGTAAAACACATAACAAATTTTTCTCTAAACCATCAATTCTTATCCATATCTTAATATTCATTACATTAGTCTCATTTTCATACAAATATTTCTCTTACTCTCTTATATCTCTTTGGTGATTCTCACATACATTTCTCGTGCCTCACCTCATATACAAATGGATCAATTACAATAAATATACAAAATACAAAAATTTAAAGGTTTGGTTCTTTTGATTCACGTGTCTATCAGATTATGTATCCTTTTGGATTTGTTCCATGGCTCTATGTCGACTTCCGTAGCTTTCCTTAGTCTTCGACATCTTTTGCAGTGTATCGTGGCTTCACCCTTTTATGAGCGGATTCTTCCTTTTATGTATGAATTTCTCTTAACCTCTACAGATTCTTCTAAACCTCCATGAATTCTTATAAAATTTTATGTCTTCTCTAAAAATTTGATAAAGAAACCTATCAACATCATCCCTCCACTTAAACCTTGTCTGGTCCTAGAGACAACCAAATGATAAAGAACCCTATTATTTTCCCAAAATGTTTTCCTAAAATTTCAATGTAGGCATCAACCCCTAGAACTTAGATTTCTGGTGTAGGAAAAAATTTCCTCGCTCAACTCGCATGACTGAACTTATGGGATGCCAACTTGAGAAGGTAAGAGCATCAACCCCTAGAAACTTAGATGTTTATGTAAGGAAGAGTTCCTTCAGTCAACTCACTTGGTTGGGTTTGTGGGATGACCTGCCTCTTATTCTTCTTCATGGTGGAGTTGTGGGGATATACTTAGTGATTTTTGGCATAATGTTCTTCTCAAAAGTATACCGCAACTCTATATGTGCATCTATCTATTTTATCCATTCTTTTAGTTGTGAATTTTCATGGATCAACTGAATAATTTCAGATGTTGTTGCCTTTGCTTGTACTTGACTCCATCTATTTTGGGTGCTTGTAAGCTTTTTTTGCATTCAAATTATGACTCTATCTAATGGTGTTCTACATTCTTGGATATCCATTAACTTTTCATTTTACACCCTTTGTTGTATTTGATAGTTTTGAGTCAATTAGGATATCTTTTTTCTTTGGGTGTTATCCTTGTCCTTACTAATATCATATGTTGTTGATTCTAAATGAATCTGTTGTTCCAACTTTTCCAGCTCTACTTTTTCTTGCTAAGTTTCGCTAGGTCATGTAATTGTATAAGTATAATAGGCCACGGAATTTTACAATTATTTCTCCAACTTAGTCACCACGGCTTGTATTTATTTCCTTATTTTATGATTCTCCAAACTATGTGGCTTAAGGTTTTTCTATTTATACTCTTCTATTGCTCCTTCATGGATTTTTTGCTTTTCTGCCTCCAAAATACTTATCTCTTCTTTCACAAGTTGTGTTACTATTTTTTCTGTGGCCACTTCTACTAGGAGATTTGAAGCTATGCTGATATGTGGCTTTGTCTATTTAAATGGAACATAGAATTTTCTACATAGTTTCTTCTAAGTCCACACATCTTTGCATCTAGTCTTGTTTAGCACTCTGTTACAGTATTTTTTTTGCAGGATATCTTCTATAATGGGGAAAGTTTTTCTAAGTGTACCTTATAGCCCTTTGTGGTTTGTTCCACTACCCCTTGTTGCAAATGTATTGAATGATTCTTTTTCCTTTTTTGTTGTGACAACTTGATTTTGGCTAGTGAATCGCTTGGTACTTGTGTGGGTACTAGACTCATAGATGTTTCTCTTGTTAGTGGTGATGGTACTGTATCCTTTTGTTCTCCTTTTTTCTTTAGTTCTTCCTTTTTCTTCTTCACTTCTGCCTCTTTTTATTTCCTATCTTTTTCCTCATGTTCCTTCTCCTTATTTTGTTTTCTTTCCACTTCTTCTTGTTCTTTCATCTCTTTCTCTTCTTTTTCCTTCAACTCCTTATCCTTTCTTTTATTTTCTTCTTCCTCCTTTTGTTTCTTTTCCTGTTTCCTTCTTTCTTTTTCTTTCCTTTCTTCTTCTTCTTTTTCTTCTTCTTTATTTTCCTTTGCTTCCTTATCTTTCTTGTCTCTCTCTTCTTTCTTCTTCTTTTCTATTTCTTCTTTTTATTTTTCATTTCTATCTTCCTCTATCTTCTTCTATTTGTCTTAATCCTTTTGTTCTTTCTTTTTCTTCTCTACTTCTTCCTTTTGTTTATTTTTTTCCTCTTCTTGTTATTTTTTCTTTGTTTCTTCTTTCTTCTTCTTCTCTACATCCTCTATGGCCCTTTTCTTTTTTTCTTCATCATCTTTTTTTAGCTTCTTTTAACTCATTTTGTTTGTATTCTTGTTGTGTCTATTTTTCCTGTTTTATTTGATTTTTCTTAACTTCATCCTTGGATTTTTGTTTTTCTTCTTCTATCCATTTTCTCTTATTTTCTTCATCCTCATTTTTTGTAATGTTTGATTTTTGGAATGTGTCCTTAGTGGATTCCTCTTCTCTTTCTTTTATTTCTTTAATAAGAAAGAAAATCAACTCCGCTCCCTCCTTTATGCAGTTTTGATCCATGATAGTCTTTCTCTTCTTGTGTTTTAGTTATGTGCATTCTTGTTGGAGAGATTGCAAGCATCTTATTTCATCTAGTTCCACTTGTTCTTGGATTTTGTTGATTAGCTCAAGTGGAAGTAAACGAATGATATCTTCTATTACCAGTTCAAATTTCTCCAAGTAATATTTGATGGCTTCTTCTATAGCCATTTTGTTCCCTTCATGTACTGGCTTCATACTCTTGCACTAATTTTGATATCCTGTCAAGAGATATACATTTCTTATAATATGCATTGGATGTCTTTGTCAAATATGTTTCTATCTATAGTTCTACCTTCTCTGAAAATGGGGGCCCTTATTGTTCTTGTAGTGGTGGAGGAGATAGAGTTTTTCCTCTTCTCACTCAGATATTTCTTCTATCTCTTGTGAGTCTTCTACTTCTTCTTCTTCTTCACTGACTTGAGCTTCTTTTATTTTTTCTTTGGTTGTTAGTGCTTTTTGGAGTTTTGTGGCAGATGTTAAAGTAGTAGGGCCTCTTTTCCTTGTGTATGTTTTTGTAACTCGTTTGCTTGATTTTGTTTTTCCGTATTACTCTAGGTATTTTTTCCTGTATTTTTCCTATGTTTCTTCAATAACATCATCGAAGTTGAAAATTTTTGGTTTCCTGGGATCCATAGGTAGATTTCTAATTACTTCAACGGATATGGCCACTATTTCATCAAAATCCTCATATGGTAATGGAGGTATGCATTTTGTGCATGGAGTTGTGGGCCGAATAAATGTATAATCAATATCAATAATGAAGTATACATCTTTCTCGTATTGTGCCACTATATGCTCTTAAACCCATGCCCTATTTCTAATTATTTTACTCATTTTATTTACCCACCCTAATAAATATGTGATTTGGATGACTCCATTTAAAATATTCATATGTTCCCATATTTTCTCAGCCACCAGTGTACTTGACCACCATTCCACCAATTTGGATTTGTGGGGTAGGGTTTTTGTGAAGTACATAACTGAACATAGTAAAATTGATAAATAGCAAAATACCTCTTTTCCCTCTTTTATTTTCTTGGTTTTTTCATGAAATTCAAAGGCCAATAGTTCATCTAGGTTATAATTTGAATGTGAATTCAATATATCTAAGGAAACTTGTGGAATAATCCTATGGGTGCCATCTTCTCTATTGGTATGATAAAATTTTAAGTATATGGCCTTAGCGACATACCTAAGTAAGTAATTTACAATGTCCATAATGTGTAATCCATGTTTTTTATTAGTAACCCCCATTGTCATTGTCATGTATTTCAATGTCGTATTCTTCTTTCTAATCATGGATCATCCTTATTCCCATATTCCCTTAACCATAGTCATGAATTCTATATCAATAGGGTACGGTTAATCCAAATATAACATCTAATTATGTATCTTGCTTAAAAGAAACTGAATTTCATGATCTTCCCTAGGAAAATATGGGATGTGACTCCATGCATTGATATTTAATTCATTAATCACCTTGGTAGTATTTTTATATACTAACTCTTGTGTAATTGGAGTCTTCTTCTAAGAGTAACGCTCTATCTACTTAGAGTAGTGTGTGGTCATATGAGAATGAATATATTTCTATAAATCATGTGTATGCACGAATTTGTAGGGGATGTGTAAAAATTCACCCTATGGATTATGCTTATTTGATTTAATGGAATGCTTCAAGAATTTTGGATTTGGGAGATCTGCTTGTGTGATCTCAATTGGATTGTCCATGTTTTTCCTCTCAATTTACCCTTATTTTCCATAGCTCTCTTCTTCATACTTCCACTGGTGAATCACTCTATTTATCCTTTATATTTATTTACTTAGTTTGTTCAAAATTGATGTCTTTTATAACCTTCCTCCTTGCACCTACCACATTTATTACAGTTTTGTGGTATAAATATTTATTTTGTCTGTGGCTTTCATTTCATTCTCTATTCTATTTTCAGTGGCTTCACTCCTTTGTTCCACATATTTTCTTCATTCCATGTTTTTTTCCTTCATTCGATAGTGTTTTCTTGTTTTGGGTTTTTCTTTATCTTGCGGTTGACCTACCATTAGTTCATTTCACGTTTTTTTTATGTTCCTCATTCTGCATATTTTCTTCCTTCCTTCGTTCTGTTAATTCTCTTTTCTTTCTTCATGTTGCGGATTTTTATTTCTTCTATTCATTACACGGATTTTGAACCCATCTTTGATTGTGTGGATTTTCATGTTTCACGTCTGTTTTTCTTCGTATCACGTGTATGCTTCCTCCAAGTCATCTTATTTTCCTTATGTGGATCTTTTTTATTTATTGTGTGGTTATTTCCTCCTCTACAATTTTTTATTTTTATTTATTTCCTGGGTATCTCTCCTCTGTAGTTTTTATTTTTCTTTGTATTATTATTTTTTCTAGGGGTAGAAATTCTCTTGCGGGTTTTCATCCTACCCCTCAACCTACCCACTGAATCTCTAGTTTTCAGATAGGCCAATATTTTTATTTAAATTCATTATATATATATATATATATTCTTCTTGCTCAAGTATTGTATCTTTTTAGTCTAGCTCCATTGACATATCCTAGTAGTTCATTTTGTTGCAATGTTTGTGGTTTTATGGCTTCGAAAGGTTGAATCTCTTTGACAGTGTATGGTCCCAACCATCTTAATTTAATTTTACTTTGGTGTTTCCACTTGCTATCATATAATAACACATTATGCCCAACATCAAATTCTTTTCTCTTAATGCGGTAGTCATGCCACACTTTTTCTCTTCTTTTTTCTTGATTTTGGTTATATGTTGCAATGAAAATTTTCTCATCCATCTTTTCTAACTCAATCAACCTCTAATGAAGTGAAGCATCTTCATCCATTCTAAATTTTACCGTTACCCTTAAGCTAGGAAGCACAACTCTATAAGTACCACAACTTCTAGTCCATACACCAATTGAAAGGGAGAGTACTTAGTTAGTCTCTTATAAGTGGTGTGGTATGCCCATAAAGCTACCGATATCTTTAAATCCTAGTCTTCCCGTTGTAGGGAACATATCTTTGTGAGGACCTTCTCTAAAAATTTGTTAAATACTTTGATTGTTCCATTTTCATAAGAAGGGTAGGGTGTAATTATGTTGTGATTGGTCATAAATTGAATCAGCAACTCCTTGATAATAACATTGACAAATTATTTTCCTTGGTCATTGGTAATTATTAAAGGGAAACCAAAGCATGTAATAATATTCTCATATAGAAACCTTGCTATAGTATTTGCAGTACAATATTTAGTAGGAACCACCTCTTCCCATATATTTTGATTATGTGATGATAAACCTGTCTTGTGAATGTTTCGTGGTTGGCTTGATTGGTCCAATAAAGTCTATAGCCCATTTTTCAAAAGGAGCCAATGATAGCACTAGTTTGAGAGGAATTTCATCATGCAAATTTGGTCTTCCTACCCTTTGATACATATCACAAGATATGTCATGTCTTTGGGAATCTTTAAATAATGTGGGCCACCATAACCAAACCATTAATATCTTTCTTATTGTCTAATATACTCCATTATGGCATCTAGCTACTCCTTCATGAGTCTCTGCCAACATTATCTTCCTCACATTTTCTAAGGTGACTCTTTTGAGAACATCATCATGACCTTTCTTGTATAATTGAACTTGAATCAAGGTGAATGGGAATGCTCTACTTAACATAATTCTTTTCTGTTGCTTGGTGTACTTAGCTGGAAATTCCCCTATAGAAAGTAATTGGGATATTTCATCTAATTATTTTGGAGTTGCTTAAACTCTAAATAGGTGAGCACCGGGGAAATCATCATCTATTAGTCCTTCATCTTCCCTATTTCCTATTCTAGATAAGTAATCTGGCTCATTTTTTAACTTTCCTGGCTTAACAACCATAGTAAAATCAAATTATTGAAATAACATCAACCACCTGCAGATTCTCCCTTACAAGATTGGTTTGTTTAATAAATACTTCAATGGTTCATGATCTGTATAAGACACAAAATAAGTAGCCAACAAATATTGGTGGTATTTTTGTAAATAATATACCATACTTAGTGTTTATCTCTCTATTGTAGAATAGTTCCTTTCAGCTTTGGAAAGTTTTCTACTTGTAAATTCCACTGGGTGATCCATATTATCTCTTGCTTGTGCTAGTACTGCTCCAATAGCAATTCCTGATGAATCTACATGAACTTGAAAAGGGGCCTTCCAATCTAGAAAACTCAGGACAGGTACATGCAAAATTTTATCCTTTAATATTTCAAAGGCATAAACACATTCTTTTTACCATGGTATATGTTTGTTCATCCTCTTCTTCAATAATCCTTCCATTGGTGCACTTATCTCTGCATAATTTTTGATGAACTTTTGATGATACTTGGTGTAGCCTAGAATTGTTCTCACATCCTTTATGTTCTAGGGGGTGACAAATTAGCAATCACCAAAGTCTTCACTGGATCAATTAATAACCCTTCTTTACAATTTATGTGTCCCAATAATGTGCCAAATGGGGTTAAAAATATGCACTTCTTCAAATTCATAGATATTTTCAATGCTTTGCATTTTTGAAACACCAGTCTCAATACTTGAATGTGGTTTTTTAGCAATCCATAAACCATCCAATCATTAAGGTATACCTCCAAGAAATTGTGGATGAATTATTTGAATGTAGTAATCATTATTCTACTGAACACTATGGGTGCATTCTTGAGTTCAAATGACATAACGATGTACATAAATAAACCCCATTCCATATCAAAAGTAGTATTTGGCTGGTTTTCAGGGACAATTCTGAACTGATGGTATCTAAAGAACCCATCAGTGAAAGAATAGAAATCTCTACCTGTGACATTTTCTAACACTTCTTCTAGTAAATGGTGTTGGGAATGAGTCATGCACATGAGATTCATTTAACTCTATGTATTCTACAGATATCCTTATTTCTCTAGTCTTCTTATTTTGTATTACCATTGGACTTTTCCATTCTGAATCATCAACAAGCTTTATAATTCTAGCATTCAACATTTTATCTATTTCAGAATTCACCTTGAATTTTAGGTTAGGATAGCCTATATGGTATCTTTTTCAAGGGTTTGAACCCTTCCTTGAATTGTATCTTCATTGTGTCAACTTATTATTTTATATCCATAAATTCTTTGAAATATTTTGGGAATATGTCTTGGAATTCTGTAAGAAGTTCAACTACCT
Organism: Taxus chinensis; assembly: GCA_019776745.2. Lineage (NCBI taxonomy): Eukaryota > Viridiplantae > Streptophyta > Pinopsida > Cupressales > Taxaceae > Taxus > Taxus chinensis. The sequence goes on along the minus strand of CM034150.1, from coordinate 177,467,724 downwards.
TCACCACTTCTTCTTTCAACTAGTAGTCTCCTATCTGAGAAATTTTCTCTTCTCCATTGGTCCCAATGTTTTATGTTATTATCTTCGGTGGCTGATAATAATATTTTTCTTCTTCCATCTTAGTCTCCACTACTTCCATTTCTCTTTCAATTTTTTGGTATTTCAAATTCTTAGACCTTTCATCTCTCTCATGTTTTTCTACTGTAAAGCAATGTGACATTTCTCGATTTTTGTATACATTTTCTTTCCTTGGTGGTTCTTTGGTCTCTGGTGTCTTCTGTGGGTATTTATCCACGGCCACTTCTAGGATTAGGAATCGAAAATTCTAAATCTTTAGTAGTACCCTAAGGATGTTCAGATCTACATCCCAGAAATTAAAAGTGTGGAAAAAATCCTTGATGATCTGGTCCCAACTTCTTGTTTCACTTCTAAGTTATTTGTACATGTACCAAGACCATGGTATGGGTCCAAGTATCCATATAAATAGTTGTGTCCATACCAATGGATAATTTTCTCTACATATCTGCCAATGCCTTTCATAGATCTAGATTTATCTTTGAGGATCACTTTCACCAGTATATTCATGTTTTTCTGCATAATAGCCTTCACTCTCCAGAAATCTTGTTTTGAGAAATGTGGTTAATGAATTACAATGAGAGATGTTAGGTTTGTGAGCTTCCCACCAACTTGCTATGTTAATTGTTAACATGTCATCTAGAGATTCCATTATTGATTTCTCATTTGGGAATATTCTCTCCATTTTTTCTATATAACCCTCTAAGTCTCCAAATCCTGAGTATTTAGGTAAATTCTGGTGGTAAGCCCCACAACTTAATCCATATAACCTTTTTATCGGCATTTATTCTATTTCTTATTTGGTGGAATGGTATCCATCTTCTTCATCAAATCTATCCTTTGTAGAACAAAAAATATCATCCGCGACATCATCTAGTGTAACTACTCATGGAGGTAATCTTCTTGCATAATTTATTTTTCTTGTTCTGGATTCTGGGAATCCATGTATCCATGCCTCTACAACATTTTTTGAGTATTCATTTGCATATTTAGTTTTGATTTATATTTATCCATCTGAGTTTGGTTCAAAGTCCTTTTCAATACTAGAAAAATTGTTCAAGGTTATACTCCTTGAAGTTCATCAAAATATTCTTCCTCTATATCATGCCACACTTCTTCTACCCATGCAGCACTCATCCCTGCATGTAATGGTACATGTACACAAATTCCATCCACTTTTACTATTACTTCCTCCTCTTCTGAATTTAGCATTCCATTACAATCTACAAACCATTCTAGAGCTAGAATGACATTGTATAATGGATTTAAAGCCACATTCTCAACAACTTTGAAGTTCACCAAATTATTAATTCCCACAAAGTTTACTTCAACATTCTTTAATGCACCTATTGGTTGTCTTGATGATCCATCTGCTAATCCTATGAAGTATTTGGTGGGTTCCAAGGGAGGCCTTCCTAGTCGCTCCCATGTTGTTTTTGACATCATATTGACATCTACGCCAAGATCAAGTAAAAAAATTGTGATAGTGGTGTCAAATATGTCTACATCCAAACAAATGGTAGATTTATGCCAAGTTCTTTTAGTATGGAAGACACTTCTTTTCCACTGGTGAGGTCTTGCTTCAATTCTTCAAACATTAATTTTTTTTCCCTTGTTCCAATATTTGTTGAATTATTGTAACTTCCCTATAATACCATGGTTGATTATTAGCCTATCTCCTTTATAGTAATGATCTCTTCTTCCTTAAATTAATTCTTTTCTACTTCCTCCTGGGTTTGTGCCTTCTTTACTACCTCTCTGATTTTTTCAACCTCTTTATTGTGAAGGTCTTGTCTAATGTCTTTGAAATCCCATTCTCCACTAGATGAACTTTCTTCCTGGGGTATTTTGATTATTTTCTTCTTTCTTGGTATAATTTCCTTCCTCATGGAACTTCTAGTAGTAACCGCGGCCCTATATCTTGGTTCTTCAATATTTTTTCCTATTTTGGCTTCTTTCCTTCTCAGATAATTTTCTTTCATTTCCTTATCCTCATTCTCAGGTCTGCTCCTTTAGCTAGATTCTCTCTCATTGTCTTTCACTATTGTCTCCTCATCCCATGGTATCCTTGTAATGTTCTTAACACTCTTTTGTGCATCTCTTCCCAAGGCATCTAATTTTTTTACCTCCATTCCTATAAAATTGAGCTACTTTGGGACATCTGAAAGAATCATGACCTCTTTCATTATAGAAATCACAAGGGTTGGGTTCTGTGAAATTTCTAGCTAAATGCCCATCTTGTCCACACTTATAAAAATTCATGGGTCTTCTATCTTGATAGCCACCTCCTTTGGCGTCTCTTCCTTAATATCCACTATATCCTTAGTATCCCCTTCCTCCTTGGTAATTTTCATATCCTTGGTATCCTCTTCCTCGATAATTGTTATATCCTCCATGATATACTCCTCGGTAACCTCCTCTATAACCTCATATATAACCTCCTCTGTAACCTTTACAGTATCCTCCATCGTTGTATCTATAGTAATTAGGATTGTAGTTATTCCCTTGATAGCTGCCTCCAAATTGAGGTTTTCCACCTTTCTGATTTGGGTAAAGAGGGCTAGTTATTACTGGTTGGGAAGATAGTGGAGTCATTGTAGGTACTAGTTGTGTAGGAGTAGGAGATAGAGGTGTTGTATTCTATCTTTCTGTCATCACTCTCTTGGGATTGTAATCCTTTAGGTCCTCAAGTTCTTCTACAGAAGGGTATGTGTGATGATAATGATTATAGGAACCACAAGCCATGTAATACATTAACTGGTTATTGGGTGGAGCTACTTCTAATGGAGGAAAAGCATCCTAAGTGTGTTGATCCCATAATCTACAAAAGTTGTACCATGTTATTTCTCGTGAGCTACTGGAAGAGGTTTTTTGTGATGAATGATGTTTTCACAGCTACAAATCTCTTTTCTTTTCCTAGATAACAACAACTAGGTTTACTATGACCCTCTGCACAACATACCAAACACCAGATCTTTTTTCTATTGTTATTCCTTGGTGGCAATCTGTTCCACATATCTTAATTCCTTTGAATTTCTTGTTGGAGTTTAAACTTTGTGAGCTCCAATTTTACTCTCTCTAAATTTTTTTTAGTGAGGTTTCTCTTTCTTTGTGCCATGGTTGGGCCTCTAGTATAATATCCATATTGATTGCATCCAAGAGTGTATTAAAATGTTGTCCATCTAACATTCTTATGATGTAAGGGAGGAACCCTAAAGTTAACCATTTGATCCATTGTTTTTCTGTGAGGGGCTCTTCTAGTTTCCTTGTCATAGTTTTGAACCTGTAGCCAAGATATTTAAATGTCTCATTTTCTCTTTGAACTAGTTCTCTCATTTTACTCACCTCTTCTGATGGTACTTCAGGAAAATGCAAGTTTTTTTCTAAATTATTTTTCAATAATATCCCAATCCTTAGTTCCTTGAGAATTGCTCTTCATATACCATCGTAGTGCATCCTCTCTTAGAGTGCTTATGAAGTCCTGTAATTTTACATTGTTTTCTGTGATGTTTTTACTCTTCCATTGACACTCCAAAATGAATAAATATTCTATGAAATCATTTGTATCTGTGTTGAATACTAGTAATTTGAATTTTTGTGCCATATTAACTGGTTGAGGATGTAATTGGGACTAACTAATTATATTTTGTCTCATTGGTTTCATATTCTTTGATGGATTTTGAACCTTTTTCAAGCTATTCTTCCTTAATTATCTCTATCTAGCTTGATATCAAAATATAATTATCCTAATAGCTTTCTAAATTCTCTTATAACCTCTTGTGTCTTCTGACTCTCTTCTCGCAATTGATGATATATTTCTTCTAAACTTTCTACCTTTTCTATTTTTCAAATTGATATTTCAAGTGGCACTTGGAATGATGACCGATCCAAGAGTCATCTCCTTTGGGTTCATGAGGTGGTTGGGGGATGCATCCTTAGGTGGCATATTTTCATAACTATCCTTTTCCATAACTACCTTCCTATCTTTATTATTTCTTAATCTATGAATTTCTTCTAATCCCTCATCACTCCTCTTCTTATTTTATTTTTATTCCTCTTTTTCTTGTTTTTCCAATTTATCTCCTTCCTCATCTTTCTCCTTTATTGTATCTATCCTTTCTCCCTCTCGTTTCTCCATATAATATTTTTCTTCATTTTCCTCATCTACTATTTTTATTTTATCTCCAAATTATTCAATTAATTATTTCATTCCAATAACTTATCCTTCTTCTTCCCCATTTTATTTATTCAATAGTGGTGTTATTATTTCCTCTTCTTCCCAACATTCTACTTCTAGCACTTTCTTAAAAGCTAGCTCTTAACCTCCTACAAACTGTTGTAAATCTCTCATTAGGATAACTTGTCTTGTTATCACTTGTTGAACCAGATAGTCTATGGTTTATTGTACCACGGGGTTCCGTGGAGTAACCAAACGATGTTGTTCTCAACATGATGTGTATTATAGCTAGACTTTTTATGTCTACATCTATTTCTGGGTGAGCCAATTGTTGGCCTCCACTTGATGTGGGTGTTTCTTCCTTCTCTACTTTTTTATCTACTTTCTTAACCTTATTCAATTTTTCTTTCCTTTTATTCAATTTCTTTGCTCTTTCTTCTTGTGTTATCCTTTGTTTCTCTAACTTTTATAACTCTTTCTTTTTTTGTATCTATCCTTTCTCCTTCCTCCATCCTCCTCATTTTAGTTACTCTTTTTCAATTACCAACTTTCCTTAATATTTTTAATCCCCTCTTTTCTAACTATCTAATTCTTTGTATTTTTATTTTCCTCATGTCATCCTATTTCTGCCACCCCAACCAACACCCCATTAATTTTGATAATTTATATCTCTTGGATTTCCCCTCTTCACATACACCATCTAATGGTACATGTCCCCTAATGGAAATTTTTGCTCATTTGATTAAAAACTTTTCTACCATCAACACCTTAATTAAACATGGAACTTATTTAAGGAAACATCCTTTGGCTCTACTTATAACTTCACCTTTCTTGTAGTCGAAACTGGTCCAACCCTATATGGCCAAAGTGATTATGTATGAATCTAGGGTAGCCTCATACCAATAATAAATTTCCCTAGTGCAAAGGATCATCAAGGTGATTAAGTATGGTTAAGTTTGTCGCATTCCACTCAAAAGGTTATCTCGAGTGCCATTGTGACCACTTTTGTCTTTTTAGCTAATATGTAAGGCCACAAAAAATGTGGAAAATATGACCAAAGATATTCTACGTATTCTTCAAATACTTCTGATTCTATTTTTGTGTATGATGCCTTTAGTATTTATGACTCTCACTTCACAAAGATGAATTTGTTTTTCCCACTAATCCTCTATCTCTGTTAGTGTTAGTTTCCAATATCCTGGTGGTGATTATTTTCCTGACATTTGTTTAACAATAGAAACATGTGCTCAGACACCAAATGTTGACCCTAAATCTCAACAACAGTGTAACACTTAGGAAGTTCAACTTATTATTAGTGATGTACACTAGAAAAAACTATTCTAACTTGTGAACATAAAGAATGTAAAACACATAATAAACTTTGATCCAAACCATAAATTCTCATTCATATCTTAATATTATTACCTTAGTCTCATTATCATACAACTCTTTCTCTTACTCTTTCATATTTCTTTGGTGATGCTCACATATATTTCTCGTGGCTCACCTCATGTACAAATGGATTAATTGCAATAAATATACAAAATCCAAAGCATTCCAAGGGTCAATTCTTTTTATTCATGCCTCTATCGGCTTCTGTCTCCTTTTGGATTTATTCCACAACTCTATGTCATCTTCTGTGACTTTCCTTAATCTTCGACAACTTTTCTAGTGTATCGTGGCTTCACCCTTTTATGCGTGGATTTTCCCTTTTATGTGTGAATTTCTCTAAACCTCAGTGGCTTCTTCTAAATCTCCTTAACTTCTGTCAAAATTTGATAAAGAACCCTATCAATAATAATGCAAATGGATCTAGACTCAATTTTGTAAACAAATACAGAGAATTAAACATAGAATAGGTGCCCCTAAAATCTTCCCATATGTTGAAATTCTAAGTATGGATTGAAATAAACACTAAAATATGCTCAAAATGTTGAACTAGGAAGGAGAAACATTCCCCCAATATTATTAATACTAAAAATGAGTGTTAGTGTGAATAAGGAATGAAAACATTCATGCCCTATATACTTGGCGAGAAAAATTTAACGGAGGAAAATTTTTTGGGTTTCTAGCCAACGATCTGGAACTATAGGTTCCCCTGCTTAGGTGGTGCAACTCCACTTTATTATGAATGAAAAAATGGGAAATATTTGGTTGGACATGAGGTCGAGGATATAATAGGTATACTCCAATACACCCGTGGAAAATTCTTACAATGAGTGGTAAGGGAGAAATTTGCAAAAGTGTAGGAAAAGGGGAGTGATAAATTAGGCAAGGAAAATTAACCTTGCGAGTAGAAAATCATATTCTCACCAGATTCAATTGGATAGTTCACATTCACAAGTTATCATAATGAAACAACAATATTATAGTGTCAACGATCAGAGGAAACCATGCACACAATTTTTCACACATTCATGAATCATGAAAGAAAACAATCCCTTTCTTTATTGACATTTTCATCAAGTTTTACAATGCAGTAAATTGAGGAAAATAGTGAAGGAAAATGGAAGAATTGTTCTCTCTCTTTCTTAGCTCAAAGAAAGAATCTCTCTTGAGTTTACAAAATTGATAACCCTTAAGAATGAGGGTGTCATTACATTATATAGAATCAGAAATGAATTTTTGACTCCCCCACATGACCTTTCGTTTTTCCTCATAAAATGTGACTCTTGAAATTCTTAGGAATGAAATTAAGTTCCTTTTTATATTAATTAAGGGAAACTTATTACAATGTTTGTTAAAGCCACATTTAAATGAACTGGACAAACATCATGATTGATGTAGAAACCTAAAATCTGCTTACACAGTTTTAATACTTAAATTGCACTATCTCTTTTCCCTTTAATTGACGACAATTCGTCAATAAACCACCATCTTTCCTCTATTCCCATTAATTAATTATATTTCCATTAATTAATTATTATTAATTAATTACGTCCGTTAATATTAATCAATAAAATCTTGTTAATTAATTATAATTAGATAATTAATTATCCTTCTTATTGCTTAGGATTTTGATTAATGAAATTTCGTTAATTAACGTCCACTTCTACCTGGCTTCATTAAATATTATTAATTAATTATGCCCACTAATCTAAATCAATAAATCACCATTTATTAGATCAAATTCCTCTCTTACATCCCACAAATCATACTAATTTTCTTCTAATTATCTTCTATAAGCTTACCTCTACCTATTAATTAATCACCATTGATTAATTAAAACATCCCCCAACTCCCATGACTTACTAATGACAAATTAAACTCTTTTAAATCAAGATTACCTTTTATAAAGCAACCTTATCCATTCCTAATCTTGTTTTACCTTTATCCCACATTCATCAATTTGATAGCCTTGTCTCTTCGGGAAAGCTATATAAAGAACCCTGGTTCTTACCTTTCTTCTTGCACCATGATTTGAATAGTGAAAATTATAAGAATTTTGATCTTGATCCATTATCCATTGTTGGAAATAGCTTCTCCATCTTACATCCTTTTACTCAAGCTTGAGTAATATAGGAAGATCCAAAGTGGCCTTATAGACATTCTTGGTGAGATTTCATTCTCAATCTTTGAGATCAAGTAACAATCCACTTTGATTGTTTATGTTCTTCATAGGAATCATAGAAAGTAGGAAATACCTTAGCATGTAGTTTCATTTATGCATTGAAGAAGCATTTCCTTGAAGCTCTTATCTTGATCGTTCATTGTTTAATTAAAATTTACTTTTGAAGCTATGAAGATATTAGTTTCAATTTATATCTTAGTTAATTATACATGAGCACATTTGGCACGCCTAATGGGACCTACTCCATTGTCATTTGCACTTAATTTCAAGTTTTTTGAGTTAAGTTTCAATTTTAGTTACTAACCCTCTTTTTGCATATATTGACATAACTTATTTTTCTTAACTTGTTTTATTGAGTTTTCATGTGTTGAGTCTTCCTTGTAGGTATAAAGGAGGTGAAGTGGTGTTAAAATTGGATCTTGATGGGAAATCAAGATTTCTCCATGTTTTCATTTTTAGAGCTTACTTTTTCAACATTCTACATTCTAGTTTTGTCAATTTCTTGAAAATCTTAAATTCTTGAGCATGTAAGTTAGTGTTTGATAGTATTGAGTCTTATATTTACATATTAATGTGGTGGGTTACTCTCAAAATTGAATCTTGCTAAGAAAAATTCAATATTTCTCCATGTTTTTAATTTTAGAGCTTAAATTTTCAACATTCTACATGCTAGTTTGTCAATTTCTTGAAAATCTTAAATTCTTAAGCATGTAGGTTAGTTTTTAATAGTGTTGAGTCTTCTATTTACATATTAATGTGGTGGGTTAATCTCAAAATTGAATCTTGGTTGGAAAAGTTTGACCTTTTTACAAATTAAGGGACGTTTTTTACATTTTTTGAGTACATGTTAAGTGCATACTCGTGAGCATAAGAGCATATGCATAACCCATCTTCCAAAGGCCATAACATTTACTCCCAAACTCAAAATGACTCCATTTGTTTTGATTTGGAAAGGTATTGAAGTGAACTATGCAATGAAAACATAAATTTGGAATTTATACGTTCAAAAATTGCAAGTTTTTTCTTTATTGGAAAACTGGTCATTTTATAACATGTCTAATGTTGTATTTTTATGCTTTACTTGATTTAGAAAAGATATTTTGTATGCTCTTCTATTACACATTTTGGTGATCTTGAGAATAAAAAATAACTTTTACCTCTATCTTTTTAACATTTTGATTAACTTGAAAATTTTATTATTCATTTTGCTTAAGGGAATGAACCTTTTACAGAGCATTTGTTTTGTCCTTTCATTTGAATTTTTCCATTTCTATCTAGTTGGGCTAAATTTTGTGTATGATCTTCTCTCGCACCTTAGGGTGATCTTGAGAATCAAAAGAAAATTTAGTCTTCATTTTTGAACATTTGGTTAATTTGAAACTTCATCTTTCATTTTTGGCTTAAGGAAATGAACATTCATCAAGCTTTTTGTATGGTTAATTAATTGTAAAGCTTTCCTTTAATTTTTAGTTGGATTATTTGTTGTGTATTCTCTTCTCTTTCATCCTTAGATGATATTGAAAATCAAAAGTAAATTTTAATCCTATTTCAAATGATGTGATTAGCTTCGAGAACTACTAAACTTTGAATGCATGACCTAACACATTTTCCAAAGAATCATGATCAAAACAAAATACTAATGTAATTTGATGCAGATTTCTAAATAGTGTATAACTAAACTACATTAAGAATAAAAGATAAAAAAACATGCCACATTCATAATAATGTATTTGCAGGTTCGGATAAGGGTTTGTCCCGTCTATTTAACTAGAACATAACCCCTTTGGCATAATCCTTAAGCTATAATAATGGGAGTGGTCCTAGAAACCTTAAAGTAGTCCATGCAAGAGGGAACCTTGTTGATGAAACGGGAAGTGCTCCGCACACCTACTTAACTAGTTTTACCTTTGTGAGATTTAGCATCAAAGTTATTTGTATCGCAACCCCATTGAGAGTACGTGATCAATGAATGAATTGCTCACTGTACTTAAAGGGGGTAAAGTAAAGACGAGATAACCCAAGACTAGTCAGTGTGACATTCTTAGTAAATCGAGATCGCATCTAGATAACTTGTGACACCTAGTTGAGTGAACCACTTGGGAAATCCATTTAGTCTTTGGAACCAACTTGACCAAATTGTTGTTGTAAAAAGACATCATTAATCATGAAATGTGTGAAGAATTACTTTTTCTTAGTTTTTCACTCAACCTAAGGCGAGGAAAAACTCTACTGAAGTGAGGCTAAAATTTTTCATCCTCACTTATACTACTTCCTTCACTTTCTTTTGACACATTGTTGATCAAAAGAAGAGTGACCACACATGTATTGCCAATTTATCGTGTCACCAATTTTATTTCCATCTATGCTCATCTATGTTTACGACTGGTTTGATAAATGTCTAAAGTGTGTAGGAACATTCTCATATCATTGGAAGACAATTTGATCTAGATTCCCACATCAATATTATCATTATAGTTAGGTTTGATTCATCACTTGATTCTCCTTTGAATTTTTATCTTTCTTGTATCGTATCACAATAATTTTGATACTTACGTATTATTTCTTGCAGAATCAACCTAAGTGTTTAGATTATAACGTTATACTATGCGCATCGTAACAATTCCTTGTTATACTCTAGCCTTGGTTTTCTTTTAAACATTACCTCAATTTTGAAAGGTGTTGTTGTTACCTTTATGCACATTATATTAATATTATTTCAATACTAATACCTTATTTTTCCATAAATTTTGGTTAACGTACCTTAGTGGTATTGTTGTGTCGTTTATAATCATAACTTCCACTTTTTTTTTAGACTAAGGTCTTGGTTGGACTTAAACTTGCTTTTAGTATACCTTGTTTGGAAATTGTATCAATATTTTATTATTTCTTATGTCTTGTTTTTTTTGAACTTGGCATAAGTTGTGACATTATGTTGATCATTTTATGCCAACCTACCTTTGACACATATTTTACATAAGGAGTATTTCCTTGTAGATTGTCTTTGTGTTTTTAACTTGCGTGATTGTTCCTTGTGTTTATCCATCTTATAAAATCATTTCTAGGACAATATTTTGGGAATTTCGATCCTCTTGATATTTTTGTTTTTACCTAAATTCATGGTAATTTTTTGACATATCTTTCAAACCTTAGAAAAAATATTTCCTATCAAGCAACTTTTACATCGATCAAACATTGGAAATCTTTCCTTTGTATCCTTTATGTTGCTAAAATTTTGATCAATCCTTTGACATTTACACCTCCAAAGTTGTTGTCCAAAATTTGTCAGATTATCAATCTTATGTCAACATGATGTATGTTTTCCTTAGATTCCCTTTGGAAAATCACACAATCGTCCCTTACCTATTTGCAAAATGTCTAGTTGGTTTCCATTATACTACCCGAATTGACATTAAACTTCGTTCTATTTGAAAGATTTCAATAACACTATCTAGGTATAGGCATTTAGACTTAGTGAACGCCAACCATGAATGATTATCATAGGGTTCCTTATATGTACAAACATAAAGAATCAAAATTAGGCATTCACATCAAAATAAACCGATCATGACTAACCCATGTTTGGTTCTTTGTGCTAGAGAACCCATTCAGGTAACCCATTCCCCACCTTGATCTCATAGTTGGTGGTATTGTTTGGAAACTTCTAATCCAAATTATTATTCAGGTTCTCCCCACTCTTCTTCTAATTCTAATCCAAAAATTTCCTATTCTTCTGAGGATTCTAATCCAAATATTTCCTCTTATTCTTCTGATGATTCAGATCCAAACTACTATTTATATTCATATAATTAGACTCCTAAGTAATGGTCCTCCCCTTCTTTGTAGGACCTCCTTCATCATATTTCTACTACAATTCTTGAGTCCCTCCTTTCTTCATGGGACCTCCTTTATCATTCATCTAATTCGACTGCTAAGTCACAGTCCTCCCCTTCTTCTCATGACCTTATTAATAAAACATCTAATGTGATTCTTCAATTGTGGTCCTTTCCTTCTTTGCAGGACCTCTTTATCAATCACCTAAATTATACCTTCCTCCTTTGAAGATTCATGTGACCCAAAGTCCTTCTAGTCAATCTTCTAATTTGACTCCTATGTCACAATCTATGAAATTTTGGATATGAAATCCTCCTATTATTCCTCCACGATGTTGTCTTATAGGGAAACCTATACCAACCAATTCTAAATCTACATCTTCTTCTAATCACAAGACATATAGCCCTAAGTATACTTCATCTCTTGAGTCATCTTCTTCTAATAATCATCATCAAACATATTCTAAGTCTTCCACACCAGTTAGACCTTTTTCTTCCAATCAAACCCATACAGTTGATCAACAACCCATACTGATTGATTTATTTCAGTTTCAAGGATAGATCATGGCATTTATAAGGGCACATGAAGATATCCTTCTAAAAAATTATGAGAAAGGATTCTCTTTAGACCTCAATGCATTCACGTATTGTGGGGAAAAGGTTGATTCCTTTTATCAAGAAACAAAGGAAGATCATAAGATCATGCAACTTGATTCTCCTCTTATTTGTCCATCCTCACATTATTCATTCTATGATGAATTTCATGGGTCTATTATTGATCCATGGACCATCATATCATCACCCAATTCTTCTTTACCTATCACAATTCCTTAAGCATAATCACACTTTGGGTCACCGCCAATTATCCCATCACCTTATTTTATATATGGGCCTGTCATCACCAATCCGGCACTATGATAATTATTCACCGGGAACTCCTCGTGCTATGATTATTTACTAATGCACAGCCTTTAGTTTGGTGGATGCAATCTGGAAACAAAACAACAACATAACACAAGAATACCATCGACTATGATAAGACGGAATGATGAAAAATCTGAAATATCAAAGTAAATTATAATATTAACATGAAACTGTTACAATCTCACCCATGAGGTACTTCAAGTGTTATTGACTTCACTTGCCTTTCACCAAGACTATGGGAGAAACTTTACAATTACACCTCTTAATGGCTTCTTCAACACACATTTAAACTGATGGCTTCCTTCGCACACTTCCTACAATATTTCTCACTACTTCCTTCTATGTTAAATGAGGGGGGTGGCCTCTCTATTTATAGAACTTCCAGGCTTATCCATCTTATCTTTAAGATAAGATAAGAAATCCACTTTGACGAATCATATTCCATACCTTAACTCTTATCTGTACATGTAAGCTTATCTTTTAAGATAAGATAAACCTTATCATTTTACATGGGTTCCACATTTTTAGACTTTTTACAAATAAAATATACAAAATATTTATGACCTCACTCCTTGTCCTTATTACCAATATAATATTTCTAATTCCTAATCACGTAGACCCTACTTCTAACTACCCAAACTTTGACATTTTAACATTACCGGACCACTTACGACAAATATTTACTTTTTACAACATTCCTATTGTACTTTGACTGTTACCGTACTCCACATTATTGGTGGCACTGTACTGACGGCGCCGTTATCTTCTATCAGACGCTACTACTAATTATACTTAACAACATCATATTCCTAATACATAAATTAATGAAATAGAAATTACAGAGGAAAATTTTAGTGTCGACATCTTCCCCCTTCCTAGCTTCTACTCCGTCCTTGGAGTAGACTATTCTGGTGCTTGGAAAATATTCAACTTGTCGTGGTTGACCCATTTCTTAATGGGAGTGCCATCCAATTCCTCCAGTCGGTACGTACCATTTTCATGCACAGCTGCTATTTTGTAGGGCCCCATCCATTTTGGAAGAAATTTTCTCTGTCTTCTTTTTTTGTATCTGGAATCATATACTAGAACCAAGTCATTCACATGAAATGGAGACCACCGGATCTTTTGATCAAAGTATTCCTTCTGCTTCATTTTCTTCTTATGGCTTGTATCCTTTGCTATTTCTCTCATTTCCTCTAGCAAATGAATATGTACCAACCTTTCTTTTACTGAATCACTTTCATCCATCCTTTCATTTTTCATAACTCTCACAGTGGGAATATCAAACTCAATAGGAAGAACTGGATCAATGCCATAGGCCAACTGAAATGGGGAGTATCCTGTTGTTGACTTTGATGTTGCCCTATATGCCCACAATGCTACATGGATCCTTTTATCCCATTTATGTACTTGTAAGGCTGCATCTTTTGCTAGAATTTGACACAACACAAAAAAAATTCATTCCACCTGTCCATTTGTGCTTGGCTTGTATGTTGTTGCCTTCCTGTGCTTAATAGAAAACTTATTGACTAGGGATTCTACCACCTCATTAATGAAGTGGCTTCCTTGATCTGTTACAATTTCTAATGGACAACCAAATCTGGTGACAATGTGTTCATATATGAACCTTGCCACTTCATCCATGGAAGTTGTTTTCAATGGCCTAGCTTCAACCCGCTTGGTTAAATAATCTGTGGCAACTACAATATACTTATTTTTACGTGATGTAGTTGGAAGTGGACATACAATGTCTATTCCCCACTTTTCAAAGGGACTAAGTGGAAGAATAGGGCATAATGGAGCTGATGAAGTCAAACGGTTACCATGTTTTTGAAAAATATCACATATCTTAAAATAATTATAACAATCTTTAAAAAGAGTGGGCCTAGTGATAACCTGCATCCAAGATCCTTCTTGCTGTAAGTTGTCCAGAGAAGTTCCCTCCACATGTACCATTGTGGAATTCTTCTAGCAGTTCCTTCCCTTGATCACGTCTAACTAGCTCTCTTGTACTGTCCATCTGGTCCTATTCGAAATAATACTCCATGCAGAATAGAATATGGACGACTGGCTTGAGTAATCTTTCTCTTAGTCTTTGCATTGGCACCATCAGGAAACTTGAATTCATTCAGATAATTCCAAATATCTATGTATTCACTAGGGATTGTGTCAAGGGATAACAATGCTGCATCGGGGAAATCATCATCATCACAAGATGATCCTAAACCATCATAGGATCGAGAGAGTGCATCTGCATTGACATGCTTCTTTCATGGCCTATCTATAATATCAAATTCAAATTCTTGTAGCAAAATTATCCATCTTGCTATCCTCCCTGATGGGTTAGACTTATTTACAATATATTTTAGAGCCTGATGATCTGTTACAACTAGAAATTTTTGCCCTATTAAAGTAATTTCTAAACTTCTTTACAACAAAAATGATAGTCAGAGCCTCTTTTTCAGTTACAGTATAATTTACCTCAACACTGCTCATTTGTCTGCTCCTAAAGTAAATTGGATGTTCACTCCCATTTTCATCATTTTGGCTCAAAGTACTTCCTAGTCCTGCATCTGAGGCATTAGTGTACACAATGAATGGCTTGCTCCAATCATGGATTCTTCAAAACAGGTGAAGACACCAGGGCTTCCTTCAGTTGTCCAAAAGCTTCATGATGCCTTATTTCCTGGTTAGCATAAGTAACATCCTTCTTCAAGAATTGGGTTAGTGGCTGTGCAATCTTTGAGAAATTCTTGATGAACCTTCTATAGTAACCCACATGACCTAAAAATGATCTCAACTTACTTCTATTCATAGGAAATGGTAAATCTTTTGACGTATTTTTGAAACTTTATCAGGATCAGTACCAATACCATCTCTGGATACAACATGCCCTAACAAAACACCTTTAGAACATCCAAAGACACATTTTGTAGGGTTTAGTGAGGCTTGTGCTTCATCTAACCTTTGAAATGCTGTCTCCATCTGGTACCAGGTGGTCCAACTTGCTCCCATAGATGCAAAAATCATCCAGAAATACTCTGATAAAGGTCCCAATCGTAGGGTTCGAACACCCTATTCATCAAACGCTGGAATGTTGCTGGAGCATTACACAACCATTCAAAAGGCATAACTCTATAAGCAAATCATTCCCCAAGACAGTGGTGAATGTGGTCTTCAGCTGATCTTTCTCTACTATACGAACTTGGTTGTAGCCGCTATATCCATCAGCAAAACTATAGCACTCCTGGCCAGCTACTTCGTCCAAGATCTTGATCTAAAAATGGAAGAGGGGTAATGATCCTTCTTTGTTGCCTTATTCAAGCTTCCTTTAATCAACACAAATGCGTAGCTTCCCATTCTTTTTTATTGAGATCACAATGGGAGAAACCCATTCTGAATTCTCCACAGCAAATATGAATCCTGCATCAAGCAACTTATCTATTTCTTCTTTTACAGTCTTGGAAAAATTAAGATTCATTCTATATGGCATTTGCTTTAAGGGGCTTAGCACCATCTACCAGCTCAATATAATGTTCTACCCAACTTACTTGATGGAGTTCCTTGATCCATGTTGTTGTGAAAATGTGTAACATGGAAATTGGAAATTTTTGAGCACGACAACTATGCCACTGTGCCGAATTTTTCATGTTTTATCATTCCCAGGCACCCCAAGTCAAATTTTTTAGTCTGGTCACCCTGTTTCACTGGGAATGTTTCGTTCCTTTTAGAAACAGATAAGGGTTGGGGCTAGGAGGAATACCTGTAGAATGTCGAGATGGTGTGCGCGTACCGTAGAAAAAGATCAGGCTGACTGCGAAGAACTCCTTTTTGTCTTGGAAGGACTACCTGCAAAATAAGAACGCAAGACCACAACATTTTAATTAGATAATAAATGAGGAAACTGCCTTGGGCCCAAGAAATATAAAAGTTCCTTTCGAAGGTGGTCAGTTCCCCTGCTAATATGAATTAACACAAAATACTATAAGATATTAATTAAATTGCTTTGTTGAACTGGGTAGGGGAAAGGCTGGTTATTGGTTATAGTCAGTATAACCGATGGCGGTTACTGATAACCGATGGCAGTTACTGATGAACGATATCGGTAGAGTCTAGGATCTGAAGGTTAGTTCTTTTATGGGGTGGTGGTGTTATTTGGTAGTTGTGTTATTTGTAGGGCTGTATATAGGTGATATTAGGAAATAGGGTGATGAGAGGTAGATGAATGACAGTTAGATGTAATGATACGTTGGGTAGTGGATCCAAGAATGGATTTGTGGGGACATATGATTTAAAAAGTTGAAGAAATGTTATTAAAGAGGACATGCAAGAAGTAACTTACTGATTATTCGTGGAGGTGCAGGTCCAAGAGCTCTGATGGCAAAGGCAGAACTGAGGTAGGATGGTTTGGCACACATCAGATCAAATCAGCTGAGTATCACAGGGCTCTGGTATCTAGTTGCAGTCCTTGGCTTACTCTCCTTGTCTCATCACTTGTCTCTGCTCGGTCAAGTGAAGATCTGGACTCTCTTGATCACTCCCAAATGATCTCTGTTGATTCAAAAATCCTTCGACCTTGATCCAAAAATGAAATTCCGATCCTTTGTTTTTGGTTTGGGGAGGCCATTTACAGGGAACCGATGGCAGTTACGTAACTGACAGCGGTCAAGTAGGAACCGGCATCGGTAAGGAAAAAGTAGGCTATTTTTAGTAAAATAGCCCACCTTCCCTGCTTTTCTCCTGAGAGATTAGTTGCGGGCTTGGTTAAGTGACTAGAAGGTCGGTTTTGGGTGCAAGAAAGGGGTCATTAGTCATGGGTGTAGGTATAGACCAAGTTTTAGGTCTTAATTAGGTTAGTTTAGGATTAGGGCTAGGTCATGATGAGGTGGAAAAATGAGGTGGTAGGTGAGGTGATGGGGATTTATCAATTACAAGGTAATTAATAAATAATTGTGTAAGGTTTAGGTAATGAGGTTAGGTTGCGAAATGGGATGCGGGTCACAAGGGGTCGTAAGACACGAATTTGGTGTCTACATTAGCCCCTTATTGTCGTGTAGCTTGTGTTGTAAAGCTGCGCAGAAAATAATATGAAGTGGTTTCTCCTGTTAAGGATATAGGTAATCCCCCTCAAATCTAGCACAGATTGAGCGAACGGGAAATCAGGGATAGGGTTGGTAAAGGGTGAATGTTGTAGAGGGGATGGTAAGGTGGTGGGGTAGGTCCAAGGAAGCAGACACATGTTGAAATGCAATCGTACGACTAGGGTACATGATTTGACTAGAAAACCAGCAATGTATAGGCAAAGGTCGATAGTTTATCCAAACAAGGGTGATATAATCCTGGTATCCAAGGCATAGGAAGTAGCTCCAGGGTATATAACAGGTAAGGTACAGGAACGTTTAGGTGTGTTCGGTAGTACCAAATGGTTGGCTTGGTTGAGATAAACGTCACGGTCTAGGTCTAGGCAAAGTTGGTCAACAGATCAAGTCAAGGACCCTAATCATGCTAAAACACGAACAGGTGAGCTCGATTGAACAAAAGGTATAGGATGGATGGATAAAATAAAACGTTGATTGTGGGTATGGTATTGAAGTGATACGGCCGTGGGTCAGGCCAAGTTGTTAGGTTACAACCTTGGGTCGGGCCGGATGGTTAGGGTGAGGCCTTGGGTCAGGCCAAGTTGTTGGGTGGCGGCTTTGGGTCAGGTCGGATGGGTAGGGTGAGGCCTTGGGTCGGGCCAAATGGGTAGGTTGAGGCCTTGGGTCGGGCCAAATGGGTAGGTTGAGGCCTTGGTCGGGCCAAATGGGTGGGCCTTGGGTCGGGCCGAATAGGTAGGTTGAGGCCTTGGGTCGGGCCAAATGGGTAGGGCGAGGCCTTGGGTCAGGCCAAATGGGTAGGTTAAGGCCTTGGGTCAGGCCAATGGGTAGGGCGAGGCCTTGGGTCAGGCCAAATGGGTAGGTTAAGGCCTTGGGTCAGGCCTAGGTAGGTTGAGGCCTTGGGTCGGGCCGAATGGGTAGGGCGAGGCCTTGGGTCGGGCCGAATAGGTAAACAAATGGTGTTCAGCAAAAGTGGATATAGGCGATATGTGGTTAAAAAGGGGCAAATGGTAAATAAGGGCAAAAAAAAAAAATTGGGGGAAAGTTGGCAAAAAAACCGATGTCGATTCTACATGACCGATATCGGTTAAGGGACCGATAGTAGTTCATTAGGGCAAAATGAAACCGATATCGGTTAAGGGCGAAAAACCTATAAAAAGAAAAATACGGCTTGTCATTGTCACTTGTGTTATTTGAAAACCAAATTGATTTGTCTGACATGGAGAGTTGAGATTGGAGGTTTTATTGAGTGAGGTGGAGCTTTTTTACTAGAGGAGTGAGTTGTTTGCGGGCCCGAGTGAGGAGGAGGTAGCAGTTGATTGGTCGGGGACCCAGCAGATCAGAATTGGAGCTATGGCACAGGCAGGAGGAGCAGGAGGGGCTGGACCAGCTGGACCACCACCACCCATCCAACCATGAAGACGTGTCGTCGTTCAGGTAGGTTCGAAACTCTTTATTTTGTGCATTTGAATGGTATTAAGCTAAATTGGGGGTTTGGGTAGGAATTTACATGTTTTAGGAAATAATGAGTAAATGGACGTAATTTGAAAAACGAAGAGGATAAATAGGTAAAATAGGGCAAGGCAGCTAGGTGGGTAAGTTTTTAGGGTGTTTGGGTGGGTAGATAAGTAGAAAAATGCAAAAATGTGGGTGGGGGGGCCGCGCGGGGGTTCAGCTCCGGGAAATGACAGTGACCGATGTCGGTCGCTAAGCGACCGGCATCGGTCGTAAAATTCTAGGGGCTGGGTTCTGTGTGGTTGACCGGCGTCAGTGGGAAGAGGGCCGTGGTCGGTTGTTTGGGACCGGTATCGGTCCGTAGTGTTTGTGTTGTTTTGTTTTGGTTTGTTTTGTTTGTTTGTTTTGGCTTGTGTGGGTTTATTGGGGGTTTGTGTGGGTTAGTTTTGTTTTGGGGTTGGGTGGGTTTGGGTTTGGGTTGGGCTTGTTTTGTGTTGGTGTGTTTTGGGGTGGGGGGGGGGTGGGTTTGGATTTGGGTTGGTTTGTTTTGGGTCCATTTTGGGCTTTGGGTCGGGTAGTGGTTTGGGTTGGGTTGGTATGGGTTATAGTGGAAAAGGTAGATGACTAGAGGGGGGGTTAGAGAGTCGGGGTGTGGTCGAGGGGATAAAAAGGGGGTATAGAGGGTAAAGTAGATGATGTGATAGAGAGTTGGTCTAAGGTTGTGGGTTGGTTTTGCAGGCACGTCAGCAGTTGACGATGCGGGATAGGATGCCCCCGCTGTTGGTGCGGATGCGGCCACACGTATCTGCGGCTCATTGGGTGATCATGCGCGAGGTGGGACTCGGCGGAGTCCAGCGATACCGAGCTATTGATAGAGATCACAGCCTGATGGTCGCCCTCATCGAGAGATGGGATCCGGCGACTAATGTGTTCCATCTCCTGACAGGAGAGATGACCATCACATTGGAGGATGTGTATCGCATCCTTCGACTACCGATCGAGGGAGAGGCAGTGTTCCAGGTAGATTCAGAGACGGCGATGGACAGCATCCTGCAAGTTTTTGGAGATGCAGTCATGCTACTTACCTATCACAGCGCGAGTATCGGGTATGGTGACATGTATCGTGCACACCGACACGAGACACGACTGGCCGTGCTGATGATGATTGGGATCACCTGCTTCGCCCTCCCAGACTCAGAGGGAGGCCATTTTCCATGGGCATTGATGGGGGTGCTGCTTGAGATGGTGGAGGAGCATACTTGCTATGCGTGGGCACCAGTGTATCTGGTGCAGCTATACAGAGAGCTCTGGGGTTATCGCTGGATGCGGCGATTTGGTATTTGTTCGACTTTTTTACTTCACTGTTGGGCATATGAGCACATCATATGCATCAGACCAGTAGGGTTACCCCAGCAGCCAGGGCCACAGGTTATATACAGATACGGCTTTCAGAGGTGGTTGGGAGTCGTGGGGCAGCCACAAGCAGTGCTTGCGGGGAGAGACGTTGCCTACTACAGGCATTTGTTAGAGGGCCTGACAGCGGTAGATATCATATGGAGACCTTACAGAGGTCATCACCCACAAAGAGGAGGCTGAGTACAGTTACGCTGGATCCAGTACACTTTCTGGATAGCAGGACGGAGGCCAGGAGAGTACGAGAGGATACCCCTAGAGAGGGTACGCAGGCATATGGGGCTGCGACAGGACGAGCCACCTCCCTTCCCTCAGTACAGGAGGGATGATGTAGAGGCCCCACTGCTTGCACCACAGCCCTTGGATCCAGATTGGGTTGCTGAGAGGCCAGCAGATGACATAGTAGATGATGCTGGTTGTACAGGAGCATACATGGTGTGGTGGGCTGGTCAGAGAGCGGCGAGGGTAGCACAGCCCGCACAGCCAGACTTGGCAGCTGTGACGGTAGAGAGAGATCAGCTCAGGGGCCAGTGCAGCTCTTACAGGGGTAGCTTGCTGCTGTGTAGGCACAAATAGGGGTCTTACAGGGGTAGCTAGCCCAGGCTCAGGTACAGGTAAAGGCAGCACCACCACCAGTAGCACAGCCATAGGTGCAGGTACAGGTACAGGCAGTAGTACCAGTAGCAGCACAGCCACAGCCCTAGGCACATGTACAGATACCACCACCAGCAGTGGCACAACCACAGGCACCACCAGCACAGGCACAGGGGGTACTGGCAGTAGGAGTCCGGGGACCAGCCCCAGTACCGACAGTGGCACGGGATAGATACATGGAGGTGAGAGCGGAGGCCCGGTACTATCAGGATGTTCTTGATAGTACCGGATCTGAGTATCAGCCATATGTGGCACACCAAGCGGAGACCTTGCGTAGTCAGAGATCACAGGGAGGTGTAGCCACAGTCGGCATGTTTGTTACAGGCAGGAGGCGAGAGGCGCCATAGGGACCAGCAGGGAGAGGTGCCGAGGGTGGTGGGGAGAGCTGAGGGATCCCTGCATTGTTTTTGTATTTGTATATTGGATATGGGCATCGGTCTGCGAACCGGTTATGTTTATAGAGGCTTGCATGCCTACATATTACTCATTTATTCATTCATTCATTTATTATATACCAGCCTGCGAGCCGAGTATGGGTTGTATAGTTGGTACCGGCCTGCGAGCCGAGTATATATTTGATATGAGGGACCGGCCTATGAGCCGAGTCAAGATTATTGATAGTTATTGCAGCCTGCGTGCCGGCTTTGTTGGATTATGAGATCACAGAGGCCCCGATGTAGGGCACAGTGTATATTTGAAAAATTGTATATACATATATAGATGATGTTTTGATCCATATGCAGTGTTGAAAAATATGTTTAAGTATTTTGTCGATGGTTTGTGGTATAGAATATATGATGAGTTTAATTGACATGTTGATTTATGGATAATGTGTTATATGATGAAATGTTGCATGTTTTGGGCTGGTTTTGTGACATTGTTATATATGTATCTGATGAGTTGGATTCAAATGAGGTATAGATAGATAGTTTTTTGTTTTGTTTTGTTTTGGTTTGGTATCCTTAGCTGATGGCTGGTTTGTTTTTGTAAAATAGATGATGTTAATGAAATTGTAATGATATGTGTGGTGGATGGACAAATATGGATAATGGTGTTGTGATGCAGGAAAAGAGGCAGGCGCGACAAAAATTAGGTAAAAAAATGAAGAAAAGACCATGTTTCAAAAGGGCGGGTGTAACCGATATCGGTTAGATAACGGACGCCGGTAGTTAGTAGACTGATATCGGTTACATGACAGATACCGGTTATTTAGGTATCAACTTTTCTAAAAATAAAAAAGCTAGGGTGGCAACTTAAGTTCTAATTTTGAGAGCCATGCAAGAAGTTAAATACGCGAACGCGACACTTTTTTACGACTGAGACAGGTAATTGCATGATAAATTTGAGTGATAAGGAGAAAAGAGACAGGGAAATTGAATGTGATCTGAGATTCAGAAGACAGAAAGGCAGGTTTGAAAAAGGTGGTAATAATGGCAGGACGAGGAGAAACATCCAGCAGGCAGGGACAAGAGGGAAGACAAGGGCCACCTCAAGCTACTGCAACCCAAGAGGTAACGTTTTGTTTGTGATTTGACTACTGCATGTTTTGTGAATAAGATGGGGGAGATTATGTGGGTAGATATGAGAAAGAAAACATGATAACAAGGGTTATAAATGGGGTGAGTGTTACGTGGTAGGTAATCAAGGGTTTCAGGTATGTCTGTGTATACAGAGAGGAATAAACGAGTAATTTATTGTCGTAGGTGGTTGTTTTAGGCAAGGTGTATGAAAGTAACAGGGACCGATATCGGTTAGGGATAACCAGTATCAGTTATTCAACCGGTACCGGTTAGCTGTAAACGATACCGGTTGCTGTAGGAATTTCCAGAATTTGAGAAAAAACCCGGGGGGATTTGAGGAATTGAATGGTTTTTTGTTATTTGGATGTATGCAGGCAGAGGCAGGGTTGAGGATGAATGATAGTGTACTAGCGCTATTGTCACGAATCCGAGCGGATGTAATGCCAGCTGAATGGACATTGATAAATCATTTGGGGTTAAGTGGAATCCGCTATTATTCACGAATCACACGTAACCATGCTATGTTACAGGCGTTGATTGAGAGATGGAATCCTGAGACAAATACCTTCTATCTGCCAACAGGGGAAATGACAGTAACATTGGAAGATGTGTTCCGTATTTTGAGACTCCCAATTACAGGAAAACTAGTATATCAGGCATTACCTAGCGCGGCACGAGGAGCGATAACAGCAGTATTTGGTCCATACGCATGAGATTTAACACAGCGAGGTTTGTCATTTACGTATGGGATAATGTATGCAGCACATCCTGAGGAGAAAAGGTTAGCAGTAATATTAATGATAGTGGTAGGGTATTATGCATTACCGAGGGCAGAAGGGGGAAGATTTCCAAAGGCATTGATGTGTGTTATCTGGGAGATGATAGAAAGGGACGTGACTTTTGCATGGGCACCTGCATATTTGGCGGAGGTATACAGGGGTCTATGGGCTTGTAAGCGAAATCACAAGACGACGCTGGATTGTTCATACTTATTACACTATTGGGCCTATGAGCACATTGTTTGTGTGAGACCAATAGGCCGACCCATCCAGTCAGGAGAGACCGGAGTACAGAGGTTGGGATTCAGACGATGGGTCCAGACAGAACAAGAGGCAAGATCCCAGGCCGTGACGGATGACTTTGAGTATTACAGGCAGGTATGGGAGAGGGTGACGATTGCAGATATCTGTTGGAGGCCTTACGGGAATTATATGGTAACAGAGAACATAGCTGAGGAATTGAGGGGTGTAGAGTGATTAAGATGGATCGCGGGGCATAGGCCAGGTGAATATGAGATGATTCCTATAGATCGCGTGTGGCAACAATTTGGATTTGTGCAGGATATACCCCAGGCTTATAGACCCTATATGAGGATCGATGTAGAGGTAGTATTCTCACCTCCCCAGCCAACACCCCCAGAAGGGCCTGAAGAGGTAGCAGCTGATCGCAGGGTAATGGATGCAGGAACGACAGAGGCCTATAGATTATGGTGGGTAGTAGAACTGCAAGGTGTACGTGATCGTCCTAACATAGCGGTGATTACAGCAGAGAGGGATCGTCTGCAGCGTTTGGTTCAGCAGCTCCAAACGTAGGTGAATGAGACAAGAGGATTGTTAGTGGTTGCGGAGTCACGGGCAGAGAGACTAGAGGCTGGAGTCCTCCATGCGAGAGGGCATATTCATATGTTACAGGAGAGATTGGCAGATCAGTGGGCGGTACCAATAGCCGTGGTACCTTTGAGGACAGAGAGGCCTGGCGAGAGGGGTCGACGATCATGATCATCACCTAGTTCGGGATGAGGCGTGAGGGTCTAAATAAATGTTAGCAAGGTATAAGAATAAATAAGAGTGCCGACCTGCATGTCGATGATAGAGAAGATGTATTTGTTTAACATCTAAATAAAACAAGATATGTATGTTGATTTGAGTTATAATAATAAGAATGTTTTCGTTTTGATTTTCAGTTTTTTTGAAAAAAGGATAAAGAGGAATGTGATTAAATAGAAATACACAAAAATATTTATATTTACCACACATGATAGGTTATGGTAGGGGATGGTCGAGCTAACCTTGGGAGACCCCATGTCTCCGAAGTGCTGCCTACATAGCCCATTGCACAAAGCCAGGAGGGGCCTCAGACCGATGTAGTTCTCCCTTAGGATTAGGGAGAGGCGAATTCAGGAAATTTGGTACGGTTTAGGCAATTGGTTGGTTGGTAAGAATATTGATATTAATATTGGTAAGGTAAGGTTGTTGGTGTCGGTCATGAATTGGTGATGTTGTAAAAGGTATAAGGGAAGTGAAAGTGAGCCTACCCAAGTAGAAGGGAACCATGTCCTGATTAAGATCAACACGCAATCCTAGATGCGAGGTAAAGCGGAAAGAGTGCTCCGTAGGTGAAAAGAGCTAAACAAACCACACAACGTAGAACAAGCTTGAAGCCCTAGGTACCGTGCATAGACAAGAAGTCAATAGGTGAAAAAAGTTGTATGATCACAATATATCGGGTGTACATTACGTCCCTTGAGTTGAAACAAATGGTGAGGTGAGGTGGATGATATAGCTGAGGTACAGAGAACTTGTTACAAAGTGAGTGTTCTGATGAAAGAGAACCTACCCTAAATAGACAAGTCCATGACCCAAAAAGTTCTTTTTGAATGAGGATTTTATTTGACTGAATGTAGACTGATCGATGTGGGAAGTCTACAAGGGATATTGATTGTACTATTCTTGAGGTCTTCATGAAGCTGATCAATGCGAGAAGCTTCTGATAAAGGCTGACTGTGTATAGCTGCCCTTCGAGGGAGCAGTCTATTTATAGTAGCAGATATGATTTTAATGCATAGCTGTCCTTCGGGGGAGCAGTCTATTGATAATAGCAACAATAGTTCGGCACATAGCTGTCCTTCGAGGGAGCAGTCTATATTTAATTTAGATGACTAGATGTTCTTTTGGCATGAAGCATCTAGTTTAGTAGGAATTTTGACTGAAGAAAATCCCATAAGAATACGGCTTATTTTAATACTTTGAAGTCATGGACTAGACTAAAAAAGGGGAAGGCATCGTTTAGGTGAGGTGAGAATCAAACTATGTGAGCTTGATTTTCATTATGAGGTATAGGAAACGAAGTGCATGTAGCGGTAAATGAGCTCAAGGGACGAGCGACAGGTAGATAAGAAGTGATATAACACTAAATTCAACAGTAGAATGGTCGAAGATGCAAGGCATTAAGGGGTTCAGGCTCAGGTTTACCATTAAGTGAAGCTAAACGATAAGTGCCTGATCCATAGGTGTGAGTGATTATATAAGGCCCAATCCAATTGGGAGCAAATTTTCCACGTTTGCTCTTTTCTAGTTTGGTGACATGTTGATTCTCTTTGAGGACAAGATCACCAACCTTAAAGGTACGCTCATGAAGTCACTTATCATAAGCACGTTTGATACGTTTTTGATAGATTTGAAGGTGATCAAGAGCTGTAAGATGACGTTCGTCAAGAAGCTCCAATTGGGCTAACCACTCTTGGCGGAAATCATCGTTGGTGAGAATATCCTGAAGGGATATTCTAAGGGAGGGTATTTGTATTTCGAGAGGCAAAACAACCTCGGTACCGTATACCAACGAAAAAGGTGTGGCATTAGTGGAGGTACGAATACTAGTACGATAAGCCCAAAGGGCAAAGGGGATGTGATCATGCCAATTTCTGTCAGATTCATTGACAACTTTCATGAGGATTTTGGTTAGTGTTTTATTAGAGGATTCAGCTTGTCCATTTGCTTGTGGATAGTAGGGTGATGAGAAGCTAAGTTTGATGCCAAAGTTGTCGCAAAGGTCTTGCAACAACTTATTTTTGAAAGATTTTCCATTATCTGTTATCAGGGGATGAGGAACACCAAAACGAAAAATAATGTGGTGGTTAATGAACTCTACAATTTTTTCTTTTTTAGTTGAAATGAGTGGAATAGCCTCCACCCATTTTGTGTAATATTCAGTTGCTGTGATAATCCATCGGTGACGTTGCGAAGAGGACGGATGAATCTCACCAATAAGGTCTAAACCCCATTGTGAGAAAGGCCAAAGATCTTGTGCGACCTGCAGCGGATGGCTAGGAGTATGTTGAAGGTTAGCATGTTGTTGACACACAACACAACGCTTAACATATTCGTAGCAGTCGTTATTGAGAGTAGGCCAATAATAACCAAGGCGAAGGATTCGTTTGGCCACGGCAAGGCCACTAAAATTCCTGCCACAAATATCGTCATGTACTTGTTGGATGGTATGGGTGACCTCCGCGCCGGTGAGACATCAAAGGAGGATGCCATCAAAGCCACGTTTATAAAGGAGTCCCCCCATAACTACATAACAAGAAACACGTTTAAGAAAAGTGCGTTTACCAGTACTAGTAAGGTCAGATGGGAGAACAGAGGTTGTAAGGTAGTCATGAAATTGGTGATACCAAGTATCCTGTGAATTAGCAGACACAGTATTTATCATACAAACTACCGGGGTTGAGTAGGATGGGGCAAAAAGTTGTTGGACCACGATGAATAATTCAGAGTCAGTTGATGAAGCTGGAATTTGCGAGGCTAAGCAAGCCATAGTATCCATAAATTTGTTAGTGGAGCGGGGAATGGTTTGGATAGAATAGTGAGTAAATAAGGCTACAAGTGAGTCCACGTAGTATTTGTACTTTTGAAGTTCCTCATTTTTACATTGGTAGATGCCCATAACTTGATTGACTACCAATTGAGAGTCGCCAAAAATATTGATAGATTTGATACCTAAGTGTATCGCAACTT
The DNA here is from genome assembly GCA_019776745.2 of Taxus chinensis. Taxonomy (NCBI): domain Eukaryota; kingdom Viridiplantae; phylum Streptophyta; class Pinopsida; order Cupressales; family Taxaceae; genus Taxus; species Taxus chinensis. Next base: position 177,440,213 of record CM034150.1, on the reverse strand, counting down.
GGAGACCCAGAACAAGGGCCTCGTATTTCGCTGTATTATTGGTGCAGGGGAAATCAAGCCGGAATGAAAGAGGCATAGGTTCAGTGTCAAGAGGGATGAGAACAATGTCGGCTCCTCCGCCGCACTAGCATTTAGATCCATCAAAGAAGAGGGTCATTTGATACGACTCTTCCCCGAGTGAAAGAGTGGCCATGAGTTCGTCGGGGAATGTAAAATTGGTAAATTGTTCCCCAGGTAAAGGGGCTTCCGCAAGTTGGTCTGCGATGGTTTGTCCTTTGATTGATTTCTGGTGGACGAACTCAAGGTCGAGGTTGGTGAGGAGCATGAGCCATCAGGTGATGCATTGGTTTAGATGAGGTTTGGCATACATGTAATGGATGGGGTCCGTTTTGGTGATGACGAAAGTTTTGTGATTCAGAAGGTAGTGTTGGAGTTTGGTAGCCACGAATGATAGGGCTAGGCACAACCTTTCTACATGTGTATACCTAGTCTCATAGTCCACCAAAGTACGACTTATATAATAAACGACTTGTTCTCGATTTTTAGAGTCACGATGTGTAAGCATGGCCCCTACAGCGTGGTCAGTGGCGGAAAGGTAAAGGTAGAAAGGGCGGTCGTCTTGAGGTGGGATAAGCACGGGTGGCTGCAAGAGATAAGTTTTGAGAGCTTCAAAGGCTTGGTGGCTATCTTTGCTCCATTGAAAATCAATGTCCTTCTTAAGGAGGTGATGGAAAGGTTGACATCGATCCGAGAGTTGGGAGATGAAACGTCGGATAGATTGAAGCTTACCTTGTAAACTACGCAATTGTTTGAGATTAGTAGGTGGGGGAATTTCTAGAATAGCTTTGACTTTAGATGGGTCAACCTCAATGCCACGCAAAGAGACGATAAAGCCAAGAATTTTTCCCAAAAGGACACCAAAGACACATTTCTTTGGTTGAAGGCGGACATAATATTGTAACAGGCGATCAAAGATAATGGTTAAAACATCGAGATGTTCACTGCGATGTTTAGAATTGCCAAGAAGATCGTCGACGTAATCTTCAAGGATTGTATGCATAATGTCATGAAAAATGTAGGTCATAGCCCGCTGATAGGTGGCACCAGCATTCTTAAGGCCAAATGGCATTACACGGTAACAGAAGGTTCCCCAAGGAGTTATGAAGGTAGTTTTGTGTTGATCGGCAGGGGAAACCAAAATTTGGTTGTATCCTGAAAAGCCATCCATGAGAGAAAGCATTTCATGACCCGCAGTGAGATCAACAAGTTGATCAATGCTTGGTAGGGGGAAGTCATCCTTAGGGCAAGCGAGGTTAAGATCCTGGAAATCCATGCATATCTGAAGTCCCCCCGTCGCTTTAGTGATAGGTACGATGTTAGAAATCCATTGAGGATAGTCAATACGCAGAATGAAGGAAACAGAAAGGAGTCGTTGGAGCTCCTCTTTGACCAAGAGGGCAATGCGTGGATGCATTTTCTCAATTTCTGTTTAATTGGCTTGGAATCGGGTTTCAGTGTAATGTTATGGACAGCAATGTCAGGATCAATTCCTGGCATGTCAGTGTAGGACCAAGCAAAAGCTTGGTTGCGAGCATGGAGGAAAGTAGTAAAGGCGAATTGTTCTGATGCGTTAAGGGATTGTCCGATCTTCACAATGTGAGGATCCTCCTCCGTGTGGATGTTGATTTCTATAGTAGACTCGTTCAGCATGGTTTTGGGTTTCAGATGGTAAGGCTCGTTGAATATAAGAGTCATCCGCGCCAAGTAAGTGAGGATGGAGCCATCATCCTGGCACTCAACAACATTAATTGAAGGGGAGTCCTCTTCAATCATGTCTGGATATAGAAGGGGAAATAGAAGAGGGGTGCTCATTATCACGTTGATAAGTGAGGGGACCTAGGAAGATAGCATTTATGAAAAAAAAAAGTTAGGAGGGATAGATTCAGGATCTATTGACTCTGTGGGAGATGAAGGCAAAATGGGTGATGATGGTTTGGTAGGGGTAACGTCATCATCTTCTAGAAGACAACTAACGTAAGGTTCCGTCGATGTAAGTGTTTCTAGAAATCCGAGACCACTACGATCATTATGTTTGTGTGTGGTGATGGGGATGAGCGTATGTCGGCCTTGTTCATAAAGACCAAAACCAAAGCCTTTCCAAGCACAGCGAGTCAAGAAGGTGAGGGTGAAGCGACGATTTGTCAGGTATTGAAAATTAGATTGGAAGGGACCCACACCAAGAGGAGGTTCACGGGTAATGGAGGATGCGTCAACACCCCCATACGTTAGGTTGGTGCGGCAATGGGGTGGTCCGTAAGATATACCTCCCCCACGCGATGGTCGTAGGTGGGATGTGCATGTAATTGTCCGTACTCCTGCGGGGTAGGGAAAGAACTAACGTTATATAGGCAGTACTCCCCCAGCGTAAGGTGTTGAAAAACATATACTAAGGGGTCGGAGGTTGGGATGTTAGCTGCGGGAAGGGAAGTGGTTTTTGTGACAGTGGTTTCATCAGTTAAAGGCGTAGGCGCGGTTGAGGTGGATGGTTTGAGTACAATTTGAAGAGGATGGTTGGGTTGAATGTATGGGTGTCTTGATTGGTATAAGCACATCGTTAGGGCGGTATAACATATACAGTTTTTAAAGGGGGGAGATCAGCTTTTACGGGTGTAGGACTTCCCCTCGTTACTCAAATTTTATGCATCTATGTAATGTTGAGGCGAAACACATCCCATAGCCCGGATCCAAGGATGACCCAACAATATATGAATATTGGAACTCTCCCTCAAGGGAATAGAAGAGTTAGGGGAAAGTATAGTGGTCTACCCAAATGTTGAGGATCACGATGCCTAAGGTAGAGGTAATAGCATCATTGAATGATCGCAACAAGATGGGGTTGGCGCACATACAACTGAAGGATATTCATTTGTTGGAAGGCTTTTGAGAGATGATGTTTAGGCTTAGCGCCCCTGTTAATCATAACACGACGTACCTGAATGTCCCGAACGTACGCTGAGATAAAAGAGCAGGGTCAGGATCTTCGGTACCAAGTCGATAATTTTATCTTCAGATAAACTGACTGCAGCAGCTTGTGGTACAGAGACGGAAGTGGTTGGGGCGTGGGTTGTTTGGTGAAAGGTAACGTGATTGGGTGTCAGAATGGAGGCAAGGGAAGGGTTTTCATTAGGTAGACCTCGATCCCCTGAAGATTTCAAACGAGCTTGTCGATGAGATTCAGAAGTCTGAATGAGATCATATAGTGTCATTTTTACGGGTGATTGGTGAAGCTGTGTAAATCATGGCATTGAGGGGCAGCTCCATAGAGACGGGGTAAGCGGGTCCACGAATAACCACTTGGGTGGTGGTGCAATCGGGATGCTGGACGGAGAAGGAGAGGACGCAGGTGTGCTTTCCTTTCGCTTTCTCATTGTTTTTCTGCGCTCGAGTAAGCAACACTAATCATATTAATCTCGTAGACCGGAGATGAAGAAGATGATTGGGATAAATCATGGTCTTCAAGAGGTGGGGTTTGTAATAATGACAGATCTTGGTGAGGTGGGGATAGATGGTATAGGAGAGGGAATGGAAACTAAAGGTCTCTCCCTTCGTAAGTTGTCTTTCTTACCTTTCTATCTGGGAGAGGTGACTGATGAAGGATGGTTTTTAAAGCTTTGCATCCCTCCACATCATGTCCTGGTGTGCGGTGATAAGCGCAGATCTTAGACTCATCATAACCTATAGGTCGAGGTTATAGACGGGTCATAAGGTCTAAGTGGGGGTAGGGAAATGGTCGCATTTCTCTACTCACATAGCAAGGATTTTGCCGTCGTAAGATCTTTTGAGTGGGGTCAAAATCAGAAGAGGATGAGGGTTATTGATTGCCGGGTTTTGGTAATGTTTGGGTGTGGTTGGTTCGTATGGGTGGTGGTTTAGCCAAGGGGTGTTGATACGTGTTTTTTTCACTAAACGTGGTTTCTTGGTGCAAGAAGCTATATTGGATGATGAGGCCACAGATGGTGTGGTCTCAGAAAACAACCACGAGGAAATAGGAGCGTGACCGAACACAAATTGTTGATGATGGAATTTGTTGGGTTGCATAGGTGGACAGGATAATACGCGAGAGTGACGATCTGTTGAGATCACTAGGATTTTGGGATGTGTTGCAGAAGGAGTAGGTCTCTTTAAGGAAGCAGGGAGGTATGGGAGGTATGATCTATTGATGTAGGGTTTTAGAGGGATGGGGGGTTCCAATATGGAAAGGGTAGGTGTGAAGATTGATGATGGTTTTAGTTGTGATAAGAGGCAAATCGGTTTTGAGGAGATTGAAGTCTGTGTCTCTTAATGGGGTGGACGGACTTTATTTTTAGCTAATCAAGCGCTTAGGTGGGTGTGTTAGATGGGTTGGGTACGATCCAAAGCGTGGGGAAGATTTTGGCTAAGTTAAATAGAAGTGGACGGGGCATTGGTAGAGGTGAGAGGGGTTGAGGTGTGATGTGAGGTTGCGAACATGGGAATTTTAAGCTTCTGTAAAACACTCGGGTATATGGGGGAGGCCTCAGGAGCGGTCATTGCATTTAGTAGAATATGGCGCGTCTCAACGTTCCCATGGGCCTGTCTATCTTCTGTGGATGACAGTCCAAACGTTGAATGTGAACTTTTGTACGGAAGAAAGGTGGGTTTGTGATTCCGGTCCACTGTGGGTGTGATCAGGGGGGTACAAGAGGAAATGTATCATAGATGTCAAGAGGTCGACCGCGGTTTGTTTGAACAATTGAGGTGATGCAGGACTTAATGGCAGGAGGGCCATGTTCGAGAGGATCCTCCTGGTTATTAAAAGAATTGTGATGTCGGTGCAATAGATTCCTCGTCTAAGGATGTCAAAAGGAGTGCGTGAGAGGGCGTACCTTCCTCTTGTGCAGCAAGAGGGGGTGGTCGACGGGGAGGAAATCTGGGAAATAGATAGGTAGATACACCCGTTCGCCAAATCTGTGTAGGGCCTGTGGTCTAAGAAGATCATCGATGGGCCGAAGAAGTCTGGCCGTAACTCCTTTATGGTAAAGGAAGATTTTGCTTTGGTTCGATGGCGGTAAAAGGAGGTTCAGGCTCCTTGTGTTAGTGCAGCGGCTTGATTCAACATTTTCTCAATAGAGGCTTTGGGATGGGGGTATCAAAGGACTGACCCATGGACTCATGAACAATTCCTAGGCTAAGAATCTTGGTTTACGTTGCGTTGGAAGAGTGATCGGGAGGCAAATTTGGGGGTGTTTGTTAAAGATTTTCAAATTCGGTTGGATGGGGAATTAGGAATTATCGAGGTTTTATCCCCTGCGTCAACCATTTCCGCACTAGTTTTTCCACATTCAGTTTTCATGACTATGTCTTTATGCGGTGAATTGTTTGAAAGTTCAGACAGAAGTCATTGCTTGTACCAGGAAGGTATGGTGCGAGGGAAGTTCAACCCGAATTGAGGTGTTAACAGGAGGGAGGGTCAGGGTAACGTAATGTCCTTGCTGTGAGAAATTTGTCAATATCAAACCATATGTTTCTCCAAGGAGAGTGTAGTGTGGGCTCGGCTTTTACTGATAGTTGGGTTTTTGGTGGGAGTATGTGGACGGCGCTTGAGATGTAGACTTTGAGATTTACCATCCCGCGTGGAAACTCCTTTTGATTTAGAAGAATGTGGACGCGTGAGGGAGTGGTGGTATTTGGTTATTGGTAGAATCAGGGAGTTTGGAAATTATTGGGGGTTTTGGTGCGCAACCGCAATTTTCTTCTTCTAAGGCTCGAATTTCTAGTTTACGAGCCATGGTAAAGGCCTCATCAATGTACGGAAAAGGAAATTGATTGGAGGTAGTAGGGATAGGGAGAGTGCTTGTTAGCGCCAAATCGCTTAAATAGTTTGATAAGTTTGGTTTGAGGTAAGGCATACGTAAGTTGGTTGAGAAGGCACTGCATCGGCCAACGAAATATTGCGATAGATTTCTTCTCAAATATCGGATGGCATGATGTCGGTGTGATAGATGCTTTTTGGTCAATGTAATGGAGAAATGGGGTCCAAGAAAAGATGGGCTAGTTGGTTTTTTAAAAGAGAAGATTGAGTGTGGGTTTAAAGCACTGTACCACTCCAGGCAAGGTACTGATAAGGACATCGGGAAAGGTGCGGAGAAATAACAAGGCATCATCATGGGCAATCAAATAACAAGCATGTCTAAATGATCAAAAGTGTTGTTGAGGGTCCTCTTTACTGTTAAAACGGGTAAATTTTGGTAACTCCCATTGAGGAGTATATGAATGAAGGGGGACAGAAGGGTGAATGGGCTCCCGACAAACTTGCTCATATGTCAAGGTGCTACGACTTCCTGAAATAGAGGCCTCCAAGTTTTGCATTTTGTCCATCATTTGTTTAATTAGATCAGTAGTTGGATGAGATGATGGTGTGGTTGTGGTAAACGGAGGCAAATTGGGCCAAGGACCACCGCTAGACCCTGGTGGGGTTAAGTGTTGATAAGGTGTGGAGGATGAATATGTTGAGGCAACTGAATAGAGATGTCCCATATAGGATGTTGAGGTCACTGGATACGTGTATGGGAATGAAAAGGTAGGTGGAGCTTGAGAAGGAAAGCTCATGTGGATAGGTGGCAAAGAGCAAGTCATGAACGAAGCAGTCTGCAAGAGAGATGAGGTAGGGGCAGTCGGCGGTAATGATATGTGGGGTCTAAGGTTAACCAACGGAAAGCCAATCTGAGTCGTATGAACCTCTGAAGCCGTCGGATTGGGAGACGGGGCTAGAGATGTAGGAAGCAAGGCGGTATTATCAGGTGGAGTGGGAGCTAAATGAGCAGCTATACTAATAGGCATACCCAAAAGGAGTTGACCATCAGGCGTACAGTCAGGGGTATGAGACAAATAGTATTGTACAGCACTAGGATTAGCATCTAGAAATTTGGCAAAGTCCTTATCTCCCACAGGAATTTTAGGAACCTCGTTGGTATCCGTAGGATTCTCCACAGAATGTGAAGGGGGTGATTCAAGCAAAGAAACAGAGCAAGCATGTGAAACCATGGCGGCGGCTTGCTTTCGAGTGATAACAACCATGGACAGGAGTTCACAGTAGGGTTTCAATCTGTCAGGAACAGAAACAAACTTAGACTGGTAAAATTGGTAGGTTGCTGGTTTGTCAAGAATTGGAAAAGAGAGTAACTGATATCGGTCTAGTAACCGATGTCGATTACACTATAGCCGACGTCAGTCAGGTAACCGATGTCGGTGTAAGAAGTCTGGGATAACAAGATATAAAAAGGCTGCTAATTTGATTTTTAACAACGTTTAGTATACTTGTCCAATTATTGATCACAGAAGACAGAGTATGAGAAAGAAAACAGAACTAAAAACAAGCAAGATGCACACACAAATCCAGAGATTAACCCTAGGGTTAATTTTAATTATCGTGGGCTTATGCCTTTATACGTAGAATGATGTCAGAATCCTAAACAAGAGACTTAGGGGAAATGTCAAGTTGTTTTGGCTTATAAGGTTACCTCAATCGGACGAAGGAATACCGCGGAAAAGGGGGGATGTTTGAGCTGTTGTGTTAATTGTGAAGTGATTCGGTATGTGTTGTGCAGTGAATGTAAGATTAATTTCCTGTCAATACCATGGATATCACCCCCACGTGTATGACCTGTTACTTAATCTACGTTCACTAGAATTGAAAAACAACAAGAAGGAATGCAATGCACATGTTTTAAACCCAAATCAAAAATTATGTTCGATGAAGCAAGAGAGATGACTTTCACTAATGCGAAACTAGGAAAGCAAGACAAATTCTTTACGAAATATATAACAAAAGCAGCAACAGCAAGTATGCTTCCTAAAATGAAAATAAGCAAGAGAAACAGAAACCCAAAATGGGTCCCACCGGGCGTGCCAAAATGTTTCACTCGGAATGTTTCGTTCCTTTTAGAAACAGATAAGGATTGGGGCTAGGAGGAATACCTGTAGAATGTCGAGATGGTGTGTGCGTACCGTAGAAAAAGATCAGGCTGACTGCGAAGAAATCCTTTTTGTCTTGGAAGGACTACTTGCAAAATAAGAACACAAGACCACAAGATTTTAATTAAATAATAAATGAGGAAACTGCCTTGGGCCCAGGAAATATAAAACTTCCTTTCGAAGGTGGTCAGTTCTCCTGCTAATATGAATTAACACAAAAGACTATAAGATATTAATTAAATTGCTTTGTTGAACTGGGTAGGGGAAAGGCTGGTTATTGGTTATAGTCAGTATAACCGATGCCGGTTACTGATAACCGATGGCGGTTACTGATGACCGATATCGGTAGAGTCTAGGATCTGAAGGTTAGTTGTTTTGTGGGGTGGTGGTGTTATTTGGTAGTTGTGTTATTTGTAGGGCTGTATATAGGTGATATTAGGAAATAGGGTGATGAGAGGTAGATGAATGACAGTTAGATGTAATGATACGTTGGGTAGTGGATCCAAGAATGGATTTGTGGGGACATATGATTTAAAAAGTCGAAGAAATGTTATTAAAGAGGACATGCAAGAAGTAACTTACTGATTATTCACGGAGATGCAGGTCCAAGAGCTCTGATGGCAAAGGCAGAACTGAGGTAGGATGGTCTGGCACACAGCAGATCAAATCAGCTGAGTATCACAGGGCTCTGGTATCCAGTTGCAGTCCTTGGCTTACTCTCCTTGTCTCTTCACTTGTCTCTGCTCGGTCAAGTGAAGATCTAGACTCTCTTGATCACTCCCAAATGATCTCTGTTGATTCAAAAATCCTTCGACCTTGATCCAAAAATGAAATTCTGATCCCTTGTTTTTGGTTTGGGGAGGCCATTTACAGGGAACCGATGGCGGTTATGTAACCGACAGGGGTCGAGTAGGAACCGGCATCGGTAAGGAAAAAGTAGGCTATTTTTAGTAAAATAGCCCACCTTCCCTGCTTTTCTCCCGAGAGATTAGTTGCGGGCTTGGTCAAGTGACTAGAAGGTCGGTTTTGGGTATGAGAAAGGGGTCATTAGTCATGGGTGTAGGTATAGACCAAGTTTTAGGTCTTAATTAGGTTAGTTTAGGATTAGGGCTAGGTCATGATGAGGTGGCAAAATGAGGTGGTAGGTGAGGTGATGGGGATTTATCAATTACAAGGTAATTAATAAATAATTGTGTAAGGTTTAGGTAATGAGGTTAGGTTGCGAAATGGGATGTGGGTCACAAGGGGTCGTAAGACATGAATTTGGTGTCTACAAGACGATCATCAACTTCTTCTTTAGATAATTTTATGGGGTCATGAATTGGTGTGACTGGAAGAATATCCATGACTGAAACATCCACCTCACTTTCTTCATCTTCAGTGTCCACTTCATTGGTACTAGAGTAATCAGAGGATGTCCAATCATTAGTTTCATCACTTGAATCCACAGGTTCTACTTTATGATGTCGAGGGATCACGTTTATCTTCACCCTCTCTCTACCACATCCAAGTGTCATGAAACCTTCATTCCAGTAGTTTCTTGCATGAACTCTCCTTAGCCATGGTCTTCCCAGCAGCATTGGGTACGCAACAGTACCATTTTTCATCACCTGAAAGTCTACCACACATACAACACCCATAACAGATATTGCCACATTTGAAACTACACCTTCTGGTTTATTTTTTCCCTTATTTAATGACCTTAACATAAGTGTTGAAGGGCGATCAATTTTTAAACCCAACATATTCATTACAAACTCGGTCATTACATTAACTGCAACACCTCCATCAACTAATACATCATGAATTGAAATACCATTACATAATACCTCTACTTGTGGAGCATAGGGATCTGCCTTTGCCTCCAAAATAGGGACCTCAACCTCCTTCCTTCTTTGAGCATTGATTCCACCTCGCAACTCTTGCCTCTTCTCAGAAGACATAGCCAATAGTTGACCATATGTAATATTTGTAGGCCTTTTGGACAGATCTTCCAAGATGGAGTATGGTCCTTGCCCCTGTGAAATTAGAAAATCCTGTACACCCAACTTTCTTCTCCTATGTTTCTTACTAGTTTCTTCTTTCATCTTCTTAGGATCATTTCCATCTTGATTATCTTTTTCTTTCTTTCTTTTTGTTACAAACACATCTACTTCATTATTTCTGCTCTTATCTACTACATCAAAAGAATTCACAGGTGCTTTTCCTTTATCATTATCTCCTTTACCAGATGTAGAAGCTCTATCTGGACAATTATACTTATAATGACCCTTTTTATAACAACCATAACATACAACTTCAGAAATATTTCTTTTTGGACCTCTATCTCCCCCCTGAGAACTAAATTCCTTTCCTTGAAGAAGATTAATAGTTAACTGACCCATCTTTATGAGCAAATCTTCAGACTCAGTAGATGTACTAGGAGAAATATTTATTCTCACTGGGAGTGGTTGTGGATTCTAGACCAAAGGTGCTGGTGTAGGCTCTACTTTAGCAACAATTTCTTTGGGCTACTCTTTCATGCTTTCTTCTTGCCTTCTTGCAATCTCCTTTGCTTGTTCAATGGTAGCTGGGTGGTCATACTTCACTCGTTGTCTGATCTCTGGCTTCATCCCAAGAATGAAGTGCTTACAGAGGAGATTATCCACGCCATTCATCAACCCATCCGCTAATCCTTCCTTCCGGATCTGGGCATCGCGATTCCTCCTTAGCTCTAGAACACGAGCATGATAATCCCTTATCTTCTCCTTCTCTCCTTGGGATAGCTTTGTGATCTCGATCATGAGATCTGCATATTTTTTTTTTCACCAAATTCTTCAAGAAAACTTTCAGTTAATAAATCCCATGAATTTTTCACATTATCACCTAGTGTTTCAAACCACCTAAGTGTTGAACCATCCAAAAAGGTAGGAAAAAATTCAGTCCATTGTTCTCTTCTTATAAGGCCATTACAAATACAAGATCACTTAAACTCTTGAATGAAAGAAGAAGCATCTTCCTTAGATTGAGCTGAAAAAATAGGAATCTTTCCCATTTTCAAAAGTAACCACCGTGAAATACCAACCCACAAGTACAATCAACAAGACTTATGTGCACAAATAATTGGAATCACTATACTAGAAAGTAACTTTACACCTTTCTACAGTAAAATAGAAATGACCACGGTAAACTATGGTAAAACTTGACTTACTACAGTAAAAACTGACTTTACTGTGGTAAACACTATTCACGGTAAAAAGTGAAGTTACTACGGTAACTACTATTCATGGCAAAAATGACTTTACCATGGTAACTACTATGCACAGTAAAAACAAGGTTACCCTCCAATTGATTTTTGAATAAGTGGGAATATCTCTCTAGAAAATCCACCAACGAGGAATGGTCCCGGCAACGGAACCAAAATGTCATCACCAATCCGGCACTATGATAATTCTTCACCGGGAACTCCTCGTGCTATGATTATTTACTAATGCACAGCCTTTAGTTTGTTGGATGCAATCTGGAAACAAAACAACAACATAACACAAGAATACCATCGACTATGATAAGACAGAATGATGACAAATCTGAAATATCAAAGTAAATTATAATATTAACATGAAACTGTTATAATCTCACCCATGAGGTACTTCAAGTGTTATTGACTTCACTTTCCTTTCACCAAGACTATGGGAGAAACTTTACAATTACACCTCTTAATGGCTTCTTCAACACACCTTTAAACTGATGGCTTCCTTCGCACACTTCCTACAATATTTCTCACTACTTCCTTCTATGCTAAATGAGGGGGGTGGCCTCTCTATTTATAGAACTTCCAGGATTATCCATCTTATCTCTAAGATAGGATAAGAAATCCACTCTGACGAATCATATTCCATACCTTAACTCTTATCTGTACATGTAAGCTTATCTTTTAAGATAAGATAAACCTTATCATTTTACATGGGTTCCACATTTTTAGACTTTTACAAATAAAATATACAAAATATTTATGACCTCACTCCTTGTCCTTATTACCAATATAATATTTCTAATTCCTAATCACGTAGACCCTACTTCTAATTACCCAAACTTTGACATTTTAACATTACCAGACCACTTACGACAAATATTTACTTTTTACAACATTCATATTGTACTTTGACTGTTACCGTACTCCACATTATTGCTGACACCGTACTGACGGTGCCGTTATCTTCTATCAGACACTACTACTAATTATACTTAACAACATCATATTCCTAATACATATATTAATGAAATAAAAATTACGGAGGAAAATTTTAGTGTCGACAAGCCACCACTAAGTAGCCCTTCATCATCTACTTGTGGGTCTCCTCCGGGTAGCCCATTACCTTCTATTCTGGGGCCATGTCTAACTAGCCCCTTATCTTCTATATATGGGACACCTCCGAGTATCCCCTCATCTTATATTCTTGGGCTGCTTCCTAGTATCCCTTCTTCCTCTATACTGGGGCCACATCCAAGTAGACTTTCATTTTCTATATGTGGCTCACCTCCTGGTATCCCATCTTCTTCAATTCTTGGACCGTATCCTTTTTTTCTGTCATATTATCATATCAATGGTTTTGGTAAGCCCACCATCATTCCTCTCATCAATACTAAATGTTCGCATTCTTCTCCCACTTCTGGAGATCTGACAAGTCAAGCATTAGATTCTAAGAAACCCAAACAAGTTCTTTATCAAGCTAAGATCAAAACTCTGAAGAGATCTAAAACTCCCAACAATTCAAATGGTTATAAAATTCAAAATCAAACATGATTCTAGAATGCACACCAACATACCCATTAAGTATGGCGCTAAGTGCAAAAAAATATGGGTAAGGAACTCAAGATACCACATACGAAACCCATCTTTAAAAAAAAATCATAGTCATTTGTTGAGTGTGAACTCACCATGATCATCAAGATTAGGGATAATATCAATATTGATAAACAAACGTGCTTAGTCTCCCTTATCTAGTAAATCACAAACATAATTATTAGATACTATCACGTAGAGTGACATAGTTGGTCCCAATCTCCCAAAACACTGAAAAATTCGTTAAAAAATCAACAAATTTCAAAAATACAAAAAAAAAGAGAAAAGCATTAAAAATCAATGGTACAAATGTCAAATATTGAAATTAGGTATTACATGCACATGGATTTTATTTCTTCCCTTTCTTTCACATTCCTTTGCAAGTCATCCACCATTTTCATCCTTTCAATTATATTCTGGTTATCTTATTGTGTACACATTTTGCGACATTTATCTCTATGGTATCCGTTTGATCTTGCTCTTTCATCACCTTGGTAAATTAAAGAACGATTGACCTCTTAGATATCCTATCACTATCTATATATAATAAAATTATTTGGAAGAATTTTTGGGTGTATTTGTTGACACTAGCCAATTTTTTCATCAAAATCACTTCCACATTCTTCCATCAAGCCATTAGTGGTTCTTAACCCTTTGTCAAACAAGAGAGCTGAAATAAGTTTTTAAAAATCAAAAGAAATAAAATAAATCAATCAAAAAGAAAATTGATATACAACTCTCTCTTAGGGTATTTACAATAATCTCTACCGAGAGTATGGATGCATGAATGGTAGTAGAGAATTTTTTTGATTAGAATAAAATGCATCTCTGTCGGGGCTATGGATGCCTAGCTGGTAGCGGAGCAATGTATGAATCTCCTTCCACAATCCATTCACAAATCACCATTCAAACTAAATCATTCCTACACAGTGGCTAGTGTCTTCACTTGTTGTCTATCAACTCTTTCCTTTAAGAGGTAATTCATTTCCATGTGCACACATTGGATCTATATGATCAAATAGGATGAGTATGATAACAAGTGTTTCTTTTTGGACCTTGTTTAAAATTTTTCTTTAGCACATCTTGTCTCATGATTTTTTCCTTGGGCTAATCACTTTTTCATCAACCACATTCTAAATATTTTAGAGCATAATTTATTCTTTGGAATCATTTAGAACATCCATGTGTATAGGATGGCCTCTTTTCCATGTTTGGAGACACTTTTATCCTCTTTTAATAAGATAATCTTCTACTTCCTTTCTATCATTTGTTTTTTTGCTAGCTTACGCAAGGGGCATCCTTGCTCCCTCATGATTGAACATATTTTATATTGGCTTTAATCCCCCTTCTAAATATGAAGAGTTTGTCTTTGAATACTCCCACCTAACTGATGGGGCAAGTCACATCTTCAATTTATTATATGTGTGGCATTCCTCCCTTGTACATCCCATCTATCATTGGGGGCATCAACATTTCTTGGTTTCCTATACATAGCTTTGGAAAAATAACAGAAAATCCAAAAACATTTAAATATGATGAATATCAAAAAAACATTCAAATATGTTTTAAGAAAAATAAAAAACAAAATAAATCATCCTACAAAACATCATTCTTTGGTTCCTACCTATTCTTTTACATGACTAACGAATCATCTTGATTTACCTCCATAAACAAAGTTGGTTTTCTTACTATGTTTGTACTCTGAGGCACAACGAGTTGCTTGGTATTGTTTCATAATGCATGATTACTTTTCATACGACCCAAGTGTCCTTTGTTATTCCCATTACATGTATCCTTTCTTAGGGGACCATATTTTAACCCTTGTTTCTAATTGCATAGGTTGTAATCAAATCTTGACAACAAAAACATTGCATTATGTTTCTATGTTAAGTTAGCTTGTTTAATTTCTCGTATTACATTACATTATGTATACTATAGGGAGTTAGGCATATTTTATTTTCTCGTATTGTATTGCATTTTATACGCTGCATGGAGTTGGTGTTTTAGCTATGGAAATTTGTTCATATATGGATTTTCATGTCATACTACACTTCTGTTCATTCTTTTTAATAAGGACAAATGACATCGATCATAAGAGAAATGATGAAATAAAATTTTTTTTTACATTTGCAAGATGATAGCTATGTCCATCTCTTTTCATCTTCATTTTTCTTCAGTATCACCCTCCTTCTATCAACAATTTTCTTCAAAATAAACTTGGGGAAATAGGGATCAATTCTTCTACTTCTTCTATTTTTTTATTTCATCTTTTCAATCGTCTATGGATCTCTTTCATCATCTCATCGACACTTGACAGGGTATCCTTCACTCTACTAATTTTTCTTCCACTCCTTCAAAAATTTATTTGTTTGTACTTGTTTACTATCTTTGAAGTGGCTTCATTTACGCCACCCCAAAGAGGGGGAAATGTAGACACCTGAAATCTTCTTACACAATTTTAATACTTATATTTCACTAACTATCCCTTTTCCCATTAATTGACGACAATTCGTCAATAAACCACCATCTTTCCTCTATTCTTGTTAACTAAGTATATTTATCTAATTAATCAATCTTCCTATCACTCAAGATGTTGATTAAAGACCTTTCATTAATTAACATCTGCTTCTACCTAGTTAATTAATTATTATTAATTAATTACACCCGTTAATCTAAATCAATAAATTATCGTTAATTAATTAGCCTTCTAATCTCTCAGGATGCCAATTAATGACCTTTCATTAATTAACGTCCACTTTTACCTGGGTTGATTAATATTATTAATTAATTACACCCACTAATCTAAATCAATAAATTACCATTTATTGGATCAAATTCCTCTCTTACATCCCGCAAATCATATTAATTTTCCTCTAATTAGCTTCTATACTCTACATATTAATTAATCACCTTTGATTAATTAAAACATCCCCAACTCCCATGACTTACTAATGAAAAATTAAACTCTTCTAAATTAAGATTACCTTTTATAAAGCAACCTTATCCATTCCTATTCTTCTTTTACCTTTATCCGACATTCATTAATTTGCTAGCCTTGCCTCTTCAGGAAAGATATATAAAGAACCCTCCTTCTTACCTTTCTTCTTGTACCATACTTTGAATAGTGAAAATTATAAGCATTTCGATCTTAAGCCATTCTCCATTGTTGGAAATAGCTTCTACATCTTGCATCCTTTCACTCAAGCTTGAGTAATATGGGAAGATCCAAAACATCCTTGTAGCCATTCTTATTGAGATTCCATTCTCAATCCTTGAGATTAAGTAACAATCCAATTTGATTGTTTATGTTCTTCATAGGTTCATAGTTTAAGTTAGCAATCATAGAGAGTAGGAAATAACATAGTTTCATTTATGCATTAAAGAAACATTTCCCTTAAGCTCTTATCTTCATGGTTCATTTTCTAATTAGCATTTTCTTTTGAAGATATGTAGATATTAGTTTCAATTTATATCTTAGTTAATTATACATGAGAAAAATTTCTCATAATGAAGAATTAGAAATAAGGGGGGGGTGGGGGGGGGGAGAAGAGGAGAAATAATGGAGAGAGGAGGGAAGAAGGAATGTTAAAGTAGATAATATCATGTCACCTTCACCTTGTTGTCTAAGTGATCTGATGAAATGTCCCAATGCGGTGACTTCTAGATCCCTGAACCTTTTACACCATGAGAAAAATCCTTTGGATGATGCATGAACACCTCAAACTGAGTGTTTATAAACACTATTGAATTATCACTCGGTTGACCACAAGTGTTGCTCATTGAGGTTTACTTTGAAGAAGTTGGAGGATGGAGAATAATCTTTGATGACATTCTGCTACATAGCCACACTATTTTACTTGTCAGAAATATTTGATAAAGTCCATTTTGAACATTTTTTCCTTACCAATGATGATCAAATTTCCCGCCTTTTATGATATTCTCAGACATCTTGAGTCATAGAATGAGTTTTGAGAAACATTGTTTTAGGACGTCCTAGTGTGAGATTGGAATGGAAATAGGCACTACTCACAAGAACCTCTTTGATAATTGATTGATGAACTAATTAAAATTATTGAGCTACATGTGTCCAACTCATTTTGAATCACCTATCTTCCCAAGTGAGGAATATGAATCCACCCGTTGCATAATACGATGCCTTGCCTTGCTACGGGATACAATTGGACTCAAAATGATGCTTTTAAGATCCTTGAGGAGTTCACGTTTCTCTGTTTGAACCTTGAAACCATCATCCAAGCCCTAAGAGAGCCCAAATCATAGTAAGATGAGTAAAATGAAGTTTTCTACAACTTTTTGCTCTTGGAACTGAAAACCATGTTCCAAGAGTTACTATTTTAGGTAGGTTATTTTTTGGACTTGTTAGTTTTAGCAAAGTGTTTCCTTCACATTCTAGGTTTTTCACTGATTCCTTAAGGTCAATTTAAATCACTTTCCATTTTTGGAAAGTTACTTTTTTTATTTTTTTTCTTTTTTACTTTTTTGACTTGCATGCCCTATTTTTTTTATTTATTTGATGTTTAGTGTCTGTTCTTTTGGAGGAGTTTTCCATTTTTAGAAACTTACTAAAAATGTCAAGTGAGAACTAGTGAAACTTTCTATTTTTAGAAGCTTCAATTTTTGGTGTCAGATTGACAAAAAATCAATTGATTATTTTCTGGGTTTTTCTTCAGATGCTCAGTTCAAATTTTTGGCTCAATCTACTTCATAGTTTGACGACAAATGATAAAAAAACACTATAGGGAAGATTTTTTTGAAAGGATGTCATTAAGAATATAGAATGTATCAGATATTTATATTTTTTTCCTCTCCAAGGTTCCTAGATGAGGGAGATCTACCCAAAATTTCACAGAGATCGGATGCATGGTTTAGGAGATACGATCGTTTCTTTGTTTTTTTGCCCTAGGGTTTCTGACAGCTCTTGATCATGGATTTTTCTTGAAAAACATATTTTTATTCAATGTAGAAACATGGAATGATGGAAAAATGATGGATAGGATTATATGTAAGGTTTGGATATAGCAGAAATGGAGGAATGAAGAAGAATCTGATAGTTGGAGAAAACATGTGTGTGCGTGTGGAAAGAACTAGAAGTTGGAAGTAGCACGACAATTAGAAAAAAATACATATTTTTAATGTTTTAGGGAGAATAAAAAAATTTGGGCACCACTTGAACCAAACACTTTGTGAAATTGGTGAAAAAAAATGTGCCCCATCCCTATTGGGCCACTTGGCGGAGCGTGAATTGTTGAGGCGGAGAAGTGAGTGGGCTAGAAAAATGTGCACAAGGGTTTGACTGGATTAACAAAGGTCATATTGGGGTCTAAGGGCCTTAATTGGAGGTTTTATAATTTTATTACACCAAATCCTTGGTACACTTAGTGCACAAAAGTGCACCACTCTCCCATTAGTTGGATATTTTCACCAAAAAATGACTAACTCCTTTACCTTGTAGAACGACTTGTCAGAGCCGTAACTTAAGTTTCCAGAGGATTTTTTTGATGAAAATTTATATATTTTTTATATGAAATTGGAATTATGAATCCAATGGTGTGGGTATAAGCTCTTGATTCATACATTTTATCCCTAAAATATAAGATTTTGTTTCTGACTCCAAGGCTATATATGAGAAAACCTGGATGTGGACATAGTGCACCTAGGTGTTGTGAAGAATATGATTTTACCATACTCTAGGTATCTGAAATACCTTTCCTAATATATATTTTTTGACTCGTAACTCCTTCCAGAGCTCCCATAATCACTTCCCGAAGCTCAGTAGCTTTTTTGGCATTGTGCACTGCCTAGGCCTCCAAGACCCACTTTTGTTGAACTTGCTCCAAAACTTTTTAAACTTCCAAAAAAGTTCCAAAAATGATTGTAAAATGTTCCTATCTCTATGATACGTCTCCATAATGAATTTATTCCTTTCTTTCCACTATGGGGGGTATGCACTAGCTTCAAGAAGATCAGAACACAACCTTTCCCAAGCTTACCAAAAGGCTTGTTTTGATGGATCTTTCTTTAAAAGAATTTGGAATGACTAGGTAACCTTAAATAACTTGTATAAATACTGAAAATATTCTTCAAAATAATTAAAAGAGGGAGGATATGACTAACTCAGGGACTAGGGAGATAGGAAGGAGGGCTTAGAATGACCTTTGGGTAAAATTTTCAAGTAGGGTATGGTTGTCATTCTTGAAAATTGAGAATTTTTTTGTTGCACATTTACATGACAATAGATTTATCTAGCTTGGGGAAATCTCATGGATTGAGCGTAGTGAATGAGAACTCCAAAATCTCCATTTATAAGATCAACCAATGCCTTATCCATTAGGCTTTACAGAACACATACAACTTACAAAAGACAGCTAGAAAGAGACAACACACACACAAACACACAACTGAAGGGAAACACACCACACAATAAATGGAAAAACACACACAAAAGGGAAAGTGGAAACAAACCTATATCACCTATAGTATAAGTTGGGGGACAAACATCTTTCACTGTAGCACTCTTTTCTTCTCAGAGGTTTACCCTGAGTGGGAAACACTGAGTGATGTTGTTCCAGGATGCCATTGACTGGTTTGAGAAATTAGCCTCCTCTCCTCAATTGCTTATGAAATCCAGATGATTTGATGACTATCTGTGTACTTTGTAGGAGTGAGCCTACATGAGCTTCTTGATGCTCAGACCTTCTCTTAGAAATTACATTTCCTTCATGCCCTTCTAAATCAGTTTCATAGTGTCAGTTATCATCCGTGTTCACCCACACTATTGATTATTCATTGAGAATATCATCACTACCCCAGGGCTAGTTTTTGTTCAAATTTATTGAATATTCTGAGTTCTTTTCTTTCCTAGGTCCTTGCTCATTGACATTGTTTCCATGAGAAACCTTAGACCTATCTTTTCTATTTACTCCACTATGATGTGCTTGAATATTGACTGAAGGATCAAAAGTAACCTCAAACTTATCCTATATGGCCACAACATGAGCTAAGAGATCAAGGATTAGCTCAATATCCTCCACACTTTCTACTACATGATGCATCTTTGATTTCTTGTACATAGTTCTCCTTTGTTGCTTCCAACAGCTCATCTTTGCATTCCGTCTAAGATTCTTCATTTTGAAGCTCAAGACAAGTATCTGGAGAGATTAATTCATTATCTTGAATATCATGGCATTATAATACCTCTTTTTGAAGGGGATATTCATCCTTAATGACCTTAACACCCTTTATTTCAAATTTTTCATCATGGAAATAATCTTCTTCTTCAAATGGGAAAGAAAAAATTCCATTTCATCATTGTATTAATCAACCATTGGCTCATGAGGAATGTTGGGTTTCTCATCTTTATTTATTTCAACATGACCAATATTCACATTGGTTAAATCTTCCAAATCAGATTTTCACTTGTCTTGCAGATTCATGGCTTGTATCAGGAGTTCAAGACTAATCTCAGGGTCTTCTTTCTCTTCAACAACTCTCAAGAGTTCTTGCACAATTTTTTCTTTCAAATAATCTGAGGGCTCATCACAAGATATATTTATCTCTTCTTCATGGAGGGCATGTTCCAAGGAATCTTCATCTCCAAATGGAAATGATGATATCACCTCTTCTTGGGTAAGCATACAAGATGATTTCTCCATTTTGATATTCACTAAGAATCATTTCCTCTTCTTCATAGCTCGCATCATCTAGAAAATTGGTGCTACCATCTTGTAGGTAAAAATTCCTCAATACTCCTTCAATATCCACATCTCTCTAAGAAGGAATGCTTGGTCTTATCAATATGAATATCTCATCTTCCTCCTCAAATTTCATGAATCGATTCATTTTCAGACTATCTTGATACAAGATGTTGGATCCTGGGATCCCTGCCTTTTGTATTGTGTATCTCATCTTCTTTTCAGGAAGTAATTTTTTCATGTATCCTTTCACCAGAATAGTTTAAGAAGACCAATTCATCTAGATATTACCTCCCAATTGGTGGAAAAAACTTCTTCTTAGTAGCATTCTAAATGAAACCAAAATATCTGCTACCAAGATTATCATTAAAACCTTTTTGATTGGAAATTTGGTGAAAATTACATGTGCATCTTTAAAATTCCCAACAAGTGGGACTTCTTTAGACTCCATGAAGTGACAAGAGAAACCGAGTGGAGTCATGGTGAGTTTGATAGCCTTGGTGAGATTTACAGGAATTACACTGTCAGAGGCACCAAAATCTATGATGTAATTATTTAGTACATATACTCCAATGAGAAGATAGATGTAGAAAGGGTCAACCTTGTTACTATTAGATCTAGTTAAAGAAAGCATGTTCTATGATGAGGGTGTAGGTGGGTTTGGTATTATTCCTTTAGAACTAGGAGTTGCAACATTGGGGGTCAAACTACCACTCCCGATACATTAGACGAATCTATCGAATTGTTTGGGGTGAGTCCGCAAATATTCAGTTTCATTATTATCCACTTTGGTTCTGTTCACATATTCTACAAATTCAAAATGAGAATATGTAGACAAGGGGGGTGAAGGGACTTCTTTGGGAGTCTAGATAGGCTAGGAAATAAGGGTAGATGTTTGGGGAACAAACAATATTTTTAAATTTAGATTAGGAAATTTTTAAGCACTATATTTTATAGGAGTAGATTTAGACTTATAAGTGGAAGAAGCATTGGGAGAATTACTTAGAATTGAGGGTGACCTCTCACTTTCCACATGGTCACATTTCTCTAATCTGGAATCCATGCAAGGTGGGAGTGGAGATCCTCAACTGATTATTTTGTTTTGCGAGGTCACCACAAGAGGATATTCAATCTTCTTTTTGTTCGTAACAGTGGAAGGAAAGGATCCATTTTCAAACTGAGAATGAGTGAATACTACACATGAGAAACTAGGTGTGTCTTCTTTATCATCTTCATCACCTCTACAATACTCACAGAATCTAATTCATGTATCATTCTCAATTTCGTCAACTTCTAGGAAATTACCACCTTCAGTTTCTTGTTCAATCTCATCTTCATTTTATTGAATATTAAAACTTACATTGATGAGTGGGGCCTCTAAGGAAATCCTTTAAGGTGCTCATGCGATTTGAATTTTATTATTTCATTGATAAGATATTCCTTCAAAAATTCCCCTCTTCAAAAATGCCATTTAATTTTATAATTTATTTAGCAATGGATATGTTCTCTCATCTCTAGGATGCCAAGCCTTACCCTTTGAAATATTCTTGATATTCCCAGATAGGATGAGATCATCATTAACTTCGATGTCCACTTGTTTCAATTGTGAAATGTTTCTTAGTTGAACTCTTCATAGGAAAAATCCTACCTCCGGTGATTGAGAATTTATGAAGAACCTCTTGACATTTTTTTCAGATGGTGAATCTTCTTCCGGTATACTGCGGAGAAACCGGTCAAAATGAGCCATGAAATCTCTCATAGTTCTATTTGTTGTTAGGTTATGGAGCTAAATAGATTCACAAATGGCATGCATTTCAGGTTTGATGGTTTACATAGGAACTTATGTTGGTTAGGTAATCAACATCAGTTTCTTAGAAGGATCTGACATCGGTCTAGTAACCGACATCAGTTATCTATGCATTCATGTTTCTATATTAGACTCAAATTAGATCTGACCCTTGGTTATAAAGGTGATCAGAGGGTTGTAAATGCATAGCTAAGTTTCTCTAAAGTTTTTATATTCTTATAAGCTAGAAAAATAGGGTTAGAAGAAAAGATTTGATTTATTATTGTAAGAATATTTTCTTGGAGAAAGCTTAGAGAAGCTTGTGAAGGAAAAGTGTTTTACATCCATGTGGGTGTGGAAGATTGAAAATCTTCATTGTATATCCTATGAGAATAAAGAATAATAGATTGGTTATTTCTTGGTGGATGTAGCCCACACTGGGTGAACCACATTACATATTGTGTTTATTTTTCTTCTAGTTTAATTTTTCATGTTTATTGCTTGCATTCTTCAATTGAATATAGATCTGTACTACACTAGTGTGTGTTCTAACCCCAACAACTAGTATGAGATACTTTCTTTAGGGTTTTTGTGTTGACAAATTTACTCACAAATAGATTTCTGATTGTGTGGGAGCACAACAATGGCAAAAGATAAAAAATAAAAAGTGGAGAAATTTGATGTCCATAATTATCAATTATGGAAGATGTGGGTGGAATATTATCTGTATCAGAAAGATTTATATTTACTGTTGCTTGTGAATGTGAATCCTTAAAATATTATTGATGAAGAATGGAATTTTTTTATAGAAAGGTTTTGGGATCTATAAGATTGATCTTGG
This sequence comes from Taxus chinensis, assembly GCA_019776745.2. Classification (NCBI taxonomy): domain Eukaryota; kingdom Viridiplantae; phylum Streptophyta; class Pinopsida; order Cupressales; family Taxaceae; genus Taxus; species Taxus chinensis. The sequence continues at coordinate 177,417,063 of CM034150.1, read as the reverse complement.
AAGAATCTGTAGCTTCAAATATTACTGAAGCAACGACCACAATAGAGTTGATGAAATATTTACGTAATTTATATGAAAAACCAAGTGCTTAAAATAAAGTTTATTTGATGAAGAAATTATTTAATTCAAAAATGAAAGAAGGTGGATCTATATCAAGCCTCTTGAATGATTTCCATTCCATTGTAAATCAATTAAAATCGATTAATATTCCATTTTATGACGAAGTGAAAGAACTTTTATTCTTATGATATTTGCAATATAGTTGGGATAACTTGGTAATGGATGTTAGTAATACATCATCTTCTACTAATATATTGAAGTTTGATGATGTGGTTTGTATAATCCTGAATGAATAAATATGCAGGAAAAGTACATGAGATTCATCGTCTGGAAATTCTTTAAAGGCAGAAGGAGAGATCCAAGAGAAAGAATAATGGGAAATAAAATTCAAAGATGGGCAGATCCAAATCCAGAGGTAGAGGAATAACTTGCTGGAATTGTGGAAAGAAAGGACATGCAAAGAAGGATTTTGGGTTTAAGGAAAAAGAAAAGAATCTTCTAGATAAAGGTAAAGAGGAAAATATTGAAATAGAGGTAATGCAATATGCCCTTATTCTCACCTTGGATAATAAAATAGAATCTTGGGTTTTAGATTCAGGAGCTTCTTTCCATGCTACCCCTAATAAGGGTTATTTCAGAAATTATGTCCAGGGTAATTTTGGGCATGTTTATTTAGGAGATGATGAACCATGAAATATTACTGGTAAAGGGGAAGTTCATCTAAAATTACAAAATGAAAATACATGGATATTGAAAGATGTGAAGCATGTACCAAGCCTTAAGAGAAATCTAATTTCTACAAGATAACTAGGTGAAGCTAGTTGCATGGTTACATTCACATCTAACTCTTGGAAAGTTACCAAAGGATATCTTATTGTGGAAAGAGGAAATAAGGTAGGAACATTGTATTTGTCTACCTATATTACTGATTCCTTTTCTGCTCTATCTACTTTAGATTTAGATGCAAGCATGTGGCATAATCGGCTAGGCCATATGAGTAAAGAGGGAATGCAAATATTAATGGCAAAGGGTAAGTTATCAGATTTGAAACATTTAGATCTTGATTTTTGTGAACATTACATATTTGGAAAGAAAAATAAAGTGACATTTCTTAGAGTTGGGGCAATAAAGAAGGAGAAACAATTGGATCTTGTGCACTCATATGTGCGGGAACCAGCCCAAGTATCTTCTCATGGAGGATCCCAATATTATGTGACTTTCATTGATGATGCCACAAAAAGGTATGGGTTTATTGTATAAAGCGTAAATCTGATGTTTTTGAGACTTTTAAAAGATGGAAATCCCTTTTGGAAATTGAAACTAGTTTAAAGTTAAAATTCCTTATATCTGAAAATGGTGGTGAGTAATCTAGTAGGGATTTCAATGTTTACTATTCAGTGAATGGAATACGTAGAGAAAGAAAGATTCCTAGAACAACATAGGAGAATGGTGTGGCTGAAAGAATGAACATGACTATCATGGAGTATGCAAGAAGCATGAAAATACATGTTGGATTACCCTTACAATTTTGGGTACAAACAATAGACACAAAAGTATATTTAATAAATCGTGTGCCTTAAAATGTGTTGAATGGTGGAATACTAGAAGAATCTTGGACTGGAAAAGAGGAAAATATTTCTTTTCTTAGATTATTTAGTTTAGAATCTTTTGTGCATGTTGATAAAGAAAATAGGAAGAAGTTGGAGGATAAATCCAAGAGATGCACTTTTATTAGTTATGGTTATGGTGATTTTGGATTCTATTTTTGGGATTTAGATGATTCTAAGATTGTTAGGAGTTGTGATATTGAATGAAATGAAAAAGAGAAAGTACAGGGATCAAATTTTGATGCATAGGGATGAACCAGTTATAGATTTTTTGGAAGAAAATACATTTTTGGATGTAAAAAAAACACCTAAAAGAATTGGTGTTGGTGACAAAAACCAATTTCGGTAGCTAGGACCGACATCATTAGATCAAGTACCAACATCGACATCTAGAACCAACATTGGCAGTAGGTGACCAACATTGGTCATTGCAACATATTGATACAAATTTATAGAATGAACATAATGAGCCTCAGTCACCCCAAATTTATGTGAGAAGGTCACAATGGGTAAGTAGACTAATAGTGTGAGCCTGAAATCTTTGAAGAAGTAATGCAAGAGGAAACCCACTTGAATTGGAAGTGTGTCATGGATGAGGAGATGTAATCCTTGGAACAAAATAGACATAAGATTTGGTTAAGTTTCCAGAAGGTAAGAGAACACTACAAAAAAAATGGGTTTACAAGATCAAGGAGGAAGAAGGTGGATAGAAAAGATACAAGGAAAGGCTTGTGGTAAAAGAGTCTACACAAAAATCAGGTATTGATTTCGGTTAAAACTTTTCTCTTGTAGTAAAGATGAATTCCATTTGTATTGTTTTGAGTTTAATTTTAGTAGAATATTTACACTTAGAGTAACTTTATGTTCAGACGACTTTCCTCCACTATGATTTTGAGGAAGAGATGTCTATGTAGAAGTTGTTTGGTTAATAATTCAGGGGTAAGGAGAAACTTGTGAGTAGGTTGAAAAAGAGCTTGTATGGGCTCAAGAAAGCTCTAAGGAAATGGCATATGAGGTTTGAAATTTTTATGCATGAGCATGGTTATTGAGATGTGAATATGATCATTGTGTATATTTCAGGAAGGTTGAAAATGGAAGTTATATTATTTTGTTACTGTATGTAGATGATATGTTTATTTCAGGATCTAGTATGCAAGATATTGTTGATCTTAAATAAAATTTAGCTCATACATTTTCAATGAAGGATTTAGGATCTGCACATAAAATCCTTGGCATTAAAATTCATAGAGACAGGAAGAAAAGGAAATTGGATTTTCCTCAAGAAGATTATATCAATAAGGTGTTGGAAAGGTTTAAAATGTAGAATTCAAAGACAATAAATACACCTATGGTTAAACACTTTAAATTAAGAAAATATCAGCATCCTACATCACATGAGGAGGTCAAGTACATGGAACAAGTTCCATATGCTTCAGTAGCTAGAAGCCTTATGTATGAAATGTTTTCTACTAGACCAGACATTGCACATGCAATGGGAGTTGTGAGAAGATTTATGGCCAATCCATGTAAAGAGCATTAGAAAGTAGTATAGTGGATACTCAGATATTTGAGAGGGACATCCAACATGTATTTATGCTATGAAGGTTCAAATACTTCTTTATGTGGCTATGTTGATTCAGATATGGATGGAGATTTGGATGGTAAATGAAGCAGCACTGGATATGTATTCATAGTAGGTGGCACGAAAGTTAGCTGGATTTCAAGATTGTAGAAGGTTGTGGCCTTATCTACTACAGAGGCTGAATATGTTGCAGCTACAGAGGCTAGCAAAGAGATGATATGGATGATTAGATTCATGGAAGAGTTGGGAAAGGAGTAAGAGGATTTTAGATTATATAGTGATAGTCAAAGTGTGATTCGTCTGAAAAAGAACTCAACATTTCATTCAAGAATGAAACACATTCAGTTGAGATATCACTTCATATGACAGGTGTTGGAGGATGGGAAACTGAAACTGGAGATAATTAATACAAGTGAGAACCCTAGGAATATGCTAACAAAGCTGTTGGAAAAGGAGAAGTTAGAGCTTCACACAACTTTTGTTGGTCTTCATGTTTGAGACTTGAAGAGGAAGAAACAAGCCAAGGAAAGGATCTAAGGATGGATTTATATGATACAGTGTAAAAATTTATCTCCAAATGTGAGATTGTTAGGTTGTGGAGGTAAATAGATTCACAAATGGCATATATTTCAGGTTTTCTAGTTTACACAAGAACTGGCGTCGGTTTCCTATAAGGATTTGAAATTGGTTATTTGTGCATTCATGTTTTTATATTAGATGTGGATTAGATCCGACCATTGGTTATAAAGGTGATCAGAGGGTTGTAAATACATAACTAAGTTTCCCTAAAGTTTTTATATGCTTATAAGCTAGAAAAATAGGGTTAGAAGAAAAGATTTGATTTATTATTGTAAGAATATTTTCTTGGAGAAAGGTTAGAGAAGCTTTTCAAGAAAAATTAATGTACAATTGTGAGATGTGTGGAATACTAAAAATATTCATTATATATCCTATGTGAAAAAATATTAATAGATATGTTGTTTCTTGGTGGACGTATCCCATGTTGGTGCTCAATTTGTTCTTGCCCCGTTTTTCCTTGAAATTCTTCAGTCTATGTGCTCTGTCGTATTTTCTATACCCCTGTATTGATGCGTGAGAGCTTTGTACTTAATTTAGTTACCAAAATTAGTCATTTCCTTTAGTTGAGTATCACTTTAAACCTACATAATTTGTTTTTTGCATTCCTCTGTCCATGTGAAAGAATTTGTAACTTGGGCTGTAAACTCAGGTTTTTCCCCTTCCTTTTATAATTTCCACAGTTATGGTTTGTTTTACCTGTCAATTTTTGTCCCAAATATTTGTGGAAATGTGGGCCTTTCTAATTAGATGCAGCTCGATGAGGGCCACTTTTGAAACTCTAAGGCCCCACTTCAAATCAAGTCTTGTCCACGTGGAAGTATTGCGCTCATCTAAAAAATTACCTCTTGGTTTAACGTTTGGAGTTGCCCCAGGGAGACACATGGAGGCTTCCTCTGGCTCCTCTCTATACTTAAAATTTTCAAGAAAATTTCTAAGGCTTGGGACACTTTGAGGGGCCCGCGCTTGTTTGGGAACTGCCCCTATACTTTACTTTTGAAGAAGCCTCAGGAGGACATGTAGGAGGTTTCTGCTACCTTGCCCAGAATTATACATTTTTTTCATGTGAGCCGGTGCAAATTTTTCAGACCATGGACACGTGGAGGGATGGTGTTCATTTTGAGGATTTGCCTCTGGGTCCTACCTTAGTAGTTGCACCAAGGAGACATGTGGTGAGCCTGCAGGCTTACTTCGGGTCTCCACTTTTGGGCACCATCTCAAAGTTGTGCCAAGGAGACACATGGAGGCTTCTGTTGGCTCCTCTCTATATTTAAGATTTTCAAGAAACTTTCTAAGGCTTGGGACATGTGGAGGTCCTATGCCTATTTTGGGACCTACCCCTGATACTTTACTTTTAAAGAGTGCAATGAGGACACTTGGAATTTTCCACTCACTCTTCCCTTGCTTGGACTTTTCAATGGCCAAGGAAAACTTTCTCAGACCCTAGACACATGGTGCCTTCTGCTGGTCCTTAAAATGTTTCAAATAACTCTGTTAGACTGAGACACGTGGTGAGCCTACACTTGTTTGGGTCTCCACTTTTGGGCACCATCTCAAATTTGCACCAGGGAGACACATGGAGGCTTCCGCTGGCTCCTTTTTATACTGAAACTTTTCAAAGGCCAAAAGATAATTTTCTTAGGCCCAGGGAACGTGGAAGGCCCGTGCTTATTTGGAAACTTGCCTCTGTACTTCACCTTTGTAGTTGCGCTAAGGAAACATGTGGATGAATCTTATCTAAAGTTTAGAAGGGGAAGAATCAATGATTTTTGTGCATTGTATCTGATATTTCTACCATTTTTTTCTCCAAGACTCCTGGAGATGCCAATATGCATTTTTTTTCATCATTTTTTATAAAGCCCCTTGTCGTTTTTGTCTGCAAAGTGGAATTGAATGGATTTAAAGCTTAAATTTGTGAGTCCAAAGATTATTAAGGTTGATATTTTAAATTTAGAATTGCTTAGGGGCTTGAAAAAATGTGAATTGCCGGAGAAGTTGGATGCGGGGAAAAATTACAGAGGAAAGAATGGGAAAAGGATGAAATGAGCAGAATTGTAGGTGTAAGGGATGAAAAAGGTGTTTCCTCGAGGGTGAAAAGGATTTCCTGTCAAATCCATCTATACATGGCCACTGGGAAATGATTAAAATAGGGATTTCTCACATGACAGAATAATAATGATTAGAAGGACTATCAAAAAGTTGTGGCATGGCATCCCATTCATTAGTCGAGGGTTTGAGAAACGTGATCAGTTCATAATTTTTCCACTTGGTAGCTTTCGGGTATGAATTTGTTAATTGTCACTTTTTGAGGAAAATTGGTAACAAGAAACGTTTCCTTGAATATTCTTATTTTTGGGGGGAAAATTTGTGATCAGTGAGTAAGTGAAATGTATAAATGTAATGAGAATACTCTTGCAAAAGGTTCATGCGTTAATTTTTATGAGAAAATTTGAGAAATCCCATCTTCCTGAGAGACAAATCTGAGAAACCTATTAATTTACCATGTTTTAGATTTTAATCATGTCAAGTTAGTTGCAAATGTACAACCATTGACAAGCTTTGAGACTATTCAAAGAAACTTTCCCCTGCTGATGAATCTAATCAACTTCAAATTAATCTATGTCAATCTTGGGAAAAATTGTGTATGCTTTATTTCAAAATGTCTGCAAGTAGTTTTTCTTGTTTTTATTGCAATCTTGTGTTAAATTCCCTCTGAATCACATAGGATCTCATCCTTGTGACAGTTTAGTGGCATTTGCAATTTCATTTCAAGAAGAGCCTTCATCCTGTAATGAGATAAACAATTGAAAATCACTTTACTATCATTTGTTGATAAAGATTGTCTGTAAGCCTTTGAGTGTATCTTAGGCATGAGGAACTAGGGGTCTTTTATGTTTAATTTATTCTTTAGCTTGATCCTCTGTGTTAAATTATTGGATATTGTGTGAAACAGTGTAAATCTGGGCCTCCATTGATGCACACCTTCTGGTTGAAGGAAAATTTTAGCTATTCTGAAGCATTCTTTCATTTAGTTTTCCAATTGTTGTGAAGGTTCTCAAAGATCTGGCATAATCAATTTTATCCTTCTTAATCTCCCACCAAAATTATTCAAAAAACAATGAATCCCACCTGAACTACCCCTATTTTCCCTATATGTCCACAAATGTATAAATTCTACTACCAAAATATGTAGAAGCAATCAAGATCCCATAATGTCTCTAGTAACCTTTAACCCTATTTAGAAAATATCACCATTCTTTAGAAGTGACAACTCGTGAGAGTTAAATTGTGGTGCATTGATCATATTTTCTTAGGGTCTCCTTTCAAATTTGTGCAAAGAAGGATATCTTCATTCTCCTTCACCGACAGAGGTTACAAAATGGGTCCTCTCACCCTGGTCGAAAGGCACAACCTAAAGCAGTGAGGATAGATCAAATCCTTAATGAAGGTGCTATCCATTTCTCTGATGCCCGAGTGACAAAGAGTCAAATGAATCCCCTCCCTGGCTACAAAATGACTCATAATAAGATCTGTCTTCTCTCAATGTCTTGTTAAATCTTTGATGCTTCTCGGTTTCCAAGGGAGAATCAATTTGGATACCAACACCAGAATGGCACCATTTATCGGTGGAACATGAAGTTGTTGTGAAAATAAAAGTTTGAACACCATCAACAACGCATATAGACCCTGGTAAATGCTTCTTACAAATTTTAAAGTGTAAATACATTGTTGAAACGTCATCTTGTGTCCAGATTTGTAAGAATCGAGCAAAGTTACAAGTTCTGCGTGTAATATTTCTAGTTTCTATTGGTTTTTGTACTAAGTTTACATCATCAATGTTAAATATGGGTAAAGGAAGGTCAGATATGTGAAGATTTTCATGAATTTAGTGTTGACAGACATTTGACAGATCAATTTTAGTGCATTTGCACAACTAAGGTGAAAATCCTTAGTGGTGACTCTATGTTGAATTAATTTTTGATAAATGTCAGTGTCTTAACCTTTGTCAATTGAAATTTATCACTAATATCTGCAAATCTGGAAAGAAGAATATCTCTCTTCATTGAATACCCTACTATAAGGTTGTTTCCAGAATTGGGAAAGACAAATTATGAAGGAAGAAGAATCTGGAAAGTTGTTGGAGATCAGAAATCAAGAAAGGAGTTATCAATTGTGGAAACTGATCATCCTGTCATTGAATATTTCCATACTTCCTCAAGTGCTTCTGAATTAGGTAGTCCCTTTTGTAGATCTAAATTCTCCAACTAGAGAGGGTCCTTCTTTTGTATTTGAAAAATTTGCATCTCATTTTGTCCCTGTGTTCTCCAAAGCTGATAGGATCTTCAAAGAAACAGAGTTTTTAGAGAACATTCATTCTGAGAATTACATTCATGTGCCCCACAGACCCCTTACTCCCCATCATTTTGTTTCTCCTATAAGATCACCTCCCCAAAACAATATGGCCCAACCCCCACCCAGACCTCCATTTGTTGTGAACACTTTTGGTCCTATAGATTTCAGAGGTATGGCTAGATATCCAAATGTTGTGCCCCAAGATGTTAGAAATAGACTACCTAAATTTCAAGGAAATAATGCTATTACTGGTGATCAACACTTAAATCTTTTTTCAATATGATAGAAGACTTTGAGATTGAATTTGAGGATGTGTATATAAAGTCTTTTATTCATACTCTAGAGGAGGATGCATGGGACTGGTATAAATCTTTTCCAGATAACTCCATTGATTCATGGACAGAAATGAAGAATGATTTTAGATTGTAGTATGGAGATAAAACAGAACCTAGGTTTCTTTTATCAGAATTTGAAAATATTAAAAATAATCCTAATGAATTTTTTCATGACTTCAATACAAGGTTCAATAAGACCCTGAATAGGTTACCTGTGATCCTGGTGCCAAGTGATGTTTCTTGTTTGATAAAATACTCTGATGCTTTTGATAAGAAGGCTGCCTATTATTTGAGGGATAAGAACCCAACAACATTGAGGTAGGCCTTCACCATGGCTTTACAGATTGAAAATAACATCAAGGCAGTTGGTAAGCCTCCTAAGAGGGAAGGTATCAAGCTAATCAATCCAGAGAAGCCTCAGTCAAGTAAGTCTGTGGATCTGGAGGAGGTTGTAAAAACTTTGGTCGGAGCTGTTAAGGAAATATCCTATAAACTGGCCAGAGCAGAGAAGGGGATTGGAAATAAGGTTTCTAAGGTCATCATAAAGCACAAGGTCAAGATTGCAAATCATCCCAGGGGTGATTAGATATCTGATGACAGATGTAAAGGACTCATGGGATCAGGAAATAGACAACCCCAACCAAGGGAAAACAAATTGGTGCCTGATCCTTTAACTGTCTAGAGTTGTTGTTGTGGAAGAAGCCAATGAAATTGAGTGGTGTGATAGATGTTTCTTGCCACATGCCCCATGTGATGAAGAAAAAGAAGTTGAGGAAGCTGATGATGACACTTGATGATGATGTTTGCATGATGGGGTGCTCTACAAGATCACAACAATGAGTAACTTCGACTGAATTAATAAGTGCCAGAACTATTGCAGTTTTATGGGATTGCATCCACTAGGTATTACCCCTTCCTCCCTCTCATACTTTTGAAATAGATATGGTACAAGATTTTGAATTGCCTAGTAATGATTTTGAATACTTAAGGGCATTAATGATTAAAAAGTATGATGGAGGAATCCCTTCTGAGGAGGATAGGTAGTTGTTAATGAATGATGTAGTTGGCCATGAAAAGGAATATAACACTAGGAGTAAAGTTTTCAAAGGGGCAGGGCCTCAGGCCAAACCAAAAACTCCAATTCTCACCAATATCTCAAAAGAAACTCCTAAGAAAGATACATCTGTAAAAGGCCTTGTTTCCCCAAACAGAATTGGTATCCTTGCCCATGCTTAGACCATGAAAAATCCTTTGCTGTCAGATGAGTTTTTCAGTCTTCCTCCAAATGTTTCCTTTCCCAAATACGTTCCTTATGACATTGCCCAAGTCTTGATTCAGATCAAGATTTTTGTTCCAATTGTTGAGCTGCTTAGGATTCCTGAGCACAAGAAAAGGGCCTTTGAGTATTTGGGATTGAAAGAAGAAAAGATTACCCAAGGTAGAAATGTAAACAATGTTGAGACTCCTCCTACCATTGCAGAGTTGGAAAAACCCCAAGTGCTGGAAGAACTAGGTGAGCCACCTGAAGTATATTTGGGAACATCCTTGGTTGAGTCCCAACTGAATGTAGATCCATTTTTCACTACTCTGATTATTAGGGACAGGTTGTTACACAACTGTATGTTTGATTCTGGAGCATCATGCAATGTTATGCCTCTTGAGGTCATGAATGAATTAGATATCAAAGTGAAAACATCTTATGGGAAGTGCACTGCCATGGATTCCAGAGAGGTGCCAGTGGTTGGATGTGTCAAGGGTTTGATAGTGTAACTTGCAGCCTACCCAGGTAAGAACTTAAAACTAGATGTTGTTATTGTTGATTTCCCTGCCAAATGGGGAATGTTGTTATCAAGAAAATGGGCTGCTAGTGTGGGTGGTAGTGTACAAATGGATATGTATTTTTCCACTATACCTATTGAGGGAAGCCTTGTAAATTTTTATGGTGAAAATAAGATGCTACATCTCATTGAGGATCCCAATAATGCTTCCTATGAAGTGTTATACATTGATACTGATGCAGATAAATTTGTTGGATTTGCTGATGGTAAAGAGCACAAAATTGATCAATGCAAGTCTCTTAATCAAGTAGGTTCTCCTTGGAATTTTTTGTTTGATGGGGCTTGCTCTAAATTTGGAAATGGTGCTGGTATTGTTCTGATATCTCTAGGACAGGAAGAGTTTTTTTCTCTTTTAAACTCAACTTTGAGTGCACTAACAATATTGTTGAATATGAAGCACTGTTATTGGGTCTAAGGATTGCATGGAAATATGGAATTAGAGACATCATTGTTAAAGGAGATTCAGAGCTAATTGTTAAGCAAGTTAGAAAATTGTATGCAACAAAAAATCAGAGAATGAAGCAGTATAAGCATGTAGTCTGGGATTTCATTGAAATGTTTGACTCCTTCAACATAATACATCATGATAGGAAGTACAATACTCTAGTAGAAAAATTGGCTGTATTGGGGTCCAGATTTGAAAATTGTACTGTACTCCCCTATTGTGAGTATAATATTGAGGTATTAACTAGGCCATCTGTTCCTGAAAATGTTAAAAACTGACAAGTGTTTGAAGACGATGCCCAAGTGAAATGGTTTTTGTAGAACCAAGGAGAATTTGTTGATCAATGTATAGATTGGGAGCCAATGGTTTGTGCAGTTGATGGAAAGGAGACTTTATTTGGCAAAGACATCATTTAGTTGAAGACTAATACTATTCCCAGAGGTTTGGTAGCACTTGAATCAAACTTTGATAATGTTGATTGCATTGTCAACAGACACATGTTAGCCTCAAGGGATGTTGAATAGCATGACCTAGGCACGAAGGATAAACCACGTAAGATCTGGCTAGGTAGCAATCTGAACAAGGAAGAAAAGGAGTCATATGTCCAGTTGTTGACGAAATAACAAGACTATTTAACAAGGTCTTATTCTGAACTGAAAGCATACAGAGAGGATATTTTCCAGCATGAAATTCCCTTAGAAGCTTCTGCCAAGCTGTTTAGGAAGAAACAGAGGCCAATCAATCCACTCCTTTCCCTGAAGATGCAAGAAGAATTGAAAAAATTGAGGGATGGAGGAATCATACAGCCCACAAGGTACTCATCATGGGTTGCAAACTTGGTACCTGTCAGAAAGAAGAACAGAGATATAAGGCTTTGTGTGGACTTTAGAAACTTGAATAGAGCATCAATGAAGGATAACTACCCTCTGCCAAATATGGACAATATGTTATAATTGGTTACTGGTTCAGAATTTTTATCCACCTTGGATGGTTTTTTTGATATAACCAGGTAGTTGTGAAGGAATCAGAGTGAATCAAGACTACCTTTACCACTCCTTGGGAACATATGTATATGTCAGAATGCCTTTTGGTTTAATGAATGTTGGAGCCACTTTCCAAAGAGCAATGGATGTAGCTTTCTCTGGCTATATTAATGATTTCATTGTTGTATATCAAGATGATGTGACTGTTTTCTCCAGAAAAAGGAGTGACCACCTGTAACACTTAGAAAAAATGTTGTTAAGATGCAGGGAGTATGGTATTTCACTAAATCCCAAGAAGTGTCATTTTGGAGTTCAGAAAGAAAAGCTGCTTGGGCACATTGTGTCAAAGGAAGGGGTCATGATTGATCCTGAAAGGGTAGAAGCCATCAGCAAAGTCCCTATTCCAAGAACCAAGAAGGGAATTCAATCCTTTTTTGGGAAGATTAATTTTATTAGGATATTTATCTCCAACTTTGCTAAACTAACTATCCCAATCACTAGCATGCTGAAGAAAGACCAAAGTATCAAATGGGAAGAAGCAGCTATTCAATATTTTGTTGGGATCAAAGAAGCATTAAAGAATGCCCTTGTTTTAGTAGCTCCAGATTATAAGAAGGCTTTCCAAATGTTTTCTTTTGCTTCAGAAAGTACTATTGCATCTGTGTTGTTGCAGAAGGATGATGAGGGAGCTGAAAGACCAATTGCCTTTTTCAGTAAGGCATTACAAGGAGCTGAGATAAAGTATACTATCATGGAGAAGCAGGAATTTGCTTTGGTAAAATCAACAAAGGTCTTCAGGCCATATATTCTGAGTTCCAAAGTCATTGCTTATGTTCCCCACACCATGGTGAAAGATATCCTATCAGAAATGGAGGTTTCAAGCAAAAATATGTTGATGGGTAAAAAAATTGCAAGAGTATGATATGGATATCCAAACAAAAAAATTGGTCAGAGGTTTGGGCCTGGAAAAACTTATGGCAGAGAGCAATCTGTAGACAATTGAGGTAAATGAAGTTGAAGAAGAAAGGTTGAATGTCCTTGAAAAACTGATAAATTCTGAATGGTACAAGGACATCATTTTTTATCTCAAACATCTACAGTGATCTGAACATTTGAGCAAGAATAAGAAAAGAGCACTTAAGTTAGCTTCCCAAAAATATGTCATTACTGATTTTGGGTTAGCTTGGAAGAACCCTGAGGGAGTTCTCTTAAGATGCATTACTGAAGATGAAGCCCCTAAGATAATTGTTGATCTCCATGGAGGAGTTTTGTGGGGGAATTTTGTTAGAAGAGTCACAGCTCATAAGATCTTAAGGGCTGGTTATTGGTGGCCAACTCTTTTCAAAGATACAACTCTGTTGGTAAGAAAATGTGAAAGTTGCCAATGCTTTTCTGGAAGACTGAAAGCTTCAGGTTCCCTTCCTTTGCAACCTATATCAATTGAAGCCCCATTTAGGTGGTGGGGAATTGACTTCATTGGTGAGATTTTTTATTCTTCAAGTGCTGGCCATAAGTGGATACTAGTGGCCACATATTACTTCACCAAGTGGGTGGAGGAAATCCCCACCAAGAAATCAACTCACCAAATTGTCATAGATTTCATTCTGAATCATATCATTTGTAGGTTTGGAGTGCCTTACCAAAATAGTTTTTGATAATGCCATGAGCTTCCAAGATAAACCTTTGGTGGCCATGTGCCATGAATATGGGATCAATTTGACATATGCTTCCAATTATAATCCCCAAGGAAATGGACAAGCAGAGTCCAACAATAAAAATATGTTGAAGATAATTAGAAGAACTTTGGAGTTGAACAAAAGGAAGTGGGGTGAGTAGTTGAAGTTTGTTGTTTGGGCTGATCGAATCACTGTTAAACAAGCTACTGGAAAAATCCCATTTGAGTTGGTGTATGGAACTCAAGCTCTATTGCCCCTGCATATGCAATTGTCTTCATTTCAATTTCTTCAACAAACTGGAAGATCAAGAGGTCAGTCCCTATGATGCTCACATAAATCAGATTGTTGAGTTAGATGAAGAAAGAAGGGCATCCCATCAGAGGCATGTAAAATTCAGAGAGAAATTGAAGAAGTTGTTTGATAAGAAGGTGACTCCAAGAGCTTTCAGTGTGGGAGATCTTGTGCTATTGTGGGATAGCAGGCACGAGGATAAGGGAAAACATGGAAATTTTGATGCATTGTGGATGGGCCCTTATTCAATTGACATTAAAATTGGTGAACATACCTTCTTCTTAAAAGACTTAGATGGGGAATTGCTTGAGTTTCCTGTTAATGGCAGGCATTTGAAACATTTCCTTGATTGATTTCTCAGAATCAAGGTATACACCATTGTATAGTGTATAGTCATTTGGTTTCTTTCTGATTTCATGTTTTTCTGTTTTGTTTCATCCTGGTCCTTGGCGGCCATTTTGTTGGTTTCTCATTTGTCCTTGGGGGAGTTGGTTATTATTGTTCTGCTCAAGCTTGTTCTTTGACTCCATTGCCCAATGGTTTATTTTTGGCACTTGGTCTACTATTTGTTCTTGTGGCACTCACAGGGAGTGCCCATCCCCGAGTTGGAGCTGATGTTGGTGCTCAATTTGATCTCACCCCATTTGTCCTTGAAATTCTTCAATTTGCAGGCTCTGTCGTATTTTCTATCTCCCCGTATTGATGCATGAAAGCTCTTTCCTTCATTTGGTTTCCATGATCAGTCCTTTCCTTTGGTCGAGGATCACTTTAAGTCCAGAATTTTTTTTCCATTCCTCTTTCCATGTGAAAGAATATGTAACTTGGGTGTAAACTGTAACTTGGGTTTTGGTCCCAAACTCAGGTCATCCTTTTCCCCTTCCTTCATTTTTTTTCCAAAGTCATTTCTTTGTTTTTCCCTACACTGTCAATTTTTTTCCCAGCATCTGTGGAAACATGGTCCTTTCTGATTGGATGTGCTCGGATCACATTTGGGGAATTTTGAAACTCTAAGGCCCACTTCAACTCAAGTTTTGTCCATTGTGGAGGGCCTGTGCTCATGGAGGGATTGCGCTCAAAATTCACCTCTTGGTTTGACCTTTGGAGTTGCGCCAAGGAGACATGTGGAGGTTTTCGTTGCCCTGCCCAGACTTAGAATTTTTTTTCATGCGGTCGGTACAACTTTTTTAGACCATGGACAGGTGGAGGGCCGGTGCTCATTTGAGGATCTTCCTCTGGGTCCTACCTTAGTAGTTTCACCAAGGAGACACGTGGTGAGCCCACACTTGTTTAGGGTCTCCGCTTTTGGGCACCATCTCAAAGTTACACCAGGGAGACACGTGGAGGCTTCCACTTGGCTCCTCTCTATACTTAAAATTTTCAAGCAACTTTCTAAGGCCTGGGACACATGGATGGCCCACACCTATTTGGGGACCTGCCCCTAAATTTTATTTTTGAAGAGCGCCATGAAGACACATGGAATTTTCTGCTCACTTTTCCCTTGCTTGGACTTTTCAACGGCTAAGGAAAATTGTCTCAGACCCTAGACACATGGCACCTTCCACTGGTCCTTAAATGTTTTCAAAAATTGTGCTGGAATGAGACACATGGTGAGCCCACACTTGTTTGGGGTCTTCACTTTTGGGAACCATATCAAAAGTGCACCATTGAGACATGTGGAGGCTTCCGCTAGCTCCTTTTTATACTAAGACTTTTCAAAGGCCAAAAGGTGATTTTCTTGGGCCCAAGGCACATGGAAGGCCCACACTTGTTTGGAAACTTGCCTCTGTACTTCTCCTTTGTAGTTGCACCAAGGAAACACATGTAGATGGCTCTAATCTAAAGTTGAGAAGGGGAAGAATCAACGGTTGTTGTGCATTACATCTGATTTTTCCACCATTTTTGCTCCAAGACTCTTGGAGATGCCAATACGCATTCTTTTTCATCATTTTTTGATAAATCCCCTTGTCATTTTTGTCTACAAAGTGTAATTGAATGGATTTAAAGCTTAAATTTGTGAGTCCAAGGATTGTTAAGGTTGATATTTTGAAGTTGGAATTACTCAGGCACTTGTAAAAACATGAATTACTAGAGAAGCTGGATGTGGGGTAGAATTGTAGAGGAAAGAATGGGGAAAGCATGAAATGAGTAGAGTTACAGGCGCAAAGGATGAAAAAGGTGTTTCCTTGAGGGTGAAAAGGATTTCCCATCAGATCCATCTATACAGGGCCACCGAAAAAACATTAAAACGGGGATTTCTCACATGACAGAATAAGAATGATTAGAAGGACTGTCAAAATTTGTGGCATGGCATCCCAGTCATTAGTCGAGGGTTTGAGAAACATGATTAGTTCATAATTTGTCCACCTGGCAGCTTTCAGGTATGAATTTGTTAAACATCACTTTCTGAGGAAAATTGGTAACAAGCAAAGGTTCCTGAAATATTCTTCTTTTTTGGGGGATAATTTGTGATGAGTTATCAAGTGAAATGTATAAATGCAATGAGAATACTCTTGCAAAGGGTCGGGGGTTGAATTTTTATGAGAAAATTTGAGAAAGCCCATCTTCCTGAGAGACCAATATGAGAAACCTGTTAATTTCCTATGTTTTAGATTTCAATCATGTCAAGTTGGTTGTGAGTGTACATCCATTGACAAGCTCTGAGACTGTTCAAAGAAACTTTCCCCTGCTGATGAATCTAATCAAATTTGAATTAATCTGTGTCAATCTTGGGAAAATTTGTGTCTGCTTTATTTCAGAATGTCTACAAGTAGTTTTTCTTGTTCCTATTGCAATCTTGTGTTAAAGTCCCTCTGAATCACATAGGATCTCATCCCTGTGATAGTTTAGTGGCATTTGTAATTTCATTATGAGAAGATCCTTCATCCTGTAATGAGATAAACAATTTAAAATCACTTTACTGTCATTTTGTTGATAAAGATTGTCTGTAAGCCTTTGAGTGTATCTTAGGCATGAGGAACCAGGGGTATTTAATGTTTAATTGAGTCTTTAGCTTGAGCCTTCATGTTAAATTCTTAGAGATTGTGTGAAACCGTGTAAATCTGGGCCTCCATTGATGCACACCTTCTAGTTGAAGGAATATTTTAGCTATTCTGAAGCTTTCTGTCATTTAGTATTCCAATTATTGTGAAGGTTCTCAAAGATTTGGCATAATCAATTTTATCCTGCTTAATCTCCCACCAAAATTATTCAAAAAACAATGAATCCCACCTGAACTACCCCTATTTTCCCTGTATGTCCACAAATGTATAAATTCTACTACCAAAATATGCAAAAGAAATCAGGATTCCATAATGTCTCTAGTAACCTTAACCCTGTTTAGAAAATATCACCATTCTTTAGAAGTGACAAATCGTGAGAGTTAAATTGTGGTGCATTGATCATATTTTCTCAGGGTCTCCTTTCAAATTTGTGCAAAGAAGGATATCTTCATTCTCCTTCACCGACAGAGGTTACAAAATGGGTCCTCTCACCCTGGTCGAAAGGCAAGACGTAAAGTATCGAGGATAGATCAAATCCTTAATGAAGGTGCTATCCATTTCTCTGATGCTCGAGTGATAAAGAGTCAGATGAATCCCCTCCCCAGCTACAAAATGACTCACAATATGATCTGTCTGTCTCTCAGTGTCTTGTTAAATATGTGATGTTTCTTGGTTTCCAAGGGAGAATCAGATATTCCATAAACAATCTTATAGCAATGTCTTCATGTTTGACTCCAAGAATCATGCATAATGTGGTGAAGG
Source organism: Taxus chinensis (assembly GCA_019776745.2). Taxonomy (NCBI): domain Eukaryota; kingdom Viridiplantae; phylum Streptophyta; class Pinopsida; order Cupressales; family Taxaceae; genus Taxus; species Taxus chinensis. Next base: position 177,399,556 of record CM034150.1, on the reverse strand, counting down.
TAGTGATGTGTTCTTCAAAAATTTGTGTGACGTCACCTTTGAAATTTGGAAATTTATTATGGGAACCTATTGTTAGATTGTGAAGAGGGGGTTCAAGAGTGAGTGGGCCTGTATTTCTTCTCCAGGGAATAATGGGTTGAAGTATTTCTTCTTCATGCACCATTGTTGTTTCTATTTCTGCTTCGGATCTTGCTTCTAAAAAATCTTCTTCTAGTGTTTCTTCTTCCTCCAGGAACTCAATACTTAACACTGGTTTTAAAATGAGATAATCTAAAGGGAATGTATCAACAGGAGTTTGGATGGGAAGACCCGGATGGGGATGAGACTTGATAAAAATAGTAGGAATTATCTCTATTTTTTTCTCGCTGATTTTACAACACCTCAAAAGTGGGATCAACAAATCACTTTGATCTATTCAACCTAGTGTATCTCCTTTCAACCAGCCTCTGGAAAATCTTACAATAAGAATATGAAAAGACATTATGGAATATGAAATATCATTTATAGGAACTGATCGTGTGTCTTTTAGCAATGGGTTTTGATTAATTTTGATTTTTGATTTTTTGAATTTTTTTTGTAATTTGGGATATTATATTTTTTAGATTTTTGAACCTTGTGGTCATGTTTTGGGTGCAAATTATTGCCAAGTATTCCCCAAGGTGGGTGCCAAAAACTATTGGTGAAAAACTTTTGTCGGAGGACAATTTGTGGGTTTTTAGAAAATGCTCTGGAACTCTAGGTTCCTCTTCTTTGGTGGTGCAACCCCACTTTATTGTGAATGAAAAAAATGGGAAATTTTTGGTTGGCCAAGAGGTCAAGGATCTAATAGGTATACTCCACTGTACCTGTGTAAAATGCTTACAATGTGTTGTAAGGGAGTACTTTTCTTAAGTGTGGGGAAAGTGGAGTGAGAAATTAGATAAGGAAAATTAACCCTACGAGTAGAAAATCATATTCTTTCTAGAGCCAATTAGACACTTCACATTCACAAGTTATAAGAAAGAAATAATATTATTATAGTGTCAAAGTTTAGAGGAAACCATGCAGACAAAGTTTCACACATTCATCAATCATGAAAGAAAATAATCCCTTTCTTTATTGACATTTTCATAAAGTTGTATAATGCAGTTAATGGACAAAAATAGTGAAAGAAATGGGAAGAATTGATATCTCTCTTTCTTAGCTCAAAGAAATACTCTCTCTTGATTGTAAAAAATTGAAAACCTTAAGAATGAGGGTGTCATTACATTATATAGAATCAGAAATGAATTTTTTGGCTACTCCCCACATGACCTTCCATTTTTCCTCACAAAATGTGACTCTTGAAATTCTTAGGAATGAAATTAAGTTCCCTTTTATATTAATAAATGAAAAATTATTTAAAAAAATTAAAATCCACAATTAAATGAATAGGAAAAATGTCATGATTTCTCATAATGAATAATTAGAAATAAGGGGTGGAGAAGAGGAGAAAAAATGGAGAGAGGAGGGAAGAAGGAATGATGAAGTAGATGATGTCATGTCATCTTCACCTTGTTATTTGAGTGATCTGATGAAATGTCTATATGCAGGGAATTTTGGATCCCTGAACCTTTTACAACATTTAATCAAATGATGCATGAAAACCTCAAACTGAGTGTTTAAAAACATTGTTGAATTATCACTTGGTTGACCACAAATGTTGTTCCCTGAGGTTTACTTTGAAGAAGTTTGAGGATGGAGAACAATCTTTGATGAAATTATGCTATGTAGCCACACTATTGTACTCGTCAAAAATATTTGATGAACTAAATTTTGAACACTTTTTCCTTGCCAAGGATGATCACACGTCCTCCCTTTTACACGATGCTCGGAAATCTTGAGTCATGGAATGAGTGTTGAGAAACATTATTTTAGGACTTCCCAATGTGAGCTTGGGATGGATGTGGGCACTACTATCGATGACCCTCTTTGATACTTGATTGATGAACCAATTTAAAATTTTGAGCTCCCTATGTCCAACTCATTTTGAATCACTTAACTTCCTAAGTGATGAAGATGAATCCACCTGTTGTGTACTACAATGTCTTGCCTTATTGCGGTACACACTTGGACTCAAGATGATGCTTTCAAGATCCTCAAGAAGTTAAATTTTCTTTAATTTAACCATGAAACCATCATACAACCCCATAGATATCCTAAAAATTAGAAATATGAGTAAAAATGTATCCGTCTCTATCTTTTGACATTTGGAACTGAAAACTCCTATTTTTAGAAACCAGGTTCCAGGAGTTACTATTTCGGGAAGGCTACTTTTTTGGCCTTGTTTCTTTCACTGAAGTGTTTCCTTCACATTTCAGGTTTTTCATCAGTGCCTTGGGGTCAATTTGAATCACTTTCCATTTTTTGAAAGTTGTATTTTTGTTTCTTTTGCTTTTTTGACCCACATGTCCTAGTTTTTTGATTTGTTTGTTTTTAAGTATTTGTTCTTTTGGAGGAGTTTGACGCTTTTGGAAACTTACTAAAAATGGAAAGTGAAAACCACTGACACTTTCTATTTTTATAATCTGAAATTTTGGGTGTCATATTGAAAAAAAAGAAATGGATTCTTTCTAGGTTTTTTCTTCATATGTTTGGTTCAAATTTTTGGCTCAATCTGCTTCACGGTTTAATGAAAAATGATGAAAAAACACTCCGGGGAAGAAATTTTTGAAAGGATTACATAATAAATTCAGAAAATATTAAATATGTACTTTTTTTTCTTATCCAATTTTCCTAAATGAGGGAGATCTACCAAAAATTTAATAGATATCGGATGCATGGTTCGGGAGATACAATCGTTTCTTCGTTTTTGTGCCCTAGGGTTTCAGATAGCTCTTGATCATGGATTTTTCTTTAAAAACCTATATTTATTTTTTGTATAAATATGGAATGATTGAGAAATGATGTATAGAATGATATGGAAGGTCTTGATGCAGCATAAATGGAGGAATGAAGAATAATCTGGCAGTTGGAGAAAACATGTGCATACGTGTAGGAAGAAGCAAAAGAATTTGGAAGCAGCATGACAGTTAGAAAAAATTACATATTTCTAATGTTTTTGGGAGAATTTAAATTTTTTTCACCACTTTCACCAAATTATTGGTGCACTTGGTGCAAAAAATTGTGCCCCATCCCCATTAGGCCACTTGGTGGAGCGTGATTTGCTGAGGCGGAGAGGTGAGGGGGATAGAAAAATTTGCACAAGGGCTTAACTGGCTTAACAAGGTCATATTGGAGACCAACGGCCTCAATGAGAGGGTGGAAAATTTTATTGAACCATATGATCCAAATTCTTGGTGCACTTGGGGAACAAAAGTGTGCCACTCTCCCATTGGTTGGAAATTTTCAACAAAAAATGACTAACTCCTTTACCTTGTAGAGCAACCTGTCGGAACCGTAACTTGAGTTCCTAGAGGATTTTTTTGATGAAATTTCCTTATAAATCAAATGGTGAGAGTATCCACTCCTGATTCTACTATTTTATCCCTAAAATTAGGCATTTTTGTCTAGCTCCAAGGTTGTGCATAAGAAAAACTAGATGTGGACATAGTGCACCCAGGTGTTGTGAAGAATCTGATTTTACCATCAAATAGGGATATGAAATATATTTCCAAAGATTTTTTTTTTACTCCTAACTCCTTCTAGAGATCTCAGGATTTCTTCTTAAAGCTCACTTGATTTTTTGGGATTGTGCACTGCTTAAGCCTCCAAGATCCACTTTTGCTAAAATTACTCCAAAACTTGTGAAACTTTCCAAAACCTTTAAATAATGATTGCACAATGTTCCTAGATATTTTAAACACCTCCATAATTAATTTAGTCCTTTCTTTCTTCTCTAGGGGGTGTGCACTAGCTTCGAGAAGATCAGAACATGGCCTTTCCCAAGCTTTCCAAAAGGCTTGTTTTGATGGATCTTACCTTAGAAGAACTTGGAATGAGTGGGTAACCCTAAATCACCCATATACCTACTGACACAATGGTTCATACTACTTCAGAGAGACCTTTGGTTAAAATTTTTAGGTAGGGTATGGTTATCATGCTTGAAAATTGAGAATTTTCTTACACATTTGCATGAACAAAATAATGATATGATTTGATTAATCTGAATGTGAAATATTATAGAAAACCTACGTATGTAGGTGAAAAATATGAAAATGGTGAAAAATCTTCTGAAATTTCCCCCAATCAAAAATGTATGGGGGGTTAGGACTGTAGCGTACGATCTTGACCAAAGTGTACGTTTTTGACCCTCTGATGATTTCTTTAAAATTATATGTAATTTTATTTCCAAGCGAATGTACCATGTTTGTGCCTACATATTACCTTAGAGTTATGTTTGTAACTACTAATAATGTATAATAAACCTGAATAAATACCCTTCCTTTTAAGGCATGTGTGAAAACCATGTTTGAACATGTGGCTCAAAATAAATAAGTGTATACTACTAAAGGAGATATGTGAGAAACATTGTAAAGTGTTGTATAGGTGACGGTAGTTAATTCAATCCCAAAAAACCAAATTATAAAACAACAGACCACCAATGTTAGATTCAAGATCAAGAACATCAAAACATGCATATATCTCAAGACCTATTACTTAACAAATACAAATTCAAGGTTACTTTCCTTTATCCTTAGTTCAATTTCACCTCATAAACATGACTCAAAATCTTCATAGAGATTCAATATTTCATTTCAAATTCATTCGCCCTTGTAAGACTATTAAGAGCTACCAACCCTTATTAATTTCAAACATTATTTTCTAGAACTCTGCACAAGGACTCAACAAAAAATTATTACCTTTTTAAGAACCCTTGATCTTATTTATGCTTCTTGAGAAATTTCAAAGTATAACTCTCAATGAAACCTATTTAATTTTCCCTCTACCATTTTCAACTAGGTATCATTGTAGCATTGTTTCCCCCTAAATCTTATTGCTTAGAATACCTCACCAACTCTCCTGATAAACCGGTCTCAGTTCTTAATACCCTTGCCAAATAGTCTAAACAAGGGATTTGGTTGTACTTTCTTTAGTCTTGGTTCTACAACCTTCTTGAACACCATATTTTTACATAGTTTTTCCTATTATAGTCTCTTTCTAAAAGCTTCTACAATTGTTATATGACATATTGTAGAATTTCATCTCAAAATTTGCTCAAGACTATGAAACCCGGGTGCATGGTTATATTTTCCTAGCTTTGTCCTTAATCATATTAAGATTCTTTGTTACCACATTTTTTCCAATTCTTTAGGTATTCTTACAACTAATTATACCTATTTAAACAAATCTTAAAGAGTTTCACCAATGATTTTAGACTTTTATTAAGTTTTACCCTTCAACTAGGGTTTGACTGTTACAAGATAGGGTTTGAGACTACATTTCTAGTTTTTCTTCCTTAAAAATTTTGAACTTATTCATCACAACATATTTCCACCTTCATTCGGTATTATTACATCTAATGTATAGGTTACAACAGGAGTTACAAAAAGAATCTTGTAATGTTATCAAACTGTGCATTCAAAATGCTCAAAACTGAGTTATATGCTCATAATCATATTGAGATTCATAAATTTAGGATATGAACCTTTCTCCAATAAATTTTAAACTTCATTCACACATTATCACCCCTAAAAACACATTCTTACTAATTTCTAGAAAAAATCAATGCCTTCATTTATATTTATGAAAATATCTTTATTTCCAAACCCTAAAACAGGGTATATAGACCGAGATGAGGTATTTAGGTTTAATTTCACTTATTTGGAATTTTAAAGCTTCTTGATGGCCTAAAACACATATACATACCCTTTTTAAAATATACTGATCTCCTTGTACCATGATAAAACCCTATGAAACTGATTATAACTTTAATCTTGATTTGTCAGTCCTTAAATAGACTGTGAAAATAACATTAACAGTCTCTGGGATTTTGTTCAAATAGTCACATGAATGAATGCTTATCAATACTCCCTACTCTTCATAACTATAATTTTTTTTATTCTCTAGTTTGAATCCTCTTAAAGTATATTTAATCATTAAAAAGAATAGATAATGTAAACCTTTACCTCATAACTCATAATGACACTATTTCTATATGAAAATGGATTCTCAGATGTTCTATCACATTCAAGATCTTCCTTCACGTTCTTATTGAACCTACACAATACCTTTACACCTGCAATAACACTTATTAAGCTATAAGCAACAAACATCAAACATCATTCATCAATCATACATGATCTCATAACATTTTCACAATCTCATTTCTCAAGAGTTCCATCATATTAATATTCTCCATGATATAGTACAAAATTATTGATCTTTTTAGCTCAATAACAACTTCCTTCTTCTCTTATAAACCTTATCTAGATCTCCTTATTTGAAAGATTACTTAACTAATCGAATAAGAGGTAGTTACATTACTAGTTTACCTAACCTAACTATGGTGAGAGTTACCATAGTTGGTGAAAACCAAGAAACAAGTGTGTAAACACATCACTTAGACTTATTAATTTTTCTTGACATCCATTTACATAATTTATTAAACCTAACCTATCACCTAGGACATTAAACATAACACATAGAATTCAAATATTTGAAATGGTGGTTTTGGAGGGAAACTACAAAATCACATTATTACAAGCCTAGAGGGACCCATAAGGACTAGGATCCATCCCAAAACACTTAAGATGACCCCCTAAACCTAACACACTCTAAAATTACAAAGAAAACCAAAACCTTGGTATTTATAAGAAATGATGCTCCTACATCATACTCCCCAAGTGGAAAGATTTGATATCCTACTCAAATATCATTTTCTTTCTTTCTTTTCCAATTTCTTTGCTTCTTTAACTTGTTCCTCTTCTTCTAATGCCCATCTCGAGATGTCATTACTTTTCCATTTCTTTGTTCAATATTCTTAGCTTCTTTTTTTCTTTCTATCCTTGTATCTTTTTTGTCTCTTTCTTCTTTATTTTTTTATTTTCATCTTCAACTGTTAGTTGCTCTATGAAATTAGGTTCATGTTTTTCTTCATCCTCCCACGAATTATTAAAAAATGATTGAACTTGGCCTTCATTTTATTTTAATTCTTCTTCACCATATAATATTTTCATAACCTCTTTTTCTACTAGTTTTTAGTCTTCTCCATCTTCAAAAAATTCTAAATTCTATGATTCCAACATGGTTCTTTCCAAAATTAAGTCATTTCTGTTAATTCATCATCCTCTTCATTTATTCTTTATTGTTTAGCTTTTTGATCTTCTATGTCTTCTTGCAATATATCTTTCTTTATCTTTATATATTATTTTTGTTCACTTGCATTCACACATGAAAAGGAAATATTAGAATGAAAATTTGGAGGCTATATATCCTTTTGAAAAGCTCCTTTCAAGATTTGTTCTTTATCTTCGTATCCCTATTTTACAAGAAAGAGTAAAAAGATATCTATCACTTCCTCTTCATCCATTTCTTTGTCCTCCATAGATATAACCTCTTTAATCACATCTTCTTTTTGTCCACTTGATATCTTCGTAATTTTCTTATTTTCGCTCCTCTTCATTCTTATTTCTTCTTTACTTATCAAATATACTAGCGTCTTTACTTTTCTTCTCTCCATAAGTAACCTTATAGGCCACTTAACCATTTTTCTCATCACCACTCCAAATTCTTGGGTTAATTCCTCTCTCATTATTTCCATTATGATTACTAGTTGTTCCACATCCTTTCTTATCTCTTTAATCTCTTCTTGCATCCATAACTCACTCTTTCTTGCTAACTTCTTATTTTCTCTCCCACTCTCTTTCTTCTTTCTCTTTCTTCTTGTGGCATAGTAACTGAACAAAACCATTTACCATCTCTAGTTCTTCCATTTTCTCTTTTCTATCTATTTTTAGTCTTCACAAGAAAGTATTTTTCACCTTGCTCTTTCCTAGTACCCCACCTTAGGAATTTCCTGGTCTTTTGGAACTTTTTCTCTTCTCTTTCAAACTCCAAGTTTTTTCCACCATGGAATTCTTCATACCTTATTTTTATCTTCTTCTTTAAGCCTTCAATGGCTAAGGTTTCCTTACTTACCACTTGAATACCTATCTTCAAATTTAATAACACCTTTCTTATTCACTTCCAAATAGAAAACTTGCTCTAATACCACTTTGACACAGAGAAGGCAGTGAAATTGATCCCACACAACCAAATTATAAAACAACACACCACCAATATTACATTGAAGATAAAGAACATCAAAACATGCATAAAAATCAAGACCAGTTACTTACCAAATACTAATTCAAGGTTATTTGCCACTATCCTTAGTTCAATTTTACCACATAAACATGATTCAATACCTTCATGTAAAGATTCAATTTTTCATTTAAACTTCATTCACCCTTGTAATCCTATTAAGAGCTACTATTACTTATTAATTTCAAACCTCATTGTTTAGAAATGTGAATAGAGACTCATAAAAATTTGCTTACATTTTTAAGCACCCTTTATCTTATTTATGCTTCCTGAGAAATTTCAAAGTCTAACTCTCAATGAAACATCTTTAATTTCCCCTCTACCATTTTTAACTAGGTCTCTTTATAGCCATGTTTTTCTCTAAAGCTTATTGTTTAGAATAACTCATCAACTCTCCTAAGAATCTGGTCACATTTTGTGATACCATTTATCTTCTTCGTACTTTTCACCAATTTTTTGAATAACTCTTAGTTCAATCTTGTTAACCCTCATGTTACCTTTCTTCATTAGCCCTTTTAGATCTCTATTAGGTTTTCAAGCTTGTAAAACTCAGTTAGAAAATATATCTCTTCTCCTGGGTCAAGAAATATTCAACCACCTTACACACCCTGTAACAACTTCTGATAAGACCTTATTATGTCCCATACTCTATAATTTATCTTAAACTCAACATGTCTAATTCCTAGTTTTCTTGTTCCAAATGGTCTAAACAATGGATTTGATTGTAATTTATTGATTCTTGGTTCTAAGACCTTCTTGAACACCTTATTTTTACTTATTATTTCCTATTATAGTCTCTTTTTACAATCTTCCATAATTTTTATATGAAATCTTTTACAGTTTCATCTCAAAACTTGCTCAAGACTATGAAAACAATGTACATGATTGTATTTACCTAGTGTTATCCTTAATAATCTTAAGATTATTTATTACCACCTTGTTTTCCACTTCTTTAGGCATTCTTACAACTACTTATACCAGTTTTAACAAACTTTGCTTTTAGACTCCTTTTAAGTTTTACCCTTCAACTACGGCTTGAATCTTATAGGATAGGATCTAAGATTGTATTTCTATTTTTTCTTCCTTAAACACTTTGAAATTATTCCTAAAAATAGATGTCCACATTCATTGGGTCTTATTACATATATTGTACATGTTACAACAAGAGTTACAAAGAGAATCTTGTAATTTCATCAAACTTTGCATTCAAACCCCTCAAAAGTAAGTTATATGCTCACAGTCAGAATGAGACTAAAAAATTTAGGTCATGAAACTTTCTCCAATCAGTTTGAAACTTCATGAAAACCTTTATCACCCCTAAAATCCCCTTCTCCAAATTTATAGAAAGATTCAATGGTTTCATTTAGAGTTATGTAAATTTCTTTGTTTCCAAATGCTACAACAAGGTATACAAATTGAGAGGAGGTATTTAGGTTTGTTTGAAGCTTATTGATGGCCTAAACACATATAAAAACCCTGTTTCAACTCTACCAATATTTTTCTAACGTGATAACACCATGTGACATTAATTATAACTTCAATCTTTATTTGTCACTCATCAAATAAATTGTGAAAATAAGATTAACAATCTTTCGGATTATTTTCAAATAATCCCATGAATGAATGCTTATCAATACTCCATAATCAATGTTTATCAGTACTTATCTTTTTTACCTTATCTAAATAATAAATACTCCATAATCTTGACAACAATACAAAAATTTTCTTCTCTAGTTTGAATCCTTGTAAAGTATCTTCAATCATTCAAAAGCATAGATAATGCAAACCTCTTACCTCATAACTCATAATGCCAATATTTATATATGAAAATGGTTTCACATATATTATATCACCTTCAATAACTTCTTTCATATTCTTCTTGAACCTACATAATACCTTTACACCTGTAATAGCACTCATTAACATATAAACAATAAAAATCAACCATCATTCATCAATGATACATGATCTCATAACATTTTCACAATCTCATTTATGAAGAATTTCTTCATATTAATATTCTCCATGATATAATATATAATTTTTAAGCTTCTCAACTCTGTAACAACTTATATATATATATATATATATATATATATATATATATATATATATATATATATATATATATATATATATATATATATATATATATATATATATATATATATATATATATATATATATATCCTTATTTGATTTCTTACTTGTTGGTGAAATAAATTTTTGGGTGGGTAAATTAGCAAAGTATCACAAAAAGCATGTGGGACGAAGTCCCTCTACTTGAATAGGGAAAACCCATTTATTTAAAACAAGGAATATTTACAGTACTCTATCAATGGGGTTGGTATTTTAACCGACGATCACATAAGAGTACTTCCCTACACCTGTGTCAAAGTGATTGTAGAAAATACAATGGAGGAAAAATATTGAGAGAGAGGGGTGTGGAGAGAATAACAAAGGGGTTTTTTTCACAATAAGTAATACATCATATTTTATTATTTCAATACCAGAATATATCAATAAATTTAATGAGAAGACACCATGATAATCAACTAGGAACAAGACACAAAAATCACAAAGTCTCAATGTATAATATTAAACAAGTACATACTCATGGAGTATAGTTGAGATGGAGAAGAAAAATAGGAAAAGGAAATAGAGGAAATTGATCACTCATTCCTAGAGAGAATATGGGAGCTAGTAAATAAGAATAACCATCCTTTGAAGTGAGGAGGCTCTCCCAATTTATAGCTTTACAATGCAACTCTTCATCTACCCCCCACATGATTCTTTACATTTATATTATACTGCTAACATTTCAATTACCCTTAAAAGAGAAAATTTAAGTACTAATCTTATAATTTGAGAGATTAATTTTACATTTTACATTTTACAAATATTTCATTATCCCTTAAGTAGATAGGACAAAATGTCATGATTACATACAATGAAGAATTAGAAGGGGGGAGAAGAGGAGAAAGAATGAAGATAGGAGAAACTGGATGTTCTAAAGCATGGATGAAGGTGTATCCTTCCTCGATGAATATCATCTCTGATTATGTGGAAGATGAAAACTTACTATATGACGACCCTCTGCGATACTTTTATGCTCCGCTGATAAAGATTTATCCTTTGGAAACTTTTCCATTTTAAGAATTCCGTAGAATGTAGCACATTTAGATTCACTGAAAGGAGAGGTGATGAGTATTTAGATTCTTTACCTCAATTGAAAAAGTCTTCAAACCTTGGAAATACTGTAATGCCTTCAAACTGCCAAGTTCTTGATGTAACTTGAGACTATTGCCTACAAAATTCAACCTAATGATCCCATCCCTTGGGGAATGGAGAAACCCATGGAATGATGTGGAGGAAACTACAATCATGGAATGAATGAAGGTGAGATATTGGATGAAACATGCTTATATATTTTTATCAACCTATTTTATGAAGTGAGAAACATATTGAGACCAAAATGCATCATTATGGCCAAAATTGGGAACTGGGAAGGCTTCTCTTCTGCATTAGACACAATACCATTGTCCACCCTTTGAAAACATAGTTTTTCTTTCGTGAATGTCATTATTAGTGAGTAATGTGGATGATAATAATTAGGAAATTTTTTAGCATTTTTCGGATACTTACTATTTTTAATAAGCTCCTCCTAAGTGACTAGTTTTGGCAATTTTGTTGAATTGTCACTTTTGAGTACTATTCCTCTTGGGTAATGAAATGAGTGACTTGAATCCATTAATACTTCAGACTTGATATTATTAGTAATTATATTGAATAGATACTTACTAAAAATATACATTGGCCATAGAGTGCTAGATCGGAGGTGAAAATGGTTTCCAAAAATTCTACTTCGCATTGGGATGCTTTGCTCCAATTTTGAGGGGTTTCTCTCATTTGAGATCTTCACAAAAACAAAAAGATAAATTTTCAGGTATGTGTTTTCATCCTTGTATAGGGAAGAATGTAGAAAAAAAATCCATAACTCTAATAATACTCATTTTCACGAGTCAAGCAAGTGCTCATTGGAAAGCTAATTTTCTTGAGATTATCGTATCTGATTTTGAGGCAATTTGGATTGCTGGAACTCCATAAATGTGAGGAGATGTTTTACATGGCTTAAAACTTCACAAGAATTTAAAAAATGGATGAGGGCATCAATTGGGTCATGTAAATAATCATTCCAAATTCGTTCATGTAAGGAAGATACAGTCCAAGTTTTAGGGTGATCAGAACATGGGTTTGCAAGTTATGAGAAAAAGTGTATTTTGGCCATTATGGATGTCTGGTTCTTCATGACAGCCACAACATCATGGAAAAACATAAAATATGTGTAAGTGTTGAGCCATATTTTTTTAAGATCACCCCTTCATGATTTCACTCCCATATACTTGTTTTTGAATTAAAATCTTGACCACAACTGAATAACCATGTTAGGGGTGGAGTTAAAACTTTGCAAATGTGTTTCAGATGTACCCATGTTAATTAAAAAATTTATTAAGGGAATGGGTGTAAAAATGTTCCATGGGTAGAGACATAATAAAAAGGGGAGTCAAAAAATGCAAGTTGGAGAGTTGAAAATACCAACCTATCAAGAAAGTTATGACTTCAAGTGACAAAACATTTCTCCTCCATGCGGTGGCCATACTTACTAAATGGGTCTCATACCCCATCATGTCCCTTAAAAAATTTAGTAAGGGATATGATTTAAAAGGGAAAATAGGGGTGAAAATGCACCATGGTGTAGCTTCATCATGAGAAAAAGGGGCCGATTTAAGCTGCGAGGTTGAAAACATGTTCTAACACTCAAGTTTGTAACTTAAGTGACGAAAACTCTCCCTCCTCCATGGTGGAATTTTTTTGTGTCCTCAATGTCCCTTTGGAAAGGTGAAAAATGTACATAAACCCCTCATAAGTGCACTTAGGGTCTTCCCATCATGAGGAAGGGTCCAAATTTGAGTTTGTGTGGATAACTCATTTCTAACACCTTATGTGATGGTTTAAGTGACACAACTTTCAAAAGTGAATCTCTCACCATGGTAGTGCATTCTAGTGTCCCCAATGTCCCCATTGAATTTGGTTAAATGGAAAAAGGGAGATCAAGGGTCTCCAAGTGTGCCAACACTATTTTTAGAATCCCACGTTCACCAAACACTGCTAAAAATAGCCATCTGAAAGTGTCTTCTTTCCCCTAGAGCTTTCCTAAGAGTTGCATAAGAAAGAATTATATATTTTTGACTCAAAAATGGAATCCTGAGAACATCCCCACAATTATAAGGAGCCAATGCTTCCTGAAATTTTAAATTTACCCCCCCTTTTAGAATTCTGCTCAAGCCTGTGCATCAGTGAAAGATAATGCCACCAAATTTTATGATGATGAAAAGGATAAACAAAACATCAGGTGTGAATATGGAATTTCATATGTCATATTGGAATTTGATCAGGTCTCAACTCTTCCACATAGCTCCCAAAATATTTAGTTGAATCTCCACCGAGATCAGACGTCTCCATCTACACTGTTGGGCTAATATCTAAAACCTAAACCCATAGAATCTCCCGAAATATTTTTCACTGTGAATTAGTCCTTCTTATATTTCTAATGAGTCTTTGATCACTTGAAAAATAATCCTGAGGCTCCTGAAATTTTTGAAACAAGTCAAATAGCTTTTTCATTACTTTCGTTTCCTTACACCATGCCATGAGTAGCTTGATGTTACACAACTTGTTCCTAAACTTGATTTTTCTTGATATAACATTTATTAAAATGAATCAAATGATTACATTTCTCCATGACAAACGCTTCCTAGATTCTTAAATGTTTCCCTGTATACATCCCGGGGAGGTTACTCACCAGGTGAAAAAATCCTTGAAAATAATCCTTTTTAGGCCTCCGAGAGTGCTTTTATTCCCTTTGATCCAAATACATTCATCAATCAACTTGAATTACATCCTGTGCACATGACACACTCTTTAAAATCACATTAGCACATTCCTCTTGGTAGATATGAGGGAAACATAATGACTGAGTTGGCCTGAGGATGGGCTTACATTGACCGAGAGAAGGATTTTCAAATGTGTCATGGGAATTTTTTTCAATTTTTCATGACAACATTACCTAAATTATCAAATAAGAGGTAGTTACAATGCTCATTTACCTACCCTAAATATGGTGAGAGTGACCATAGTTGCTGAAACCAAGAAAGAAGCATGTAAACACATGGCTTATACTTATTAATTCTTCTTTACATTCATTTACATCATTTATTCAACCTAACATCTCACCTAGGCCATTAAACACAACATGTAGAATTTAAATATTTGAAATTGTGATTTTAGAGATAAACTCCAAAATCACATTATTACAAGCCTAAAGGGACCCATATGGACTAGGATCCATCCCAAAACACTTAACATGACCCCTTAAACCTAACATGTACTCCAAAATTACAAAGAAATCCAAAAATTTGGTATTTATAAGAAATGATGCTCCTGCATCAAGTAACCACCTTAGAGAACATGTACCCATAAAAGGAAAGGTGTTTATACATGGTGACAACCATGATGCACAAAAAACATAATGCTAACGAAAAGAAAAAATAGTATTAGTAAAAATAACTAGCAAAAATAACACATGTAGACAAACACAAACAACATCCATGTAGTCAATTTTCAAAAAATGTCATATAAGGGCATATCACAGGATTTTGAGGCTTGAAAACATCGAACATCCATGGTGTCACAAGAAAATTAAGGCTTGTAGGTCTATAAACAATTGTAATTAATTACAACAATATTGACATGATGACACATACATGGCACACCCATGGTTTAATAATAAAATCAAGGCACATAGGACAAAATAAAGGAGAAAAATGAAGAAATAACACACACATAAACATGTCAAAACATGATAATATGATGTAGTAACTAACATAATCAAGATAAATAAACCAAAATATGTCAAAATTTCACAAGACATGTGTTAGTCTAAAAATTAGCAAGTAAAAAATGTATATAATTGAGCATAAATGAGGAAGTCTAAATGAACTATAATAGAACAATAACACCTGTAGGATGTAGATGGATTTCCCCTTAATGATACAAATGTAAGGAGACATGAGTACCCATATAAGTGTGTAAGGATATTTTTTTCATGCATCCAACTCAATATACCTAGTGAACACATGTGTGTAAAGAAATGAAGCATGGTATCTATCAAACCAAAGTGAAAAACAACATGTATAATGTAAAGTTGTAATACCTCAAATAATATGCAGATGTCTTGATTTTAAATTTTTGCAAATATTTGGATGTTTTAATATTATCAATATGTATAGCTATGTACAAAAGATACATGTAGAAAAATATCTTAACCAATGATAATATCTTGGGGTGGTGAATGTCATGTCACATAAGATGGGTATTCAAGTGTCATTTAAGATAAAAATGCTAGTGGGACTCTTATAATGACAAAAATTCCAAATAATACTTAATAGATGTAGAAGTAGGATACACATAGAGGTGTCAATGTGGTGGACTAGTGGAACAAGTGTGATGGACATTAGGAGAGGTTTGAGAATATATGGATGTGGCATGTACCCTAGAAGATAAACATAAAACTCTAGGGGTGTGAGAATGGTTGGAAACATGTTTAGAGTTGCAATCAAGTGAAGAGTCCTAGACTCTTGAGATGTAGAGGGTGTAATTGAATACCTATTAGAGGACATAAGAAGATTAATTCTAAGAGAAGTATGTGAAAAATGGACCCATGATAATATGTAGAGTGTATAAGTACTATAATTATAAGTAACATATAAAATATATGGATTTGAGAAACAATGTACATGATAAAAGATCTATCAATGGGAGAACTAAGAGGTGGAATTTTAGGAGTAGTAAGAACACTAGGAGGGGCAACCTAAAAAGGGAATACCTTTAATGGAAATAATATTTTTACTATGGATGAACTTAACAAACTGATGTATGATCAATGGAATGGACCTAAGAGTACACAATCAAGAAATAACTAACCACAAGGTACCATAACTGTAGACACCTATAATTATGCCCAAGCAATTTAAATACTTAAATTGTGCTAATTATCCCCTTTCTTGCAAATCAATGACATATCGTCAAAGGCACTCATTTTCCCTCATATCATCATTAATTAATTACACTAAGCTAATTAATTAAGTTGCCTATCCAACAAATACCCTAATTAACGACCTTCCGTTAATAAATCACCCCTTCTACCTAGACTAATTAATTATTATTAATTAATTAGCTTTCCCTTCCATTTAACCAATAAATCAATATTTAATTGATTTAATCCCCTTCTAATAGCCTAAATCACACTAATATTCCTCTAATTGGCTTCTATAAGCTTACACCTACCTATTAATTAATCACCTTTGATTAATTAAAATCCCCCCCAACTCCCATGACTTGCTAAACATGTATTAAACCCTTCTAAAGTAAGGTTACCTTTAATAAAGCAACCTTATCCATTCCTAATCATGTTTTACCTTTATCCCACATTCATGAGTATGTGTTGAATCCTTTATCCTTTTGGGCTATATAAAGAGCCCTCCACCTACCTTTTTACTTACACCTAAACTTTCTAAGAGAGTAAATGCAAAGCATATAGCAAAGAGACTAAGAGCTTGCACCTTGCCCTTTTGAGAGTTCATCATCTTGAAGAGTTAAGCCTCTTTCTTAAAGTGCTTGGGTCATATGGGAGGTGTCAAAAGGGTCTTGTAGCCCAACTTTGATTAGCCCCCATTCCTAGGTTCTTGGACCATTAAGGACAACTATTTTGATAGCCATGGAGCTTACTTAGGTCCATTCATTTATTTGTTGTTAGAGAATAGAGGAGTTTAGATATTTAGCATTGTTAGTTTCAAAGTTTGTATTGATGAATGCTAGCATCTAACCCTTGTTTAATTCATCATGATGGTGTTTATGCTTTGTTTTAGCTAAATTGTAGAACCATTTTAGGTGGTAGTTCTTGCTTCATTTGATTTAGCATTAAGCAAAGTATACATGCACACAATAACTGAGAGTAGATGTAACTAAAAAATAAACTAATGTGGTTATGGGCTAAAAAATGATGGGTAGAGTAATGCGGTGGTATAAAGGATTTTCAGAAAATGTAATATTATGCATATAAATGCCCAAATATTGAATAAACATGAGAGAAAACACATTTTCCCAATTGTGTGGAGTGATCAAAACACCCTGTATTAGTTTGTGATTAATAGAAATAGGAATAGACAATGTTTCAGAAATAAATGTTGCACTAATATCAAAATTGATAAAGGTGATGATTGAAGTAGAAGATGGCGCATCATTAACCATACCAATCATCACATGTAAGGGGTGATCATAGGAAAGCAACAGAGGTACCGCGTGATAAGCATTATGGAAATCTGTAGAAGACTTTACAGTGTTATGTTTAGGAAGTGGATCATTGAAGATTTTTTAACTTAGCATTATCATTGGTTAACTTGGAAGCTTTCGTGGACTCATCCTATTCAATAGCTTGATAATTTATAATATCTTGGATAACATGGTGAAGCTCAAGGTATCTTTCTATAGAGTGTCAAACACATTGATGATAATCACAATGAGAACTAACATTGGAATTATTTCCCTAAGGTCTACTCATATCAATGTCAAATGGTGGATGAAGAGATATTAGATTTCACCCAAGCAATTGTTTCAATACAATGTGAGGAGGACTTAGCAAGTGAGTAAATTAACTATGTACAAGATGTGATTATAGCTTAACATGTTGTGAGATGGTAGTAATGGTATATTTAGAAGTATTTTTGACATCATTGGATTTTATCTTGAATGGGGGTTTGTTTGAAAGCATAACTATAGAGGAGAGATAAAATTGTACTTGAGATTGATAAAATGTAACTTAGCCTCACGTTCTTTCAAGGTATGGAAGAGATGGTTGAAATATAAAAACTTATCAAACACGATAAAATCTTACAAAGGATCTAATAATATTTGAGTTAATAGATATTGTAATTCATTATAAGATAATAGATTATTCATCTTTGTGATAATGGTCTTATAACACAACACTTAAGTGTAAGATGTTCAATAGACCCTTTTTCGTATTTGATTTAATTGTGTATAAGATTTATTTTCCTCAATATTGATAAACACTTGGGATAAAAATAGGTTTACCACAACAATAAATATGAATGTATAGAATGAGTGGGAAGAGCATAAAACCAATGTAATGTGAAGTTGTTGAGACTTCAAGGAAATATCTTGGTAAGTAGGATTTCATTCACAACGTGGTCAAAATAATAAACATGAAATAGGTGAAGATTCTTAACATGATCCCCTTTTCCATCATAAATAGGAAATTTAGGAGCAAGAAAACCAACATGTAGTAGATAAGAAACTACTTTAGGTATAAGTAGATTTTTAAGTAATTGTGTAGAATCCATAGTATTAGAGGAATAAGATGCACCTTGTTGTAATTGTACGATTTATTCTTGTTAAGTATGAACAATGGATTCGAGGTATTGTGTGTAAGATGAAGAAACATGTGAACTATGATGAGTAGATATGGGATGTTTGGTGAAAATTATAGTTGTAGGGATAAGAATGGAGAAATTTGGAATTGATATATGAGGTACATCCAAAGGAGTAAACACCATGGATGTGGGAACAACAAGCACCATTTTTTATGATAAGAAATTAGTATTAAGTTGATCTTGTGAATCATAGAGTAAGAGATCGATGTTAGAGGGGTTACATTATAAAAAAATAATCAAATTTTTGGTCATTCTTGTTAGGGAGACCTTGATCATGATGGTTGGGTTGAGAATTATATCTATGGACTTGTCAATGATCATAAATGATAAAAAATAAAGAATTAGAAAATAGATCATGTATTGGGTTAACATAATGATGAGGAATCAAAACATCATGAGGGGAAAATTCCATAAGAGGGGGATCAATGGTAACTTCATTTTTTGATAGAATAAGTTGTTCCACATGATGAGAAATAAGGAGAGAATTATTAAGGCCTTCGTTAGGAAGGGTGGAACTAAGATCATCATTACAATGAGAATACTTAGGTTTATTCATAGGATGTGGTACAATTTCTAGATCAGTAGTTCTAGTGATCTTGTGGGGAGTGGTACCAAATCTATTTTAATCTCATAACTCACAAAACAATTATTTCCTAAATAAGTTGGGATAAATGTCATAAGTAATTAGTGTAGTTTTAGTAAATTCATCGAGGTTAATATAATACTTGTGAGGGAGAGTGACCACGAGAAATAATCATGATGATAAACAAAAGAATACAAAGTCTTAGAAAGATAAGCATGTACCCAGATGGAATCTCTAAATCAGCTAGGGTATGAAAATCAATAGGCCTAATACATAAGGAATGTGTCTTAAATTAGGTTAAGTATTTGATCAAAATTAGTTTCACAAAAATGTCAAACCCTAAATTAAAATTTTATTTCAACTTAATTAGGTGTAGTATATATTAGAGTTGATTATTGATCTAACAAAGATGATATAATATAAACACTAATATTTTTAACTCATATCAAATAAGGAAAATTTCCATACACCACTTAACCTAGAATGAAATTAAAAGTAAAAAATGAAGGTATGGAGGCACTTAACTTGCCACAACTTATTTCTAGAAAGATATCAAATGTACATCATAAACACTGAGAGAATAAGATCTCTCATAAAATAGATTAGAACTGTAAGTGTGCTAAGGTTAGGGCTATAAAACATGTTCATGAACATACCATATTGTCTAGGACCTTCTATATTGTATTGGACCTGATATGCGATAGATTCTATAACCTTATGAGTTTTTCACCTTCCTATATTTATGTGAACTAATGCAGTGAAAATATTTATCCCATATGTAGTGAAAATATTTATGTGAACTAATCATCATCTCAAATTGTAGTCATGGATGAAGTGCCCTACAAAACAAATTTTAGAAGGGTTATGGGAACCCCCGTGCACTTCTGACAATGGTATTACTCCAAATATGCCCCAAACTGCATGTCATTCTCTACCTAATATGTGATATCTAGATAGATCAATCATGCTTGGAAATTTCTTTGACCATGCTTAATTTTACTTGGATCTTGTTATAAACACTTGCAGAAAGGATTTTTGGATTCTTGTAGAAGAGGTATGGTATCCTTAACTTGATTTATAGCTTTAGACCTAATGTGGGTGCTTCCTTAATGATTGTAGATGTGTAATTCTAAAAATTAGGGATATTTGGATGCCTTTTCCAAGTGTAATAAGTGAGTTTTATAATGCATTACCTTAGGAATTACAGGTTCATAAATTAGGTAGTGTTTACTGTCTTATATAGGGTTTTGTAGATGATTTTCATAAAAAAGGCTCACACAAATGAAGTATAAGACCTAATAAAAAAAAAATATTTGAAAGTTTAGCTGGAATATATGTGAATCTAAGACCATACAAAGAGGTATTTCATGCCCATGATTTCATAAACCAAAATAGCCATCCAAATACTAGGAAAATTTGGGATAAGTTTTTTAAAAAGCATTAGTTGAGTTTTAAACGCGATTAAACCATTGTTATTCCAAATAAATTAGCTTTCTAAGGATGCAATGAACCAACTAAAGTAATTATTGTTCTTCAAACCATTGCTAGCGTGATTAATGCTAGCTAATTTTGTTACAATTTTCACCACCAATGGGTTAAAAACATCGTCTTTAAGTTATATTGCACAATTTAAGGTTAATAAAATTAAGGATGACTAGAGACAAACTAAGTGATATTTTTTCCATTCGTAATTGCATTGCAACAAAAAAATATTTTTTTAATTGACCACTATACGTATTCAACCATGATAAGTTTGAGAAGGGTTAAAAATAACTACCATCATCATTAACATATTTAAAATTATCCTCACAAGTTATAAAAATGGTCTCGACAAAATTTTAGTGGTGGAGGGAAAAGTATGGTTCTAACAATTCAAGGAGTTCTCAATTCTGGAAAGAATAAAGTAGGAATAGAATAACCATTGAATAAAATCACTCAATAAGTGGATATCAAATTCATCACTTCCACAGTATTTCTTGATAGCTAAAAATTTAGAAGAGATGATAAAAAAAATCTCTATGGTATACTTGTTTTACCCATACTAATTTGAAATAATTTTCAAGGTTTAGAGGTTGTTTTTATCAAATTTTCTTATAAAGAGGGATAAAAATAATAGGGCTCACGAAATATATTCTAGAGGTATTAAATCATTCTAGCTCATAATATAACAATTTAAAGCCATGGAAAAGCATTCTAGACATTAGGTTTCCCAAAATTGGAGCAAAAATATTTTCTTCATGGAAAATTTTAGTGGCTAATATTCATAATATGGCTAAAAGTAGGAATTCTAGAATATGAATTTATATATTTTTACAACCATAGTAGTTCCCACATTTTTCCCAAAATTTACACAAACATTAATTTTCCCCATGCGAATAGCCAATGGATTTCCAATCCCAATGTATGTTTTTATTGAATTGCTACATGATCGATGGCCCAAGATTTTAAAATATTGTTGGATCACCAAGAAATATATGGAACCTTCCTATTCATTTGGTCTTTTTCACCGACATGTTTGGGATTTTTTTTTAATTTGATTAAATTTTCCATATATATATATATATATATATATATATATATATGATATAGGTATTATATATATACATATGTCGAGATTATAGAGACTAATAACTAAGTGGAACCCAATCACTTTGAAGGAGGTCAGAATGCTAACACATGTCCCTGTTGATGCTCTGTTGGGGTTGAACACACCAGGTGTACATATATATATTCATATCTAAGCATACAAACAATAAATATGAAAATAAACAAGAAGAAAAATACACAAGATATAATGTGGCTCACCTAGTGTGGGCTACGTCCACCAAGAAACAACCAATATATACTATTCAAATATTTACAAAGGATGTACAATGAAGATCTGTAATCTTCCACACCTCCTGGATGTACAATACTTTCTTCCTCACAAGATTTTATTTTTATCTCTCCAGGAATTCCTTCTGATAATTATGATCAATCTCTCTTCTAACCCTTGCTTTCTATCTTATGTAAGCATATACATACTTAGGGAAACTTATCTATGAAATTAAAACTATTAGATCACCTTTTAATCAAAGGTTAGATCTAATTTCTCTTACTTAAATAAAATTAATCACGCATAGGTAACCAATGCCGGTTAACCTAACTGATATCGGTTCCTACTTACTTGACCGATGTCGGTCCCCAGGTAATTAATGGTGGTCACCTGGCCAACGCTGATTACTGTGTATTCTAGCAAGTTCAGAAAGAATGCTACTTATGAATCAATTAAGCTCCACAACCCAAAAATCTCCCACTTGGAGATAAATTGTTGCACTGTATCGTACAGCTCCATTCTCGGATCCTTTCCTTTGGCCTATTTGTTCCTCTTTAAGTCTCAAACTTGAAGACCAACAGAAGTGGAGTGCATCTCTAACTTCTCCTTTGATAATGGCATCATTAGCATATCCATGAAGTTCTTATTTGTATGAATTTTCTCCTGTTTTAACTTCCCATCCTCAAAAACCTGCTGTATGAATTGATATCTCAACTAAATATGTTTTGTTCTTGAATGAAATGCTAAGTTATTTTCTAGATGAATCACACTTTGACTATCACTGTACAATCTACAATATCTTACTCCTTTCCCTACTCTTCCATGAAACTACCCATCCATATCATCTCTTTTCTATCCTCTGTATCTGTAACATATTCAGCCTCTGTAGTAGACAAGGCCAAAACCTTCTGTAATCTCAAAATCTAGCTAATTATCATCCCACCTACTATGAATATGTATTCGTTGGTGCTTCTCCTACCATCTAAATCTCCATCCATATCAGAATCAACATATCCACATAAATAAATATCTGACCCTCCATAGTATAACTGCATGTTGGATGTCCCTCTCAAATACCTAAGAATCCATTGGACCACTTTCCAATTCTCTTTACCTGTATTGGCCATAAATATGCTAACAACTCCCACTACCTGTGCAATGTCTAGTTTCATACAAACCATAACATACATAATGCTTCCAACTTCTGAAGCATATGGAACTTGTGTCATGTAATCAAACTCCTCGTGTGATGAAGGACACTGATCGTTTCTTAATTTAAAGTTTATATCCATAGGTGTACTTATAGGTATTGAATTGTTCATATTAAACCTTTCCAAAACCTTATTGATATAATGTTCCTAAGACAAACAAAAAAAAAAATTCTTCCTGTCTCTATGAATTTGCATGCCAAGAGTTGAGTCGTTGTATTCTCCAATCATTTAACTAACAAATTCTTCTACTAGTTTCATTATAAAACCAGGGTTGTGTGTCCAAGGATGTATGCAATGAAAATTTATGCAACTCAATTGTTTAGTGGTTCCTTTTGGGGTTTTTGGTTGTTATGTTTCTCTCTGTCTTTGCTCATATATATAAATGTAATGCTAAACTACTGAAACAACATTACTATAATGAAATGCATTTAATGGAAATACTTTGCTGGAATTGAAATGCACACACCAAATAAATATAATAGAATTCAAATAACACACACTTTGAATTGAAATTATAGAATTGAAATTGCATGAAAGGAAATAATACATGGTGAATAGAAATTGTAGTAAAAGAAATAATAATTGCATTCAAACTGTAACTTATCAAAAACCATGAGCATGCATAAACGTAAAATCCTCCAGTCACCTTAGTCGAGCGGGCCCTTTCTCTTCCTTAAGATGGAGGTAATACTTAACAACCATAAGATACTCAAAATGATATCCACTTGTATTGATTCAGAATAAGTTCCGTATAACATACTTCAGTGCATAATCGGAAAGTAAATACTAACTACTATGAACTATATTACAGATTATCAATATTAACTCAAGTACTAAATTGTTCCTCAAGAAGATATCTTTATATAGACACAATCAATTACATATCATGCCAAAATGATAGGCACTGAGTTCTTCCACTAAAAATATTTGATTAAGGTTCATAAAACCCAACAGAAATCACTAGAAACAAGACCCATGTTTATAAGTCATCAATGGAAAAATGTCCTCCATGACTACACAACCAACAATAGAATCAGGAATCCTTGACTACAATTTCCAAAACTTTGGCAATAAATGTTCCATTATTATCCTATTCATGTTACCACATTTCACTCATAAGAGGAAATTAGTAGGAAGTTATACGGTTCACAAGTTGCATGAAACAAGAGCAAGAGAAAATGCATTAAAATCACTAAGATATAACCATATAAAGCATCCCTATGCACTAATAAATCATGTTTAAATGACAAATTAATCGATCATATAAATGATATAAATAAGTCAAATAATGTACTCATCATCTCCCCTACACTTTACTTGTCTGCATGTTCCCTATGCAACTTATCTTTGTACCTAGCCCTTTAGGACTAAGTTGCTGAGCCATGTCATACTCCTCAAATTGATCAACGTATTGGTTTCCTAGTGCCCTTGCATCCATAATTGTATTTGAAATAGATTTCAACCCAAGCTGTGAAACTATCATGTGAGTGGGAAACATGTTATTTTGCTAGGTAGTAATCAGATTTAGGAGAAGAGGTGGCCTCATGTATGTTCCTACGCACTCATTACTATAGCCCTTGTCATTTTTATCAGACAACTGTTGAATTATTGTGACCAATGAATCACCCCTTTGTATACACCAACTAATATTCTGAGGGGAGATAACTTCCCTCCTTTTTAATGGTACAACTTTAAGGTATCCCATTCTTCTATCACAAGCCCGCCTTGCTTCACCAAAATGCTGCTGACTATAGGTCATCAAAATCCTGCACACATGTCAGTAAAATATTCAAAGTATTTTCCCCCAACACCAGCCTAATAATAAAGAGATCATAAATGTTTCTTCATGGCTACATCATTGTGATTGGTAGGCCTAATGTGGAAACATATGGTGTGAGTTGTCTTGAGTAAAAATATTCTGTTTCTTCACCCCAAATAATTTGGCTCGTAAGACAAGGAATGAAAGGCTTTCAACTAAAAATATCCTACAAATATATTAATAAAGAAATCAAGAACATTGGTGACCAACATGTTATAGATGTAAAATTCACATAGTTGATTTTGTATCTCAAGGGTACTATTTTGATAAATAGACAAAAATGTTTTTCCATCAGGAGCTTCATCAGGTTATTGACTGCACATTCTCATTAATTTCCAAGCATAGAATTTCTCTTGGACAAACATGTTATAGACATAAAAAGGTTTCCTATAGGCTAGAAGCTTACAAGCCAACTGACAAATAGACTATAAAATAGATTCTAACTTCTTCTTTTCATTTGTATTGGACTCAATATCCTCTTTTAACTTTTTATTTTCATTTTTAATGTTTTATTCCGAAGAGATAACAAATTTAAATAATCCCACACTTTAAGGCCTTTATCTCTTTGTTGAGCAGAAAAAATATTTTTCTAAGGAGAAGGCACACAAAAGATATGTGTGCAAGAACAAGGCACATTTGAAAGCATGGAAAGATAGGGAAGGAAACGCGTGCCTTAACAGTTTGGCTTAGGACTTAGCCATTTTGTTGGATAAGGGTTATTTTTGGAGATAGCATGTGGAGCACACATCAGGATAAAGACTTGCACGACACACAATGATATTTTGGGAATGAGTGGCTGATAAGTGCCACACATGGTTTAAGATAATAATAGGATTACTTCTTCCATTTAGCTATATGACATATATTATTAGAACACTTACATATATGCATGCTATTGTAAAGGCACATGACTATTATCAGCATGTGGCCTATTTTGAAATTTACATAGGTGGTGAAGGGAAAGTCCCCACCCCTATAAATATGTATTGAACTATGCATTTTAGAGAGGGTGAGATTGAATTATTGTAGAGTTATGCTGCTAGATTTGATGCGCGCATGACTTATGGATATACCATATAATGTAAGAAGATTTCATGTTTTATAGTGTATAATGCAATGGATGATATTGGATGGATAATGGTGTTAAATGTAACTGAATCTGGTTCATGTATGGTTAATCTTATTATAGTTATTGTTTAGTCCATGATTCTCTAAGATCTGGATCTGGATTATTTCAATATAGAATGTTTATGCTTAATTATGGATCTAAATATATTTTATCACCATCACACTAACATCTTGCACAAGCAACTCTAAAGAGGGGCTTGGTACCTTTGCACACTTTGGGTGAGCACTCGGCTTAGGTTGGGTGATGTGTTAGCACGCATGGGTTATTCTTAGTAGATTCTAGGTTACATCATTGGTTCCATTGCCAGGACCTCTTTTTTAGTTGTTTTAGGATGTTTCATGATGAATGCGTACCGTTTAATCCTAGCAAGTGTTGAGGAGTTGATAAAATTTCTGGAAGAAGAATATGCTTGGATATTTATCACTGGATCTGAGTTTGACACACATGTGTGGGTGGAGAATAATTTGTATGACTATTTGTATGAGATATTCTTTTATATATTTCTGGTAGAGTTATATGAGTGGCTGGTTACTTATGTGTCTAAAAAGAATTAGAGGTATCACACACTTGTATGGATGTAGGAAGAATTTCAGACCCTCTATGATGCTGATCTAATTTTGATGCGCACTATAAACACTTGGTTCCATGGTGTTCTGAATAGCTATATTTTAGATAAATCAATTTCTACTTATTATTTCTTAGAGCTATCTGAGTTCCAATTTTTGTGTTATCCTAGGGGAACTTATCTGCAGGGCATCCCACTGGTGATCAAAA
The DNA here is from genome assembly GCA_019776745.2 of Taxus chinensis. NCBI lineage: Eukaryota > Viridiplantae > Streptophyta > Pinopsida > Cupressales > Taxaceae > Taxus > Taxus chinensis. The sequence continues at coordinate 177,372,392 of CM034150.1, read as the reverse complement.
TCTTGATGGTATCCCTAAACTTGGAAGAAAATATGATGGATAGCTAAACCCTACCATGTATAGGGGCATAAGTAGGTTTGGTGAAGGATGGAGGACCTAGTTGAAGAGAGGAAAAAATAAGAAAGGTGGCTTAAGTACAATGACGTGCATGAGAGGTAGATAGATAAGTAGCGTAATATTGCATAACAAATGGCATTGAGGAGAGAGATGGCTTGTGAAGTATTTGGAGTTCATGTAGAGGGTGTTGCTCTAGAGCATCTGGAACTTCCCAAATGGGAAAACATGATAGATAATCCTCCTTGGCCTCATATATGAGCACATTAGTAGAGATGACATGGGACATAGGCGTGCATCTTTATCTACCTAGAAACGTAGCCCTTGCGCTTGGTTTTCTAGTATCTAGGGTAACCAGTAGTCAGCAAGCTAGTTTAAAGAGTAGTAGAAAAGGAGTAAATCAATTAGAAAGTGCATCCATGGCTGGGAAAACATCTTCTTTGTTATTTGGAGGTACCTTTTTAGGCACATCTGTTTCACATAGAATGTTTCCGTTCTTGGAATAGAGTTGCTTCTATCCTTTCATTCTCTTGAGAAACAGATAAGGGTTAGGGCTAGGAGGAATACCTATTGAATGTTTGGAGGGTGTGTGCGTACCATAGAGAGAGATCAGATCAATTGCGAAGAACTCCTTTTTGTCTGGGAAGGACTACCTGTAAGTAAGAATACAAGACCACCAGATTCTAATTAGACAATAAATGAGGGAACTGCCTTAGGCCCAGGAAATATTGGACTTCCTTTCGAAGGTGGTCAGTTCCCCTGCTAATATGAATTAACACAAATTCTAACAAAGAAGTTATTACAAAATTACAATTTAATTACCTTGTTAAAACAATAGAGAAAAGGTTGGTCTAGGTTTTTAATCACAGTGACTGATGCCGGTCACTGTCACCGGTACCAGTTCCTAATAACCGATATCGGTAGGGGTAGTGATTTAGGGGATTTTAGTGAAGGTTGGCTATAAGGTGGCTATGGTGTTTATTAGGCTGGTCAATGATTGGGGATAGGTAATGGGGTGATAGAGAAGACTCAGACAGTATGGGGGCTGTTCTTGGGGGCAATGTAAGGGTAGAGGAGATACAGTTAGATGTAGGGTGTTACCGGGTAGTGGATCTGGGAGTAGACTTATAATTACTATGATTTAGAAGTCCAAGAAATGTTATTAAAAGAACGTACAAGATAGTACTTACTAGTTCCTGATGAAGATACAGGTCCAAAGACTATGATAACGAAGGCAGGGCTCAGGTAGGATGATCGGACAATCAAATATGAGCTATCTTCTCTCCTAATGCTTGGATGAGTGTCACTGGGCTCTGGTTACTCAATTGCAGTCTTGGGCTTGATGTCCTTCTCTACAAACTCCTTTCTTTCCTTCACTTGTCTCTGCTCGGCCAAGTGAATTCCTGATCTTTCCAATGAATTCCAGATCCTTTCTTTTTGGTTGGGGGAGGTCATTTACAGAGAACCAATGGCGGTTACGTAACCGACGGTGGTCGAGTAGGAACCGATGTCGGTTAAGTCAAAGCGGGCTATTTTTAGTAAAATAGCCAACCTTCCCTCCTTTTCTTTTAAGGGATTAGTTGTGGGCTTGGTCAAGTCATTATTAGGTTGGTTTTGGTGTGGGTGAGGAGTAATTAGTCATGGGTGTGGATGTAGACCAAGTTATAGGTCTTAATTAGGTTAGTTTAGGATTAGGGCTAGGTCATGATGAGGTGGCAAAATGAGGTGGCAGGTTTGGAGATGTGGATTTATTAATTATAAGGTAATTAATAAATAATTTTGTAAGGTTTAGGTGATGAGGTTAGGTTACGAAATGAGATGCGGGGCACAGGGGGTCGTAAGACACAAATTTGGTGTCTACATTAGCCCCTTGTTTTCGTGTAGCTTGTCTTGTAAAGCTGCACTGACAATAATAAGAAGTGGTTACTCCCGTTAAGGGTATAGGTAATCCCCCTCAAATCTATCACAGATTGAGGTGACGTGAAATCAGGGATAGGGTTGATAAAGGGTGAATGGTGTTGAGATGATGGTAAGATGGTGGGGTAAGTGCAAGTAAGCAGACGCACGTTGAAATGTAGTAGTGCGACCAGGGTACATGATTTGAAGAGCAAACAAGCAATTCATAGGCAAAGGTCGATAGTTTATCCAAATAAGGGTGATATAATCCTTGTATCCAAGGCATAGGAAGTAGCTCCAAGGGATATAACATGTAAGGTACAGGAACGTTTAGATATGTTCGGTAGTACCAAATGGTTGGTTTGATTGAGATAAACGTCACGGTCTCGGTCTAGGAAAAGTTGGTCAACTGATCAAGTCAAGTACCCTAATCATGCTAAAACATGAACAGGTGAGCTCGATTGAACAAAAAGCTACACGATGGGTGGATAAAATTGTAATTTGCGGGTTTTGGGTGAGGTATTTAATTGGTGCGGCCTTGGGTCAGGCCGATTGATTAGTGAGGGCCACGGGTCGGGCCTGATTGGTTGGTTGCAGCCTTGGGTCGGGCCAAATGGTTGGTTGCAGCCTTAGGTCAGGCCAAATGGTTGGTTACAGCCTTGGGTCGGGCCTGATTGGTTGGTTGCGGCCTTGGGTCGGGCCTGATTGGTTGGTTGCGGCCTTGGGTTGGGTCAAATGGTTGGTTGCGGCCTTGGGTCAGGCCAAATGGTTACTTGTCGCCTTGGGTCGGGCCTGATTGGTTGGTTGCAGCCTCGGGTCGGGCCTGATTGGTTGGGTGCGGCCTTGGCTCGGGCCTAGTTGGTTGGGTGCAACCTTGGCTCGGGCCTGGTTGGCTCGGGCCTAGTTGGTTGGGTGCGTCCTTGGCTCGGGCCTGGTTGGTTGGTTGTGCCCGTGAATTGGGCCAATGAAGTCAAAAAAGGCTATTTAGCAAAGGAGGGTATAGGCGATGTGGTGAGAAAGGGAGATTGGTGAATAAGGGCATAAATTACGGTAAAATAGGGATTAAACCGATATCGGTTAGCTATGACCGGTATCGGTTAGATGACCGATACCGGTGTTTTAGGGCACAATATAACTGATATCGGCTATAGGTAAAAAACCTATAAAAAGAAAAGTACGGCCTGTCATTGTCACATTGTCAATTTGATAACCAATATGGCTTGTCTGGGTTTAAAATTAATTTAGTTGAGTTTGTACACTGAGTTGGCAGTATTTGAGTGGAGGAGTGAGTGATTGGTAGACCCCAGCGAGTAGGAGGCAGAATTTGATTGGTGGAGGACCCAAATGAGGAGATTTATAGCCATGGCACAGCCAGGAGGAGCAGGAGGTGTTGGACCAGCTGGACCACTACCACCTATCCCACCACGATGATGTGTAGTCATACCGGTAGGCTCTAAACTCTTACCTTTGTGAATTGAATGAGTTTAACTTAGATTTGGGTTTTGGGTAGGAATCCAAAATTTAATGAAATAATGAATAAATGGATGTAATTTGCAAAATGGAATGGGTAGGTAGGTTAGTTAGGCTAAAACGGTAGGGTGGGTAGGTTTGTAGGGTTTTCCAATGGGTAGAAGGGTAGAAATAGGCAAAAAGATGTTTTTTGGGGGCCGCGTCGGGTTCGGCCCTGGACCTGGACAGTGACCAATGTCGGTCACTAGGCAACCGACATCGGTCACCAAATATTTTACACAAATTGGATTTTGGGTAGACCGGCGTCGGTCGTATGTCGACCAGCGCCGGTGCATAGGATGTCAAGGGTGACTGGTACCGGTCATTAGTTAGGTTTGTTTTGTTTTGTTTTGTTGTTGTTTGTGTTTTGTGTTTTGTTTGTTGTTGTATGTTGTGTGTTTTTTTTTGTTGTTTTGTTGTTTTTGTTTTGTTTGTTGTTTGGGGGTGAAGAGGGAGGGGGTAGAGTTGATAGGAAAGGTGACTAGGGTGGGAGGAGAATTGGGGTGGTTGTGTGGTTGGTTCAGTTAGGATAGATTAGGTGTTGGGTATGAAGTAGGAGGTGTTAAAGTGGCGGGGGTATAGGTAGATGGCTAGAGTATATCGGGGTGGTTGGTTGGTGGTAAAGGGGATGTGTATGGTAAGTGTAGATGTGTGTTATAGAGTCGAGTTATGGTTGGGTGGGTAAAAGGGGGTATAGAGGGTTAAGGTAGTTATTTTTGTAAAGGGTAGGTCTAATGAAGTGGATTGTTTTTACAGGCACGTTAGCAGCTTACGATACGGGATCGGATGCCCCCACTATTGAGATGGATGTGGCCACATATGTCCGCAGCGTAGTGGGCCATTATGTGAGAGCTAGGACTTGGCGGAGTCTAGTGGTATAGGGCTGTGGATAGGGACCATAGCCTGATGGTTTCCCTCATCGAGAGATGGGATCCGGAAACCAACGTCTTCCATCTCCCTACTAGAGAGATGACGATTACCCTAGAGGATGTATATCGCATCCTGAGACTGCCGATCGTAGGGGAGGTAGTGTTCCAGGTAGATGCGGAGACGGTGATGGACAACATTCTTTAGGTATTTGGGGATGCAGCCACCTTATTGACCTATCACAGCATGAGCATTGCCTATGGCAACATGTATCGTGCACACAGACATGAGACATGGCTTGTCGTGTTGATGATGATAGGTATCACATGCTTCGCCCTCCCAGACTCAGAGGGAGGCCGCTTCCCATGGGATTTGATGGGAGTGTTGCATGAGATGGTGGAGGAGCATACATGTTATGCCTGGGCACCAGTATATCTGGTGCAGCTATACAGAGAGCTGTGGGGTTATCGTCGGATGAGGTGATTTGGGATTTTCTCGACATTTTTGTTACATTTCTGGGCATACAAGCACATTATATGTATACGACCAGTAGGGCTACCCCAGCAACCAGGGCCACAGATTGTCTATAGATATGGATTTCAGAGGTGGTTAGGGGTCATGGGCCAGCCACGAGCGGTGCTTGTAGGACGGGATGTAGCCTACTACCATCATATGTTAGAGGGCTTGACCGCACTGGACATTGTATGGAGGCCCTACAGAGGCCATCAGCCCTGAGGAGGAGCTCGAGCATAGATGGGCTGGATCCAGTATACTTTCTAGATAGCTGGACAGAGGCCTGGAGAGCATGAGCAGATACCCCTAGAGAGGGTACGACGGCAGTTGGGGCTGCGACAGGATGAGCCACCTCCCTTCCCACAGTACTGGAGGGATGATGTAGAGGCCCCACTGCCTGCACCGCAGCCCGTTGACCCAGATTGGGTAGCAGAGAGGTCGGTGGATGATACACTAGATGACGCCGGGTGCACAGGTTCATTTTTGGTGTGGTGGGTAGAGGAGAGAGCAGCTAGGAGATCATAGCCTACATAGCTAGATTTAGCGGCTGTTATAGCCGAGAGGGACCGGCTCTTAGGACAGGTGCAGTTGTTACAGGGGTAGCTTGCTGCTACACAGACACAGATTGGGGTACTATATGGGCAGTTAGCCCAGGCACAGGTACAAGCACAGGTACAGCCACAGGCACCACCACAGGCACCGGCCCCACCGCAGGCACAGGCACCGTCACAGGTACAGGCACAGTGTGTATCGGCAGGACAGGGGCCACTATTATTAGGAGTCGGAAGACCAGCCTCAACACCCATGGTGGCATGGGCCTACTATATGGAGGTGAGAGCGGAGGCCCGGTATTATCAGGACGTCCTTGATGGTACCGGGGCTGACTATCAGCCATATGTGGCACACAGAGCTGAGACCTCTCGGAGCCAGAGATCCCAGGGGGCGCAGCCACAGCCGGTGGGTCGATGACAGGGAGGAGGTGAGAGCTAGCACAAGGACCAGCAGGGAGAGGGGCTGAGGGTGGTGGGGAGAGCTGAGACATCCCTGAAGTGGAGATGGGTTTGTGGATATTGGATATAGACACCGGTCTATGAACTGGTCATGTATATAGAGGCTTGCGTGCCTACATATGATTTATTTATTCATTTTTGTTGTATATACCGGCCTGCGAGCCGAGTATATTTTTGACATGAGAGACCGGCCTGTGAGCCGAGTCAAGATTTTGACAGTGATAGTAGCCTGCGTGCCAGCTTTGTATTATTTTGAGATCACAGAGGCCCCCATGCAGGGGAAGTTGTATATTTAAACATTGATATATATATATATAGATGATGATTTTGATCCACATGGTGTGTATAAAAAATGTTTTATGTGTTTTGTCGATGGTTTTTGAAATTGAATGTATGTAGATGATGAGTTTGATCCAAATGGTGTGTATACTGATGTGTTTGATGTATATATTAAAATGTCGTATGTATTTTATCGATGGTTGTTTTAATGTAGATAGATGAAATTGTGATGATATATATGTGTTGATGTGATTCTGATGACAAATAGTGATAATGGTGTAGTTATGCAGGAAAAAGAGGCGGGCGCCACAAAATTTTGTAAAAAAAAAAAGAAAATGTCCAGGTTTAAGAAAAAGGAGGCATGTGACCGATATCGGTTAGCTAACGGACGTCAGTAGATTATTGACCGATATCGATTAGGTAACCGATACTGGTTATGCCAAAACGAGCTTTTCTAAAAATAGAAAAGCTTAGGTGGCAACTTAAGTTCTTATTTTTAGAGTCATGCAACAAGTTAAATACGCGAATGCGACGCTGTTTGATGACCGATACAGGTAATTGCATGAAAGAATTGAGTGATAAGGAGGAAAGAGACAGGTAAAGCAATTCTGATCTGGTATTAAGAAGTAGAAAGGCCAGTTATATTGAAGAGGGTGGTGAACATGGCTAGACAAGGAGAAGCATCCAGCAGGCAGAGACGAGAGGGAAAACAGGTTCCACTCCAAGCTGCTGCATCCCAAGAGGTAAACTGTTTGGTTGTATTTTAATTCTTGCATGTTTTGATGAATAGGATGAGAGAAGGTAAGAGGGTAGAGATGAGAAAGAAAAGGTGATAGGAAAGGGTTTGGGGTAGAGTGAGTGTTAGGGGGTAGGTAAGCAGGGTTTTCACGTATGTTTGTAGGTACAAAGAGAGGTAAACGAGCAAATAATTATCATAGGTGGTGGTTTTAAGCAGGCTGTATAGGATTGACAGTGACTGATATCGTTTAGAGATAACCGGTATCGGTTATCTATAACCGATACCGGTTACTATAGGAATTTCTAGAATGTGAGAAAAAACACTTGGGGATTTGATTTTTTGAATGGTTGTGTGTCATTTTGATGTATGCAGGCAGAGGCAGGGTTGAGGATGAATGATAGTGTGCCATCTTTGTTATCACAAATTTGAGCAGATGTAACACCAGCTGAATGGGCATTGATAAATCGTGTGGGGTTAAGTGGAATCCGCTATTATTCACGAATCGCACGCAATCATGCTATGTTAGAGGCGTTGATTGAGAGGTGGAATCTGGAAAAGAATACCTTCTATCTGCCAATAGGGGAGATGACAGTGACGATGGAAGATGTGTTTAGAATTTTGAGGCTCCCAATTACATGAAGACCAGTGTAATCAAGCATTTCCTAGCGCGGCGCGGGGAGTGATAACAACAGTATTTGGTTCAGCTGAACGAGATTTGACACAGTGAGGTTTGACATTCACTTATGGTACAATGTATGCAACAAACCTTGATGAAACAAGGTTGGAAATGGTATTAATGATAAGCGGTGGGGTATTATACATTACCGAGGGTGGATGGGGAAATATTTCCAAAAGCATTGATGTGTATTATTTGGGAAATGATAGAAAGGACCGTGACTTTCGCATGGGTACCTGCATATCTGGCGGAGCTATACAGGGGTTTATGGGCCTGCAAGACGAAATCACAAGACAACACTGGATTGTGCCTACTTATTACATTGTTGGGCCTATGAGCACATTGTGTGTGTGTGACCAATAGGTTGACCAATCCTAGGAAAGAGAGACAGGAGTGCAAAGGTTGAGATTCAAATGATGGGTCTAGACAGAACAAGAGGCGAGATCCGAGGCCGTGATAGATGACATCGAGTATTATAGGTAGGTATGGGAGATGGTGGACGATTGCAGGATATCTGTTGGAGGCCTTACAGGAACTATATGGTGACAGAGAACATAGTTGAGGAGGTTGAGGGGTGTAGAGTGATTGAGGTGGATCATAGGGCACCGGCCAGGTGAGTACGAGAGGATTCCTCTAGATCACATGTGCGGTGATAATTTGGATTTGTTCAGGATATATCCTATGGCTTATAGACCATATATGAGGATCGATTCCGAGGTATTATTCTCACCACCCCGGCCGACACCCTCCAGAAGGACCAGAAGAGATAGCAGCCGATCGTAGGGTAATGGATGCAGGAGAAACAAAGGCTTATAGATTATGGTGGGTAGCAGAGCTACGAGGTGTCACGTGAGAGGGTTGATCATCTTGACATAGCTGTGATTACAGTGGAGAGAGATCGTCTACATGGTTTAGTTCATCAGCTCTAAACGCGGGTGAATGAGACAACGAGATTGTTAGCGGTTGTAGAGACACGAGTGGAGAGACTAGAGGCAAGATTCCACCACGCGAGAGGGTGTATTCATATGTTACAGAAGAGGTTGGCAGATCTGTGGGAGGAACCAATAGCAGTGGCACCTTTGAGGATGGAGAGGCTAAATGAGTGGCGTCGACGATCATGATCACCACCTGATTCGGGAGGCGACGCAAGGGTCTAAGTGAATTTCATAGGAGTATAAGAATAAATAAGGATGTCGACCTGCGCATCAATGATAGAGAAGATGTATTTGTTTAACATCTAAATAAAACTAAATATGTATGTTGATTTGAGTTATGATAATAATAAGAATGGGTGTGTTTTGAATTTTTTTGTTTTGAAAAAGAATAAAGATGAATGTTAGCAAATAGAAATACAAAAATATTTATATTTACAACACATGATAGGTTATGGTAGGGGATGGTCAAGCTAACCTTGGGAGACCCCATGTCTCCTAAGTGTTGCCTACATAGCCCATTTCTCAAAGCAAGGAGGGGCCTCAGACCGATGTAGTTCTCCCTTAGGACCAGGGAGAGGTGAATTTAGGTAACTTGGTTATAGTTAGGCAATTTGTTGGCTGGTAAAAATATTGATATTGGTAGGGTAATGTTTTTGGTGTTGGTAAGGGATTAGTGATGTTGGTGTAGGTATAGGTGAAGCAAAAGTTAGCTTACCCAAGTAATAGGGAACCATATCCTGATTAAGGTCAACACATAATCCTAGATTTGAGTAAAAGAGGACAAAAGTGTCTCATAGTTGAGAAGAGCTAAAAAAACAACATACTAACATAAGATGAGCTTGAATCCCTAAGTGCCTTGCATAGGCGAGGAGTCAATAAGGTGAAAAGAGTCGTATAATCACAATATATCATATATACGTCATGTCCCTTGAGTTTTGTTATTTTGACGAATGGTGAGGTGAGGTGGCTAGTATATCTAGGGGTGCAGAGAAATTGTTATATAGGTGATTATTTTGACGAAAGAGAACCAAACCTAAATAGACCAGTCCATGACTCAAAAGTGTTGTGGAATACTAATTTTTTTTTTTACTTTTCTGGATATAGATTGATCGATGTAGGAATTCCATAGGGGATATGTATTTTATTTATTCTTGAGTTCTTCAAGAAGTTGATCAATACGAGAAGCTTCTGATAAAGGTTGACTTTGTATAGCTGTCCTTCAAGGGAGCAATCTATTTATAGTAGCAGATGTGGTTTTTGTGTATAGCTGTCCTTCGGGGGAGCAGTCTATTTATAATAGTATAAGTGGCTTTGTACATAGATTTCCTTTGAGGGAGAAGTCTATGTATAACTTTAGAGGTCTAGATGTCCTTTTGGCATGAAGCATCTAGTTTTGCAGGAAGTTTGACTCAAGAATATTCCATGATTGTATAATTAAGAACGTGTTATTTTGATACTTTTAAGTCATGGACTAGACTAAAAAGGGGAAGGCATATTTAAGGGGAGGTTTTGACCAAACCATGTGAGCTTGATTTTATTTTGAGATGCATGAAACAAAGTGTATGAGGTGGTAAATGAGCTCAAGCGATGAGCACAAGGTAGATAAGAAGTGATGTAACACTAAATTCAACAGTAGAATGGTCAGAGATGCAAGGCATTAAGGGGTTCAAGCTCAGGTTTACCATTAAGTGAAGCTAAATGATAAGTTCCTGATTCGTAGATGTGAGTGATAATGTAAGGCCCAATCCAATTTGGAGAAAATTTGTCGCGTTTGCTCTTTTCTAGTTTGGTTACATGTTGATTCTCTTTGAGGACAAGATCACCAACCTTAAAGGTATGCTCATGAAGTCACTTATCATAAGCACGCTTGATGCACTTTTGATAGATTTGAAGGTGGTCAAGAGCTGTAAGACGACACTCGTCAAGAAGCTCCAATTTGGCTAACTGCTCTTGGCGGAAATCATCATTGGTGAGAATATCCTAAAGAGATATTCTTAGGGAGGGTATTTTTATTTCGAGAGGTAAGATAGCCTCGGTACCATATACTAAATACAATGGGGTGACATTAGTGGAGGTACAAATGCTAGTCCAATAAGCCCAAAGGGCAAAGGGGATGTGATCAGGCCAATTGCTTCCAGAATCGTTAACAACTTTCATGAGGATTTTGGTTAGGGTTTTATTAGAAGATTCGGCTTGACCATTTGCTTGTGGATAGTAAGGTGATGAGAAGCTAATTTTAATACCAAAGTTGTCACAAAGGTCTTGTAACAACTTATTTTTGAAAAAAAATCCATTATCTATTATCAGGCGATGAGGAACACCAAAATGACAAATAATGTGATGGTTAATGAATTCTACGATTTTTTATTTTTTAGTTGAAATAAGTGGAATGGCCTCCACCCATTTAGTGTAATATTCGGTTGCTGTGATTATCCAACAGTGATGTTGTGAAGAGGGCGGGTGAGTCTCACCAATAAGGTCTAAACCCCATTGTGAGAAAGGCCAAAGATCTCGTGCGACCTGTAGCGGATGGCTAGGATGGCTAGGAGTATGTTGAAGGTTGGCATGTTGTTGACACATAACACAACGCTTAACATATTCGTAGCAGCCGTTATTAAGAGTAGGCCAATAATAGCCTAGGCGAAGGATCCATTTGGCCATGGAAAGGACACTAAAATGTCCACCACTTATACCGTCATGGACTTGTTGGATGGTATAGGTGACCTCCGCACCGGTTAGACATCGAAGGAGGATGCCATCAAAGCCACATTTATAGAGGAGTCCCCCCATGATGACATAACGAGAAACACTTTTAAGAAAAGCACATTTTCTGTTACTAGTAAGGTCAGGTGGGAGAACAGAGGTTGTAAGGTAGTCGTGAAATTGGTGATACCAGGTATCCTGTGAATTAGCAGGACACATTATTTATCATACAAATATCCAGGGACTGAGTGAGATGGGGCAAAGAGTTGTTGGACCAAGACGAATATGTCAGAGTCAGTTGGTGAGGCAGGAATTTGCGAGGCTAAGCAAGCTATAGTATCTGTAAATTTATTATTGGAGCGGAGAATGGTTTGGATAGAATAATGAGTAAATAAGGTCAAAAGTGAATCCACGTAATGTTTCTACTTTTGAAGTTACTCATTTTTACATTGGTAGATTCCCATAACTTGATTGACTACCAGTTGGGAGTTGCAAAAATGTTAATAGACTTGACACCTAAGTGTAACGCAACCTAGAGACCCAAAACAAGGGCCTCGTATTCTGCTGTATTATTAGTACAGGGGAAATCGAGCCAGAATGAAAGAGGCATAGGCTCAGCATCAAGAGTAATGAGAACAACGCCAGCTCCTCTGCTGCACTAGCATTTAGATCCATCGAAGAAGAGGGTCATTGGATACGATTTCTCACTAAGTGAAAGAGTGGCGATGAGTTCGTCAAGGAAATTAAAATTGGTAAATTGTTCCCCAGGTAAAGGGGCTTCCGCAAGTTGCTCTACAATAGTTTGTCCTTTTATTGATTTCTGGTGTACAAATTCAAGGTCAAGGTCGGTAAGGAGCATAAGCCATTAGGAGATGCGTTGGTTTAGATGTGGTTTGGCGTACATATAATGAATGGGGTTCGTGTTGGTGATGACAAAAGTTTTGTGATTCAGGAGGTAGTGTCGGAGTTTGGTGGCTACGAATGATAGGGCTAGGCATAACTTTTCTACATGTGTATACCTAGTCTCGTAATCCACGAGAGTATGACTTATGTAATAAACGGCTTGTTCTCGATGCTCAGAGTCACGATGTGTGAGCATGGCTCCTACAGCATGGTCGGTGGCAGAAAGGTAAAGGTAGAAAGGGTGATCGTCCTGAGGTGGGATAAGCACAGGTGGCTGCAAGAGATAGGCTTTAAGAGCCTAAAAGGCTTGGTGGCACTCTTCTCTCCATTGAAAGGTAATTTCCTTTTTAAGGAGATGATGGAAAGGTTGACATTGATCCGAGAGTTGAGAGATGAAACGCCGGATAGATTGGAGTTTACCTTGCAAACTACGCAATTGTTTGAGGTTAGTAGGTGGGGGGCATTTCTAGGATAGCTTTGACTTTAGCTAGATCGACCTCGATGCCACACAAAGAGACGATAAAACCAAGGAGTTTTCCCGAAAGGACACCAAAGACACATTTCTTTGGTTGAAGACGAACACAATATTGTAACAGGTGATTGAAAATAATGGTTAAAACATCGAGATGTTCACTGCGATGTTTAGATTTTCCAAGAAGATCATCGACATAATCCTCAAGGATAGTGTGCATAATGTCATGAAAAATGTAAGTCATATCCCGCTGATAGGTCGCACCAGCATTCTTAAGGCCAAACGGCATGACATGATAACAGAAGGTTCCCCAAGGAGTTATGAAGGTAGTTTTATGTTGATCAGTCGGGGCTACCAAAATTTGATTGTATCCCGAGAAGCCATCCATGAGAGAAAGCATCTCATGGCCCGCAGTGAGATCAACAAGTTGATCAATACTTGGGAGGGGGAATTCATCCTTTGGGCAAGTGAGGTTAAGGTCTTGAAAATCCGTACATATCTGAAGTCCCCCCGTTACTTTAGTAACAGGTACGATGTTAGAGATCCATTGAGGATAGTCAATAGGTAAGATGAAGGAAATAGAAAGGAGTCGTTGAAGCTCTTCTTTGACCAATAGGGCAATGCGTGGATGCATTTTTCTCAGTTTCTGTTTAACTGAGTTTGGCATCAGGTTTTAAGGTAATGTTATGGACAGCAATGTCAGGATCAATTCCTGGCATGTGAGCTTAGGACCAAGCGAAAGCTTGGTTGTGGGCATGGAGGAAGGTAATGAAGGTAGTTTGTTCTGATGTGGTAAGATATTGTCTGATCTTCACAATGTGAGGATCATCCTCAGTGTGGATGTTGATTTCTATAGTCGACTCATTCAACATGGTTTGAGTATCAGATGGCAAGGCGCGTTGAATATAAGAGTCATCCGCACCAAGGTAAGTGAGGATGGAGTCGTCATCCTGGCACTCAACAACATTAATTGAAGGTGAGTCCTCTTCGATCATGTCTGGATACAGAAGGGGAAGAGAAGATGGGTCTTCATTATCGTGTTGATAAGTGAGAGGACCCAGGAAGATAGCATTTATGAAAAAAAAAAGTTAGGAGGGATAGATTCAGGGTCTATCGACTCTATGGGTGACGATGGCAAAATGGGTAATGATGGTTCGGAAGGGGTGACTTCGTCGCCTTCCTGGATACAGTGGATATGTGATGTTTTTAGTGTAGGTGGTTCAGAGAATCCAAGACCACGACGATCTTTGTGTTTGCGTGTAGTAATGGGAATGATCGTATGTCGGCCTTGTTCATAAAGACCGAAACCGAAGCCCTTCCAAGCACAGCGTGTCAGGAAGGTGAGAGTGAAACGACGATTAGTTAGATATTGAAAATCAGATTGGAAGGGGACCACACCAAGGGGAGGTTCAGGGGTGATAGAGGATGTATCGACACCCCCATACATTAGGTTGGTGTGGCAATTAGGTGGTCCGTAGGAGATTACTTCCCCCACATGACGGTCATAGGTAGGATGCGCATGTAACTGTCCGTACTCCTGTGGGGTATGGAACGTGCTAACATTATACAGGTGATACTCCCCCAGCGTAAGGCATTGAAAGACATCTACTAAGGGATCTGAGGTTGGGATATTGTCTGCGGGAAAGGAAGTGGTATTTGCGACGGCGGTTTCATTGGTTGAAGGTGTAGGTGCGGTTGAGGTGGATGGTTGAGGTGTGGTTAAAGTGGATGGTTGGGTTGGATGAATGGGTGTCTTGACTGGTACAAAGCACATCATTAGGGTGATATAACATGTTATAGGTTTTGAAGGGGGGAGGGTCAGCTTTTACGGTGTAGGACTTCCCCTCGTACTTGAATTTTATGCATCTATGTAAGGTGGAGGGAACACATCCCATAGCCCAGATCCAAGGGCGGCCTAACAACATGTTGTATTGGAATTCACCCTCAAGGACATAAAAGAGTTCGGGTAAGGTACATGGCCCTACACGAATGTTAAGGATCACAGTGCCTAAGGTAGAAGTAATAGCATCGTTGAATGAACGCAGCATGGTGGGGTTGGCACACATGCAGCTAGAGGGGATATTCATTTGTTGGAAGGCTTTGGAAGAGATGATGTTTAGGCTAGCGCCCCTGTCAATCATAACATGATGCACCCGGATGTCCTAGACGTAAGCTGAGATGAAAAGAGCGGGGTCAGGATCTTCTGCACCAAAATCAACAATTTCGTCTTCAGAGAAACTGACAGCAGTGGTTTGCTGTATAGGGACGGAAGTGATAGATTGTTTGGTGAGAGAAGCAACGTGGTTGGGTGTTAAGATGGAGGTAACGGGAAAGGTTTCGTTAGGTAAGACCTCTATCCCTTGAAGGATTTCAACGAGAGCTTGTCGATGAGATTCAGAGGTCTGAATGAGATCATACAGTGTCATTTTTACAGGTGATTGGTGAAGTTGTTTGATCATGGTTCGGTGGGCAACTCCATCAGAGACGGGGTAGGTAGGTCCACGAATAACCACTTTAGGTGGTGGTGTGATCGGGATGGTGGACAAAGAAAGAGAGGCTGCAGGTGTGCTTTCTTTAGCTTTCCCCATTATTTTTTCTACCCTCGAGTAGCAACACTAATCATGTTGATCTCGTGAACACGAGAGGAGGAAGACGGTAGGGATAAGTCATGGTCTTCGAGAGGTGGGGTTGTAATAATGATAGATCTTGGTGAGGCAGGGACAGGTGGTATAGGAGAGGGAATTGAAGCTAAAGATCTCTCCCTTCGTAATTTGTCTTTCTTAACCTTTCTATCTGAGAGAGGTGACTGATGAAGGATGGCTTTCAAAGCTTTGCATCCCTCTACAGTCATGTCCTGGTGTGCGGTGGTAAGCGCAGATTTTAGACTCATCATAACCTATAGGTCGAGGTTTAGATGGATCATAAGGTCTAAGTGGGGGTAGGGAAATGGTCGCATTCTCCACCAACATATCAAGGATCTTAGCGTAAGATCCTTTAAGTGGGTCAAAAGTCAGAGGAAAGATGAAGCTATTGATTGGGTGGGTTTTGGTAATGTTTGGGTATGGTTGGTTCGTACGGATGGTGTTTTAGATAAGGGGTTTTGATAATTAGATTTAACTAAACGTGGCTTCTTCGGTGCAAAAGGTATGTTTAGCTGGTTAGATGGTGAGGCCACAGATGATGTGGTAGCAGGAAACAACCACGGAGAAAGAGGAGTGACAGCAAACAAATCCTTTGATGATGGAGTCTATTTAGGATTGATAGGTGGATAGGATCTCTGTATGGATGTAGAAGGTGCAGGTCGTTTTAAAGAAAACACAGGAGGTACAATGTATTGAGGCAAGGTGGAGGGGGTGAGGTCCCAATATAGAAGGTAGGTGTGACGGCGAGGGTTTTAGTTGTGACAGAGGCATAGATTGGACTTGAGGAGATTGGGTCTGTCTCCTAGGTGGATGGACGGCTTTATTTTTGGATAAATCTAACCGTTTAGGTGGGTGTGTTAGGCTGGGTATTGGTGAAGTCCCAAGCGTAGGGGGAGGTTTGGTTAGGTTAATAGAGGTGGATGAGGTATTCGGTAGAGATGAGGGGGGTGAAGGTGAGGACATAGGCATTTTGAGTTTTTGTAAACACCGCGGGTATATGGTAGAGGTGTCTGGATCGGTCATCTGCATCTGAGTGGAGCATGGTGTACTCAAACGTTCCCATAGGACTCATCTATCTTCGGAGGGGTGACAATCCTCACGTGTGAATAGGAACTTTTGTATGGAAGAAAGGTGGGTTGTGATTCCGGTCCACTGTGGGTGTGATACAGGGGGTAAATGAGGCACTGTATCAATGGGCGTTAAGAGGTCAACCGGTTGCTGAAAAGATTTAGGCGATGAAGAACTAATAGGTAGGAGGGCATGTCTGAGAGGATCCGTCATGATTAAAGAATTTGGTGATGTTGGTTCAAGGGGTTTCTCATCTAAGGATGACAAAAAAAGTGGCGAGCCTTCCTCTTGTACAGCAAGAGTGGTAGAAGGAGATGTTTGGGAAATAGATAAGTTAGATAACATCCGCTCACAGTCTTGCAAGGATGTGGTGTAAGAAGGCTCATCTATGAGAAGGGAACTCTGGGTGGTTAATTCCTTTATGGGTAAAGGAACGGCAAGGTTATCATCTTGTCTTGATGGTGGTGAAGGGGGTTCGGGTTCCTGCGTTAGTGAAGAGGCTTGATTCAGAATTTTCTCAATAGAGGCTTTTTGTTGGGAATCAAAAACTGCATGGATTTCATGAACACTCTCCTCGGCTAAGATATCTTGGTTTATGTTACTGTTAGAAGAGTGGTTTTGGAATGGTTTATTGAAGATTTTCAAATTTCATTTAGCAGGGGCATTAGGATTATCGAGGGTTATATCCCCTGCATCAACCATTTCCTGCACTATGTATTTCAACATCTTACAGTTTTCGTGACTGTGTCCCTTCACGCAGTGGAAGTTACAGAAGTCATTTTATTTTTACCAAGAAGGTATAGCACGGGTGGAATCAAACCTAGAGTGAGGTTTAACAGGAGGCAAGGTGATAGCTCCTGCTTTGAGCAATTTTTCCAATATGACACCATAAGTTTCTCCCAAGGGAGTGTAATTGATGGGCTCGACTTTATACTTATAGGTGGTTTTTGGTGGGGTATTAGACAGTGCTTGGGATTTGACCATCACTGTGTGGAAAGCTCCTTTTGATTTCGAAGCATTCGATGCATGAGAATTGGTGGTGTTGGGTTTATTGGTGGAGTCTTGGGTTCATAAATTAGGGTTTTTGTTGCGCAACCACAATTTCTCTTCCTCTAAGGCTTGAATTTCTAGTTTCCGAGCCATAGTAAAGGCCTCATCAAAGGTGTGGAAAGTTTGAATTTGGAGGGTAGGAGAAATGTGCTTAGCGCAGGCCCGCGTAAAGAGTTCGATGAGTTTGGCCTGAGGCAAGGCATAAGTAAGTTGGTTGATGAGACCCCGCCATCGTCCAACGAAATCTATGATAGATTCATCTTCAAATTGTCAGACGGCATAGAGGTCGGTGATAGATACTTTCTTAGCAATATTAATGGAGAAATGATCCAAGAAATATTGGGCTAATTGGTTAAAAGAGAAGATTGAGTGCTGGGTTAAAGCATTGTACCACTCCAAGGCAGGTCCTGATAAGGACATGGGAAAGGTGCGGAGTAGTAAAGCATCGTCATGAGCAATCAGATAGTAGGCATGTCTAAATGATCGCAAGTGTTGTTGAGGATCCTCCTTACTATTAAAACGAGTGAATTTTGGTAATTCCCATTGAGGAGGATATGAATGAAGGGGGACAGAAGGATGAATAGGCTCCCGACAAACTTGCTCGTATGTCAGGGTGCTACGGCTTCCTGAAACAGAAGCCTCTAGATTTTGCATCTTGTCCATCATGTGTTTGATGAAATTAGTGGTTGGATGAGATGATGGTGCGGTTGTTGTAAAAGGTGGAGGATTGGGCCAAGGGCCTCCACTAGACAATGGGGGGGGGCTAAATGTTGATAAGGTATTGAGGATGAATATGTTGAGGCGACCGAATAGGGATGTCCTATATAAGGTGTTGAAGCCACCGGATAAGTGTGTGGAAATGAAAAGGTGGGCGGAGCTTGAGAAGGAAAGCTCATGTGGATAGGTGGCAGAGAGCAAGTTATGAAAGGAGCAGTCTGCGAGAGAGATGAGGTAGGAGCAGTTGGCGGTAATGATACGTGGGGCCCCAGATTAACAAAAGGAAAGCCAATCTATGCCGTAAGAACCTCTGAAGCCACTGAGTTGGGAGACGGGGCTAAGGATGAAGAAGGCAAGGCGGAGTTATCAGGTGGGGAAGGAGCTAAGTGAGCGGCTATACTAATAGGCATGCCAACAAGGAGTTGACCGTCGGGTGTACGGTCAGGGGCATGAGACAAATAGTACTGTACAGCGCTAGGATTGGCGTCCAAAAATTTCACAAATTCCTTATCTCCTACAGGGATTTTGGGAACCTCACTGGTGTCCGTAGGATTCCCTATAGAATGTGAAGGGGGTGATTCAGGAAAAGGCATGGAACAGGCATGTGAAACCATGGCTGTGGCTTGTTTCCAAGTGATAACAACCATGGACAAGAGTACACAACAGGGATGCAATCTATCAGGAACAGAAGCAGCAACAAAATGTTGGAATTGGTAGGTTGCTGGTTTTGGGAACTATGAAAGACAGTAACCGATATCGGTCAGGTAACCGATGTCGGTCAGACTGTAGCCGGCATCGGTAAGTTAACCAATGTCGGTATAATAGGACCGGTGTAAGAAGCTGTAGGAAGTTGCTGATTTGGGGTTAACAATGCTTAGTATGCCTACCCAACTATTCTGAAGTGATCACTAAAACAGTGTAGGACAGAGAAACAGAACTAAAAACAAGCAAGATGCACAAGCAAATCAAGAGACTAACCCTAGGATTAGTTTTAATTATTGTGGGCTTATGCCTTAGATGCAAGATGATGTCAATCCTAAACAGAAGACTTAGGGGAAATGTCAAGTTTGTTTTGGCTTATAAGGTTACCTCAATCGGGTGGAGGAATACCGCGGAAAAGGGGGATGTTTGAGTTGTTGTGTTAATTTATGATGTGATTTGGTATGTGTTGTGCAGTGAAAGTAAGATTAATTTCTTGTCAATACCATGGATATCACCCCCACGTGTATGACCTGTTACTTAATCTATGTTCACTAGAATTGAAAACAGCAAGCAAGAATGTGATGCACGTGTTTTAAACCCAAATCGAAAATGATATTCGATGAAGCAAGGAGATGATTTTCACTAATGCAAAGATGTGAAAGCAAGACAAATTCTTTTACCAAAATGACAAAATATTTTGTGAATATTTAGCAGAAACAAACTGTAAGTATGCTCCCTAAATGAAAGCAAGCAAGAAAGAAAGAAACCCAAAATGGGTCCCACCGGGCATGCCAAAATGTTTCGCACAGAATGTTTCCGTTCTTGGAATAGAGTTGCTTCTATCCTTTCATTCTCTTGAAAAACAGATAAGGGTTAGGGCTAGGAGGAATACCTGTTGAATGTTTGGAGGGTGTGCGCATACCGTAGAGAGAGATCAGATCGATTGCGAAGAACTCCTTTTTTTCTAGGAAGGACTACCTGGAAGTAAGAATACAAGACCACCAGATTCTAATTAGACAATAAATGAGGGAACTACCTTAGGCCCAGGAAATATTGGACTTCCTTTCGAAGGTGGTCAGTTCCCCTGCTAATATGAATTAACACAAATTCTAACAAAGAAGTTATTGCAAAATTACAATTTAATTACCTTGTTACTTCCTTTCGAAGGTGGTAATAGAGAAAAGGATGGTAGGAGGAATACTTGGTTTTTTTTTGGGAAGGACTACCTGCAATCACAGTGACCGATGCCGGTCAATTCCCCTACTAATACGAATTAACACAAATTCTAGTCAACCGGAGAAAAGGTTGGTCTACCGACCGTTCCTAATAACCGATATCGGTAGGGGTAGTGATTTAGGGGATTTTAGTGAAGGTTGGCTATAAGGTGGCTATGGTGTTTATTAGGCTGGTCAATGATTGGGGATAGGTAATGGGGTGATGGAGAAGACTTAGACAGTATGGGGGCTATTCTTGGGGGCAATGTAAGGGTAGAGGAGATACAGTTAGATGTAGGGTGTTACCGGGTAGTGGATCTGGGAGTAGACTTATAATTACTGTGATTCAGAAGTCCAAGAAATGTTATTAAAAGAATGTACAAGACAGTACTTACTAGTTCCTAATGAAGATACAGGTCCAAAGACTGTGATAACGAAGGCAGGGCTCAGGTAGGATGATCAGAAAATCAAAGATGAGCTATCTTCTCTCCCAATGCTTGGATGAGTGTCACTAGGCTCTGGTTACTCAGTTGCAGTCTTGGGCTTGATGTCCTTCTCTGCAAACTCCTTTCTTTCCTTCACTTGTCTCTGCTCAGCCAAGTGAATTCCCAATCTTTCCAATGAATTCCAGATCCTTTCTTTTTGGTTGGGGGAGGTCATTTACAGAGAACCGATGGTGGTTACGTAACCAACGGTGGTTGAGTAGGAACCGATGTCGGTTAAGTCAAAGTGGGCTATTTTTAGTAAAATAGCCAACCTTCCCTCCTTTTCTTCCGAGGGATTAGTTGTGGGCTTGGTCAAGTCATTATTAGGTTGGTTTTTGTGCGGGTGAGGAGTAATTAGTCATGGGTGTGGATGTAGACCAAGTTATAGGTCTTAATTAGGTTAGTTTAGGATTAGGGCTAGGTCATGATGAGGGGGCAAAATGAGGTGGCAGGTTTGGAGATGTGGATTTATTAATTATAAGGTAATTAATAAATAATTGTGTAAGGTTTAGGTGATGAGCTTAGGTTGGGAAATGAGATGCGGGGCACAGGGGGTCGTAAGACACAAATTTGGTGTCTACAACATCATCGGCACATAACTCAAGCACACAAAATTTTGGACTCACTTCTGGGAGTAGTACCACCTCGCAGACTATAGGAGTTTAGTTTAGTACCACTGTAAGGACATAAAGCAATACATCTACTGGTCCACTTCTAGCTACAATGGGAGGATCAAGGGCCATAGTTAGCTCTAGTTATGGTGGATCTGGTGGGTGTGGAAGAAGAGGTAACATATAAGGTTCTGGATCAAGTGGGCATAGTCCTCACACACCCTAAAATATTTGCATGAAGATGTCACTTCATCTTCTAGAGTATATGGGAATAGAATATGTTATTGAGAACGTGCACATGTGTGAGATAGTGTGGTGTGTAAAAGGAATCACAGCTGCTGAGTGCAAGGAAAGTTAGTTTGCAACTACATTGTAGGGATGTGCTTAGAGTTGGTATGGGAAGTTTGTGTTAGGAAATAAGGGATAAAATATGTAGAATAATCCCTCACAAAATCACAACAGTAGAGACTAATATGCAGAAAATATTACAGATCTAAAAAAAAGAGCAGAGTAAAATAACACAACATAAAGAGACAATATTTAACGTGGTTCACCCAATTTGGGCTACGTCCACTAAGAATCACTTGCTCAGATTTTATTACAAGCCACCATTCTCTCAATACAATACCCAAATCCGTTTGGATCTATGCTCAACAAACTCTATAGAATTCACAGTCGAATTCAAAACACATCTACAATGTTTTCATTATATGTACCATATGCACAAAACCATATAAATAGACAACTGCTTAAGTAGTTTTACAAAACCATGGGTATCAAAACCATGGGCCAAAACCATCTCATAAACCTATGGGTAAAAAAACTCGCCCATATGAGAAAATCACATTTCCCAATATATCAAGCACGTTTTAAGGCCCAAAAAAAAAATTCGAGGGCTGCACCCCTGAACCTCGATGAGACAACTATGGAAAGTGTACAATACTCTTAGTGTACAGTCTTCAACACTTTCTCACATGAAAATAGGCTCCACAACCTAATAGTTTGACCCTGATCATACTTGCGTAGAGTATGTAACATTACAAGAAGATTTTCTTAAGGAGTTCCATATCCCTGAGTTTGAGAAGAAGAGTATAAGCATGCTCAAGGATATTAAGCAGGGCACTACTGAAAGTGTTCAAGAATATGATTTCCATTTCAAACACTTTTTTCTAAGATTTCACATGATATCCATGTAAGCTAGCATGCATAGTGGTTCATTAGGGGCTTGATCACACCATTTATGAGGGTGATGTCACATAAGACATATATGGACCCATGTGAAGCACTTGAAGTAGTGTTTCCCATTGAGGCAATTAGAAGTATAGACAATGGAGTGATCCCTGGAAGCACAAATTGGAGCTATGGAAAATTAGTTGGAGAAACTATCAGCCAATTCAGCACATGAGACATGTACTGGGATTTGGTGTACAGATTGTGAAGTAGAAGGGCACACTAAGGATAGTTGTTCCCATAGGTCAATACGTTCATTTTTATAGACTTTGAGATATTTCATTTAGACCATGATGGAATCCACTACCGAATATTACACTGCGTGATAAGAAAGAATGTATCTTGTTATTGTATTATTTTCTTGTCCATGACTCTCAATATAGAAGTCTACAATTTGATTGGTTAGATCCATGATGCTATAGATATTGGTGTATGATAGACATGAGTATCAGATAATTATAAAAGTAAAAATGGGAACCATGATCATGATCACAACTAAGGGTGCTATGATCAGAATGAAGGGCACTTTAAAAGAAGTCGTGGCAGAGGTTGAAGATATAGTGGTGGATTTGGGGGCCGATTCCGTGGTGGTGGGAGAGGATATTTTCCTCATGGAACATGTTTTACATGCAAATATCTTGAACACTACAAGTGTGAATGACCTCATAATATTACTTGTTGTTTTTGTGGGAAGAATCATAACTATGAGGAATGCTCATACTTATATGAGCATCTTAGAAAATAGCATAAATAGGAAAATAAGGGTGCAGGGATGGTTATAATACATCGCACCATGGAAAATTAGTGGATGCCAAATTTGGCACTGGAACTTGAGGTAGTACCTATGAAGATTACTACACATGTTGAAGCTATGCGCACCAGAGATACATAACAACAGAAGCCTGCCATTACTAAGGAGGATATTTTACATGCAAGATATCCATATCCTACACATCAGAAGGAGGTTTATCAAGAAACCATGGAGGTATTCAAAAATCTTCAGGGTGAAATACAGTGTTTAAAGGAATAGTCACAGAAGTTAGAGCAAAAGAAGGTAGCAAAGATGATCCAGTCAAATGTTGATTATTTGAAAGAGGTATGCAAAATGTTGTACTAGAAGAATCTTATTCCATTTCTAGGAAATTGGTTAAAGGGAAACACACCACACACAAGTATTTAGAATGGATGGAAGATCCTGCATGTTAATCTTCCCCCTCATAGATTGGATTATGACAAGGAAATTACTCTGAATTTTGTTGTGGATGGATGAATTTTGAGCAATATATTGATTGATACAGGTGCAGAAGTGAATGTGCTTACTTTAGATGCATGGGTATAGATGGGAAAAACCCCATTACAACCATCCTCTAATCTATGTTTTATGGCTAATTGAACTAAGGCCACTCCAATCAGAGTTTTAAAGGATGCATCCATTACTATACAAGGGGCCAAGTTCACTAGGTACTTTGAAGTTTTAACACTTGTAGAAGAAGACAACTTCCCATCTCTACTTGGGTGCCCTTGGTGTTATGCAAATAATGTTGATCTACGGTTCAACAAGGGGTATATAAGTTTTGAGAAAAAGGAAGAAAGAGTTATTATCCCTTTGACAGATGGGAAATATACACCTTATGTTGAAACTTTTAGTGAGGAAGACCTAAGCAGAATTTATGTGCGCACCATTGAGGATCCGGAAGTACTTGAGCCATCTAAGGAAGGAATCATCTAGTGGGAAGATGCATAGTCTATTAGTGATACTACAAGTATTGCTTGTGATATTTGGGCACTTTAAACCTATGATATGGTTGGGAACAAAGTAAGAAGCACATTTACATGGAGGAGTAAATCTCGTTATATTAGGAGGATAGGTAACAACTTTTTACCTCGGTATACTGGAGAAGGACATCTTATGATACTCCTATGTGCCATGGAATAGCAATGAAGGGATCAAGTGGAGAGAAGAATTTAGCATATACCTTGCGCACAATGGCAACATGTTGGTGGATGGTTCACAGGGATAATCTTATAGGATGGAATGAAGTACGGATTTCTCTGACAACCATATTTCTCAGGAGAAATGCGCCTAATTAAATCTACATATATTATGGTAATCAACATGTTTAGCACCACGTTTAGTAGTGTGAAAGACTCTGGATAAAGGGGTAGGAAGCTTTATCACCTTCACTTTGGTCGCATAAACTTTATTCCACTTTGTAAGGTTGTGCATGCGTTTGGTATGTTTATGTGGACTTGCATAGGGACACTATAAATTGGCAAGACTTGATTGCAGGAATGACCTAGAATTTTGAGTACTTCTCTACTAAACCTCCAGTAAGAGAGGAATTACAAATTATGGAGCACTTGACTATGGGAGATAGTGAAAATTTTGAAGAACTCATTCAGGAGTTATTTGGTGAAGACAAACAAGGAGTGCATTTTCATGAATTAGATGATACAAATGACGAACTACTTATGCATTCTTGCTTTAAGAAGGAGAAAGGAAATATGGTCTATATAGTGGATGATGAAGAAGTAAAGATTTGGACATAGATCATTCACTAAGTACGCATGAAGTCTTAGACAATGTGGATAAAAATGCGTGCACCTATCATGAACCTATGAAGACCAAGAAAGTGAACATTGGCACGGATGCTAAACCCAAGGAGGCTGTAGTTGGAGATTATTGGTCTGATTCTAAAGTAGCAAAGTTAATTGAGTTACTACGTGATTTCTAGGACTTATTCCCTAGGGGATACCATGAATTAAATGGGGTACATGAGTCATTAGGTGAGATGAATATTATGATAAAGGAAGTAGTTTTCCCAGTCAGGAAGATACCTTATAGTATGAACCCTAACGTGTGTGTAAAAGTTAAAGAAGAAATTGACAAAATGTTGAAATCTAGCATCTTTAAGCCCCTAGAAGAATCGGGGTGGGTTAACCCCGTGATAATTAATATAATGAAATATGGTCGGATTAGGATTTGTGCGGATTACAGGGAGCTGAATGCTACATGTGTGATTGATCCTTTTCCTACACCTTTCACTAAGGAAATATTAGAATACGTTGTAGGGCGTGAAGTTTACTCTTTCATGGATGGATTCTCAAGGTATCACCAAGTTATAATTACATAGGAGGATCAAGAGGAAATAACTTTCACCACTAAATGGGGAAGCTTTGCATATACAATGATGCCCTTTGGTTTGAAGAACACACCTGCTATATTTTTATGCATAGTTGTTCAAACATTCCAAGATTTTATTCACAAATTCTTGCAGGTTTACTTGGATGATTGGATGTTGTATGGGCTTGTTAAGGATCATTATGACAACTTGTGCTTAATTTTTGAAACATACAAACAATTAAGCATCTTTTTAAATATCAAGAAGTGTGTGTTTGCTACACCTTTTGGAACTCTGTTAGGGCATATCATCTACAAGGAAGGTTTTTTAGTAAATCTAGCTAAGGTTACAATTATTGTAGTCCTTTAGGATCCTACCAATCAGAGTGAGGTGCATGGATTTGTAGGCCATACAGGGTATTATAGAAAATTTATCAAAGGATATGTGAAGATTACCACACCCTTGGAAGAATTAGTCAATGGAAAAGGGACATTTTATTGGGGAGAATTACAACAACGCGTATTTGAGGCATTAAAGGAGGGACTTACTACAATGCCTATTTTGTGTTTTCCCTCCTAGATCCAACCATTTCAATTACATGTGGATGCCACTAGCATGACCACTGGTGCAATGTTAGCTCATCCTGGAGTAGGTATTATAGATCATCCTATCTTATTTTCTAGTAGAAAGTTGACTCCTGCGGAACAAAATTATACAACTACAAAGCGTGAGGCATTGTCAATGATCTACATGTTGCATAAGTTCAGACAGTACTTACTAGGAACAATTTTTTTATTTTATACAGATCACATGATGTTAAAATATTTGGTAAGTAAGCCCATTTGATAGGGGCACATATGTTGATGGTTTCTCCTTTTCCAAGAATTTGACTTTATAGTCATGGTAAAACTAGGTAAAAATAATTCTATCTTGGACCACTTATCAAGGATTCAATTAAGGGAGGATGCCTAGACAATGGAAGATACAATGTCAAATGCACAGTTGTAGAAGTTACATTGTGCACCTTCAAATTTGGAGGATATTTTTGTGTTTTTATGCATAGGTGTGGTGCTAGAAGGAATGAAATCATTAGAAAAGAAATAACTTGCAATTCATGTTGCACCTTTCATGTTGATCAATGGTGAATTATACAAGCCAAGATGAGATGAAGTATTGCGTCGCTGTGTAGTGGAACATGAGCACACTGATATCATGGAAGAAGCTATTAGCGATATTGCATGTGGTCATTATGCATGTGACACCACTGCGCTCAAGATTATGGTGGGAGACCTTGTATTCAGACTGTAAAGAGTATTGTAAGGCATGTGATCATTGTTAGCAACCTGGAAAACCTAGGAAAAGAGATGAAATGTCTTTGAGGCCTATTCTTAGTGTAGAGCTGATTGAAAAATGGGCAATAGACTTTGTGGGTCCTATTTCCCTAGCCGCATGTAGAATCAGATCACGCTACATCATCACTTGTATAGATTATCTTACAAGGTGGGTAGAAGAAGCACCTACAAAGGATTGTACAATAGCTACAACAACAAGGTTCTTATGGGAAAATATTCTTACTAGGTATGGGTGTCTGTTGAGTTTGAAAAGTGATAAGGCCACACACTTTTTGAATGAGATGATCCAAATATTATTGGATGAGTTTATGGTCACGAACCACAAGACTACACCTTATCACACTCAAGAAAATGGGAATGCTGAGGATTTCAACAAGATATTGAACTAAACCTTGATAAAAATTTCTGATGTTGGAAGGATATATTGGGATGATAAAGTTTTTGTTGTACTTTGGGCATATAGAATAACCTACAAGAGTTTGAATATGGCTACACCCTTTCATTTGGTGTTTGACACAGAATCATTTCTTCCCATGGAATTAATTTTACCTTCTTTACGTATTGTGTGCATGGAAGTTCTAGCTGATGGGAAAGTATTAGAGGAAAGAATTGACAAGTTAATACTATTGGATGAGAGGCATGCCATAGGACGGAGTCAGAATCAGGAAAAGGACAGACAAATGGCATGACATGATAGATACATTAGGGATAAGAAGCTTGAGATTAAATATATGGTACTTCTTTATGATTCCAAGTTTCTGCACCATCCAGGAAAAATTAAGGTGTACTGGTTGGGACCATATGTTATCACTCACATCCTTGAATCAAGTGCTTGTTAGTTACATGCAATTGATGGAACATGCTTACCTAGTCACTTTAATAGGATAAGATTGAAGCCCTACTATAAATAAGTATTCTTGGTGTTTGTAATAAGGCAGTATTTCCATTTAGTATAAATTTCCCTTTCTGTATTTATTTTAATGTATTTCCTTATTCATCCGTATGCTTTGTCAATTTAGTTTGTTGTTTTGTGTAATAAGTGTGTTTGCGTGCTGGAAGCTAATTACAATCTGAAGGATTTTTATGCATAGAGGACTAAACATACCATTGGTGTGGGGTGGTTGTTATTTATTATTCAACAAAGGGAACACATGAGAACATTCTATTATAGGTGTTATTCAATAATGGAAAGGATTCGTTAGAAAGAAGATTGGTCCTAGAGAAATCCATAATTGAAAATAAATGAATGGACAATATAACACGAGGTAAGATATGGCCTTGGAAACTACTAGGGGAAGGCATAGTGGTGAGGTAATTTGGTGCATGGAATTGCATAGAAGGATGTATGAAACTAGAAGGTAGGAAGGTGCACTAGAATGTTATAACGGGGGCTCGAAGGTGTACCATGTAGAAGTTGGGAAAATGATCAATTGATGAGAGGATTCATGGTAGGTGAAGGAGAAATAAAAGAAATAACTTTTCAAAAATCTATATAAGGATGTGATGAAAGTTCATTTTTACCTTTGCAATCACAAGTATCTAAGTGAGCTAGTTGTGAATGAGCCAAGAAGAATGTGTTGAGGTGTGGAGATTTGTGAAATGAGATGTGGAGAGCAGATTTGTGCACAGAAGTGGTTGATGTCCCCATTGGAGAAGGGTTTGAGTGAAGTATAAGAATTGAGGAGTTAAGGCATGAGGTTTCGATTTGGGGCATGCATTTTTGAGATATGCCATGAGGGCTTACTTGATAGAGAATGAAAGGAGAGATTTTTACCATGACACTTAAGAAAGCTCCTACAACAGGAATGAAGGGGAAGAAAAAGGTGTAATTCAAGGTCGAAGTTTCTCCTCAGAGAATTTTTTTAGAGATATAATATCTAGAAGGAGTGATAATCATATGGTATTGGGATTCCCATATCTATAAATGCAAAGTAAGTGATTATAACCACCACACCACTAATAACAAGGGAGAGTTGAATTCTTTGTTGAATAAGAAGACCAAAAAGTGCATAGTGGATGACCTGCCAGTGTATGAAGGTGTTCGGGATAAGTTCTCAAGAAGGTAGGGGTTTATCAGTTGCATAAACTTCCATATTTTGGAAAACAAGAAGCTCTATACCAATCGCTTATGTGCAGAGTCCATGAGGACTTCTTATATTTTACTGAATGGATGGTAAGGATCACAGTGGCCCTGATTATTACATTGATAGGATTGAAGGACACATAGACATATATTATTAGTGATATGAATGATAAGACAATTGTTATAGCCATAAGAAAGGATTTGGGATACTCCATGGTTCTGTCGACACTAAAATTTTCCTTCGTAATTTCTATTTCATTAATGTATGTATTAGGAATAGGATGTTGTTAAGTATAATTATTAGTAGCGTCTGATAGAAGATAACGGTGCCGTCAGTACGGTGCCGCCAATAATGTGGAGTACGGTAACAGTCAAAGTACAATAGGAATGTTGTAAAAAGTAAATATTTGTCGTAAGTGGTCCGGTAATGTTAAAATGTCAAAGTTTGGGTAATTAGAGAAGTAGGGTCTACATGATTAGGAATTAGAAATATTATATTGGTAATAAGGACAAGGAGTGAGGTCATAAATATTTTGTGTATTTTATTTGTAAAAAGTCTAAAAATGTGGAACCCATGTAAAATGATAAGGTTTATCTTATCTTAGAAGATAAGCTTACATGTACAGATAAGAGTTAAGGTATGGAATATGATTCGTCAGAGTGGATTTCTTATCCTATCTTAGAGATAAGATGGATAAGCCTGGAAGTTCTATAAATAGAGAGGCCACCCCCCTCATTTAGCATAGAAGGAAGTAGTGAGAAATATTGTAGGAAGTGTGTGAAGGAAGCCATCAGTTTAAAGGTGTGTTGAAGAAGCCATTAAGAGGTGTAATTGTAAAGTTTCTCCCATAGTCTTGGTGAAAGGAAAGTGAAGTCAATAACACTTGAAGTACCTCATGGGTGAGATTGTAACAGTTTCATGTTAATATTATAATTTATTTTGATATTTCAGATTTGTCATCATTCTGTCTTATCATAGTCGATGGTATTCTTGTGTTATGTTGTTGTTTTGTTTCCAGATTACATCCACCAAACTAAAGGCTGTGCATTAGTAAATAATCATAGCACGAGGAGTTCCCGGTGAAGAATTATCATAGTGCCGGATTGGTGATGACATTTTGGTTCCGTTGCTGGGACCATTCCTCGTTGGTGGATTTTCTGGAGAGATATTCCCACTTAGTCAAAAATCAATTAGAGGGTAACCTTGTTTTTACTGTGCATAGTAGTTACCATGGTAAAGTCATTTTTGCCATGAATAGTAGTTACCATGGTAAAGTCATTTTTGCTGGAATAGTATTTACCGTAGTAAAGTCACTTTTTACCGTGAATAGTATTTACCACACTTCACTTTTTACCGTGAATAGTATTTACCGCAGTAACTTCACTTTTTACCGTGAATAGTGTTTACCACAGTAAAGTCAGTTTTTACTGCAGTAAGTCAAGTTTTACCATAGTTTACCGTGGTCATTTCTATTTTACTGTAGAAAGGTGTAAAGTCACTTTCTAGTATAGTGATTCCAATTATTTGTACACATAAGTCTTGTTGATTGTACTTGTGAGTTGGTATTTCACGGTGGTTACTTTTGAAAATGGGAAAGATTCCTATTTTTTCAGCTCAATCTAATGAAGATGCTTCTTCTTTCATTCAAGAGTTTAAGCGATCTTGTATTTGTAATGGCCTTATAAGAAGGGAACAATGGACTGAATTTTTTCCTACCTTTTTGGATGGTTCAGCACTTAGGTGGTTTGAAACACTAGGTGATAATGTGAAAAATTCATGGGATTTATTAACTGAAAGTTTTCTTGAAGAATTTGGTGAACAACAGAAATATGCAGATCTCATGATCAAGATCACAAAGCTATCCCAAGGAGAGAAGGAGAAGATAAGGGATTATCATGCTCGTGTTCTAGAGCTAAGGAGGAAGCTCGATGCCCAGATCCGGAAGGAAGGACTAGCGGATGGGTTGATGAATGGCATGGATAATCTCCTCTGTAAGCACTTCATTCTTGGGATGAAGCCAGAGATCAGACAACGAGTGAAGTATGACTGCCCAGCTACCATTGAACAAGCAAAGGAGATTGCAAGAAGGCAAGAAGAAAGCATGGAAGAGGAGCCCAAAGAAATTGTTGCTAAAGTAGAGCCTACACCAGCACCTTTGGTCCAGAATCCACAACCACTCCCGGTGAGCACAAATATTTCTCCTAGTACATCTACTGAGTATGAAGATCTGCTCAAAAAGATGGGTCAGTTAACTATTAATCTTCTTCAAGGAAAGGAATTTAGTTCTCAGGGAGGAGATAGAGGTCCAAAAAGAAATATTTCTGAAGTTGTTTGTTATGGTTGTTATAAAAAGGGTCATTATAAGTATAATTGTCCAGATAGAGCTTCTACATCTGGTAAAGGAGATAATGATAAAGGAAAAGCACCTGTGAATTCTTTTGATGTAGTAGATAAGAGCAGAAATAATGAAGTAGATGTGTTTGTAACAAAAAGAAAGAAAGAAAAAGATAATCAAGATGGAAATGATCCTAAGAAGATGAAAGAAGAAACTAGTAAGAAACATAGGAGAAGAAAGTTGGGTGTGCAGGATTTTCTGATTTCACAGGGGCAAGGACCATACTCCATCTTGGAAGATCTATCCAAAAGGCCTGCAAATATTACATATGGTCAACTCTTGGCTATGTCTTCTGAGAAGAGGCGGGAGTTGCGAGGTGGACTCAATGCTCGAAGAAGGAAGGAGGTTCAGGTCCCTGTTTTGGAGGCAGAGGAAGATCCCTATGCTCCATAAGCTGAGGTATTATGTAATGGTATTTCAATTCATGATGTCTTAGTTTGATGGAGGTGCTGTAGTTAATGTAATGACCGAGTTTGTAATGACTATGTTGCGTTTAAAAATTGATCACCCTTCAACACTTATGTTAAGGTCATTAAATAAAGGAAAAACTAAACCAGAAGGTGTAGTTTCAAATGTGGCAATATCTGTTATGGGTGTGGTATGTGTGGTAGACTTTCAGGTGATGAAAAATGGTACTGTTGCGTACCCAATGCTGCTGGGAAGACCATGGCTAAGGAGAGTTCATGCAAGAAACTATTGGAATGAAGGTTTCATGACACTTGGACGTGGTAGAGAGAGGGTGAAGATAAACGTGATCCCTCGACATCATAAGGCAGAACCTGTGGATTCAAGTGATGAAACTGATGATTGGACATCCTCTGATTACTCTAGTACCAGTGAAGTGGACACTGAAGATGAAGAAAGCAAGGTGGATGTTTCAGTCATGGATATCCTTCCAGTCACACCAACTCATGACCCCATAAAATTATCTGAAGAAGAAGTTGATGATCGTCTCCAACAAATAAAGATTGGTGATGCTGTGATGGAGAGTGAGAAGGAATCCTACCTCCAGCTCTTTCGAAGGTACATACACCTATTCACTTTTGATTACAAGGAACTCCGTCAAGTAAGTTGGGTAGAACATTGTATTGAGCTGGTAGATGGTGCTAAGCCCATAAAGCAAATGCCATATAGAATGAATCCTAATTTTTCCAAGACTGTAAAAGAAGAAATAGATAAGTTGCTTGATGCAGGATTCATATTTGCTGTGGAGAATTCAGAATGGGTTTCTCCCATTGTGATCTCAATAAAAAAGAATGGGAAGCTACGCATTTGTGTTGATTACAGGAAGCTCAATAAGGCAACAAAGAAGGATCATTACCCTCTTCCATTTTCAGATCAGATCTTGGACGAAGTAGCTGGCCAGGAGTGCTATAGTTTTGCTGATGGATATAGCGGCTACAACCAAGTTCGTATAGCAGAGAAAGATCAGCTGAAGACCACGTTCACCACTCCTTGGGGAACATTTTCTTATAGAGTTATGCCTTTTGGGTTGTGTAATGCTCCAGCAACATTCCAGCGTTTGATGAATAGGGTGTTCGAACCCTACATTGGGACCTTCATCAGAGTATTTCTGGATGATTTTTGCATCTATGGGAGCAAGTTGGACCACCTGCACCAGATGGAGACAGCATTTCAAAGGTTAGATGAAGCACAAGCCTCACTAAACCCTACAAAGTGTGTCTTTGGATGTTCTAAAGGTGTTTTGTTAGGGCATGTTGTATCCAGAGATGGTATTGGTACTGATCCTGATAAAGTTTCAAAAATCAAAGATTTACCATTTCCTCTTAATAGAAGTAAGTTGAGATCATTTTTAGGCCATGTGGGTTACTATAGAAGGTTCATCAAGAATTTCTCAAAGATTGCACAGCCACTAACCCAGTTCTTGAAGAAGGATGTTACTTATGAACCAGGAAATAAGGCGCATGAAGCTTTTGGACAATTGAAGGAAGCCCTGGTGTCTTCACCTGTTTTGAAGAATCCAGATTGGAGCAAGCCATTCATTGTGTACACTGATGCCTCAGATGCAGCACTAGGAAGTACTTTGAGCCAAAAGGATGAAAATGGGAATGAACATCCAATTTACTTTGGGAGCAGACAAATGAGCAGTGCTGAGGTAAATTATACTGTAACTGAAAAAGAGGCTCTGGCTATCATTTTTGCTGTAAAGAAGTTTAGAAATTACTTGCTAGGGAAAAAATTTCTAGTTGTAACAGATCATCAGGCTCTAAAATATATTGTAAATAAGCCTAACCCATCAGGGAGGATAGCAAGATGGATAATTTTGCTACAAGAGTTTGAATTTGATATTATAGATAGGCCAGGAAAGAAGCATGTCAATGCAGATGCACTCTCTCGAGCCTATGATGGTTTAGGATCATCTTGTGATGATGATGATTTCCCCGATGCAGCATTGTTATCCCTTGACACAATCCCTAGTGAATACATAGATATTTGGAATTATCTGAATGAATTCAAGTTTCCTGATGGTGCCAATGCAAAGACTAAGAGAAAGATTACTCAAGCCAGTCGTCCATATTCTATTATGCATGGAGTATTATTTCGAATAGGACCTGATGGACAGTACAAGAGGGCAGTTGGACGTGATCAAGGGAAGGAACTGCTAGAAGAATTCCACAATGGTACATGTGGAGGGCACTTCTCTGGACAACTTACAGCAAGAAGGATCTTGGATGCAGGTTATCACTGGCCCACTCTTTTTAAAGATTGTTATAATTATTGTAAGACATGTGATATTTGTCAAACACATGGTAACCGTAAGACTTCATCAGCTCCATTATGTCCTATTCTTCCCCTTGGTCCCTTTGAAAAGTGGGGAATAGACATTGTAGGTCCACTTCCAACTACATCACGCCAAAATAAGTATATTGTAGTTGCCACAGATTATTTAACCAAGTGGGTTGAAGCTAGGCCATTGAAAACAACTTCCATGGATGAAGTGGCAAGGTTCATGTATGAACGCATTGTCACCAGATTTGGTTGCCCATTAGAAATTGTAACAGATCAAGGAAGCCACTTCATTAATGAGGTGGTAGAAGCCCTAGTCAATAAGTTTTCTATTAAGCACAGGAAGGCAACAACATACAAGCCAAGCACAAATGGACAGGTGGAACGAACAAATTTTGTGTTGTGTCAAATTCTAGCAAAAGATGCAGCCTTGCAGGTACATAAATGGGATAAAAGGATTCATGCAGCATTGTGGGCATATAGGGCAACATCAAAGTCAGCAACAGGATACTCCCCATTTCAGTTGGCCTATGGCATTGATCCAGTTCTTCCTATTGAGTTTGATATTCCCACTGTGAGAGTTATGAAAAATGAAAGGATGGATGAAAGTGATTCAGTAAAAGAAAGGTTGGTACATCTTCATTTGCTAGAGGAAATGAGAGAAATAGCAAAGGATACAAGCCATAAGAAGAAAATGAAGCAGAAGGAATACTTTGATCAAAAGATCCGGTGGTCTCCATTTCATGTGAATGACTTGGTTCTAGTATATGATTCCAGATACAAAAAAAGAAGACAGAGAAAATTTCTTCCAAAATGGATGGGGCCCTACAAAATAGCAGTTGTGCATGAAAATGGTATGTACCGACTGGAGGAATTGGATGGCACTCCCATTACGAAATGGGTCAACCATGACAAGTTGAATATTTTCCAAGCACCAGAATAGTCTACTCTGAGGACGGAGTAGAAGCTAGGAAGGGGGAAGATGTCGACACTAAAATTTTCCTCCGTAATTTCTATTTCATTAATGTATGTATTAGGAATATGATGTTGTTAAGTATAATTAGTAGAAGCGTCTGATAGAAGATAACGGCGCCGTCAGTACGGTGCCGCCAATAATGTGGAGTACGGTAGCAATCAAAGTACAATAGGAATGTTGTAAAAAGTAAATATTTGTCGTAAGTGGTCCTGGTAATGTTAAAATGTCAAAGTTTGGGTAATTAGAGAAGTAGGGTCTACGTGATTAGGAATTAGAAATATTATATTGGTAATAAGGACAAGGAGTGAGGTCATAAATATTTTGTGTATTTTATTTGTAAAAAATCTAAAAATGTGGAACCCATGTAAAATGATAAGGTTTATCTTATCTTAGAAGATAAGCTTACATGTACAGATAAGAGTTAAGGTATGGAATATGATTCGTCAGAGTGGATTTCTTATCCTATCTTAGAGATAAGATGGATAATCCTGGAAGTTCTATAAATAGAGAGGCCACCCCCCTCATTTAGCATAGAAGGAAGTAGTGATAAATATTGTAGGAAGTGTGTGAAAGAAGCCATCAGTTTAAAGGTGTGCTGAAGAAACAGTTAAGAGGTGTAATTGTAAAGTTTCTCCCATAGTCTTGGTGAAAGGAAAGTGAAGTCAATAACACTTAAAGTACCTCATGGGTGAGATTGTAACAGTTTCATGTTAATATTATAATTTATTTTGATATTTCAGATTTGTCATCATTCTGTCTTATCATATAGTCGATGGTATTCTTGTGTTATGTTGTTGTTTTGTTTCCAGATTACATCCACCAAACTAAAGGTTGTGCCTTAATAAATAATCATAGCATGAGGAGTTCCCGGTGAAGAATTATCATAGTGCCGGATTGGTGATGACAGTTCCACGCTGAATGAAAATCTATAAATTAAGGAGGTAACCTGTGGTGTAAGAAACTGTGCATATGCTCACTAAGTTGAATGATAAAGAAATGTGGTCACAAGTAAACACAATGTAGCTACATATCACAAAGAATATTTCATAAGGATAATTCTACAATCTAGCAGGATACATAGAAGAAAAAATTACTGAGGAAGTGCATGGGTGAAAGGTAAGTTTTGGAGCTATCCTCGTATCTCTTGTGTTTGTAGAAATTGGAGTGTGGGATGGGCTAAAGAACAAAAGTTAGTAATACGTAGTGGAGAAGAAGTCCCTCACAGAGAGGTTTGAGAAGTACTTGTGTGAAGAAAAAAATGAGTGGACCATTCAAGCAAAGGGTAGAACTATGGTATGATCGACTATGTGTGGCATTTGAGGAAGAATGACATATTCCTAAGGAGCTACCATTAGTATTAGGTAAGGAAAAACAATTTGCGATGTATCAACACTTTTGCATTATGCGGTTTGTAATGAAGGATGGGACATAGAGTCCATGGTGGAAAATTCCATACGCCTTCACAACACACTATTTCTAGGCCTCAGTACATAGATTTAATAATGCACGCAAGTTGAGATTTAATGTGGACAAGGTAGATTGTGACTATCATACTCTCAGAAAAAATTATGTATATCCAAGTTGATTTGCCTACATTGAGAGGTACATTTCAGATGTTATAAGCATGAAGCTAGTAATTTTGGCTATTGGGGACAATGGATCTGCACTTGTCTATCTCCAACTTAAGCCTAGGTTGGAGAATAACAAGCATGTGGAGAATGAATTTATGCTCCCAGGGCTTCCTAAGGGAAACCACACAGTTGAGAATGTGGCAGCTCCAAATCCTACCTCGACCATAGAGATAGACAAAGAAGAATAATAGGAGGATAGTGGAGGCTTGGACTATAGAGGCCGGAGGCTTCCCATAGATAAAGTGGAAATTAAGTGCACAAATACTTCACCACAGGTGTAAAAGGAAGAGGAATACTTGGATGTAGATATATTCCAAGAGGAAAACCATTTTAAGAAGGTGTTAAGAAGAACCAGCACCCAAGGCACAAGAACACCTCAACCTGTATGAAGGTCACCCTGAATCTTCCCTTAGAAAGAAGCATCCAAGAAGAAGGGAAGAAGAAAGATGAAGCTTAATGAGGAGGAGGATAAGTGTGAAGAGAGCACTCCAGGAACCCCAGTTCAACTGAAAAATGTGGAGGAACCCAAGGATGAAGAAATGAAGGATGAAAAGGAAGGGGTGATAAAAGCATAAGAAACTATTCGCAAGCAACCTAGTAGACATGTTAAGACTCAGGTAGGAGAAGGGCCAACTTCAGACCTTGGCACCTAGGTTTCTAAGGGGTCAAGAACAAAATGAAAAAGAAAAATTGAAGAGTATGTTGTCCCTAGTATGGGCTATGATGAGGACACAAACAAAATCATCCACACCCAGTTTTAGAGTACTACGTGCCTTAAGGAGTTATTCAGGTGGGAGTTGATGGATCTAGATATGTCCAGTAAGCACACAAGGAAGAAACTATCCTGGTCTATGAAGAACCATATGGAAGAACTATAATTTTATGTATGTGAAGAATCTTGTGTCTCGCAAAGAGTGAAGAAGGAAACCCAAAGAAGGCACATGATGATAAATCCTACTCTAATGTATGATGAGCAAGTTAGTAATGCCTTGGTCAAGGTATCTAATGAGGTGACGGGGATAAATGTTGATAAGGCGACCACAATTTAAGGGCTGATGGAAGACAACAAGGTTAAAACTATAAATATAACACACCTAAAGGAAGAGAAATAATGAGAACAAACAAATAATGAGGCTTTCATTAGCATGGAAAAATAATTTGGTGATTATACTTTGAAAGAAAGGCCTCATCTTGAACCTAAGCTACCTAAAAAGTTTCCTTCTGTTGTGCATTATATGCACACTTTGGTTGATCTGGTGTTAGAAGACAAACCAATTTTAATGCCCACACCAAAAGATGCAGAAAAAGAAGAAGAGAGAGAAAGGACCTCTATGATCAGAAAAATTTCAACTTATGAGGCATTTCTCCAAAATTTAAAGGATGAGCTAAAGAATGAAGACAAAGCTTTTAATTTGTGTGTAGCATCAGAGGTAGTAATAAGGATCAGAATTCTAGTTGAATATAATGAAGTTTTTGTAGTAATAAGGATCATAACTCTAGTTGAATATAATGAAGTTTTGGCAACAATAAAGGATGAGATGTTAGGGCACACAGATAGATTGGTACTAGTGAAACAAAAGCAAGAAGCCCTCGCAGCAGCCTAGGACCCACATAATGAGAGGATAGATGAGATTGGGAAGATCATAGCATAGAAGATGGATCTTATGGAAGGAATGATGTCATGTATGGACAATGTTGTCTGAGTACTAAAAAATTAGAAAGAAAAGATCATTTAGGACAAACTAGATTCCATAGCCACAGACATTCTAGAGAAGACAAGGACTGTGCTAAATGACTGGCAGACATTGGAGGCTGCGATAAAAAATGAATATCAAAATTTGATCCTCCTAGTTAAAGAAGAGGATGTTGTCGAGTAAAGGTTCATTCTTTCATATATTGATTCTTTAATTCTTTCATCATTTATTCTTTATTATTTGGAAACATCAGAAAGAATTCCCATTACGGGGACAATAATGTAATTTCATGTGGGGTAATGTTGAGCAGATAGAATATTGTTGTAAGGAGAAGGCACAAAAAATATATGCATGCCAGAACAAGGAACATTTGAAGGTAGATAAAGATAGGGAAGGAAATGTGCACACCAATAGTTCAGCTTAGGACTTACCCGTTTTGTTGGATAAGGGATATTTTTGGAGATAGAGTACAAAACACACATAGGGATGATGACTTGCATGACACACATTGGTATTTTGGGAACGAGTGATTGATAAGTGCCATGCATTGCTTGAGATAATAATAGGATTAATTCTTACAGTTAACTATAGGACATCTATTATTATAACACTTGCATGTATGCATGCTATTATAGAGGTGCATGGCTATTATCAGCATGTGACCTATTTTGAGAAGTGCATAAGTGGTGAAGGGAAAGTCCCCACCCCTATAAATATGTATTGAACTATGTAGTTTATAGAGGGTGAGACTGAATTATTGTAGAGTTATACTACTAGATTTGATGCGTGCATGACTTATGGATATATCGTATAATGTAAGAAGCTTCTGTGTTTTACAATGTATAGTGTAATGGATAATATTGGTTGCATAATGGTTTTAAACGTAGCTGAATCTAGTTCATTTATGGTTAATATTATTAAATTAATTGTTTATTCCATGATTCTCTAAGATCTAGATCTGGATTATTGCACTGTAGAATGTTTATTTTTTAATTATGGATGTGAATATGTTTTATCACCATCACACTAACATCTTACACAAACAAATATAAAGAGGGGCCTGGTACCTTTGTGCACTTCAAGTGAGTGCTCATCTCAGGCTAGGTGATGTGTCAGCATGTCCAGGTTATTCATAGTAGATTCTATGTTACATCACTCTTTATCTCTTGAGACTGCTAGCCTCTACCTTCAAAGCAGTAATTTCCCTCACGTTTTCTATAATTCTCTATGTAAATGTAGTTTGTAAAGATAAATTGGTTTCTTGCATAAGTTTTAACTTTTCCTTTAGGATGGTAATTTCATCTAGATAACACCTCAGTACATCATCTCCATGTGATTCCTAGCCAAAAATCCCCATTACAATAGATTCTAGCGCCAGGGTCTGTATATCTGGTGTTGGAGGCATTTCTGGAGCTCCTGATTTGGTTTCTGGCACTGTAGAATTATCTAGACTCTCTGTTATAAGGATAGTTTTTGTGAATATATCATCCTTAGATTGTTCATCAGGGATAGTTGAAGTACCATCCTCTTCCTTCTCCTCTAAAATGGGAGTGGAATATTCATGAAAACCTTTTGGCTAGGAAACTTCAGGTCTCTGTAAAGTACAAGAACTTTTTGGCCTCAACAAAATAGAAGAAGGAACTAGTAAAGTTCTTTTACCCTTAGAATTTTGCAGCATAGAAGATGGAATATCCTAACTACCATGTTCTTTCAAAGTATTTTGTGAAGGCAAAGGAGAAAAATTGAGCTTAGGTCGAATAATGGGAGATGGTCCCTTTTTTTTGGAACTCTCCCCTATACTTATTTGTTCGATCCTTCTCTTGGGTCTGTAGAAATATTGATGTGAACAGATTAATTGAATAAGCCCTGGGTGTTTTAATGCATCCCTAAAACCTCCATTTTTATATTTTTGTCCCACTTTAATGACTAAATCATCTAAATATTCAGGTAAGTGTACCCCGAGTGCAAGTTTTATGCAGCCTTTCTTTACATGAATTAAAATCTTCAGTGAATCCCCTCCAAACATAGATGGCTTTCCATCACAGATAAAGTACTTGTTGACCCATTTAGAAACTTCCTTCCAAATAACAGGAAAACTTTCCCTCTTAATCCCATTCTGAGTAGCATATGAAGTGAGGATTACTTCAAGAAGAGTTTTTCCATCCTCATGAAGCAATGGAATTAGATCTTTAAGAGGTGAATTTTTCATAACCTTGAGACCAAATTCTGGTAAACCAGATTGGTCAGAAATAACTTAACTACTTATTTTTACTCTTTTTTCCCCAATTTGCAAGTAGGTGGCTTAAAAATTTATCAAAAACTCATCAACTAAATTTTCATCGAAGTCCTTTAATTTCCTAATAAATTCTATCCAGCCAACATCATTAAATACCTAGGAAATTGTAGCATTCTGGAGCAATGGGTCTAGAGAGTATAGTTCATATTTCTTCTTCTACCCCATACTATAGGTGAATTTAGAAAGTTGTGCAGAAGAATGATGTTTTGTTTGACCTCATAAAGAAATGGCATGAAGTGTTTGGTGAGTGAAAATTTGAAATATACCACAATATTTTAATTGCCTTAGGTTGGTGCAAAATTGGTGATGTGAAAATTTGATAGGACCAAGTATGAGTGGGAATTTTTAATGCATGGTACGAAACACACCTCATCATATTGAATAATAATGCCACCTATCCTTATAAAACATCCCGTTATTTTCTTTTAAATTCGACACATGTGGTATCATTGCTAATTATGATTCATTACACCCCACTCCATGTCACAAGATTTTGAATGATATTCCCAATAAATGCATTGAAAATTGTGTATTTATTTATTCATGCTAAGTAAATGCGATGGGGGAGTGCTTCAAAAGTTAATATATGTAGTGAAGTAAAATGCACTTACCCTTACTAGCTCATCTTCCCGATATTCATATATTTCCACATCATGCACTCATAGACAGAATACAAGTAGTGTACATTCTAACAATACACATGCTTAACTTTATTGAAAGCATGAAACAATAAAAACTACAATATAAGGGAAATAATATCAAAAGCATGATGATATTTATTTATTCAAATTCAAAAATGACTAATCATGATGGGAAGATTCAGGTTCCTCCACTGAATCCATTTCCTTGCATAGCAGTATATCTTTGTTGAAGGTTTCTTTATTCAAAGAAAGCTGATACATCCTTAATCTATGTCCATTCACCAAAAGATTTATTTTATCTCCATCAATTAGAAAAAATCACATAGAGCTATTATCAAACACTTGTTTGATATGGTATGGTCCCAACCATCTTGTCTTTAGCTTGCCTCTGAAATTTTGATACTTTGAGTCAAAAAGTAAGATCCAATCTCCCTCATTAAACTTCCTATATTTGATATGAGCATCATGCCAAGATTTTCTTTAATGTTGAAGAATATCAATTTTTTGTTGTGCCTCCATCCTTATTTCATCCATCTCATTCAGTTACATTATTCTCTCACGTTGTGCTTCATCCAAATCAATGCCAACTTCCATTGTTGTAATCCAAGTATGCAATTAACAATCAATGGTTAATAATGGATTCCTCCCATACACCAATGAATATGGGGAGAAAATAGTAGTGGTGTTCCAGTTTGTATTGTAGGCCCAAACCACTTCTGGGAGTTTTGGTACCCAATTACTTCTAGATTATTCTAGATTGACAAATTTGGTTAAAATATTCTCCATCTCTCTATTTGTAACTTCTACCTACCTATTGGATTCAGGTTTATATGGTGATTACTTATGATGTTTGGTTTGGTAGATCTCCAGGAAATAATCAAACATGTTAGACACAAATTGAGGTCCTTGATTAGATATAATAGCTCTAGGGGCGCCAAATCTGAGCATAACCCTGTTGTACAAAAATTCAGCTACAACATCTTCATTGGTAGATGTCAAAGCTTGAACCTCGGCCCACTTTGTGACATAATCAATGCACACCAAAAGGTACTCTTTCCCAAAGGATGGGGGATCAAAAGGTACAATAAAATAAATACCCTACTTCTCAAATTCTCCTAAGAACAACTAAGGATTGAGAGGAATTTCCATGGACAATGCAGGCTTTCCCATTCTTTGACATGCATCACACTACCACACATACTTCTTAATAGACTTGTGAAGAGAAGTTAAATAATACCCAGCTCCAAGGACCTTGTGAATTTTCCCCTTTACTAAGTAATGTCCTCCTCCAGGCTCATCATGAAAATCTCTCAATATGTCATATACTTCATCCTTATGAACACACATGTGAAGAACCATATCAGGACAACCTTTAAATAAAATTATGTTACACCATTTATATGTTGAGTTGTTTTTAACTAATCTCTTTCATTCCTTATTAGTAAAGTAAAATGGAAAATTTCATGTAGTTAGGTAATTCACAAGATTAGCAAACCATGGAGGTTGAGTCGATATTGCAAACAAGTGTTCATCTAGAAAATGAGCCTAGACTACATCTTCTTCTCCTAAAACATTCAATTTTGAAAGTAAATTAACAACAATGTTATTCTTTCCTAGATTATCAATCATTTTTAAGTTAAATTATTACAACAAGATTAACTATCTGATAATTATACCCCCCACTACTAGTTTATTCATCAAATACCTTATGGCCAAATGGTCAGTATAAACAAATATTTTGTATCCAATAATCTAATTTCTTAATTTATTCAGAGAGTAAACTAAAAATTATTTTTCCATAGTTGTGTAGTTTCTCTTTGTAGGGGTCAGATTTTTGCTCATAAAATAAATGGCATACATCTGATATTATTCATTCTTTTATCTAATAGCAACTCCCATTGTTGTATTAGATGCATCAATATAAATATAGAAATGTTGCCTCTAGTCAGGTCCTCTCAATACTAGTGTAGACACCAAATTTGTGTCTTACGACCCCTTGTGACCCGCATCTCATCTCGCAATATAACCTCATCACCTAAACCTTACACAATTATTTATTAATTACCTTGTAATGGATAAATCCACATCACCTTACCTACCACCTCATTTTACCACTTCATCATGACCTAGCCCTAACCCTAAACTAACCTAATTAAGACCCATAACTTGGTCCACACCTACACCCATAACTAATGACCCCTTTCTCGCACCCAAAACCGACCTTCTAGTCATTTGACCAAGCCCGCAACTGATCTCTCGAGAGAAAAGCAGGGAAGGTGGGCGATTTTACTAAAAATAGCCTACTTTTTCCTTACCGATGCCAGTTCCTACTCGACCGCCGTCGGTTACGTAACCGCCATCGGTTCCCTATAAATGGCCTCTCCCAAACCAAAAACAAGGGACCGGAATTTCATTTTTGGATCAGGTGGAAAAGGATTCTTTGAATAAAAAAGAAGAGCATCAGGAGTGATCAAGAGAACCCGGATCTTTACTTGACTGAACAGAGACAAGTGAAGAGACAAGGAGAGTTAGCAGCAAAGGAAAGCAAGCCCAAGACTGCAACTGGATACCAGAGCCCTGTGATACTCAGCTGATTTGATCTGCTATGTGCCAGACCATCCTACCTCAGTTCTGCCTTTGCCATCAGAGCTCTTGGACCTGCATCTCTGTGAATAATCAGTAAGTTACATCTTTCATGTCCTCTTTAATAACATTTCTTCGACTTTTTGAATCATAAGTCCCCACAAATCCATTCTTGGATCCACTACCCAATGTGTCATTGCATCTAACTGTCATTCACCTACCTCTCATCACCCTATTTCCTAATATTATCTATATACATCCCTACAAATAACACAACTACCAAATAACACCACCACCCCACAAAACAACTAACCTTCAGATCTTAGACTCTACCGATATTGGTCATTAGTAACCGCCATCAGTTATCAGTAACCGACATCGGTTATACTGATTATAACCAATAACCAACCTTTCCCCTGCCCAGTTCAACAAAGCAATTTAATTGAGATCTTACAGTCTTTTGTGTTAATTCATATTAGCAGGGGAACTGACCACCTTCGAAAGCAAGTTTTATATTTCCTGGGCCCAAGGTAATTTCCTCATTTATTGTCTAATTAAAATCTTGTGGTCTTGTGTTCTTATTTGTAGGTAGTCCTTCCAAGACAAAAAGGAGTTCTTCGCAGTCAACCTGATCTTTCTCTACGGTACGTGCACACCATCTCGACATTCTAACAGGTATCCCTCCTAGCCCTAACCCTTATCTGTTTCTAAAAGGAATGAAAGGATAGAAGCAACTCTATCCCCAGAAACCGGAACATTCTGAGTGAAACATTTTGGCATGCCTGGTGGGACCCATTTTGGGTTTCTTTATTCTCTTGCTTGCTCTCATATTAGGGAGCATACTTGCTATTGCTGCTTCTTCTAAAGATATTCATAAGGTTTTGTATTATTTTGGTAAAAGAACTTGTCTTTGTTTTTGCTAGTCTTTGCATTAGTGAAAGTCATCTCTTTTGCTTCATCGAATATCATTGTTGATTTGGGTTTAAAACACGTGCATTGCATTCCTTTCTTGTTGTTTTTCAATTCTAGTGAACGTAGATTAAGTAACAGGTCGTACATGTGGGGGT
Source organism: Taxus chinensis (assembly GCA_019776745.2). Lineage (NCBI taxonomy): Eukaryota > Viridiplantae > Streptophyta > Pinopsida > Cupressales > Taxaceae > Taxus > Taxus chinensis. Next base: position 177,327,528 of record CM034150.1, on the reverse strand, counting down.
GATATCCACGGTATAGACAAGAAATTAATCTTACTTTCACTGCACAACACATATCAAATCACTTCACAATTAACACAACAGCTCAAACATCCCCCCCTTTTCCGCGGTATTCCTCCGCCCGATTGAGGTAACCTTATAAGCCAAAACAACTTGAAATTTCCCCTAAGTCTCTTGTTTAGGATTCTGACATCATTCTACGTCTAAAGGCATAAGCCCACGATAATTAAAATTAACCCTAGGGTTAATCTCTAGATTTATGTGTACATCTTTCTTGTTTTTAGTTCTGTTTTCTTTCTCATACTTTGTCTTCTGTGATCAATAATTGGACAAGTATACTAAACGTTGTTAAAAATCAAATTAGCATCCTTTTCATATCTTGTTAGCCCAGACTTCTTACACCGACATCGGTTACCTGACCAACGTCGGCTATAGTGTAACCGACATCGGTTACTAGACCGATATCGGTTACTATCTTTTCCAATTCCTGAAAAACCAGCAACCTACCAATTTTACTAGTCTGAGTTTGTTTCTGTTCCTAACAGATTGAAACCCTACTGTGAACTCCTGTCCATGGTTGTTATCACCCGAAAGCAAGCCGCTGCCATGGTTTCACATGCCTGCTCTGTGTCTTTTCCTGAATCACCCCCTTCACATTCTATAGGGAACCCTACGGACACCAAGTGAAATCCCCAAAATTCCTGTGGGAGATAAGGAATTTACCAAGTTTCTGGATGCTAATCCTAGCGCTGTACAATACTATTTGTTTCATACCCCTGACCGTATGCCTGATGGTCAGCTCCTTGTTGGTATGCCTATTAGTATAACTGCTCATTTAGCACCCACTCCACCTGATAACACCACCTTGCTTCCTACATCTCTAGCCCCATCTCCCAATTCGACAGCTTCAGAAATTCATACGACCCCGATTAGCTTTCCTTTGGTTAATCTTGGACCCCACATATCACTACCACCGACTGCCCCTACCTCATCTCTCTTGCAGACCACTCCATTCATGACTTGCTCTCTGCCACCTATCCACACGAGCTTTCCTTCTCAAGCTCCGCCTACCTTTTCATTCCCATACACGTATATAGTAACCTCAACCTCCTTATATGGGACATCCCTATTCGGTTGCCTCAACATATTCATCCTCCACACCTTATCCACACTTAACCCCACCAGTGTCTAGCGGTGATCCTTGGCCCAATTTGCCTCCGTTTACCACAACTGCACCATCATCTCATCCAACTACTGATCTAATTAAACAAATGATGGACAAAATGCAAAACCTGGAGGCTTCTGTTTCAGGAAGTCGTAGCGCCTTGACATACGAGCAAGTTTGTCGGGAGCCCATTCACCCTTTTGTCCCCCTTCATTCATATCCTCCTCAATGGGAGTTACCAAAATTTACCCGTTTTAACAGTAAAGAGGACCCTCAACAACACTTGCGATCATTTAGACATGTTTGTTATTTGATTGCTCATGATGATGCCTTGTTACTCCGCACGTTTCCCATGTTCTTATCAGGACCTTCCTTGGAGTGGTACAGTGCTTTAACCTAGCACTCAATCTTCTCTTTTAACCAACTAGCCCAATATTTCTTAGATCATTTCTCCATTAACATTGACAAGAAAGTATCTATCACCAACCTCTATGCCATCTGACAATTTGAGGACGAATTTATCACAGATTTCGTTGGACGATGGCGGGGTCTTATCAACCAACTTACGTATGCCTTGCCTGCAAACCGAACTTATCGAACTATTTACACGGGCCTACGCTAAGCACATCTCCCCTACCCTCCAAATTCAAACTTTCTGTACATTCGATGAAGCCTTTACTATGGCTCGAAAACTAGAAATTCGAGCCTTAGATGAAGAGAAATTGCGGTTGCGCAACAAAAACCCCCAATTTTCGAACTCCTGATTCTACCAATAAACCAAATACCATTACTCCTCATGCGTCCACTTCTTCTAAATCAAAAGGAGTTGTCCACGTGGTGATGGTTAAATCTCTAACCACCGTCTAATACCCCCGCCAAAAACCACTTATAAGTATAAAGCAAAACCCATCAACTACACTCCCTTGGGAGAAAGATATGGCGTCATCTTGGAAAAAATTGCTCAAAGCCGGAGCTATCACTTTGCCTCCTGTTAAACCTCACTCTGGGTTTGACTCCACCCGCACGATACCTTCCTGGTACAAAGAAAATGACTTCTGTAACTTTCACCGCGTAAAAGGACATAGTCATGAAAACTGTAAGATGTTGAAAAACATAGTGCAGGAAATGGTTGATGCAGGGGATATAACCCTCGATAATCCTAATGCCCTTGCCAACCAAAATTTGAAAATCTTCAACAAACCATTCCCGAATCACTCTTCCAACAGCAACGTAAACCAGGATATCTTAGCCGAGGAGAGTGTTCATGAGATCCATGCAGTCTTTGATACCCATCCCAAAGCCTCTATCGACAAAATTTTGAATCAAGCCTCTTCACTAGCACAGGAGCCCGAACCTCCTTTACCACCATCGAAACCAAAGCGAAATCATCCCTTTACTCATAAAGGAGTTAACTGCCCAGACTTCTCTTCCCATCGATGAGTCTTCTTATACCACATCCCTACAAGATTGTGAATGGATGTTATCTAACCTATCTATTTCCCAGATTTCCCCTTCTACCCCTCTTGCTACACAAGAGGAAGGTACGCCACTCCTTTTGACATCCTTAGATGAGGAATCTCTTGCACCGACATCACCAAATTCTTTAACCATGACGGATCCTCTCGAACATGCCCTCTTACCTATTAGTTCTTCATTGCCTAAATCTTTTCAACGACTGGTTGACCTCGTAACATCTATTGATACAGTGCCTCATCTACTCCCTGTATCACACCCATAGTGGACTGGAATCACAACCCACCTTTCTTCCGTACCAAATTTACAAATCAAACCTAAAGACTGTCACTCTCCAGAAGATAGACGAATCCTATGGGAACGTTTGAGTACTCCCTATTCTACTCAAATGTAGATGACCGATCCCGATACCTCTACCATATACCTGAAGTGTTTACAGAAAATCAAAATACCTGTGTCCTCACTCTCACCCCCCGTATCTAAACTCAAGCATCCCATCCACCTCTATCCACCTAACCAAACCTTCCCCTACACTTGGGACCTCACCAATACCCAGTCTAACACACCCGCCTAAGCGACTAGATTTATTCCAAAAATAAAGCCGCCCTGCCACCTAGGAGACACACTCAACCCGTGCCTCTATCACAATCAAAACCATCATCGTCATACCTACCTTCCATATTGGGACCTCATCCTTCCACCTTGCACCAATATATCATACCTCCTGCGTTTTCTTCAAAACGACCTATGCCTTCTGCGCCCATACAGGGATCAAAGGGTATATCAACATTATCACCCCACACATCCGATCCACCAATCAACCCTAAACAAACTCCATCATCAAAGGATTTATTCTCTGCTACTCCCCTTTCTCCGTGGTTGTGTCCCACTACCACGTCATCTGTAGCTTTATCATCCAACCAACTGAATGTAGCTTCTGTGCCAAAGAAACCACATTTAGTGAAAACCGCACGTGTCAACACCCCCTCGGCTAAACCACCACCTGTATGAACCAACCACGCCCAAACATTACCAAAACCCAGCACAACCAATACCCTCATCCTCCTCCTGATTTTGACCCATTCAAAGGATCTTATGCCAAAATCCTTGCTATGTTAGTAGAGAATGCGACCATTTCCCTACCCCCACTTAGACCTCACGACCCGTCTAAACCTCGACCTATAGGTTATGATGAGTCTAATATCTACACGTATCACCGCACACCAGGACATGATGTGGAGGGATGCAAAGCTTTAAAAACCATCCTTCATCAGTCACCTCTCCCAGATACAAAGGTTAAGAAAGACAACTTACGAAGGGAGAGACCTTTAGCTTTCCAATTCCCTCTACTATACCATCTATCCCCGCCTCACCAAAATCTATCATTATTACAACCCCACCTCTCAAAGACCATGATTTATCCCAACCATCTTCTTCATCTCAGGTTTATGAGATTAATATGATTTGTGTCGCTACCCGAGGGCAGAAAAACAATGGGAAAGCAAAATAAAACATGCCTGCGGCACCTCTTTCTTCGTTAAACCATCCCGATTACACCACCACCTAAAGTGGTTATTCGCAGACCCACCTATCCTGTCTCTAATGGTAGTTGCCCACCGAACTATGATCAAACAACTTCATCAATCGCCCGTAAAATTGACACTGTATGATCTCATTCAGACTTTTGAATCTCATCGACAAGCTCTCATTGAAATTCTTCAGGGGATCGAGGTCTTACCTAATGAAACCCTTCCCGTTGCCTCCATTCTGACACCCAATCACGTTTCCTCTCTCACCAAACAACCCACCGCCCCAACCACTTCCGTCTCTGTACCACAAGCTGCTGCAGTCAGTTTCTCTGAAGATGAAATTATCGACTTTGGTACCAGAAGATCCTGACCCTACTCTTTTTATCTCAGCATACGTTCGGGATATCTGGGTACGTCATGTTATGATTGACGGGGGTGCCAGCCTAAATATCATCTCTTCAAAAGCCTTCTAACAAATGAATATCCCTTCTAGCTACATGTGTGCCAACCCCATCATGTTGCGGTCATTTAATGACGCTATTACCTCTACCTTAGGCACCGTGATCCTCAACATTCAGGGTAGGACCACGTACTTTACCCGAACTCTTCTATGTCCTTGAGGGAGAGTTCCAATATAATATATTGCTGGGTCCTCCTTGGATCCGGGCCATGGGATGCGTTCCCTCCACATTACATAGATGCATAAAATTTGAGTACGAGAGGAAGTCCTACACCGTAAAAGCTGATCCTCCCCCCTTTAAAACCTGTAATATGTTATACCCGCCCAAACGATGTGCTTGTACCAATCAAGAGACCCGTTCACTCAACCCAACCATCCTCTTCTACTGTGCCTCAACCACCCACTTCAACTACACCTACACCTTCAACTGATGAAACTACCATCGCAAAAACCACTTCCTTTCCCGTAGATAACATCTCAACCTCCGACCCCTTAGTAGATGTTTTTCAATGCCTTACGCTGGGGGAGTATCGCTTATATAATGTTAGTTCTTTCCATACCCGATAGGAGTACAGACAGGTACATGCACATCCTAACTTATGACCGTCGTGTGGGAGAAGTAATCTCCTACGGACCACCGCACTGCCGTACTAACCTAACGTATGGGGGTGTCGACGCATCTTCCGTTGCCCCTGAGCCTCCTCTGGGTGTGGTTCCTTTCCAATCTGATTTTCATTACCTGACAAACCGTCACTTCACCCTCACCTTCTTGACTCACTGTGCTTGGAAAGGCTTTGGTTTTGGCCTTTATGAACAAGGCCGACATACTCTCATCCCCATCACCACACGCAAACATAATGATCGTAGTGGTCTCAGATTTCCGAGAAAAATTACATCAATGGAACCTCATGTCAATTGTCTTCTCGAAGACGAAGACGTTATCCCTACCGAACCGTCATCACCCATTTTGCCTTCATCACCCACCGAGTCGATAGATCCTAAATCTATCCCTCCTAACTTTTTTTTTTTCATAAATGATATTTTCCTAGGTCCTCTCACTTATCAACGCAATAATGAGGACCCCTCTTCTATTCCCCTTCTATATCCAGACATGATTGAAGAGGAATCCCCTTCAATTAATGTTATTGAGTGCCAGGATGATGACTCCATCCTCACTTACCTTGGCGCAGATGATTCTTATATTCAACGAGCCTTACCATTTGAAACCCAAACCATGCTGAATGAATCTACTATAGGAATCAACATCCACATGGAGGAGGATCCTCACATTGTGAAGATCAGACAATCCCTTAATGCATCAGAACAAGTCACCTTTGCTATTTTCCTCCGTGCTCGCAACCAAGCTTTTGCTTGGTCCTACGCTGACATGCCAGGACTCGACCCTGACCATTGCCGTCCATAACATCACTCTGAAACCCTGATTCCAAGCCAATTAAATAAACATTAAGAAAAATGCATCCACGCATTGCCCTCTTGGTCAAAGAGGAGCTCCAACGACTCCTTTCTATTTCCTTCATTCTGCCTATTGACTATCCTCAATGGATTTCTAACATCGTACCTGTCACTAAAGTGACGGGGGGACTTCGGATATGCACGGATTTCTAGGATCTTAACCTCGCTTGCCCTAAGGATGACTTTCCCCCTACCTAGTATTGACCAACTTGTTGATCTCACTACAGGCCATGAGATGCTCTCTCTCATGGGTGGCTTTTCAGGATACAACCAAATTTTGGTTGCCCCTGCCGATCAACACAAAACTACCTTCATAACTCCTTGGGGAACCTTCTGTTACCGTGTAATGCCATTTGACCTTAAGAATGCTGGTGCGACCTATCAGTGGGCTATGACCTACATTTTTCATGACATTATGCATACTATCCTTGAAGATTACGTCGACGATCTTCTTGGCAAGTCTAAACATCGTAGTGAACATCTCGATGTTTTAACCATTATTTTTGATCACCTGTTACAATATTCTGTCCGTCTTCAACCAAAAAACTGTGTCTTTGGTGTCTTTTTAGGAAAACTTCTTGGATTTATCGTCTCTTTGTGTGGCATTGAGGTCGACCCATCTAAAGTCAAAGCTATCCCAGAAATGCCCCCACCTACCAATCTCAAACAATTGCGTAGTTTACAAGGTAAGCTCCAATCTATCCGACGTTTCATCTCCCAACTCTTAGATCGATGTCCACCTTTTCATCACCTTCTTAAAAAGGACATTGATTTTCAATGGAGCAAAGAGTGCCACCAAGCCTTTGAAGCTCTCAAAAATTATCTCTTACAACCACCTGTGCTTATCCCACCTCAAGAAGACCGCCCTTTCTAACTTTACCTTTCCGCTACTGACCACGCTGTAGGGGCCATGTTTACACATCGTGACTCTGAAAATAGAGAACAAGCCATTTATTATATAAGTCGTACTTTGGTGGACTATGAGACTAGGTATACACATGTAGAAAGGTTGTGCCTAGCCCTATCTTTCGTGGCTACCAAACTCCGACACTACCTTTTGAATCAAAAAACTTTCGTCATCACCAATATGGACCCCATCCATTACATGTATGCCAAACCTCATCTAAACCAACGCATCGCCCGATGGCTCATGCTCCTCGCCGACCTCGACCTTGAGTTTGTCCACCAGAAATCAATCAAAGGACAAACCATCACAAACCAACTTGCGGAAGCCCCTTTACATGGCGAGCAATTTACAAATTTTACATTCCCCGAAAAACTCATTGCCACTCTTTCACTCCAGGAAGAGTCGTATTCAAATGACCCTCTTCTTCGATGGATCTAAATGCTAGCGCGGCAGAGGAGCCGGCGTTGTTCTCATCCCTCTCGATGCTGAACCTATGCCTCTTTCATTCCGACTTGATTTCCCTTGCACTAATAATACAGCGGAATACGAGGCCCTTGTTCTTATCGTCTCCCCGTTGCGCTGCGCTTAGGTATCGAATCTATCAATATTTTTGGTGACTATCACTTGGTAGTCAATCAAGTTATGGGCATCTACCAATGTAAAAATGAGGAACTCTAAAAAATACGGACACTACGTGGATTTGCTTCTTGCCTTATTTACTCATTATTCTGTCCAAACTATTCCCCGCTCCACTAAAAAATTTGCAGATAGAATGGCTTGCTTAGCCTCACAAATTCTGGCTTCATCAACTGATTCTGACATTTTCGTCTTGGTCCAATCAACGCCTTGCCCCATCTTATTCAGCCCCGGTTGTTTGTATGATAAATAATGTGTCTGCTAATTCACAGGATAGCTTGGTTTCACCAATTAACCCCAAATGACCTTATCAACATTTGTTCTCCCAGCTGGTTTTACTAGTACTGCTAAATGCGATTTTCGTGACAACAGCGTTTCTCGTTATGTAGTTACTGGGGGGACTCATTCATAAACCTTAGCCCTGCCTCTGCCTGCATACGTCACAAAAACCAATAACTGTTCAATAAATCAAATCACCACGGTTTTTTATTTTTTCACATTCTGGAAGTTCCTCCAGTAACCGGTACCGGTTATAAGTAACTGCTATCGGTTTAGTAACTGATATCGGTTATCCCTAACCGGTATCGGTCACTGTCAATTATATGCACCTTGCCTAAAAACAACCACCTACGACAAAACATTGATCGTTTATTCCGCTCAGTATACACAGACATACCTGAAAACCCCTGATTATCTTGGTGTTCCTCATCGCCCAGATGAAAAAGAAGAAAAAAATGTAAACAATCACTCATTTATAAACCTTGTTATATCTTTCCTTTTCTCATATCTACCCCACATACTCTCCCCCATCCTTATTCACAAAACATGCAGAAATCAAATCACAACCAAAACGTTTACCCTCTGGAGTTGCAGCAGCTTAAGGTGGCCCTTGTCTTCCCTCTCGTCCCTGCCTGCTGGATGCTTCTCCTCGTTCTGCCATGATCACCACCCTTTTCAAATTCACCTTTCTGCCTTCTAAATCTCAGAACACATTCACTTTCCCTGTCTCTTTTCTCCTTATCACTCAAATTTCTCATGCAATTACCTGTCTCAGTCATCAAAAAGCGTCGCGTTCGCGTATTTAACTTCTTGCATGGCTCTCAAAATTAGAACTTAAGTTTCCACCCTAGCTTTTTTATTTTTAGAAAAGCTCATACCTAAGTAACCGGTATCGGTTATGTAACCGATATCGGTCTACTAACTACCGCCGTCGGTTATCTAACCGATATCGGTTATACACCTGCCTTTTTGAAACATGGTTCTTTTCTTCATTTTTTTTACCTAATTTTTGTCGCGCCCACCTCTTTTCCTGCATCTCATCACCATTATCCATATTTGTCCATCCACCACACATATCATTACAATTTCATTAACATCATCTATTTTACAAAAACAAACAAGTCATCAACTAAGGATACCAAAGCAAAACAAAAAACTATCTATCTATACATCATTTTGATCCAACTCATCAGATACATATATAACAATGTCCCAAAACCAGCACCAAAACATGCAACATTTCATCATATAACACATCATCCATATATCAACATGTCAATTAAACTCATCATACATTCTATATCATAAACCATCGACAAAATACTTAAAAACATTTTGAACACAACATGTGGATCAAAACATCATCTCTATATATATATACAAGTTTTCAAATATACACTGTTCCCTGCATCGGGGCCTCTGTGATCTCATAATCCAACAAAGCTGGCACGCAGGCCGCAATAACTATCAATAATCTCGACTCGGCTCGCAGGCCGGTACCAACTGTACAACCCGTACTCGGCTTGCAGGCCGGTATACACTAAATGAATGAATGAATAAATGAGTAATATGTAAGCATGCAGGCCTCTATAAACATAACCGATTCGCAGACCGGTGCCCATATCCAATATACAAATACAAAAACCATGCCGGGCTCCCTCAGCTCTCCCCACCGCCCTCAGCACCTCTCCCCGCTGGTCCCTGTGGTGCCTCTCGCCTCCTGCCTGTCACAGACACGCCGGCTGTGGCTGCACCTCCCTAAGATCTCTGGCTGTGAGAGGTCTCTGCTCTATGAGCTGCATAAGGCTGATACTCAACTCCGGTACCATCAAGAATATCCTGATAGTATCGGGCCTCCGCTCTAACCTCCATATAGCGCTCTCGAGCCATTGAAGGAGCTGGGGCTGGTCCCCTGGCACCTAATACTAATTCCCCCTGAGCTTGTGCTGGTGCCACTGCTGGTGCCTATGGCCGCGGTGGTGCTGGTACATATGCTGCTGCTGGTACTGCTACCTGTACCTGTACCTGCACCTGTGGCTGTGCTGCTGGTGGTGGTGCTGCCTGTGCCTGTACTTGAGCCTAGGCTAGCTGCCCCTGTAAGACCCCTATCTGTGCCTGCGCAGTAGCAAGCTGCCCCTATAAGAGCTACACCTGACCCCTAAGCTGATCTCTCTCTACTGTCACAGCTGCCAAGTCTGGCTGTGTGGGCTGTGCTACCCTCGCCTCTCTCTGACCAGCCCACCACACCATGTATGCTCCTGTACAACCAGCATCATCTACTATGTCATCTGCTGGCCTCTCAGCAACCCAATCTAGATCCAAGGGCTGTGGTGCAGGCAGTGGGGCCTCTACATCATCCCTCCTGTACTGAGGGAAGGGAGGTGGCTCGTCCTGTCGCAGCCCCATCTGCCTGCGTACCCTCTCTAGGGGTATCCTCTCGTACTCTCTCGGCCTCCGTCCTGCTATCTAGAAAGTGTACTGGATCCAGCGTAACTGTACTCGGCCTCCTCTGTGCGGGTGATGACCTCTGTAAGGTCTCCATATGATATCTACCACTGTCAGGCCCTCTAACAAATGTCTATAATAGGCGACATCCTGCCCTGTAAGCACTGCTCGTGGCTGCCCCACGACTCCCAACCACCTCTGAAAGCCGTATCTGTATATAACCTGTGGCCCTGGCTGCTGGGGCAGCCCTACTAGTCTGATGCATATGATGTGCTCATATGCCCAACAGTGAAGTAAAAAGGTAGAGAAAATCCCAAATCGCCTCATCCGGCGATAGCCCCATAGCTCCCTGTATAACTGCACCAGGTATACTGGTGCCTAAGCGTAATAGGTGTGCTCCTCCACCATCTCAAGCAGCACCCCCATCAATGCCCGTGGAAAACGGCCTCCCTCTAAGTCTGGGAGGGTGAAGCAGGTGATCCCAATCATCATCAGCATGGCCATTCGTGTCTCGTGTCAGTGCGCATGGTACATGTCACCATATCCGATACTCGCACTGTGATAGGTAAGTAACGCGGCTACATCTCCAAAAACCTGCAGGATGTTGTCCATCGCCGTCTCCGAATCTACCTGGAACACTGCCTCTCCCTCGATTGGCAGTCGAAGGATGCGATACACATCCTCCAATGTGATGGTCATCTCTCCGGTCGGGAGATGCAACACATTTGTCGCCGGATCCCATCTCTCGATGAGGGCGACCATCAGGCTGTGATCTCTATCAATAGCTCTGTATCACTGGACTCCGCCGAGTCCCACCTCACGCATGATCACCCAATGAGCCGCAGATACGTGTGGCCACATCCGCACCAATAGTGGGGGCATCCTATCCCGCATCGTCAACTGCTGACGTGCCTGCAAAACCAACCCACAACCTTAGACCAACTCTCTATCACATTATCTACTTTACCCTCTATACCCCCTTTTTATCCCCCGACCACACCCCGACTCTCTAACCCCCCCCTCTAGTCACCTACCTTTTCCACTATAACCCATACCAACCCAACCCCAAACCCATACAACCCACCTCCAAACCCATACCAACCCAACCCAAACCCAAACCCACACAAACCCCCAATAAACCCACACAAGCCAAAACAAACAAACAAAACAAACCAAAACAAAACAACACAAACACTACGGACTGGTACCGGTCCCAAACAACCGACCACGGCCCTCTTCCCACCGACACCGGTCAACCACACAGAGCCCAGCCCCTAAAATTTTGCGACCGATGTCGGTCGCTTAGCGACCGACATCGGTCACTGTCATTTCCCGGAGCCGAACCCCCGCGCGGCCCCCCCACCCACATTTTTGTATTTTTCTACTTATCTACCCACCCAAACACCCTAAAAACCTACCCACCTAGCCGCCTTGCCATATTTTACCCATCTATCCTCTTCGTTTTTCAAATTACGTCCATTTACTCATTATTTCCTAAAACATGTAAATTCCTACCCAAACCCCCAATTTAGCTTAATACCATTCAAATGCACAAAATAAAGAGTTTCGAACCTACCCGAACGATGACACGTCGTCGTGGTGGGATGGGTGGTGGTGGTCTAGCTGGTCCAGCCCCTCCTGCTCGTCCTGCCTGTGCCATAGCTCCAATTCTGATCTGTTGGGTCCCCGACCAATCAACTGCTGCCTCCTCCTCACTCGAGCCCGCAAACAACTCACTCCTCCAGCAAAAAAGCTCCACCTCACTCAATAAAACCTCCAATCTCAACTCTCCACGTAAGACAAATCAATTTGGTTTTCAAATAACACAAGTGACAATGACAAGCCGTATTTTTCTTTTTATAGGTTTTTCGCCCTTAACCAATATCGGTTTCATTTTGCCCTAATGAACCGGTATCGGTCCCTTAACCGATATCGGTCATGTAGAATCGACATCGGTTTTTCTTCCAACTTTCCCCCAATTTTTTGCCCTTATTTACCATTTGCCCCTTTTTAACCACATATCGCCTATATCCACCTTTGCTGAACACCATTTGTTTACCTATTCGGCCCGACCCAAGGCCTCAACCTACCTATTCGGCCCGACCCAAGGCCTCACCCTAGCTAACCGGCCCAACCTAAGGCCTCAACCTACCTATTCGGCCTGACCCAAGGCCTCAACCTACCTATTCGGCCCGCCCCAAGGCCTCAACCTACCTATTCAGCCTGACCCAAGGCCTCAACCTACCTAACCGGCCCGACCCAAGGCCTCAACCTACATAGTCGGCCCGACCCAAGGCCTCAACCTACCTATTCGGCCTAACCCAAGGCCTCAACCTACCTATTCGGCCCGCCCCAAGGCCTCAACCTCCCTATTCGGCCCGACCCAAGGCCTCAACCTACCCCCCCCGGCCCGAGCCAAGGCCGCAACCTAACAACCTGGCCCGACCCATGGCCGTACCACCTCAATACCTTACCTAAAATCAACACCATACACTTTTATAAACCCATCCTATACCTTTTGTTTAATCGAGCTCACATGTTCTTGTTTTAGCATGATTAGGGTCCTTGACTTGATCTGTCGACCAACTTTGCCTAGACCTAGACCGTGACGTTTATCTCAACCAAACCAACCATTTGGTACTGCCGAACACGCCTAAACGTTCTTGTACCTTACCTGTTATATACCCTAGAGCTACTTCCTATGCCTTGGATACCAGGATTATATCACCCTTGTTTGGATAAACTATCGACCTTTGCCTATACATTGCTGGTTTGCTAGTCAAATCATGTACCCTAGTCGTACTATTACATTTCAACATGTGTCTGCTTCCTTGGACCTACCCCACCACCTTACCATCCTCTCTACAACATTTACCCTTTATCAACCCTATCCCTGATTTCACATTCTCTCCATCTGTGATAGATTTGAGGGGGATTACCTATACCCTTAACAACGGAAACCACTTCATATTATTGTCCGTGCAACTTTACAAAACAAGCTACACGACAATAAGGGGCTAATGTAGACACCAAATTTGTGTCTTACGACCCCTTGTGACCCGCATCTCATCTCGCAATATAACCTCATCACCTAAACCTTACACAATTATTTATTAATTACCTTGTAATGGATAAATCCACATCACCTTACCTGCCACCTCATTTTGCCACTTCATCATGACCTAGCCCTAACCCTAAACTAACCTAATTAAGACCCATAACTTGGTCCACACCTACACCCATAACTAATGACCCCTTTCTCGCACCCAAAACCGACCTTCTAGTCATTTGACTAAGCCTGCAACTGATCTCTCGGGAGAAAAGCAGGGAAGGTGGGCTATTTTACTAAAAATAGTCTACTTTTTCCTTACCGATGCCTGTTCCTACTCGACGTCTGTCGGTTACATAACCGCCATCGGCTCCCTGTAAATGGGCTCCCCGAACCAAAATCAAAGGGGGAAGGATTTTGAATCAAGAAAAAAATCATTAGGAGTGATCAACAGAGTCCAGATCTTCACTTGACCGAGCAGAGACAAGTGAAGAAACCAGAAGCATTTGCAGCAAAGGAGATCAACTTGCATCTTCGTCAAAACCAGTAAGTCACATCTTGCATGTCTTCTGTTATAACATTTCTTATGCCTTTTGAATCACAGTCCTCATAAATCCATTTCTGAATCCACTACCCAGCGTGCCATTTCATCTAACCATCCTTCCTCTACCTCTCATCACCTCATTTCCTAATATCACCCATTTATAGCCTTACAAATAACACAGCTACCAAACAACACAAACACCCCACAAAACAACCAACCTTCAGATCCTAGACTCTACCGATATCGGTCATCAGTAACCGCCATCGGTTATCAGTAACCGGCATCGGTTATACTGACTATAACCAATAACCAGCCTTTCCCCTACCCAGTTCAACAAAGCAATTTAATTGATATCTTATAGTCTTTTTTGTTAATTCATATTAGCAGGGGAACTGACCACCTTCGAAAGGAAGTTTTATATTTCCTGGGCCCAAGGCAGTTTCCTCATTTATTGTCTAATTAAAATCTTGTGGTCTTGTGTTCTTATTTGCAGGTAGTCCTTCCAAGACAAAAAGGAGTTCTTCGCAGTCAGCCTGATCTTTCTCTACGGTACGCGCACATCATCTCGACATTCTACAGGTATTCCTCCTAGCCCCAACCCTTATCTGTTTCTAAAAGGAACGAAACATTCTGAGTGAAACAAGTAGAGTCGTGGTTAGCTTCTCTTTGATAATCTTGAAAGCCTACTGACATTGAGAATACCATTCAAAATCACAATCTTTTGTCAGAAAAGAAAACATAGGTGCAACAATATTACTAAAGTCTTTGATGAACCACCTATACTACCCTGCATGTCCAAGGAAACTCTTGATGTCAGTTTGATTTTTTGGCATACATGTTTAGATCCTTTTTGCGTACAATCAGAGATCGAAATAGATAAAGGTGTAGGAGGTTTACCTATTGTTCGATGAATGGGTTGAAAGGTAACATGTGTGTGTGTAGACTTCCGATCTTGTTCGATCATGTGAACTCCTTTTTGGCTGGGAAGGACTACCCCTGTAATAAGAAAACAATACCAAAAAAGAGAGTTAAATAGTATATGGTAGTGGACTGTCTAGCGTATAATAAATATAGGAAGTGCAATACTTTCTAGAGGGTTATCAATCCACTATTTTATAAATTAATATTAAGAAACTAAACATGTAAATAAAAGGAATCTAGTGCTAGCATTGATATGATTTGGGTGCCTCAGGTCACTATCATAGCGTCGATTTGATTAAATACTAGAACTAAATAGGTAAAAGGTCTTCAGGTCAGGTCAAGGGTAGTTTAGGTGGTCTATAGGTCATAGATAGGGTCTTGTTGGGATTTGGGTGGAGTTTTATAGGTTGTTTGGGTGAGCAGGTAGGTGGCTGGTCTTTATCTGTGTTGACAGACACAGAGACCGATGCCGGTCTTTCTGACCAATGTCAGTTGAGGGTAGACTGTTGTTAGCTGAGATTGACTACTATTGGTCAGTGTAGAAGTGACAGAGGTCTAGGTGGGAGGTGTTTGGGTTCCACTCTATTTCAGAACATAGGGTTGGAAGGATAGGGGTGAAGTATAAAGGAGGGATAGGTTTAGGGTTAGAGTACTTTGGGGTGTTTGGGGGTGGTTTTTGGGAATGTTTAGGTAGAAGGTGGGGAGTTTTCAGATAACATGGTAACTGATGATGGTCATAGTTTGACCGACTAATGGTTAGGGTTAACCGGAAAGTGATCTCTAGGATTTGGTAAATTTTGGCAGTGGGGGTTAGGGTGCTTTCTGTGACTGGTCAGAGGGTTACTAGGGAGACGGAATGGGGTGAAAAAGAGTCTTATGTGTGTATATGGGTTGAATAGGTGAGGTTAGAGGGGCAGAGAGAGGTTTTTTCTCTTGGGGGAGGAAAATAGAGAGACAAAGCAAAGAAACACGAGTAAAAGGATGAAGAGATTTTCTTACCCAGAGTCCAATGCATGTAGAGGGTTGAGAAATTGATGGAGAAGAGTGACAAATGTTTTTGAAAGCTAATAGGTTGGTTGGAGAGATCCTGCTTGAACTATGTCTGGGTTAGGTTCCTTTAATGGCTGTTCTCACAAAGGTTCTTGTGAGTGCTTCCACTTCTAGTCTCAGCTAGGAGTTATGATGGCTCTATTGTGTTCCAATGAGTTACCGATGAGAATTTGAACACCCATGCTGAATCAAATGCAAACCCACCAATAACCAATGAACCGATGAGTGGAAAATCTCAGCCAACCAAAATGTGAACCAATCCTTTGGAAAGAGCTCAGACTGGGTATTTACAGGTGACTGATGCTAGTCCCACCTGACCGAACATCAGTCAGAATGTGACCGACACTGGTTATGTCAGGGAGGTTTGTTTTTTTCAAAATTAGGGAATATGCCTTCCCCACTTTATTTTGAGTGGTGGAGCACATGCGTACTTCACCCTTAGAATAGGTAATAGGACAAAGAGGGGTCCTATGAGTGGGGTGGCCACTATTAGGGATTTCTAGAAGGGTATGGGCTAGGTATGGCCAAGGTGGGGGATTAGAATGATGAGGTGGATGGGCGAGTGGGGTAGTGGAAGGGTGAGGTCGAGGGGAAAACTGGGGTAAGGGAATGGTGAGGTGTGGTTGGGTGAGGTGGTCTAATGAGTGGATAAAAGGGGAAATTTAATTAATTGATGTTAATTAAATCTTTGGGTGTGTGAATGGGGGTAATTATGATTTATGGAAGGGGGTTGCGAGTGACCAAGTTAGGGTTAAAATGATCAACCATGTAGAATGTGGTTATTAGGTTTTTTTGGAGGAAAGATGATAAAAGGTGATGTGTTTTTGGTGTCTACGTTTTGCCCCTTTTTGTTGGGTAGTCTGTAGTGGTAGGTGGCATGACAAAAAAAAGGTTAAGTTTCTTCCCCATGTGAATTTAGGGTGAGAAGGTGGGTGCTGGATGCCCCCAACCATGGGCATGAGTGATCCCCCCCTCAAATCAGGCACCTGACTGATGAAGAATAGAGGGAGTCAGGTGGGTGGTTTGATAAAGTATGGATATGTGTGATGGGATGAGATGCATGTGGGTATGATGATGGAGAAAGGAAGGGTGGGTGATTAGGTAGAGAATTCAAATGTACTGCACACATTGTGAAATGTAATGAGGTACAAGAATTGCTAAACATAATAAATTTATGTCAGGTAAGGTTGCACCAGGGTCATCTAACACATGGGTTATTGAGGTCTGGTATCTAAGTTTAAAGGATACGGTTTGAGGAACTCAACGAGGTAAGATGTAAGAACACATAGGGTGTTTCTAATAAATCAAAAATGTCAAAAGGTCAAGGTTTGTTTTAGACAATGGTCATGAACATAGGTAAGGTAAAGGTCATCAGGCTGGTGAAAAATAGGTACCATCATCAAAAGATACAATAAGTGAGGACAATGAGAATATCCACGTAATCAATGGTGAGGTAGGTAGGCATGGTTAGGTAGGTGTGGTATTTGGGTGTGGGGTGTAGGTGTGGGGTAGGGTAGTGGTAATCAAGCGTACGCACATGTAGAGATTGCAACACTGGTACCATGGTGAAGAGTTTCCTAAACTCTACATCATCCAGGGTCGATTGGGTTATCCAAACATAGATTGTTGAGGTCTAGTATCCAGGGTGAAGGATACAATCTGGGAACTCAACGAGGTAAGATGTAGGAATGTATAGGGTGGTTTTAGTACACCCAAAAGGTCAAGGTTTGATTGGGTAAAGGTCACGACCGTAGGCAAGGTAAGGTTTAGTAGGCTAACAACATGGTAACAACATCACAAGGTAGAGTGAATGTGTAAGGTCGATGGTCACCCCAATCGGGGTAGGTGTGAGTAAAAAGGTGTAAGGTCGATAGGTCACCTCAAGGAGGCCCACAGGAGTGTGGGTACAACAAGTAAGGTATAATGAAGGGTATAGGTTTGAGGTTGAGGTAAGGTCAATGGGTTCATGGGTAGATAGGTAAGGGATGGGCAAATAGGTAGATAGGTAAGGTCAATGGTATAGGTAGAGTAGGTAAGGGTTAATGGGTACGGATAGAATATGTAAGGGTCATGGGTATGGGTGAGTAGGTAAGGTCAATGGGTATGGGTAGAGTAGGTAAGGGGTCAATGATTGGGATCAAGGTAAAAGGGTACGTAGGAAAGTGGGTAAATAGGTGATGTTTGTGGATAAGGAGAGATAGGTAAGATACTAGGTTAGAGGTATGGGTGCGTGGTGGTAAGGTGATGAAGGTTAGGTGTGTTGTGAAATAGAGATTGATAGGTGGAGGTAGGTTGGGTGGGAGGTAGGTGGGATAAGTTGAAAGCTTTGTTTTTGGTGGAAGAATGTCAACAGTTTAAAAAATAGGTAACAGTAACACGGTTGATGATGCAACTAGATTGGGAAGAACCATCGATGCACAAACCAAGGGTAGTTGCAATGAACCTCAATCCCCTAAGAACCCTTGCAGGTTAGATGGTTCTAAAGGTGAAGTAATATACAAGATCATGATAGATCATATTCGTGACATCGTTCCATGATAGTTAGGAAAAGTAGGGTAATGTGGTAAAATGGTGATATGGTGACAAGGTTGGAAACATGAAAGGGGAATAACACACCTATTGTACAAGGTGGTCGATAACCCAGATAGGAGAGTCTATGGAAAAAAGGGTGTGTTATGTTTGGTTGGATAGACCGATCGATGTGGGAAGTCTATATGGGATGATTAGATAATCTCCTTGAGGTATTCATGAAGCTTATCAATGCGGGAAGCTTTGGAATGGGCCTAGTCTCTGTTTTTTGGACTCGGTAGAGTATGGCTAGTGCAGTATAACTATCCTTCAAGGGAGTAGTCTATTTATGGAGACTAGATACAAATGATAGATGTCCTTTTGAGGGATTCATCTATGTTCTTGGAAGTTTGACTCAAGGAGGGTGATCCCATTTTTGATAGGTGAATTTTCTTTTACCAACTAAGCCATGGACAAGACTATAGAGGGAATAAAAATATCATAGGTCAAAAGGTGAAGTGGGGGTGGACATAAAGTTGGATTTGGTAAGGGATATAAAGAATGGTATATAACCATGGGATTCCATCTATGAGGGGATGAAAAGTATCCATGAGAATCATGCCATGAGTAGAGCTGTGGTACTCATATTGAAGACGCGATTGAAAAAGTGATGGAGATTCACATGATTCCTTGTTAATCATAGGTATGTGAGGTGGTGATAAGAGGAGTGGGTGCCCACGGATGAGCTGTTAATAGTCAACGGGTGATAGAGCATTTGGATCAACAGTAGAATGGTTGAAAGATGCAAGATGTTAAGGGGCTCATGTTCGGGTTTACCATCGAGTGAAGATAAATGATAAGCACTTGATCCATAGGTATGGGTAATGATATAGGGTCCAAGCCAATTAGGAGAAAATTTACCTCCTAGATGTTTCTCAGCTTTAGTGACGTGTTGATTTTATTTCAAGATGAGATCTCCAACTTGGAAGGTTCAGGGGTGGATACACTTGTCATAAGTGTTTTTGATGCATTTTTGGTATATTTGGAGGTGATCTAAAGCATGCAGACATCATTCGTCTAATAAATCTAGTTGTGCTAAATGATCATGGCGAAAGTCATCATTAGTGAGCATGTCTTTGAGAGATATGTGGAGAGATGGGATATGGACTTCGAGAGGAAAGATAGCCTCGGTACCATAGACCATAGAAATAGGTGTAGCAATAGTCAATGTGTGAATACTAGTGCAGTATGCCCATAGGGAAAAGGAATGTGCATATGCCAATCCTTCCCAGTATCATTGACCACTTTCATGATGATTTTTTTCAGGGTTTTGTTGGTTGATTCATCTTGGCCATTGGTTTGCACGTAATAAGGTGAAGAAAAACTGAGTTGGATACTAAAGGTATCACAGAGTTTCTTGAGGGTTTTGTTTTTGAACTTGTTTTCATTATCAGTGATAAGGCGATGAGGAACACTCAAAGCGACAGATAATGTGATGGTTGATGAACTCAAAAATCTTCTTAGCTTTGGTAGAGATGAGGGGAATGGCTTCTACCCATTTGGTGTAGTATTCCGTAGTGGTTATGATCCATTGGTGGCATTGAGAAGAATGAGGGTTAATCTCACTGATGAGGTCGAGGCCCCATTGAGAAAAGGGCCAGAGGTCTCATGTGACCTGTAAGGCATGACCCGGGGTGTGATGAAGGTTCGAGTGTTGTTGAAATTTCACACATCATTTAACGTAGTCACAAAAATCACGGTTGAGGGTAGGCCAGTAATAGCCGAGGTGAAGGATACATTTAGCGATAGCTAGGCCACTGATGTGACCCCCACAAATGTCTTCGTGTATTTCTTTGATGGTATAGGGTATTTCGGAGCTAGTGAGGCATCGTAGAAGGATCCCATCGAAGCTACACTTATAGAGGAGATGTCCCATGATGACGTAACGTAAGAATTTTTGGAGGAAGGCTCGTTGGCCATTATGGGTAAGATCTGGAGGAAGGATGGAAAGGGAGAGGTAGTCAGAGTATTGTTGGTACCAGAGGTATGATGGGTAAATGTTAGGTTTCTGAATGAGGTTGACAGTATGAGAGAGGTAAGAGGGTGATTGAAACCTTTCCGCACAATGACAAAGATTTGTGAATCGGTAGGTGATGAGGGTATTTGTGAGGCAAGACAAGCCATGGTATCTGTAAACATGTTCATAGAGTGGGGGGTGGTTTGTAGGTTATAGTTGGTGAAGGCAGTTAACAAGAGGTCTACATGGTGTTTGTACTATTGTAACTCCTCATTATGGCATTGGTATAGTCCATTGACCTGATTTACTATCAATTGAGAATCGCCAAATATATTAATGGATTTAACATCTAGGGTTCGGGTGGTTTGGAGACCTAGTACGAGTGATTCATATTCGGTGATGTTGTTGGTACACTCAAAGTCAAGTTTGAAAGAAAGTGGGATGGGTTCACTGTCATGTGGAATGAGGATGATTCTAGCTCCACCCCCATATTGACACTTAGATCCGTTGAATAATAAGGTCATTTGATAGTGTAGAGGTTCCTCGGCAGGTTCGTCGAGGAAAGGGTAGCAATGGATTCATTAGAGGAATTCAAAGTTTTAGGTTGGTATTCAGAGAGTGGGGCATCAGCCAGTTGATCAGTGATAGCCTGACCTTTGATTGATTTTTGGTGAAGAAAGGTGATATCCAGATCAATGAGTAGCATGAGCCATCGTGAAATGCGTTGGTTTTGGAATGGTTTAGAGTACACGTAATGCAAGGGGTTAGTGTTGGTTATGAAAAAGGTGGTGTGGTTAAGAAGATAGTGGTGAAATTTGGTGGCCACAAAGACTAAAGCAAGGCACAACTTTTCTGTGTGTATATCTAGTCTCATAATCCACAAGGGTATGACTTATGTAATAAACCGCTTGCTCCCTATGTTGGTCATCATAGTGAGCAAGCATGGAACCCAAGGAATGGTCAGTGGAAGAGATATAGAGGTAGAACGGTTGGTTGTCCTTAGGTGGGGTAAGAACAGGTGGTTGTAATAGGTATGCTTTCAAGGATTCAAAATCTTTATGATAGTCCACGTTCCAATGGAAGGTGATATCCTTTTTAAGGAGGTGGTGGAAAGGTTTCGCAACGATCTGATAGTTGAGAAATGAAGCAACAAATAGATTGTAGTTTTCCCTATAAACTACAAAGTTGGAAAAGGTTAGTGGGTGGAGGCATCTCAAGGATGGCCTTGATTTTGGTTGGGTCTACTTTAATGCCTCACAAGGAAATAATGAATCCCAAGAGATTTCCCATGATAGGACGGTGAAAACACACTTCTTAGGTTTAAGGCATGTATGCAATATTGGATGAGATGGTCAAAGATGGATTTAAGGATGGGTAAGTGTTCCGCGTGATTTTTGGATTTTCCCAAAAGGTCATCAACGTAGTCTTCCAAGATGTGATGCATGATGTCATGGAAGATATAGGTCATGGCTCATTGGTATGTGGCGCTTGTGTTCTTCAATCTAAAGGGCATGACATGATATCATAAGGTCCCCTAAGGGGTAATGAAGTCAATTTTGTGTTGATCCTTAGGTGTGAGTAATATTTGATTATAACCTGAGAACCCATCCATAGAGATAACATCTCATGTCTGGTGATGAGGTCAACTAATTGGTCGATGCTAGGTAGGGGAAAGTCATCTTTAGGAAAAGCTAGGTTAAGGTCCCAGAAGTTGGTGCATATGTGGAGTCCCCCCATTGCTTTGGTAATAGGAACAATGTTGGAAATCCATTGTGGTAGTCGATTGGTAAGATGAAGGAGACAGAGAGGACACGCACTGGAGCTCTTCTTTGACAAGAAGGGCAATGTGTGGGTGAATTTTATGTAGCTTCTATTTGATGAGTGTTTAGCATCAGGTAAGGTGAACGATATTATGGACCATGATATTGGGGTCAATACCTGGCATATCGGTGCGTATGACCAAGAAAAAGCATTGCTATGGTTGCGAAGGAAAGAAGCGTAGGCTTCCCGTTCAGTGGAGTCCAAAGATTGGACCTATCTTTAGAATGCAGGGGTCATCTGATGTGTGGATTTTGATGTCGATGGTTGATTCTTTCAGCATGTTTTGGTCTCAGAAGGTAGTGTGCAGTGGAGATAGGAGTCTTCCACACCCAAGTAGGTGAGAATGGAGTCATCATTTTGACACTGGACAACATTAATAGAAGGGGCATCATCATCGATCATATTAGGATAGAGGATGGGAAAAGAAGTAGGAGCCTCGCCATCTCGTTGAATGGTGAGCAGTCCCAAGGAAATGGTGTTTATGGGAAAAAAAAAGGTAGGAGGAATAGACTCTAGGTCTATAGACTCTATGGGTGATGTAGGTGAACTAGGTGAGGGGCTGTGAGTTCGAGGCACTTCTATAATGAGGTCAACATGGGATTGTTTAAGCATGGGCTCAACAAATCCCACCCCACTATGGTCTTTGTGCTTGTGAGTGGTGCAAGGGATGACAGTGTGATGGCCTTGTTCGTAAAGACCAAAGCCAAAACCCTTCCAAGCACATCAGTGAAGGAAGGTATGGGAAAAGCATAGGTTGGTTAATGAGGGAAGGGTGGTGGTAAATGGTAGGGTTTAGGGTAGGTGGTTCAGGTGTGTAAGTAGGAGTGTCGATGCCTCTGTAGGTCAGATTGGTGTGGAGGTGTGAGGGTCCATAGGTGATAACTTTCACCGATGCGGGGGTCATAATGGGGATGTTGCTGAAGGTTTCCATACTCTTGTGGGGTATGGAAGGTATCGACATTATAGAGGTGGTACTCCCCCAATGTCAGGTGTTGAAAAACACCTTCTAGTGGATTAGTATCTAGGATGTGGGTGGTGGGAATGGATGTCTCCACACGGTTTGAGATGAGGAGGTTATGGGTTGTGGAGCAATGGCTAGTTCTGCAGGAGTTGTTGTAGTGGTGATAGTAGGTGATATAGAGGTCAAAGAAGAAGCGGTAGAGAGGTGGTAGTGGAAGCAGGGGCGGAAGTGGGAAGCAGTGGTGATAGGTATAAGGACATCGTTAGGTCGATATAACATGTTACATGTTTTGAATGGTGAAGGGTCAGCGGTAATGGTGTAGTTGTGTCCCTCATGTTCAAATTTGAGACAACGATGAAGGGTGGAGGGGACACATCCCATGGCACGGATCCAGGGTTGGCCAAGTAACATGTTGTATTGGAACTCTCCTTCTAGGACATAGAAGAGTTCAAGGATGCTACGGGGACCAACATGAATGTGTAGGATCATTGTCCCCAAGGTAGTGGTTATGGCATCATTGAAAGAACGCATCATAATTGGATCATTATGCATGCAATTGGTGGGAATGCACATTTGGTTAAACACATGAGAGGAGATGATGTTAATGCTAGCTCCGCCGTCGATCATAATATGTCGAACACATATATTATCGATAAAGGCATAAATGAATAAGGTGGGATTAGGGTCCTCCATTTGGTGAGGTGCGATCTTGTCATCAGAGAAAGTGAGGGCAGCCACTTGAGATGAGGCAATAGGTGTCAAGGTGGGAGGTGAAGAAATAAGGGAGGCCACGTGGTGTGGTGTGATGATGGATGCAACTAGTGTGGGGTCATTAGGTGGGACCTCAATGGATTGTAGAACCTTAATGAGGTCTTGGTGATGAGATTTAGAAGTTTGGATTATGTCATACAAGGACATTTTTAGCAGTGATTGGTGAAGTTGTTTAATCATGGCATGATGGGCCCTCCCATTAGAGATAGGGAAGGCAGGTCATCGGATGTTAATTTTTGGTGCAGGTGCAGGGTGTGATGTGAGGTATAGTTGAGGGAGAAGGTTTGTCTGTCCTAATTTTTCCTTTATCACGTTCATCTCGGGTAGCGATTCGAACCATATTGATTTTGAATATCAGTGGTGGGTAGGAATGGTATGATGTGTGGGGTGATGATGGTTTCACTGGTAATGGCAGAGAAGGGGTGTGTGTGGTGGTGGGAGGAGCGAGATCTTTGTCT
This sequence comes from Taxus chinensis, assembly GCA_019776745.2. Taxonomy (NCBI): domain Eukaryota; kingdom Viridiplantae; phylum Streptophyta; class Pinopsida; order Cupressales; family Taxaceae; genus Taxus; species Taxus chinensis. The sequence goes on along the minus strand of CM034150.1, from coordinate 177,303,064 downwards.
AAAATATCATCCTCAGCGAAGAGTTGTAGCAAGAGTGCTTTGAGAGATTGGCAATCCTCCACATTATGCCCTGAGGCACGATGGTAAGAATAGATATGGGAGTCATCAAACCATTTTGGTTTTGGTTTGAGTTGGTCATAGGGTCAAATGGGTGGTAAGCTGATGTGGGAGGAAACCAGTAGATTGGCCAGGATGGTATTATAGGATCCCGCTATTGGGTCACATTGTGAGGCAGAATATGGTTTTGGGTGAGGAACTCGTTATTGACTTAGAAGTGGGTGCAGTGGGTCACTGTGTGGGGGTGGTCGGGGTAGTTTGGGTACGTTTAGGTTTAGGTTGGGGTGTAGGTTACACCTTATTAGGTAAGAGTGTAGTGGGTGATCTGGTTTTGGTTTTAGGTGTCTCTTTGGGAGGCGGGATGGTTATCAATGTAGAACAATGGCATTATGAAGAGTGTCATGCCAAAGGTGGGAGAGGACAAGTAATCCAAGGTGAAAGTGGTGACACTGTAGAGGTAGGGGTGGGAGATGATAGTGGTAGTTGGTGCTACCTAGTAGGTAAAGGTAACTTCGTAGGGTTGGGTAGAAGAGGAGGTGGTGGTAGGTGGGATGGTTGTTGACTTTTGGTCATATTGTCTATATGTAATTTTTTGGCTAGGGTCGAGGATTAGGACCCAAGAGGGATGGTAATGGTGAAGGTGACAAAGAGGTAGTGGGTGATGCTAGTATCGACATCTAGGGTGGTTGGTGCTTCAGTTTTTGTAGGGGTGTAATTGTGGTGAGAGGGGGTGGTTAGATCAAGCTTGATCACTGGATGGGTAAGGCTTGATGTGGGTCGTACCCCTAGGATACGAGAGATTGTGGAAGTTAATGAGGGAGTGGGAAGTGATGATGTAGATGATGCAGATGATGAAGGTGTATGTATGGCTGAAGGTAATATGGGAGGTGTTGCAGTCACCTCCATGGGTGGGATAGGTATGGATGTTGCCACTATTGTAGGGTAAATAGTGGGTGAGTCGGTAGGTAATGTCTACATCTATGTGGAAACGGGGATTTGAAGATGTTCTTGAAGTAACGAATGATCAACATACTCTAGAGGGTCCATTGAATGGGGTGATGAAGAGAGGAAGGGGATGAGGGTTGATTTGGTGGTGATCCCTATGAAAAGAATTGATATCCATGAAACAGGGAAGCCCTCTACATCTGATTCAATAGGAAGAAGAGATACTAAGACATAATTTAATGTTGTAGGAGATGGTAGTGGGTCCATTGTGATCAACATGGGATCCTCTTTGTGGTGAGGTGTGGGTAAGGTAGATGGAGTAGGATCTTCCATGAGGTGTGGTGAGGTGGAGGAATGAGAAGGTATTGCCAACTCCTCGATGGGTATGGAAGCAGGTTTCAAGGGTGATTTGTCAAGTATGAGGGTAGGAGGGTCAATGACAGGGTTAGGTATGGTAGTTATGACATCTGAAGAAGAGGAATCTATTTGCACTAGATTATCTTTTGCTAGTAGTGGTGAAGATGGCGAAGATGCTGGTGAGGGTAAAGGAATTAATTCGATAAGTTCTTCTGTAGGTGTGGCTGAGGGGTATGGGGAAAGTGACATGGGTAAGACATTGAATATGGCATGAAACTTCTGGGTATTATCACTATCAGCAAAAGAATGGTTGTATTGGGTAGGGGGTGTATGATTAGGAACTAGTTTTCGAAAGATGTGAAGGTTTTGGTTTTTGGGTGTGTTGGGATTGTCCAGAATGAGATCTCCTCTATCTAACATTTCTGGGACAATGGTTTTCAAGGTGATGCAGTTATTGGTATTCTGTCCTTGGGTACGATGGTAATCACAGATTTCGTTCTCCCTATACCACAAGGGTATCGGGTGGGCAGGATCAAAACCAGTGGTTTGATAGCCAGAAGGATGATAGCCCCTGCATTCAGGGTTTTTTCTAGAACAACGGGGTATGGTTCAGCGATGGGGTTATATTTATTTTGTTCATTTTTGAAGAGGAATGTTTACACTAGCGAGAGGTTAGGCAGAGGTTTTGACAAGTTGGATAGGTGAGACGGGCCAGCCTTCAAGACTACCACATGGGCAGAGCCTTTGGCTCTATGAGGGTTGAGAGGAGTGGTTTGTGGTGTCTCGGTGGTGAAAATGGGTTCATGTGGTTTAAAAGGATCACCTTTGTTGCACAAAATTCATTTCTCTTCGATGGCTTGGATTTCGAGCTTTCAAGCCATGGTGAATGCCTCATCAAATGTACAAAACGTTTGGATTTGTAAGGTGGATGAGATGTGGTGAGAACAAGCCCATGTGAACAAATCTATTAGTTCATTCTGTGGTAAGGGGAATGTGAGTTGATTTATCAGGCTACACCAGCAAGTAAAAAGTTCTATAATTGACTTGTCATCATATTGACGCATGGTGTACAAGTCAGTCATGGTGAATTTCTTGACAACATTGATGGAGAAGTGATCCAAAAAGGCTTGGGCCACCTGATTGAAAGAGAAGATAGAGTGTTTAGTTAGGGTGCTATACCAATCTAAGGTGGGTACACTGAGGGACATAGGAAATGTTTGCAATAGCAAAGTGTCATCATGAGCGATGAGGTAACACATGTGTCTAAAAGACCTCAGATGTTATTGTGGGTCTTCTTTGTTGTTGAACTAATTAAATTTTAGCATTTCCCAATGTGGGGGGTATGGATAGATAGGAACAAAGAAATGAATAGGCTCATTACAAATCTGTTCATAGGTCAGAGATGTGTGTGAGCTAGAAAGATATGATTCTAGCATTTGCATTTTATCCATTATCATTTTAATAAGATCAGGGATAGTTTGTGATGGAGGTTGACCTCCCAACAGAGGGGGAGGGAGGTAAGAAGAATATGATGTAGAAGGCATCACGTTATGTGAAGGATCCGCGTATGAAAATTGTGGAGGTATATGTGAGGAGAAGGATGAGGAAGCGTAATATGTTAAATAAGAGGTAGAGGCTACTGGCAGAGGTTGAAAGTGGGTGTATATCAGAGGGGTCGGGGTGACTACCCTGGTAGCAATGGGAGGAAGTGATAGGGGAATAGATAGGACTAAATTCTAATAATAGGGGGGTAGGGTTCACCAATACTAGCGGTGGTTTGGATGGAATGGGTAGGTAGTGATCAACATGGGGCCACTTGGACTAATGGCCATGGAGGTGTGCAAGGTAGATGGCGTGAGGGGTGAAGACGTCAAAGGTTTAGTAAACATTGTATAGGGGTGGATACTATCATGGTGGGGTCAAGCTACGACACCACCGGTGGTAAGGGTGAAGATGGGAGAGCCGAGCTAAAAGTAGCTGACACAGAGGTAGGTGTAAGAGCAGGAGGGATGGACATGGGCATACTGTATATAGGTTAGCCCACGGAGTCACGAGTGGATGAGTGAGCTAGATAGTGTCGTAAGGCGGAAGGATTTTGATCTAGAAACTATGCAAAGTCTATGTTTCCCATACTAACAACAGCAGGTAGATTGGGGTCCATAGGTGACGACATGGAAGGAGGTGACGGGCTAGGTGGAAGAGGTTGGAGGCTAGCATGGAACACAAGTGCATTGGCTTGGTTACGGGTCAACACCATGTGAAAGGGGTATATATCAGGTAGTACTGTACTCTGCAAATGACACAAAAATTAGTAGGGATGAAGAGAATGGGTACTTGTAAGCAAATGGGGTGAATGTGCTAATTAAGAACCAACATAGGCTAACCGAAGCTAGTTAGGGGTGGCCGATGATGGTTTAGGTTAACTACTACTGGTTACTAAAAGATAAGAATGATTTATCAAACTGAGACAGAAGAATGAAGATTATTAGGTGGGAAAGCTCTGTGATAGCTTGTTAGTAGGAAACAGAGTGTATAGAAAGTTACAATAACTTTTGACAGGAAAGAAACTGAAAGAGGGGTCTTTTGGGGAAATTTAACCCAAAATAATAGCAATTAACACTAGTAGGGTATAACCAATGCTGGTGAGGAGTAAACTGATGTCGGTTACTGTGAAGATTACAAAACTGTAGAAAACTGTATTATGGTAAATTTGAATTAGAAGAATGATCACACTAGAGATTGGCAGATGATATAATGAAGCCTCTACACCCTCAAAAAAAGTCAGAATACTTCAACTATGATTGCAGAGTGAAAAAGGCAAAAGAAAGCAATAATGGAGAAAATGTACTCTCACACCTCAAAACACACTTCAAAGAAACGCTACAAGAATATGTTATCTAACAAGTGATTAAAAGTGTGTTAAGCTTATGATATTTAGAATGACTGACTCATGAACTTTAGAATAGAGTTTTTGGTGAGGAAGGCTTCCTATGAAGAAGGAGATCTAAAATGTGAGGTTTCAGGTATGTTATGGTGGGGCAGGCCATCCTCTGAGATAATGAATCGACAGAAGTAACGAGCTGGGGAGTACCTGCCAACTTGATCGTGTGATCATGGATAGATGTTCCTGGGTAAGATGTCATTTAAGAAGATGTGTTTTTTGAATTTTTGTGTAGTTTGGTAAGATCCAGAGAGAGAGAAAGAGAAAGAAATTGCTTTTCTACAATTTGTTTATCAACCATCAGCTGGGTATGACTTCTAGCATATAGGTTTCCCTCATTTAATGTGAGTTAATGCAGTAAAGTAGAATGAAATGTGAGTGTTTTAAACCCAAATTGAAATATGATATTTGATGTCACAACTGATGAAAAGGAGAAGGTATGATCTTTCACTAATGTGATACTAATGAAAGGGAAGAAATGTTCATTTTAAAGCACCAAAACACAATTTCTTTTAGACCCTAGAAGAAGAAGAATATTCTAGAGAAGGAGATTAATGTGAAAGTCTTTTAGAAAGGGAAATAGACATACACTATTTTTCCTAAGAATGAACAAAATGCAAGGAATCCCGGATGGGTCCCACTGGGCGTGCCAAAATGTTTCGATCCTTCTTACGTACAATTAGAGACTAAAACAAATAAGGGTGTAGGAGGTTTACCTATTGTTGGGTTGATGGGTGTAATGCATGCGTGTATACTTCCAATCATGGTTGATCATGTGAACTCCTTTTTGGCTAGGAAGGACTACCCTGAAATAAGAAAGCAAGACCACAAGAGAGAGTTAAATAGTATATGCAGTGGACTGCCTAGCGTATGCTAGATCCAGGAAGTGCGGTACTCCCTAGAGGGATTTCAATCCATTTTATAAATCAATATTAAAAGACAAAGGGATGTAAATAAAAGGAATCTAGTGCTAGTGTTTTGATTTGGGTGCCTTAGGTCGATATCAGCGTTGATTCAATTAAATACTAAACTATGTAGGTAAAAGGTGTTTGGGTTGGGTTCTAGGTAGGTTAGGTGGTCTGAAGGTCACATAAATGGTCTGGTTGTGGTTGGGTAGTGTATTCAAGTCTATCAGAATTCTTTGGTTGGGAGATCACCATAATGGTGACACTTTTCATGTATTTCGTGGGATTTTGGATGTTTGGTGGAGTCTCTATAACTAGTGGGTCTTTTAAATCTGGTGGCCTTTCAAAGCTAACATGGCCCTCTACTTGCAAAGAATGGATAATTCCATGATATGATAAGTTATCCTTCATTCACCACCCCATCTAAAATTTGTTTCAAAAAATATATCCTATTTCACCAATGACACGAATGCTAATTTTAGATAATTTTCCAACCTAGACTTCTATAAGCCTTTTTTAGGAGGGTTCCTTCAATTTTTCCATAATTTTCTTTATTCTCATTCCAAATGGGTTTTGAAAGGTCAAAAATGAGGTGTTTTTAACACTACATGCAAGTGTTTTTAGAGAACAATATTCAACTAGAAGAGGAATACAAAAACTATTTGAACACAATCACCTACACAAATTTTAAAGGCATACAACTTTGAACATTTCCAACATGATTACCATGTGTTTCCAATACCAAAAATAATTCTTTTTATAGTGTCCAAAATGAAAAAACCAAATCAAAACAATAGACAACTCCAAAATAACCCCGAGGCTATTTTGAAATTTTCATTTTGGACTTAGAAACAATTTTGAGAAAAAAACTGCAAAGCACTATTTTCTAGTATTTCGTGGGATTGAGTGCCTTAATGTTTTGTTGACTCTCCAAGTTCATGGAATAAATGACTTGAAGTAATTATACAAATGTTTAAATTTATAAAGTATTCTATGACTTAAACAAATATGGGTTTTGTTCTTTTGAAGTTGTGAGACATAATGGAAAATACCGTCAGGTGCCACCAAGCAAGGGGGAGGAAGTAATGAGTGTTCATATTTTTGAGCCACAGAACAAAAGGAAGTCATTTCAAAGTGTTAGGTGGATATAATGAAGTTGTGATGAAAAATGGAGATTTCACAGAGGATTGGGATGTAACTTTAAGCATGAGAAAGTTTGTAGCCATTGAACACTATCTCAGTATTCCATGAGATTATGGCAAGATATTCTTTCACAGAATTCACGAAACCGCAAAATGAGAATTCTAGAAAAATAAATCAAGGCCATGGATCTGGGAATGCCACCATAAAAATAATTACACTTCCATGGACTTCACAAATTCGTGCAACATAGATAATGTAATAAAACAAGGAATCAATGCCACGGTTTTGGGAATGTTTCCATATAAACAAGTAGACTTCCGTGGATATCAAGGAATTTTCAATACCACAAAAAAAAGAAATAATATTATGTGACATATGATAAGTGTTGAAATTCACCAAAAAAAGGTTTAGGATTCTACGGGTTTCATGAAACTTCTAAAATTTGTGAAACAAAGGGATTTTTCCGCGGAACAAAGCATACACAGGGGAAAGTTGCAGGACAAGTGGTAGGTGTTTTTTGGCCATATCTTTCATGATGGCAATCGAAATTACAAAAAACTAGTGGCATTGGAAAGGTATCTCCAATGGAAACATTTTGGCATCGTGAAATATAATTTTTGATGGAGTTGTGGGTGCAAAATGGAAAACACAACTTTGGGTGAAAAAGGGTAGTTTTATTTGTTTAAAATGTGTTCAACTACTCCAATAACTAAAATAAATGATAAATGATGCGCATACCTCCCTCTGTAGGTCAAATGATATGGAAAGATGGTATTATTTGGAACCCATGTGGTTTTATAGAGTTTAAATTGCATTTGGTTAGTTGGCGAGCTTCTTTGGCATTCACTACCTCTCTCCCTCTCTTATTTCCTCCTCTTTATCATATATATATATATATATATATATATATATATATATTTGTAACTCAACTTCATTGTAATGATATTTTTCCAAAAATTGTAAAGGTACCATGCCAATATGGCGCCCCAAATAAATTTGAGTTGTATAACTACATATTTGGGCATTTTATGTGTTTTGCACCTTCCTCCATGGATGTAAATGTCTATGCATACTTATATTGTAATAAAATATTTTTTGGTTATTTCTCTGTCCTAGTTTGATTTTCCATTGCTTTCTTGCCTCCATTTCCATTTCCTGGTGTGTTGTGTGTTTTTTTATATTTCTCCATTTTTTTGTATTTTGTGTGACAAATAGAGAGTTAAAATGCAATTTTGGGCATCTTGAACATTTGTATTCCCTCTCTTTTCTTCATTTCTCCCTCATGGAGATTGATCCTCTTTTCTTGGTGTTATCATCTATTTTTAGCTTTTTCTTATGCAATACTCTCTTTCTCTCTCTCCCACTACCTAGTTCATGTAAATTCTTAGACCAAGTTTAGATAGTTTTACTTTTAGTTGTAGGAGTAGTTTTATCATTAAGATAGGTATAGGAACTGACCTTTTCTAGAGGTTTGTCTAATTTTGAAAGTACCACACTTGGATAAATTCCCATGTTAACCAAAATTATTAATCTTCCATGATAAAATCATAGGGTGTTACTTTTGAGTGTGTTGTCATGCTAAATGTCTAGCATGGAAAATTTAAAATTTTGGTCACAACCTATAAATACCCTTTCCTTGTAAATGTAAACCTTTCCTCCAACCATCATTCCAACTATTTCAACCTATAATTGTTCTTGAAGCTACTGAGATCTAAAATAAAACAATGTTCCCGGAGGCTTAAAAATGGTTTTTTTAGTGTTGGATATCCTCCAAAGTCATACCAGGAAGATTAAAATCATCTAGGATTTGTGTGGGAGATCCATGAAGTTCCCTAAGGTGTTTTAGGAAGATTCGGGGAAGAAAATATAGGTCAGGAGCAAGTTATGCAAAACCGAGTGTTTGTGGGCAAGGTATTGGGAAATGCAAGTTCTAAAAAAGCTAGTTACCTTGTTCGAAGGGTTTCAAAATCCTTGTGATGGAAATATATAATATCCTAATTCATGGTGGAATGATAAAGGAAATATTTTGGGAACATTAAAATGTGTACAATTTTCTGGCACTACAACTCAAGAGTCCTCTTATAAGGTGAAACTTGATCAAAAGGTTCTAGACAGTCCAGGAATATTTGGGAGAATACTAAAAGCTCAAATGAGGGTATTTTTGATTCTCTATATTATCCATAAGTTTTTTTATTTCTTTTTCATTGAAAACTATTCTCGCCGCTCAGCTCACCAACACACAAATTGAGGAAATATTGAAGGTGTGTGTAAAACTTGGTGAATAATTAATTTTAAAGGATTATAAATAGTATCATTGAATTCATTTTTCATGTTTCCATGAATATTCATATTTTTTTTGGGTAAAAATTCATCAATTTTTGACCTGGGAGTGAAGAAAACATTATGACAGGAAAGTTTGAAGTGAAAATCATGCTTAGATGCAACATTTGAGTGTTTGTGTAGATTTTTTGTGTCCCCTTGCACCCTTAGTGCACTTCTGAGGTGTAATTTCAACTAAAAATTGTGCCTCACTCTCATTGGATTCTTTCCCAATTCAAAGAAATAAGGCAATTGGCTTAAAATTTCACTTTATGGCAAAATTAAATGTTTTAAATTGTGGTGGCCCACTTCTCTCTCCTAGGCACACTTTTTCACTCCATTTTCACCTTTTACATACATTTGAGGTATAATTTCTCCCCAAAATTGCTTCATTCCATAATTGGTCAATATTTTTCATGCAAACATGTCATCCCAACTCAAAAACATAAGAAAGGTACATGTGCGTCCCATGTTTCACTCATCCCTAAGTGTATGGTGCAACCCAAACTCCACCATGCACCCATGGCATAGTTTTGAGGTTCAATTGCACCCAAAAAGTGTTCCTAGGTGTAATGGTGCTTCCAAACTCCACTTCTCCATCCTTCCATTTCACCATATGCATTATCCACTTCAACCTCCACCATATAAATTCCCTCACCCATGCTTCCCACAACTCATAAACTTACAAAAAAAAACTTGGAAACATAAAGTAACTTCCTTAGCAGCCATTAAATCATATTTCTAATCTAGTTATAACATTTAAATATACAACCCCACCTTTTGTGCTCTAAACTTACAAATCTAGTTTTGTTGATAACTCATGTTTCCAAACTCCATTTGTCACCAACTTTTTAACCATGGATTCCTTATGGAAACACCTTTAGAAGAGTTTTTGCATGCCCCCATTAATGAAATCATTTAATGTTTATCACCACATTAAGTTTCCAATCAAAAATCACCTTTTCTTAGATTTACAAGCACCTGGTGATTGGAATCTCTCAAATATTAGAGTAAATCCTTGAAATGAAAAATAGAAACTTATACGATTGGTTTCTTTCCAATCCCACACCCATAAGACCACTTTATATTTTTAGTAATTATCTACCATATAGCTTACTAAAAAATTTAATTATGAGGAAAATATGGTTTCCAGTAGCTCAAGCCATTCCTTCAAGTGCAAAACATTCAAAATTGGCAAGATTAGAAAAATTGCTAAGAATGGGCACCCATATGAGATATGATAAAAATAGTAAATGATAAAATTGAGCTCAATATGATCACATATTTTATTCATATTAATATTTTTATTATTCAATATTTTACATAGGTCAAATATTTAATTTTCAAACAAATACCCGTCTTCCCAGATGCGGTGAGCATAAGTTGTCTCAAAGTGAAAATTTTAATTTTGGAAGCATTTACAAACCCCCACCTTTCACCAAGTGATGACCATCTCTCTTAATATATATCCATTAGAATATTAGGTATAATTTTAATTTTTTGAAGGAGTGAAAGATGAATTGTGACTCATGTGGAAGGTGATCCCTCTTGGTTCCTAATTTTGGTCATTAATGTCCTCGAGGTGGAAGAAACATCATGGTTTCATTATGCAGGAAATTATTTCAAGTTATCATCATATGCATGATTGGTCAAGAAGGAATGGTGTTTTTTATGGTTTTTTCAATTGGATGAAGACATCCTATCATCCATAATGGTCTATTAATCAAGTTCTTCTCAATTCTTTACTTAGTTTACCTAATTGGCTATAATGGTTGTGTTATCCATATTTGTAACCCCCTATAAGATGGATTAACCTAAAGGTATGGACATTGATAGTTAATGGGATCAATTTGTAGGGAATTCCATAGTGAGCTGGTGAGCCACGATGAGGTTTTAGAGACACATCTTCTTGATGCGTGTCAACCGCGTCCTCCTTGATGCATGTCAATGCCCTTCTTGACGTGCTTCAACTGCATCCCCCCTGATGCACGTCAATGCTTTTCTTGATGCATGTAAAACACGTCCTCCTTGATGCGTGTCAACACCTTTTCTGACACGTGTCAATTAAGTTCTCCTTGAAGCATTTCAAAACCTTTCTTGACACGCATCAACCATGTCCTCCCTGACATGCATTAACATATTTCTTGATGCGTGTCAACGCTTTTCTTGACATTCATCAACCGGTTCCTCCCTAACATGCGTCAGTTGTTTCTTCTTGATGTGCATCACCAATTTCCTCTTGTTTTTCAATAACGTAATTTTCCATCACGTGATATCTCCCCTCCTTTTTACATGTCGTTCTACATGTGCATGTTATATTCTTTTGCAGGATCTAAATTTGTTGTGCTTAGTGAAATTGGAGGTTTGAATGTGTTCTTTGGACTGTGGCACTTTTTTTTCCCTCTTTTGCCTTATTTTCTTCCATTTTCACTCACTAATAATATCTCCACTCCCTTTTCTTGGTGCTATCACCTCCCTTATTCTAGTGCTTTTTTCTTATACATCTCTTTCTTCCTTGATCCCTTGGAAATTCTAGGTTAGTGTTAGAATAGCTACATTTCCATTTCTAGGAGTAGTTTTAGCATTATAATAGGTAGAGGAACTAACCTTCTCTAGAGGTTTGTCTCATTTACAAGGGTCCCACACCTTAAGAAAATCACATGTTAGTCAAGAGTAGGGTTTTGTAATGCACAAATCCTAGGGTGCTACTTTTCCAACATCACAGTTTTAGCATGCCCGATGGGACAGAAGTCAATATTTTCATTTCTTATCAATATTGGGTGTGTTTCTTGGTGAATTTGTATCCTTTAGAGGCTTTCCAATAACACATCTAGCAACTCCTTCATTCAAATCCAGTGGTTTGAGCAGCCACAGTTTATCAAGTTCATGACAAGAGTGCAAACTCGGTCTAGAGAAGAAGAAGAAGAAGCTATCTTTGAATACTTGTAGTTATCTCAAGGTAGAGGAAGGAGAGGAAGAAGAGTACAAAGGTCTCCATCTCCACCAAATAGAACATTATCCACACCTCCATGTGGTAGACCATTTCTTCAATCAACTAGGGTTTTGAGGACACTTAGGATGGCTCATCAAAAACCACCAAATCAGCCACCTCCAAATCCCTATGTAAATTTTATAGGTAACACTCCACTTACCCTTAATGCAAAAAACCCAATCTCGATAGCAGCATTAAATAATATCCCATATGACACTGGAGAAAATAACACAACTCCCATCGACCACATTCAAGACATTGTAAATGTTTGTGCCATACATGATATTGTTGAGATGGATGTTACAGTCAAGTTGTTGGCTTCCTCTTTTAAAGGAAAAGCATTGCAGTGGTTCAGAGGCCCTAGAGAAGGATCATTTCAGAATTGGTATCAATTGTGCATAGCTCTTTGTGGCTATTTTGGGGAGAGGTTTGACAACTTATCCCTATTAGAGCAGTGACTATAATTAAAAGGGCACCAGCTGAGAAAATAACAAACTTCAATTCTAGATTCCAAAGAACATGGGAGAGGATCCCAATTACAGTCAGACCAACAACTAAAGGTGCAATTCTCTATTTTTTTAAAGATCTAAATTCTTGTATATCTGTTATGATACAATCTATGGGAGTAATAACCCTACTAGATGTCGATCCCATAACCATTAGAACTGAGAATTTCCTAATTCAATCTGATAAACTTTCACCTAGGCCACCTATGCCTCTCTTTCTAGATATGGGGATTCTTAATCCTAATCAAACACCTACAATAGCCCCCATCGCTGATCCAAGAAATCAAAGTTCAAATGAATCTTCCACTTATTCTTCTAGCCCTTCAAATGAACTCCAAGAGGTTATGAAACAATTGCAAAACTTAGGACATGAGTTAGTAACTCTTAATGAGCAAAAAGATCAAAATTCTAGACCTTATTATCCTCATTTCCAACCCAATAAACCTCCATATCAGCCAAACATACCACCTATTCAAGCTACTAACCAGAACCAAGGACAATCCCAATTTGTTAAGCCATTCCAAGCATATAACCCTAATGTAGTTTTAACATCTAAGGCCTTGGTTCCAACTCAAAAAACATAGCATAAGAATGTGAATTGTGTTTCCCATACAACCAACCACACAATTAGGCAACATGCTTCAATGGTTCTTTAAATCAAGCATTGATGGTGACTACGATGGGTTTTTGTTAAGAACCAAACCAAGAAGAAAGTCAGTACCAGGTAGCTAAATAGGAAGCACCTCCAAATGAGACAACACTTATGAATTGACAAGATGAGGATTTCTGTGGAATAAATCAGTCCCATTCTAAAAGTGTGGCATCTAACATGAGGTCTAAGAAGAGGAATATAGAGGAAGGGAAGTCATATAATACAATTACTTCTCATCCTTCTATCACACTTTGGGGTATTAGCAATCTAAGTGCAGCCCCAAACATTCAAAATCAGCCTAAACTACCTTCTACGACAAATCATGTACCGGTTGCAGTAGTCTATATGCAGGAGAATGTCATGTCAAGTAAGGGAAAAAATAAGGAAAATATATCTCCTTTTAACATTATTGATCAAATGAAGAAGACCAATTTAAGAATTTATATGTGGGAATCATTGAGAATTCTGGGCCAATTGGATTTTTTACAAGTAGACATGGCAAATTGGTCAGCATCAAACAAGTTGTCTAAGAATCAAGAGAAGGTCCTCACTAATACATCTCCAAAAGAAGGAGGTCAGCAACGTAAAAACATGAAGCCTCCTCCATTCTATATATATTTGATTATTGGGAACAACCTTGTACACAATTACATGATTGACTCAAGGGCTAGCAATTCGGTAATGCCGAAACAGATTGTAGATCAGTTAGGCCTGAAATATGACTTGGTTTCCAAAGGATTTGTATAGTTATATGGGAAGTAGTGGGAACTTTTTAGATCATAAGAGGTTTAAACCTCACATTGCATGATGTCCTAATGTCATAGTTCAGTAGGATATATCAGTCATTGACTTTCCAACACTCTTTGCATTGTGTTTGTCAAGAGACTTCACTACCAAAATTGGAGACTACTTATTAGCTGATTAGTTGCATATGCTCTTTAGAAAAAGGTATGGAGCTAAGGATACAATCTGGTCTAAACCTATTGTAAATTTACATATTGAGCTTCATGTACCAAGCTCAATCAACACAAATTTCTTAGCCTTTGATCAAGAGGATTGCGCAAACACTCAAAAAGAAGATACAGAAGTTAGAGGCATCACCGATTTGACTCTTGATGAATGGGAAAACAAAATACATGGATATGATCCATACAAGGAAATAGAGGAGGTTGAGTTGGGATTTTATTGTTTGCATGAGGAAAACGCACCTCTTCCTGACCTCACCAAACCAGATGATAAGGGTGATAATGAAGTATGTCAGTTATTCTTTGATGGCTCAAGGAGTAGGCAAGTTGTTGGATGAGGAGCAATGATTTTTTCACCACAAGGTACAAATTACTACTTAGCTTTCTGTTTTTAGTTTACTTGTTTAAATAATACAACTGAGTATGAAGCTTTGATACATGGATTGAATTGGAAAAGAAAGAGGGGTATACAAAACTTGCAAGTGTTTGGGGATAGTGAGTTAATTGTCAACCAAGTTAGGAGAAAACATGTTGCTAAGAATAATCTGATCAAAGCCTACAACCACCAGGTATATGATCAAATTGATTATTTTGGAGTGTTCAATATTCAAACCATACCGAGGAAGAAGAATGAGGTTTTGGACAGGCTTGTGGAAATTATAACAACATTTGATATTAAAATAGATAAAGTGCTGCCACATATTCATGTAATTGTGAGGCCAATTATACCACACAATAACATGAGCTGGCATGTATTTGAGAATGATCAACAAATCATTAATTTATTGTGAGAGGAGGCTGAGTTCTCTGTTAAAAATTAGGATAAATTAGAGCACTAGTATGGGAATCAAGTGGTACAGCTGCAGAAAAACAAATTGCCAAAGGGTTTAGTGACTCTAGAGTCAGTATTCAATCCCAATGATCAATTTCAAAGAGCGAAGACCAACATTAAGGTAAAAATGGAAGATTCAGAATCCATTTCGGTTGAATAGGGTGAAATGCTCCAAGTTGGCAAGGTGAGCACGAATCAAGAAAAATATGAATTCATACAACTTTTTCAAGAGTTCACAAACGTGTTTTCTTGGATCTATAAAGATCTAAGAGGGTTTAATCCAAAATTGGAACAACACACCATTGAGCTAGATCTCGAATCCAATCCCATTAGAATAAAGAAAAGACTAGTAAACCCTCACATTGATCCTCTCACAAAGAAGGAATGGAACAAGATCATAGAGGCAAGCATCATCTTCTTGATCAAGAACTCTTCATGGGTATTAAATCTAGTGCCAGTCAGAAAGAAAGATAGGTAAATCAGGTTATGTGTGGAATTCCCAGACTTAAATAGGGACTCTCTCAAATACCACTATCCACTTTCTTCCATGGAGAAAATCTTAAAATTAGTGGTTGGATCATAAAGGTTTTCACTTGTAGATGGATACTTGGGCTACAATCAAATCATGGTGAAAGAGTAAGACCAATTCAAGAAAACCTTCACTACAAGTGGGGAACATATTCTTATAATAAGATACCATTTGGACTATCAAATGCTAGAGCTACTTTCAAAAGGGAAATGGATATGGAATTCAAAGGACTTATCAATAAGATAGTTCTTGTGTTTTTAGATGACATTATTGTATTCTCCAAGAACACAACAAGTCACCTCTTTCACCTCAGACAAGTATTCCAAAGATGTAGGATATTTGGAGTGTCTGTTAATTTGAAAAAGTGCATATTCTTAGGTCATGAAGGTAAGCTAATAGGCCACATCATGTCTAAGGAGGGGTTGGAAATTGATCCAGAATGAGTTGAAGATATACAATCATTGTCGTTTCCAAGTCACAAGAAGGTTCTCCAAAGTGTTTTTGGGAAAATTAATTTTGTTAGGAGGTTTGTTTCTAACTTTGGCCATCTTGTCAAGCCACTCACACTAATGTTGAAAAAGAACATGGTTTTTAAATGGACTGTTGAAGGAAAAGAAAGATTTGAAGTAATAAAGCAGGGCATTACACAAGCTCAAACCCTCAAAAATTCTCAAAGGAATTCATCTTATACACTTTTGGAGGCACAAATGTAATATCTGTCATATTGGTTTAGCCAAATCAACAAGGACTAGAGCAGCCTATTGCATTCTTCAGCCAAGGTCTGTAGGATTATGAGGTGAGATATTCATTCATTAAGAAGCATGTCCTTGATGTGATTATAAGTTTAAATAAATTTAGGCATCTAGTTTCAAATAACGAAATACATCTATTAGTTTCACATGATGGTGCAAAATATTTTCTTTTGAACAAGGACCTTAATGAAAAAAGATTTGGTTGGATAACCAATGTCATGGATTATAATATTGATATAAATATGACCAAGTTGGTTAGGGGGAAAGGGTTGTATGAGCAGCTAGCTTCTAACCAACATGCTAAATAGAGAGAGGAGACACAATCCATTATGGTGTTGCAAGACAATTACGAGCAGACTGCAAGTGGTATACCCATTCCTTGTTGGACTCGGGATATTGTATATTTTCTTCAAACATGTCAAAGTCCTTAGGGATTGAGTAAGTCCAAAATGATATATTTCATACTTCATTGCATCCCATACGTGCTTCTAGATAATATTTTGTTCAAAAGGGATGTGAATGGTGTCCTCTTAAGGTGCATCAAGAAAGAACAGATAGAGAGGGTATTGCATGAGTTTCATGATAGAGAGGAAGGTGGTCATCTTTCCCCAAAAATAATAGTTGTTAGAATCATGAGGGCTGATTATTACTGGCCTAATCTTTTCAATGATTGTTACACATGGATCAAGATATGAAAGAAGTGTGCCTAAAATTCCTACCACTCCATCCTATTTTAGTTGAACAACCTTTCATAGAATGGGGGTTGGATTTTATTGGTGTGATCAATCCAAGCTCTAGCTTAGGTCACAAATGGATTCTTACAGCCACATACTACTTCGTTAAGTGGAAAAAAGTAGTTGTAGTGAAGGAAACAAATGAAGCTTGTATCCTAGATTTCTACGAAGGTATTGCAATGAGTTTTGGTGTTCCTTCCACTATAATATTAGATAATGCCTTAGCTTTCATTGGAGAAAAGATATCTAATTGGGATGTTATAAATGACATATATTTGAGCACTTCTTATAATTACTACCCCCGGGGTAACGGAAAAATAGAGTCCATGAACAAGAACTTGCTGAGAATCATAAGAATAACCCTCAATGAAAATCAAAGGACTTGGCATACCAAATTTAAATCAGTCTTGTGAGATGATAGAATCACTCCCAAGAAGTCAACTAGTTATTCCCCTTTAATGTTGGTTTATGGAAGGGAAGCACAATTGCAAATTTCCCTTGAATTACTATCCTTGGAGCTTATCAAGCAGCTGGAGTTTTTTGAATTTCTAGCTATGGAAGTCAAGTATGTAGAGCTCATAGAGCTGGAAGACGTAAGAAACTAGGTCATGAAAACAATGGAGAAGGACCAAGATAAAATCAAGATGAGCTTTGACAAAAAATCTAAAAACAAAAATTTCTAGGAAGGAGACTTATTTTTGAAATGGGATGCAAAAAGAGCCAAACCAAGAAATCACTCCAAGTTTTATGCAATATGGAGTGGTCCTTGCCTAATCTCAGGGTTAAAATAAAAAAATGCTCTCCAATTTTCAAATTTGGATGGAGAAGAATTGTAGATTCTAGTCAATGGTGTCGACTTAAAGCATTATTATCAAGGATGAATCTCATTTCTATACATACTATTTTAGGTTCTTAACGCCTCTAAAGTGCTTACGACACATTGTTTTGTTGTAGTTAGGTTTTCTTTCAAATAAGTGCTTATGCACTCTTTACATGTTCCATTTGGGATATGTATGATTTTTTTATTTGTACATAGTTTTTCTTTGTTTTTGTTGCAATTTCCAGTTTTAGGAAAGGTTTGGTGATGAGATAATGTCCCAATAGTGTTTCAGAGGTTTAAGAGGTTTCAAACATAAGAATAGTTTTAGAAATGAAAGTGACACCTTTCTTGACGTGCGTCAACCACATCCTCCTTAACGTGTATTAACACCTTTCTTGATGCACATCAACACTTTTCTTGATGTGTGTCAACCGCTTCCTCCCTGACACACATCATCCATTTCTTCTTGACATATGTCACCACTTTCCTCTTGTCATGCAAAAATGTACTTTTCCATCACGCAACAGCTCCCCTTATTTTCACATGTCATTCTACCTTCCCCATCATCACCACCTTCTCATCATGCATCAATGTCGCTTCCTATCATGCGTCAACCACCTTTTGTTGATTCGCGTCAAGATCCCCTCGCTTTCGTGTGACAACATTTCTTATTTTCATGTGATAAATCATTTCCTCATTAGCAGAAACTCTTCCTGTTCTTATCGGGTGTCATCAAGTGGTTCCTGTCAGGTGAAATCAAGCAGTTTCAGATACAACTAGACATTAATTTCATAATACATAGTAGTTCAACAATCAGATTAATGAGGTATGACACCCATGTTCTTCGTGCAAACAAAGTACCATTGGAAAGAAAACTGGTATGGTTTCCCATACCTCCATATAGGTAATTAATGAAATATGTTGGTTGGTAGCTCCTTTTCTTTATATATGTATTTTCCCCTTCATTTGGAGGGGGAGACATTCTGGAATGTAAAATAACTCTACCAAAATTGTTCTAGCACTTTTGTGAGTTGCATGCCTCAAATCTATGCATTTTGTGAAGGATTCTTGCCTTGTGCCTATATTGTAATGGATTGTGCATCATTTTAAGAAATACAATTAGTGTTTTGTGGCTTTTATTACCCTATCTCAAGTTTTATTGCATCATCTCCCTTTCACTTCATTTTCAGGTATGTTTTGCATGTTTTATTATTTTATAGGATCTAAATTTGTTGTGCTCAGTGAAATTGGAGGTTTGAATGTGTTCTTGGACTGTGGCACTTTTTCTACCCTCTTCTGCCTCATTTCCATCCATTTTCACTCACTAAGAATAGTTCCACTCCATTTTCTTGGTGTTATCACCTCCCTTAGTTTAGGACTTTTTTCTTATGCATCCGTTTCTTCCTTGGTCCCTTGGAAATTATAGGTTAGTGTTAGAATAGTTGTATTTCCATTTCTAGAAGTAGTTTTATCATTAGAATAGGTAGAGGAACCAACCTTCTCTAGAGGTTTGTCTCATTTTCAAGGGTCTCACACCTTGATACAATCCCATGTTAGTAAAGAGTAGGGTTTTGTAATGTGCAAATCCTAGGATTCTACTTTTCTGACATAACATGTTGATCATCCAATAGGAGGTTTCTCATGTTGCAGAAGAGTTCAAGGATCAATATTTCATCACTACATTAGAGTATTTCACCGGATCATCACATGAATGTATCTTGATTTTTGGTTGGAGATTCTTCATCCTTCATCATTCAATCTTAGAGCTTCATCACTCACTCTTCTCTCTTCTATTTCTTCCTTATTTATCTCTCTAGAATTCTATTTCTTTTTTTAGAAGAATGTTGTAAAAAGCAACTTAAGTCACTTAAAATTTCTTTTTCTTTATTGAGGATTACAGTTTAAGTTGAAAACTCACATGGGAAGATGAAGAGTCTCCTTATAAAGCTATAAATTGTAATATCCTCTCTATTCGAAATGGTTAGCAATTATGGATTTTTTTATGTTGTTGAGTTTTGTATCACTACTACACAAGAAATAAGAGTTGCATTTCATCCATTTATTTCCTTATGTTTTCCTCTATTTTCTCTCAACTTCCTATCTTTACAAGTAAAGTGATATTGAAAAACCAAGAAAAGGCTTTGTACTTTTTAGGAACAGATTAATGGAACTTTTTGTCTTTAGTTTGTTGATCTCATTATTTTTTGTATAGTTATATTATTATAATTAAATGTGTACACACTCTAGTTGATGTATATGGACTCTATAAACCTATCCACAACATTAAAAATATCTCCTTATTTATCCTATCCCCCATTACCTCCCTTCACTAAAATTCTCTCCCTTGTAATTTGTGCATGCACTTTGTCACAAGTTCAATGGAGTGTTCCTATGTGAACCCCTTCCTAATGGCCACCCATAGTTCTTAGTTAGTTTAAATTCAATACTAGGATCCTCCTTATACCCAAGAAGGAGGGGCTTAGCCTTGTTACCATTGGTGAAAACACATAATTTACCTCATGAAAAACTATTTCACTAATGTTTTTTGGTGACTCCGCTAGGGAATATCTTCCCTCTACGCACACGTAAAAGATCTTTGAAAATTTAAAAAAATACATATTCCAAAAATCCATTAAAAAAATTAAAAAATGAAAAATACCAAAAAAAGAAATAATCTCTGAATTCTCAAGAGCCTTCTGTTTCTCCGAATTTTCGTAAATAATGAAATAGATAAAGGTAAATATGTCATAAAGGAATACCTACTAACACATTGGTTGAAGGTTGAGTGCATGTTTTTGATTTCTTTTTGGCTAGGAGGAACTGCCTTTAATACAAAACAAGACGACAAAATACATTTAATAACAAAAGTAAGTGGACTACCTAGCGTGAGCTAGATCCAGGAAGTGTGATACTTCCTTGATGGTTGTCAATCCACTGATATATAACTCAATATGAAATAATTGAACGTGCAAATAAATGAATATAATGCTAGTATTCTGATTTAGGCATCTAAGATTACTATCAGTGTTAATACAATTAAATGATTGATAATTAAATTGGTGAATGTACTGGGTTAGGTTGTAGGATGGGCAGGTGGTTTGAGGGTAACAGATAGGTTTTGGGTAAGCTTTGGTGTAGTTTGGGTTGATTTTAGGTGATTAGGAAGTTGGATTGTCTAAGGCAGTTTTACCAAGCACAGAGACTGATGTTGGTCAAGGTATGACCGATGAAAATTAAGGATGACCGATATCAGTTATAGTGGGTAATGACAAAATGTCAAAATTGGGTGTCTAGGCTCTCCCCGTGTCTACATAAAGAGTTGGGAAGGTCTTTGGTGAGGTTCTAGGTGGGGTATCATGTTTGGGTGAGGTTTTGTGAGGTTTTGGGGATGTTAGGGGCAATTCAGCGAAAGTTGACAAGAGACACAGTAACCGACATCAGTTTGGTGACTGATGCTAGTATGGAAGGGAGACTGATGATAGCTGGATAACCAATGTCAGTGGGGGAAATTTAGTGGTAATTAGATAAAAGGTAGATTTGTACGTCTCTTTGATTACACAGAGAATGGAGAGAGGATGGTTGGATTTGTAATAATGCCAGGAAGGCTAATGCCTAAAAGTCAGCGATGGAGAGCTAGAAGATGGTGGGTGATAGGCTGGATATTTTGTCAGGAAGGTGGGAATGGAGGAATGTGGGAAAGAACAAAATCTAATATAAAAGACAATGAACCTACACTTTAAGTAAGTACAAAACGATGCAAATCTAATACAGTTACTTGTATTTATAGGCCTAGTTGGTGAAGGATGGTAATGGGTGATCCTTGAAGAAATTTTTTGTCAGTGCCACAAAAATACCTCCCGGAGTTCTCCCTTGATTGTTGTAATGCTTTTGGACGAGTATCTGGTCCTTTCTTGGGCTTTTGATTGAGTGTATTCTGTCGTTTGGATGCTGATAAGTCTTTGGTCCATGATTGGGTGCAATAGATCTCTCAAAAATTAGAATGACCAACCTCGGTAAAAGGTTACAAAACTATATATAAGGTAACCAACAATGGTTAGGGTGATCAGCGTCAGTTGAGGGTTAATTGGCATTGGTTAAGGTGGGAAATCCTAGGTTTGCCAAAAATAGGAAAATTTTGCTATTTTTGGCATGCTTTGATTGTCCATCCAGGTCTCAAGTGGGTTATTATTTTGAAAAGTGAGAGTATTGTTGGAGAAGGAATAGGAATTTAATTTTAGGGTTAGACTAAGTCCTAGTCGGTTAAGATAGGTGGAGACTCAATCCTAGTTGATTAATAGACTAAGAATAAGTCTATGATGAGATTTCTAGGTGATGTGGCTAGGTGAGGTGTAAATTAAATTAATTAAATTAATTAATAGTGTGAGGATGAGAATTAATTCAAATATAAGTAATTAAATTAATATGAGTGTGGGATAAATGGTCACGGTTATGTGACTACGTTATGTTAATTAATTGAAGGGAACTAAGGGGAGTGTGATCCAAATTTGGTCTCTACGTCTTCCTAAAAATCCTTTTGAAGGTCATTATAAAGAAGCAATTGTAATACCACTTGTCCTCACTCCACCAGAGGAAGAAGAATAATAAGAAGAGGAAGAAATGGTTGCAGTTGTTCTATGGGAACAAAATATTGGTCCGTTGGATTTGAATCCTCCACTACATGAACTTCCAAAATGGCCACAAAATAACTTTCCAAAATTATATGGAGATGGAAAGTAATGAATAGATGATCATTTCACAACTTTCATCGCATCATGTGGCATTATTAGGGTGCAACATGAAGGTGTTGCAGTTCGGTTATTCATGGAAACATTAGAAGATAACATTGCAAACTGGATTTACTAATTTTCATCACATTTGATTACTAATTAGAAAGATATGAAAAGAAATTTTGAAGTAAGATGCAAGATTATAGAATATGCACATGCATTCCTTTCTCAAATAACTCAGATGAAGAAAGAACTGCACAAGTCTATGAGAGATTTTGTGGTAAAATTGATGCAAGGGCATCTCTCTTAAGGATAAATTTTGGTTTGTCTTATAAAAATTTGGATTGCTAGTTGTTTTAGAGAGTCTAGGATTCCTTATAAGGACCTTATGAATAATTTAGTAGCGTTATATTTGATGATTGAAAAGTAGGGACGGAATCCTGATCACTTTATTAATCTCAATCAATCAACCATTACAGATAATGGGCTGTAATATTTATAGATATTGCACAGCCAAATACACTCAGGAGATGTAAGTTACACAGGTGCAACCAAATATCCAAAATGAACAAGCTTCCAATAACATCTAGGAAGCTGCAATTACTATAATGAAACAAATATATTTTTTAAAACAATATAACAAATATGTATAGAAGACAAATATGGTTGATTAACCATATAACAAAATAACTATAATTATTTAATTAATAAAATTAATTAAATCACTAAACTATGCATAATTAATATTTAGGATAATAATATTTTATCCTAACATTCCCCCCCTTATTTATGCATTGTCTGAAGAGATGAGGAGAGAAATGCTCTGAACAACTCGAACTTGTCACATGCAAATGACTTTGTGAAAATATCTTCTTGTTGTTCAGTAGTTGGACAAAATTGAAGCTGGATGTTGTGCTTCAACACATGTTCACGTATGAAATGAACCTGAACCTCAATGTGTTTTGTTCTCTCATGAAAAACTAGATTGCGAACAAGTTTGAGAACACCTTCATTGTCTACATACATGGTAGTAGGTTTGTCCTGTGGTATTCCAAGTCCTTCCAGTATGTGACGTAGCCAAATCGCTTCACAGAAAGCTTCTCCTGCAGAACGATACTTGGCTTCTGTGGAAGAGTGAGAAACAAAGTGTTGTTTCTTACTTCCCCATGATATTGGTCCAGATCCCATAAAGAATACAAATCCAGAAGTGGATTTTCTATCATCAATGTTACCTGCATGATCTGAATCTGAATATCCAGTCAAGAAGAAGTTTTCATTCTTCTTGTATTCTAGACCAAGATCCATTGATCCTTTGAGATATCTCAAAATGCACTTTGCTACTTTCCAATGACAAAAACTTGGGTTCCTGCATGAACCTGGATAGATAGCTCACTGCAAAGCTGATATCTGGTCTAGTGTAGGTCAGGTAAATGAGACTCCCAATCAGCT
The DNA here is from genome assembly GCA_019776745.2 of Taxus chinensis. Lineage (NCBI taxonomy): Eukaryota > Viridiplantae > Streptophyta > Pinopsida > Cupressales > Taxaceae > Taxus > Taxus chinensis. Next base: position 177,279,439 of record CM034150.1, on the reverse strand, counting down.
GCCAATAGAGAGTGGCATTTACCTCAGGAGATGGATCTGAACGAGATAACTATAATCTGTTCTCCATAGGTGTAGCAATTGGTGTGCAATCCATCATCCTAAACTTCTTGAGCGTTGTCTTGGTATATTTCATCTGAGAAACAAAGATATGATTCTCTTTCTGCCATACTTCTAGTCCAAGATAGTAGTGCATAAGCCCGAGATCTGTCATGTCGAATGATCACTTAAGATCTTTCTTCGTTTCATCAATCATCTTCACTTGAACTGCCAGTGATGACTAGATCATCGGCATAGACTACAACAATCACCATCTCCCCCCCTTTCTTTTTGAGGTAGAGATTGGGATTGTATGGATTTATGACGAATCCATGTTGTACGAGATGCTCATCAATCTTGATGTACCATGCTGGGGTGCCTGTTTGAGGGCCATACAGAGATTTCCTAAGTTTGCATACCTTTGTTTCTTGACCAGGTACTAACATATCCCTCAGGTTGAGTCATGTAGACTTCTTCTTGTAAATCTCCATTCAGGAAGGCACTTTTTACGTCCATCTGATGGACTTTCCAACCAAACTGTGCAGCTAGAGCAAAGATCATCCTGATCGATTTTGATCTTAGCTGTGGGAGAAAATGTCTCCTCATAGTCAATGCCTTCTTTTTGTGCGTACCCCTTTGCTACAAGTCTTGCTTTGCACTTGTCCACTGTCCCATCTGATTTGTACTTAGTTTTGAATATCCATCTGCATCCAATGGGTTTCTTCCCTGGTGGAAGATCAACAAGCTACCAAATTTTATTCTTCATCACTGATTGATATTCAGAATCCATGGCATCTTTCCAAGCTTTTGACTGTAGGGCTTCCTGGACTGTAGAGGGCTCATCTGATTCAATAACTCTACTCATCAAAGCAAAGTTAACTTCTTCTCTTGCTTTACTGCAAGTCTGTGGTCCAGGGTGGATGTATCCGGTGGAGCATCCAATCTTACATCTCGTAATGTACTTGTACACCATTTAGGCATACGTTGACCTATTCCCATGGGTTGTGGTTCTATCTGATCAAACACCATCATCCCCATCATCACTTTCATCTCTGAGGAACATTAGCTTCAATTTTTACAAAACGGGTGAAAAATCTACATCTTGCGAGTCCGGAGGAGGAGTCTCTGCTTCCTTCTTCTCGAAAAACTCAACATCTCTGCTTGTGTAGAATTTTCTGGTCTTAGGATCCATCAATTTATACCCAAGAGTCTCTTCACTGTATCCAATGAAGATGAGATTTTGTGACTTCATGTCCAATTTCTTTCTATTCTGTTTGGGTATGTGCATGCTTGCTTTGCACCCGAATACTCTGAGGTGTGCAATAGATGGTTTCCTTTTTGACCATTCTTCTTCTTGTGGTGTAATTCCATCAAGAGCAGTTGTGGGCGCTCTGTTCAATAAATACACTAATGTTTTTGCTGCTTCTACCAAAAATGTCTTTGCAAGTCCAAAATCATCGATCATGCATCGCACCATTTCCATGATAGTACGATTTCTTCTCTCAACAACACCATTTTGCTGATGGTGTGTGTGGAGGAGGCATTTGTCGACGAATCCCGTGAGTTTGTAGGTAGTCTCTGAACTCATCACTGGTGAATTCCCCCCCCTCGGTCTGAGAGGAGAGTTCTGATGTGACAACCAGTTTCTTTCTCAACTACCACTTTGAACTTTTTGAATGTTTCAAAGGCTTCACTTTTCTTGTGAAGACAAAAAATCCACATTTTTCGTGAATAGTTGTCAACACAAAGCATGAAGTACTGGAACCTAGAATGACTTGGTTGCATCGGACCACAAAGATTGGTATGAACCAGGTCAAGTTTTCCATGAGCTTGAAAGTACTCTTTTGGAATGAAACTCTGTGTTGTTTTTCCTGCTAAGCAGTTAGGACACTTGTCTATATCCTTCTGAAGAGATGGTAGCCCATGTACCATATTACACCGGTGAAGTGTTTTGAGATATTTGAAACTTACATGACCAAATCTCTGATGCCACAACCTGGGCTGAGGTGGAGTTTTTAGCCACAAGTGCTTGATCATTTTTGTGAATGAAATCAAGTTGAAACATTCGTCCCACATTTGAGGCTTTTGCAATTTATTTTCGAGCCTCACGATTTATCTCGAATCAAACACATTTTCTTGCCGGATTGACTATCAAAGTCAATTTTTAGGTTGTGATCTAGGAGTTGACTGACTGAAAGAAGATTCTTTGTCAACCCAGGGACATATAGAACATTTGATAGTCTGCATTTGCATGAACCAAGGGGTAGAGAAATGTTTCCAATCCCCTGAACTGTATATGAAGAATCATCTCCCAACGAAACATGATTTTTTGATGGCGTGTCCCTCATTGAAATAAACCAGTCTCTGTGGCTGGTCATGTGTCGAGTGGCTCCTGAATCAACATACCAGACATCACTAGATGACGTGGATGGTTCACTTGATCGAGTAGTGAACAAGAAGTCTTCATTATCTGACTGTTCTTGTTGCTCAGCAATATTACCTTACTGGTGGGGTCTTCTTTTCCAGTTCCCCTTTTTCTACCCGTGATAGTTGTTTGAATGTTCCTTGTAAGATTGTTGTTGTTGTGGTCCAGAATTGCTTGATGAACCTTTCTTATAAGTATTATACCAACAATCTTTTAAGTCATGTCCTCTTTTACAAATTGGACATCGCTTCTTATTCTGTTGATTTGTCCCCATGATACTGATTCTGATGTGGGGACTTCTGATAGGATTTAGGTTTTCCTTTTCCTTTTCCTTTCCATATATTTATCAAAAGAAAGTGCTTGCTCCTCTTCGTCGTCTTTTTTGTACATAACTTCCTCTTGTTGCAGTAGATTTACTAGCTTGTCCAAAGCTATCTTTTTGTATCCGACAAGTTTAGTGTTGTCACAAAAATGCACTATGAAGGAGGGAGTGCTCTCAGAACAATGGGAACGAGAGTTGTCATCTAGTGACCCTCCTCTCCTAGGGATAGAAGTGAAGCCCTTAACTCTATGCAACTCTTCTACAAGAAAACTTCATATTTTCTCATTTTTCTTGAGACTTCAATGTGTGTAATTGACTATACAAATTCACTATTACATTCTTGTTCTCGGCCTCATACACTTGTGCTCAGCTTATCCCATGCTTATTTGGCTGATTGTGGCGTCACGAATGTGAGGCTTGCACATTGTTAGACACTGTGAACAAGATTATCAGCTTGGCCTTCTAATCTGGATTTATCAAACTGTCACTGTTGTGTTGTATTAGTTGTTAATCTGGTTATAAAACCAGTCCACAACATTCAAAATCTCTTCAAATTCAAGTTGTGTCTTCGATATTTTGTCTTCCATGCAGCATAGTTGCTCTCCTTTTAGCAAGTTAAGAATCTAGAAGAAAGAACTTAGAGGCATTGGTGCAAATTTTTCATAGATCAACTGACAAAGGGTAAGGCTATTATCACTCTCCGGTATTATGGTCTCCCAATCTATATACTGTCAGTTCGATATACTAAACCTTTCTATATACTCACCCTTTCCGATATACACATCAGTAGGTGGAAGAAGCTCACCCTTTCTATATACCCGAAAGTACACGAAAGAGGCGTTAATGTATGTGAAAGAATTCAATACGTGGCACTAAGATAGTACTGATGGGGTCTGTGCGATTATTGACACCGTCTCAAAGGAATATCCTCATATGCACGCGTAACTTTGCTATATACTTGGATAATTTCTCAGTCTAGATTTATGTCTTGCAATCATTCTTAGACAGATGGGATGGTTCATAGTGTGTGCACTGTGACCTTATTACTCCCCTTCGATTTATAGGGACGATGCCCATACGACGTTGTTGCAGCTATATTAGGCATTAAGGTGTAGTAGTAGTCACGACAGATTTACCCGTAAGTGCTTCCCAGAGGCACCTGTATATACCAAACACTGCGAATGAGATCTAGGATCTCGTGAGTGTTACAGAACCAATTTTATTGTTTTTTTTATTATAATTCTGCAGTTTCTGAACAGTTACAAAGTTTTGCAGTTGACTATGGCAACCTACAAATTAGTACAATATGCAGCAGTATACAATTTACATTCAAAAAACTTGACAATTTGAATGGCAGGCAAAAATTTTTGTTTTGTGGGTCCTGGTGGCCTCCTAAGCCCAATACGACCCAAAATGCTAAAAATTGCAAAAAAGAAGCTGAAGATGTAATTTTTAGATAGGTCTCCCTTTGCAAAAAATTTCTGAAATGAAAAAACAGACCAGATGGGAGAAATTTGTTTTTTGCCCTAACTTAGGGGTTTCTCTGCTAAATTTAGTTAGTTATAACTAAATTCAAAAAACCTGCTAAATTTAGCAGTCCCGCCAAAAATTCCGCCAAATTTTAAAAGGTGAGTTTTTGAGTGTTGTTGGTGGGATTTGACCCCTATACCTCTCACTCCCAAGGTGCATGCAATAACCAACTTGGCCGCTTAGGGCGCTTGAACTATGAAATGAAGGAACTTGTATTTAATTACAGATAAAATTGACTTACCTTGTTTGCATGGTGACTTGGCAGAGATTCCACGTGTTGCATGCTAGTGAGAGGTGTTTTTAGGGTTTCTTTGCTCAAAATCCGGATCTCCTTTGCTTTGTTTTTTTTTGTTTGGCTTTGTATAGCCGCCTCTTCCACCGTTTTTGCCGCTCCTTCCTTGCTCTGGCTACCTTTTTTTGTTTTCTTTGTACAGGTCGCGCATGGAGAGTGGAGGACGCAAAGCTTTGGAAATATACCACAAGTGAACCTTTGTGCAGACGCGTGCGTGAGGACAGAAAACCAAATAGGTGTACCAGCTGTCTGTGTTTTTCTTTGTGCAGACTGCTTCTGCGTCTATTTTCTACAGATCGAGCCACTGGCTTTTGTATTCTTTGATCTTGTTCACGTGGAGTAGGTTGTGTGGGATCTTGATCTCTGTATTTATTTTGTCACCTTTTTGATACTCATCCACCTCTTGTTGTGTTGTATGCATCGATTTGCAGACTTGTAAAATCACCGGCCTCTTATTTTTTGATATTACACGAAGGTCTTCGTTGTGGAATGACTCAGCTGGAGGTGGAGTATTCAACCCGATTAAAAGAAATTCAACTCTCCAATGTAAAATAGGTGTTGAAGGGGCTCGGTTGATGTGGGCTCAGCCTCAGTGGGCTCAGTATTTAGAACAATGTCACTTGCTCCAATGTATCAGTATGAGTGGGCTCAGTATTTGAATTTCTCCTCTAATATTAGAGGTAAAACCCCTGATGGGGAATTTCTCTCTTTTTTAAAAAATATATATGCCTGCAGCGAATTTTTCCTGGTGTAACCAGCACCAGTGCAAAAAAAATTTGCCTTCCAAGCACCTAGAAGGAACAGGAGGATGTAGGGGAGGCAGGGATGGGGCTGGGAGTTTGCACGAGGCTGCACAGGCTCTCAAATGCTGCAAACACTTCTCCAATCTCCTCTCTCTTTGCTGCTCTCTCTTCCACACCTTTACAAGTTCATATTCTCGCTCTAGTACCAAATGATGATTGAAAAATAGGGACGGAAGCCTGATCACTTTATTAATCTCAATCAATCAACCATTACAGATAATGGGCTGCAATATTTATAGATATTGCACAGCCAAATACACACAGGAGAATAAGTTGCATAGGTGCAACCAAATGCCAAAATGAATAAGCTTCCAATAACATCCAGAAAGCAGCAATTAGATAAAAAAATATATTGTTTAAAACAATATAACAGTATGTATAAAAGACAAATATGGTTGATTAACCATATAACAAAATAACTATTATTATTTAATTAATAAAATTAATTAAATAACTGAACTATGCATAATTAATATTTAGGATAATAATATTTTATCCTAACAATATTTTATATATCCATTTCAAAATCCAAATTTTGGCTTCTCTTGACAAAATAATTATTTGAATTTTTGAGTGTTTTTAGTCTTAATCAAGAAGTTTAATGTTTTTTTAAGAATAAAATAAGTTGTTTTGTTCTTGAAATAGGTCCTAAAGGGGATTAGGAGGCTATCGAACATGACTAAACACCAATTTTCTAAGAGTCCTCTCTAAAAGTTATATTTGATGCTTAAATGTGTTTTGAAAAGTGCTTAAAGGGGACTCCAAATTTAGTTGGAGATATTTCAGGAAGATATATATTGTCTTTTAACTCTATTTTAGATAGTGTAATTTGAGAAAGGAAAGAGAAAAAATCTCCATGAAATTTGAGGGTTCTACTTTTCTTGAAAATAGTCATATTGCATTCAAAAATTCTAAGCATGGATATCCAATGAACAAAGAAACTAACAATAAAATTTGAAAAAATGATTCTTCATGTTTGTAAGAGGTATTTCTCCATGTTTCTTGTGAATATTTGTGTGTATACAACTAGGTTTTTGTTTATTGTTTAGAAAATTTTGTTACAAACTTCCTTGAGTGCATAGTCTACTAAGAAAATGTCATTACATAGTGAAAACCTAATTGGAAAGGTGAAGTTCATGAAGGGAGAAGTTTTATTTTTGTTGCACATACCCTAAACATCCATCACATTCATCTGAAACTTGAAGATACTCATAAAAAGTTATTATTAACCTTCTCAGGTTGTAACAATCTGTCCAAACCTTCATCTAGGGTTTCCATACAAAAAATAGAATTGTGAGAGATTCCACAAGTAAAATTTATAGAAATTTGGAAGGTAATTTTGTTTTATTTTCCTTAAAGTGATTTTAGGGGTTTTAGGTTAGTATAATACTTGATTATATGGAAATATTTGATAGTTTGCATCAAGGGCTAAATAGGCCTAATTAGGAGAGGACAGAGTTGGGAAAAGGGTATTTCTGGTTTAGATTGTGGTGCCAAACTTCTTGGGGAGTTGTAAAGGGATAAATAGTACTAGAAAGTTACCATGTTTTGTTTTTAATCTTCCTCAATTTTCCATAAGGGTTGAAAAATAGGTCATGCAGGGCTATAAGCCATAGGGAACAAAGTTGTTATTTGTGTTTGGACTTGTGAGTTGATTCCTCTTCCCTACCACCTTTGCCTCATTTGTGGTATCAAATCATGGTTAGAAACCTAAGAAATTTTAAGGATTTAAGTTCATTGCAAGAGAAAGGTGTTACGGTTGTGTTTCGGCTAGGAAAGATAATATGCCACCAGGAATGAATGTAGTAGGAGAGACTATAAACTTTGCAAATGGGAGAATTCATTCTACTTTAATTAAGGTATCGTAGGGTCAAATTTTATATAAGGATCATAGTAGTTGAATATAACCAAATAAGAGGAGTGATAATAGATTATTTCAGTGATCAAGAAGAAGTAGCTCAAACTCCACAAGTAGCATGTGAAGAAGAGAGGGATCTTGAGGAACTGTGGTTTGAGAGTTTATTGAAAGTAGTAAAAGGAAAAGGATCAAATCCCAAGTTATAAATTCTAGTGTATGCATGTATCCTAAATGGTGAAGAGATTATTGATTGGATAGGGGAGTTAGACAAGTATTTTTACTTTGAAGGTGTACTTGAAAACTGACATGTGAAGTTTGTTAGGACCAAGCTGAAAGGTCATGGATCCCTATGGTGGGACTACATACAAGAAGAGAGGAGGAATAAAAAAAAGTCCAAGATTAAATATTGGGACAGAATGGTTACTAAATTTAAAGGTAAATTCTTTCCTAGTGACTATATGAAAAATTTGTTTAGGAAACTTCAAAATTTAACACAAAAAGATATGGGAGTCAAGGAATATAATGAGGATTTTTACAAGCTAATGATCCGGTCAGAGCACATGGAGGATGATACATATAAGGTGGAAAGATACCTTAATGGTTTGAGATACAACTTACAGGATGAGTTGAATCTTGCTAGTCCTAAGACACTTGAAGAGTGTTATCAGCTAGTGTTAAAGGCAGAGGAAAAATTGAATAACAGACAAACATAGCAAAGCATAGGTAGAGGCATGAATTTTAGGGGCAGATCTCAACAAGGTAGAAGAGGATAGTCACAAATTATCCAAGGTGATTAATGTGCTTCTCAAGATCAACCATCTCGCTTAAGAGGAGGTTATAGAGGTAGAAGAATGTTTTTTAGAGGTAGCTATGGAGCAAGAGAAAGAGGATCAAGTAGTTTCATAGGTAGGTGATATAAATGCAACAAAGTTACAGGCCATAGATCATGGGAGTTCCTATAGGATCAGCCATCAAGTAATACAAGAAATGAAGGAAGAGATTAGATTTCTCAAGAGGTTGGTGAAGAGAGTGTATTTTCTCAATCAGCTTTAGAGTAACCAAAAGTGGGAGAATCATTGTTAATCAAGAGAATAATGATCAAAACACCAAAATAGAAGGAGCCACCATAAATAACTTCATTGTTCAAGACCTCCTACAAATTCCAAGGTAAATTTTATAATATGGTTATAGATTCAGGAAGTATTTATAATCTATTTTTAGTTGAAATAGTGAGTAAGATAGGATTAAATAATATACCTCACCTTACTCCTTATAAAGTTTCATGGTTTAAAAAAGGACAACAAGTATTGGTTAGTTAGATCATATATGGAAATATTCCAACACTTACTTCAAACCTCTACAATCATGCTTCCACCAATCAATTCCTTTGATCCAAATGTATATAAGTCTTCATGGTTCAATTCCAACCTTATGTGCACCTATCATAATACCCCTAAGCATGATACCAAACATTATAGAGTACTCGAGGCCATTATCCACAACCTCATTGAAGAATAAATACTTCTTCTTGGAGCGATCCAGTTCCTTCCTCCCACATCTAGTTGAATATCTGCCATCCCACGTTCAAGAGATGAATCTTCTAAGGATGGTCCCTCTTTGTTCATTAATTTTGTTTGGGTAACCACATGATCTATCCAAAATGATCCAAAACCAACCTTTGAACCAAAATCCAAGACTTTTTTTTTCCATTCCTCATCCTAAGGAGTTAACCACATCATCAAAACCTAAGGCTTCCATCTTAGCGGCCCCTAGGCACATTGAGAAAAGTATAATAAAACAAATCCACCATGGCCCAGTCAAGATGTCACTCTATCAGTTCATACAAAGCTCGCCAAACCATGGATAGGATCTCACAGAATCCTTAAAGTTTAATTTGACATCTAGTGATGAGACTTAACCCTTTGGATCTCTTATAGGAGCACTCACTACTTCTGCGGCCATCTCATTCAATGATGCGGAAATTTTGGACACCCCGCCAAAATAACATGACCTTCCCCTCTTCATCATGGTTAGGATCAATGATACATTCATTTGATGATCCATGATCGATAGTGGGGAAAGCATTAATATCCTTCCATCACATACTTTTGATCAACTTAAGATCCCTAAGGCCTCCATCACCCAAACACTCATGGTCCTTTACATTTTAAACGATGTCATCACTCCCACCTTAGGAACAGTCATTCTTCCTATCCTCATCGGTCATAAGCCCATCCATGAGGTCTTCTACATCATTAAAGGAGAATTTCAGTACAATATTCTTCTTGGACGGTCATGGATTCATGCCATGTGTTGCATCCCCTCTACACTTCATCATTCCCTCAAGTATGAGCATGCGGGAAAAATTTTAACACTTCCTTGGGATGCTCCTCCTTTTAAAATGTACAATATGACCTACAGACAAAATGATGTTCTCTTTCCCAAGAAAAACCCATCTACACCATCCACCAGCTCATCCATCCCTTATTCCAAACTTCCTAATGGTGACTCCCTAGATAAAGTGATGGATAAACTCACACTGGGGGAATATCATATCCTCACTCTCAATACTCTTACCACTCCTCACCATATCAGTAGACCCGATAAGGCACCTATGTACCAACCAAATGTTGGGAATGTTTTTCATTTCAGTCCATCACATCTTAGCACCATCCTCATTTATGTTGTTTTTTATACCCCCTCTTCCCAAATCGATTATATTCCACATACCAAACCTTATACTGGTGGTTTTGGCTTCCTTAATAAACCATATTTTGTACACACCTATCTCTGTCATTTTGCATGGAAAGGATTTGACATGGGACACTACAAGCAGAGACCACATGGATTATTTATTGACCAATGCCAAAAACCTCATGAGAAGTTTGGGTTAGGATACCAGGAGAAATCCCCTGATCCTATTCCACCATATGAGATGTGCATGGACATTATTTCTCCACCTATCCCATCTTCTACATCCCATGAATCCATAGAAATGGATGATATTGTCTCCATTGCTTCTAACTTTTTTTTAGTCTCCACCATCACTTTGGGAGCGGTCACTTATCAGTGTGCAAATCAAACTAGGTCCCTTCCCCTTTTCCATTTAAAAATGATAGAAGAAGATTATTCTACAATCAATGTCCTTTAGTGCACTGATGATGATGTCATTCTTTCCCATATGGGGGAAAAATATTTTTATCTTCATAAGACATTACCATCCAACACACCTACATTAATCAATGAAGCCACCACTAATGTCAATATCAGGACTCCTTAGGATCCTCACATTCTTAAAGTGGGCCAATATCTTGACCCACGTGAGCTTGAATCCTTCACTACATTCCTCTCCCTTCATATCTAGGAATTTTCATGGTCTCACTCAGATATTCCTAGTCTTGACCCTTTTATCATCATCCACAATATTATCACATTCCCTAGTACTAAACTGGTAAAGCAGAAGCTTCGCCACATGCATCCCCGAGTTGCCCTCCTTTTCAAAGAAGAGTTACAATTCTTTCTTTTTGCTAATTTCATTAACCCCATTGATTATCCCCAATGGGTTTCTAACATTTTCTTGATTTATAAAGCATCTGGAAAACTTCATATTTGCACTGAATTTCGAGATCTCAATCTCACTTGCCCTAAAGATGAATTTCCTCTTCTAAACATTGATCAAATTATGGATCTTACCGCATGCCATGAAATGATTTCTCTCATGGATGGTTTCTCTAACTATAATCAAATTATCATAGCACTAGAATACCAACACAAGACTTCTTTTATCACCCCTCGGGGGACCTTTTGTTATCGCATCATGCCTTTTGGTCTAAAAATGGTCGGTGCTACCTATCAGTGGGACATGACTTATATCTTTCATGATATCATCCACAAAATAATAGAATATTATATTAATGATATTTTAGGAAAGTCTAAACATTGACACAACCATATCTATGTTTTTGAGGTTCTCTTTGAGTGCCTTATTCATTTTCATCTTCGTCTCAATCCAACCAAGTGTATATTTGGAGTTTTAACTCCAAAACTCCTTGTATTTATCATTTTATTGGCTAGAAAATTTGATGGGGACAAATTGGTCGTTATCTTTCCAACGCTTTAGGAATCTAATTCCCTCTACTTAACCGGTACAACTACCATACGTGCATGCATAAATAAATTGTGAGTTTTATCTTGGTGGCCTTTCGGCCAAGGATCGAATAAGGGCACTCCACTGACCCTGCAACAATGCTTGCAGGTATTCGCAAGGCAATAATTTGCTACGAAGGTGAGAAAGGGGAGTGATAATATTTAGAAAGGAGAAACTAATGTTGCAAGTAGAAAATTAGAGACTTGTACACACTAGCCAGAAGTTTCATTACATGCACTTGTATTTCAGAAGAAAACAAATCTGCAAAACAACAACAAGACTAAATAGATCTTAATGAACACAAAGTATCAATAAACTCCTCAATCAAAGAGGCTAAAATTCCTTTTTCCTTTATTGAAGCACAAGAAGAATTTGTAAATAGTGTGGGAAGTAGAAGACATTTTTTAGTAGTAGAAATGGAAGAAACTTGCTATCTCTTGCTCTATTCACAAGGATATATCTCTCATGAATTCACAAAAAACAGCTCCAACATCTAAGAATTTTCAAAATACAAAATTAAGAAGATGTTCAAATGAGGAGATTGCTATAATTTATAGAAGATGAGGCAACTCTTTATCTTCCCGGTGAGTTTTAGAATACCTTAATATGACTTAAGACTATTCATATTCCACTTTAAATATTTAAGTCCCTTTTATAATAGCAAGGTGACTTAAAGTTACATTATATTTCTAAAGTCACTAAAGTTGTATTAAAAAGTGAAACCCTCAATGAAAAAAAATAACATTGAGGAGAGAGAGTGTCATATGAGGAGAGAAGATAGAGAGAAAGAAGAGGATGAAGAAGAAGAAGAAGAATTATGCTAAAGGATGAGTTGTTGCGATGGACTTGGCTCCGCTCTCTAACTTCTCTCCACTTCATGATCCTAAGAAGGCTTCTATATTTCCAAGATCTTGGTTAAAATGAGCCACTGCTGGTTCTACTTTGTCAGCATGAGGGATGTGAATGCAGCTCGAGTTTTCATTCCATCTATCGATTACACTGTTGATGTCTTTGCACTTCCCAAACCACAATGAATGATTTTTTGTGATAAGTGTGATGGAGGCTCAGATCTCTAAGAAGAATTTGAGATTATCCTTAGTGAAGGAAAATGGGTTGGCTCCCCATTTCTTGAAATATTATTTGAAAGGGCCAATCAATTCATCAGAAGTTGTGTGTTCACTCAATACAGGTACTCCAAGTTTTTGAACTTTCCGATTTATACTATCTTGTAGCTTGTATGTTTGTTCTTATTTCTTCTCTAGCTCCGTGAAGGCCCAAATGATTGCTTAAAATTTCATTGCCAAGGCCCTTTCCCATACACATGTCAAGTCTTCTATGAGGGTTTCAAAAACCTTCTTGTTGATCAACTATTGACAACAGGTGTTGCTCATCTCACTCACTACTAGTCCCAGTGGTTCCCAATAATCTCTTTCTTTCCCCACATCCTCTTTGAGTGCTCGTGTTTTTTTATTTTTTACACACATGTATGGAAAGAGCTTGACTACCTCTTGGAGTGTTTATTTCCCATTTTTAGAGATTGAATTGATCCATTCATTTTTTTCTCGCCCATGCATTGTGAGCTTGTGCATTCTTCTGATGGATTCTGGATTAAAGCTATTAATGGGTACCACTTTCTCAATAGGAATTTTTGTAGTGCTTGGTTCCACCAGGTGTTGCACATAAGATGAAAAGGTTCGTACTTGTTCCTCCAGTACCTTAATATTATGTTTATATTCTTTATTCCTTACCACCATGTGAGAAAACAATTATTGATATATGTTTACTTATCCCTCATGAGTCACTGGTCCCAATTGGATCGTGCTCATCTCATAGTCAGTTGCTCTCATCTCATAGTCAGTTGGTTTCATCTCATCCAATGGCTTGATTACTTTTGGTTGAGATACTTTGATGTACTGATTACCTATTTTCCCACTCTAGAATTTTGAGGTCACCTGTGTGATCTTTCTTGACGTTTTTTCTTTAGATAGCGAGACATTTGTTGATAGATCAGGGGCTGCTACTTGTTGCATAGTGCAAGTGTTGAGGGTGACCATTTCTTACATCCATAGAAAAATCTCGTTGGATTTAGGATCAATGATGGGTACATCAACCATTCTTTGCTTTAGTGGAGGGGGTGAGTCCTAAATGAGAGGGGCGTTAGTTTTGACAAAAGGCAATACCTCTTACAGTGGTTCAAATACTAGATCATGAGTCATATACTTCTCATTCTCCTATGCATATAGTGCTGGATTTTCTATTTGCATGACTAAGATCATGTGTTCCTCCTACGGTGATGCCAATGAACCTTCTTATTCCCTAACTTTCTTGGATGTCTTCTCAGGGGAGAAGTTTCCAATTCCATGGCCTTCCTTTTTGAACTTGCTCCAAATTGTTTAGAACTAGAATTCACCTCTACCACTTTTGAAGATGAATGATGTGAAGCTTGCTTCTGGCTTGGATAAATTCTTGATGACCGAATGATCATAGCCCTCTTCTTCTGAAACTAGATCCTCATTCTCCTCACCACCTTTTCAATCTGCTCTAATATATCTCCTGATTCATGAACATGCCGGTTGATTTGGGGCATTGGGGACATCTTTACTACTGCGTACTCAGGATCATACATCTCTATCCCATCATCATGCAAGATGTCTTCATACAAAGAGAACTTGAATTTCTTCATCTCACTGATTTTCATGCTCATGTGGTCCTTTTCACGTACTTCAGACTTGTCAATACAGTTGGCCCAGTAGTCCTCAAATTGTGGCTCATGTTGTAATTCTAGTACATAGAACAAGTCAGGCTCTTCTTGGATGTCAAAGTTGGGCTTGATGATGTAGGAATGTAAAGTCAAATGTACAAAACCGACCTCCAAGTAATATGCACCATTTGAAATTTTGCATGTGAATTCCCCTAGAGATATAGGGAATAAAATTAATTTATTTATCCTACTTCTAAGCTTGTTATTCACTTGAGTGATCTGCATGCAGAGCTCAAACAATACAATCCGGTCACTGAGGTACTTAGGTAGTTTCAACGGAGCTTGGTTGAAGCCAGCGACTTGTATGTAGGAGAATGTTGAGAATTGTATGAAGTACAAGCCATATTACTTAATTAGGGATGCCACTTTTAGTGACATCCTAGCTTCGATATTCCCTTCTAAGCTTTGGACCACATACATAGTGAATGCATCGTTCACGCGAGAAAAATTCCAATTGCTCTTCTCCACTACCAACTGTGGATTTTTCTCAAATGCAGGTGCCTTGGCAGAAATTTTCTACGTGAGATCTAATCCTTTGAATGATCTAGAGCTTGCAAGGAGATAGACTTGGTAAGAATTCATGTGAAACTTCTTTGTCATGGGCACTTGGAGAAATTATAGATGGAGATTGTTGTTGATGATTTGTCCCCTGTCAATTCTTTTCCTTCCTTTTGTCAGTGTCAAGATGAAAAGCCCCATCCAGTCTTAGAAATATCTCATGCTTGCTTCATCCATAACTCTATTGAGGAGAGTGATGACATCATAATACCCTTCTCAGAACTCACACCTTGGAAGATTCTTAGGCATCATGGAGGGATTTCTTCTTGTTTTTAACCATGAGCCAAGTGCTACTCCTTGGACATATGAATCCATTGTTTCCCAATCACGCATGGCCCTGTCCTTTCATATGACGACCATGTTGGGAGATGTTGGTATCTATAGAGAGAGTGAACTAGTCCTAGGGCTGATGGCCACCATCGTTGTACCATTGTCATCTCAGAAGGTTTGTGTCTCAAGCTCGTAGTGGAAAGAGTAGAGTATGATTAACTCGAGACTTTGTATAGACAATGGGTGTCCTACAGTGGTGAACAAGCCACTTGTAAATATCTGGTCTTCAATCCTCCTTTAGTCCTTAGAGACCATGCAAGTCTTAAGGTCACTCAGGTCCATGTACAAGACATCGTTGTCTTCCATGTCATACTTATAGGAAAAGGTATGTGTTGGCTTCTGACCCATGCACTTTGGCTTCATGTCTCCCTTAGAAAAAGCAACTTACTATTTTTAGTAAGTGTGAAAAATCAATTCCTCGATCTTCAAGTAGATGGTGTGGCTCAATTTTCCTCTTTCTCCCTATGTTCCTCAATCTATCTGGATTAACTTTCTATTTTTAGCAGGTACTCAGGGGTCCACTTACTAGTTTTGGTAAGTGCCAAAAATGTCTGTTCTAGTGAATTCTCACCTATAGTGCACCTCTAATGTCTTCATCTCCTTTACAAGTTCTTTTATCGATGACTTTCCTAAAATAGCAGTTCCTATGTAGTATACCTGCAATTTTTAGAAAGTTGGCTTCTAGGAATCAGACTGACATGGAACAAAAAAAATTTACATGGGTTTTTTAGAAAGTACAGGATATTTTAAATTTTAAATTTTCAGACCTGACAGTGCTTCTAGATGCGGTAGCCATTAATGGACCTCAATATTACAGGTCTAGTTTTCTCCTCTATTTACAAATAAAATTCTATTTTTTATGTGGGTTTTTTCTTTTGGTGCTTCACGTGTGATCTTACTTCTATCTGACAACCAGTTTGATGGGAAATTCCACTTCTTTCTTCATTATGAATGCCTTGTTACACGAGAGGAAAGTTTGAGGATATTTTTTTGATGGTCTTGGAAGAGGAACAAACAGTAGCAAATTGTTCATTGATTCGTGCACTGGTTTGCAAGATTTGTTAAGATTTCCATTTTTTGGCTATGGAGATTTTACTGTTCTCTTCTTCGTTGTTCTTAATTTATCCTTCTTAGCTTGATGAGAATTCCTTCTAAGACCTATGTATCACCATGGGAAAGTTATTTTAGTTCCTTTTTTATCTGTTCTTAGTTTTTTGAAATGGCAGAGTGATGGAAAATAGTTGTAGAGGAAGGACAAAGGTTGTCTGTGCACGGCAATGGAAGCAGCTAGAAGCACTAAAAGAACTGAGTGGTAGTTAGATTTTTGAAATTTTGAACACATAGAGGGAGAATCTTGGGCACAATTTTTCATTTTTGATGTCCCTGACCTTAGGGATGTGAGGGACATCAAATTCCATAGTGGTCAAGAGGATGACACGTGGCGGCGATCTGACAGCAAGGAATGAAGGTGAGAAAAACAACTTTAAATCACTAGGAGCTGAAAGATGGTCACATGGATGTCCAAAAGATTCCCCATAGGGGCTGGGAACATTTTTCCATGCTTTATGTTCCTAAACTCAGGGATGTTAGGGTCATCAATTTCCATGGTAGTCCTGGAGCTGACACGTGGTGCTTGATCTGACGGCAAGGAATGGATGCTTAAAAAATGCACCTAGGGGATGAAAGTCGGTCATGTGGGTGACTGAAAGACTCCCCATAGGGTTAGGGTGTATTTTTCCATGATTTATGTCCCTGACCTTAGGTACATGAGGGAAATCAATTTCTATGGTGGTCCTGGTGTTGACACGTGTCCTCGCGAAAAATGTTTAAGTCCTGAACTACCTTTGAGAGAGTAACTTGGGACGATGATAACTTGAGCTCCCGGTGGATTTCCTGGTAAAATTTTATATGATCCTGACTGGAAATGGAATTTTGGTTCCAATGGTGGGGTTATCATGTATTTATTCAACTGTATGATCCCTGAAAATCAGATTTTTTATTTGAGACTCCACTTGTGCCTAAGAAAAACTTCCTTCCAATCCTATGCGCCAAGGTGTTGTGAAAAATATGATTTCACCATTATGTAGATCTTAGAATACTATTTTTGGATATTTTATTTTTTACTTCTAACTCCATACGTAGCTTTCAAAATATTCTTTTGAAGCCCATCAGTTGTTTTAGGCCAGTGTACTGCCTAGGCTTGTGAACCCTGCTTTCTACTCAAACTACTCCAAGTATTTCAAAACTTCCCCAGACCTTCCAAAATAATTTCCATGATGTTCTAAGGTCTTCAATTTACCTCCATGTTAAATTTTTCCCTTCCATTCCACTCCATGTGGTTTGATCCAGTACTGGGAAGGCCAGCGATAGCCCTTCCCAATACTGCCAAAAAATAGCATCTTTTCATAATTCCCTAAAATCATCTAGGGGGAATTAATAGACTTTCCTAAATCACCTAGGGGACCAATTTGACATCAAATAGGGGTGACTATACTGACGGATTTTACTTGAGGTTCCTAGGAATGATAAAACATGCAAATTTTGGCACAGGGGTATAGTTTTCATGTTTGGAAACTTTTGATTTCGTAGTTGCACATTTGAACGACAACAACTGGATCTATCTTGGGGACATGGAATGGAATGAATGCAGTGAAGACATGACATGGGAATCTAGAATATCAATCTTATACCATATAATTTTTTGACTAGTGCCTTATCCATTGGGCCTTGCAGAGTCATGTACAACTTCTAGAAAGAAAGATTGGAAGAAGGAAACACACACACACATAAAAATAGATGGAAAGGAAACACAAGACACACAAAAATAGGTAAACACACCTAGAAAACACATATGGTATAAGGCAGGGGATAACCCACTTTCATTGATTGTATAATTTTTGGTATTTACCACTACGAGGCAGTTCCAGGGGCACTCCATCCAAATATGAGAGTAGAAAATAATTCTCTCCGCAAGCTTCATGAATCTAGAATGGGCCTAGCCATAATGAATCAAAATTTCCATGGATGCCTTTTGGTTCCCTTCTCTTGTCCCATAGTAGGAAAAAGTCTTCAGCTTTGAATTCTATCACTTTTGCCTTCTTATCAAATATTTTCTATACTTTCAACTGGTGCTCTTTGATATGGTCCACCACTCGGAATATATTTTATTCTAGCTTATCAAGAAAGAGGATTCTCTTGTCAATGGAATCCTTGTATTTCCCATCTTCTATTCCCTGAAGAAAATTGAGAGATGGCATCTCGATCATGAGGAGAATTTCTTCTTCAACTCCATACAATAGTTGGAATGGTGACATACTTATTGCCTTCTTGGGAGTGATCATGTCCACCCGCAATGAATCGTATAACTTTTTGTGTCAATTCATTTGATTCTCATCTACAATCTTGTAGACAATGGTCACGATGTTCTTGTTGCTTGATTTGACCTGTCCATTTCCTTGTGGATAGTAGTAAGAAGAATGAGATAGAGAGATTTTGTGGCCATAGAAAAACTCATTCAGCTCCCTTGAAGAGAAATAGGTAGCGTTATCTACTATAATCTTTTGTGGCACTTTGAAATGTACTATGATACTCTCCTTGATGAAGTTTCATACTGTTTCAGTATTGGATTGTTTGGTGAGAATGGCTTCCACCCACTTGGTGAAGTAATTTGTCTCCATGAACACATAGATGTGCCTCGTTCTTGAGTGAGGATTTAGAATGCCAATGAAGTCTATCCCCCACTTCTGAAATGGTTCTTCAATAACAACTGGCCCAAGTAGTAGTGTAGCAAGTTGTGGTCTCCCAATGAATTGTTGGCATGCTTCACATTTGGAAACCCAATCTTGAGTTTCTGCAAAGATGGTGAGCCAATAATACCTTCCTTGGAGGATATTGTGTGCAATTACCATCACTAAAAAATTTCCTCTACATGATTGGTTTTGGTATGCTTTAATCAATTTTTCTTGTTGCTCTTTATCTACACACCTAAGGAAGCATCCATCTAGACCTCTTTTGTAAAGCGCGTGATTCCATATTACAAACTTTATTGCCTTCAGCTTAAGTGTTATCCTTTGTTTGTAATCGAGATGGGGAGGAAATTCTCCATAAGTTAAGTAATAGGAAATATTAGTTTACCACTCATCAGTAGTGGTTACAAAGAGAACTTGTGGGTTGTTTTTGGGACAAGTTGAGCAAGCACAATTTTCTTCACTGTGTTGATCTTTGATTGTTTCATCTTCAACAATCAGCTTTCACAAACCATTCCTCCATACCAGATTGGAGGGTCAAATCTCCAAGTCATATTCTTGAGTCTTTTCAATCCAATTTCCTCTTTTAGCTCGTGGATCCTACTATGTTAAGATGGACTTGATTTCACTGCCAGGGACCATCACCACCGTATGAGAGTTGAGGATGTAAAACCTGAAATTTTTTACAGCCTTAACCACTACATAGGCATGCTTCTCCAATTGGATGTAGTTCATTTCATGATTTTTCAATAGACAACTCATGAAAGCAATAGGCACTTCCACGCATTCATCACTTTTATGAACAAGAATGGCGAAGAGTGTATGTTCTGATGCATAACAATACATGATGAATTCTTTGTTAAAATATGAAGGCACAGGATTTAGAGCCTTGGCAATGGATTTTTTTAACTCTTTAAATGTTTCCTTCACTTCATTTTTCCATTTGAATTTTTCCTATGGTTTCATCATGACAGTGATGTGCTTTGTCATATCAGAAAACTCAAGAACATAGTGATGAAGAAAATCCACCTTTCTGAAGAATGAATGAACTCCTTTCTTTCTTGTGGCTAGAGATAGTTCTTGAATGGCTCTTACTCTCTCAGCATCAATGTGTGCTCCATGTTTTTTCACAATGTGCCCCAGTAAATTTCCTTCTATGACTCCAAAAATGCACTTTTTGGATTTAGTGATATGTCATGTTTTCTACACCTCAAAAGTACTTGTTCTAAGTGATGGATATAATATCCCCTCTTCTTTGAAAACACTATGAGATCATCAAGATATATGACAATGCAATTTTTTAAATCCTTGAATGCCAAATCCATCGCCCTTTGAAATGTATCTCCCACATTGATTAGGTTGAAGGGCATTTTGCTGTAGGCAAAAGTGTCCTAAGGCATTGTGAAGGTTGTCTTGGTGCGAGCTTCTTCTACCACTTTGATTTGTTTATACCCTGAGAATCCATCAAGTAATGACTACTTGCAAAATGTGATCCATGATAGGGAGAGGATAATTGTCTTTTAGTGATTCCTAGTTCAGGTTATGGAAATCTACACATATTCTTATTTCACCATTCTTCTTCTGCACCGGCACAATGTTGGACACCCATGTTGAAAGGTGGATGGGAAAAATGATTCTTGCATTGAGCATCTTCATTACCTCCTCCTTGATGGTATCAGTAATATATGGGTTATATGGCCTTTTCTACTTCCTGAATGACTTAGCATCCTACTTCAAAGGAATCGAGTGATGTATTTCCTTCGGTTGGAAGGATTTGAGTTCATCATAAGAGTAGTCCAAAACACCTGAATAATTCTTGAGCAATGCAACAAACCTTCTCTTCTCCTTGGGTGAGAAAAAATTTACAATATTGACCATCCTTGGCTCCTTCAAAGTGTCGATGTTTTCCTTATCAAAATCAGCTGGGCACCAAGAAGATTTTCTTTCTTTCTCTTGAATGAATCTAGCATGTTTTTCAAAGAGGTCTTCTAAAGAAACTAGGCCTTTGGGAATCTTTTTCCCTTTCAATTTGATCACTCCTTTGTCATCAATACCTTCAATTCCTTCTTTCTCTTCTTTGGCTACCACTTCTTGGTGTAGATTTTCACTTCCTTGAAAGAAGAGATTATTGAAATTATCCCTTTGTTCCAAAAATGCTAGGGTCTAGTTATTTTCATTAAATACTTTCCAAAGATTTACATTATCTGGTACACTAGGCCTGAATACCATTTCTATGGTCACCTTGTCTTTACCAAAAAAAAGATGAGGTGTCACTAGGGAATCTAATACTGCAAGAGAATCAACATTTTCCTTATTTTCCCTTGGTATAACTTCAATGGAAAATGCATAAAAAGATTCAATGTAGTCCCATACTCTATTTCTATAATGTCGGAGTCTTGGATTTTTCACATGATATTGTTGCCAGACTTGCTTTACTATCACTTCCGCATCACCTCAGTATTTTAGTTTCTTTATTCTCATTTCTTCAGCCACACCCATGCCTAAGAGGAGAGCTTCATATTTTGTTGTCTTATTTGTATTATCAAAGTTCAGCTTGAAGGAAAATGGGTACAATTCATTGGAAGGAGAGTACAACACCACGCCTAATCCCAAACCTATACTGGAATGACTACCATAAAATTCCATTGTCCAAACTTGATCTTCTTCCTCTTCCATAAGAAGTGGAAATTTCTCATCTTTTCTAATGTGAGGAAGTAGGTGCCTAGCCTGCTATCTTGAAAAAGAATGTTTGCTTTTGGATCATTAGAATTTTGTATTGTGAACTTCATCTTTCTTACTGGTAACAACTTCTTCATATCACCTTTCACTAGAATAGTTGTAGATGACCAATCCATTTTTATTTCTCCACCCTAGTTTCTACAGAAGCTTCATCTCAATAGCATGCCAAAGGATGTTGGGATGTCTGCCACTAGGATGGTTAGAAGAACTTTCTTGTCTGGAAAATTAGCTAATGTTACCTGTGTATCTTTGATTCTTCCTATCAATGGAACTTGTTTGGATTTTTCAGTACCCAAATTTAATCTCCTTCACAAATTGAGCAGCATCATAGATTTTACAAGACACTAAGAGGTAGATAGATTATTTATATGTCATTTTATAGCCGGGTAAGCAATTTATCTGACTTTTTAGCACTCAAGCTTTGAAGAAGTGGACAGCACCTTGAAAGGATTTTGATCTAATCCTCACTATTTTAGGTTGTGCCTCTCAACCAAGGTAAGAGAACCTATGTTGCAGCCTCTATTTTGTGAAGGAGGTGGAGATATCCTTAAACTGTGCATATTGTATGGAGATGGCCTTGGGAAAAAATGATCAATTTTCCATTATTCAAACTCAACAGAGCTTTCATTACTAAATCATGGAAATGCTTTCAAGATAAGGTTGAGGCTGCTAGAGACATGGTATGATCCTGATTTACTTTGTGTATTTTTGTAAATGGGTTAGATTCTTTTGTTGACACACAATGCAATGTAGTGGTAGTATGGGTAGGATTAGTTATTCAAATGATCTTTGGGTGGGGTATTGACAAGACAAACTTGGATATATCAAATCTTTGAAAACCTCTACAATACTTAAAAATATCAGATAAAATGCTTCAAATAATCAGGATGTTCTTTCAAAAATAAAATGCATAAATGGAAGCCCAAGTTGCATTCTTCACACAATCTTTGAGAACTCACCAAAAAAGCTTGAAGTAAATAACTCAATTAAACACAAAAATCCTTGATCAAACCATGCCTAAGGTACTCCCAAAGGCTTACAAGAAATCCTATTCAACAAATGAAGGTGGAGTGATTTTAAACTGCTTATTTTCAATGCCAGATGAAAGCTCTTCTAACAAACAAAACTGCAAGTGCCACTAAACTATCAATAAGGATGAGATTCTATGTGATTTCTAAACACTTTTAATGCAAGATTGCAACAAGAACAATGAAAACTATTTGTAGGTATTTAAATTGATAACAGACATCATATTGCCCAGAAAAACATAGATTAACTCAAAATATTGTTAGATTCATCAGCAGGGGAGAGTTTCATGAACAATCTCAGAGTTATGTGATGGCTATACACTTGTAACCAACTCACATACATGAAGATCCAACACAAAATAAATTAACCTGGTTCTTTGGTGGGTTTCTTAGAAAATTAACTTTCTTTTAGAATTTTCTCGAGATTTTAAACTTCCTGACTATTTACATTTCTTAAAAATGCATTATATATCTCTTGCCACATTGGAGCCTTATTTCTCAAGAAAAGCATATGCCAAGGGATCAATTTTTTTACAACAATTTCTCATGATTCACTAAAAATGACATTTAACAAATTTGCAACAAGAGTTGCTCAGGTGTTTTAAAAAGACTGAATCATTACAAATATTTGCATCATTATCCTTCCCAGAGGCACGTTTTTCATCATCAAGGCATGCAGATGCCTTTCCTCTCATCATTTCACCTTTTCACCTTTTAAAACTACCTCTGTAACTTTCAATTTTGACATTTCACATGTTTGGATGGATTAGGGAAAAACTTTGTTTCAAAAACACCTCAAATCTGTAAATTAATCCCTGAAACCACTTGCATTGATCTTTGTAGGCACAAAGGACACGAATTCATCAAAAATTTGATTAAAAATGATGCAAAATTCACATCTCCAAGCTTCCTAGAGAAAAAATGGTGGCCAAAAATGAAAATGTACAGTTACCCTTGATCTGCTCTTTCTCCTTCAATCTGGGCCCTCCACGTGTCAAAATATGATTGGGAATGAATTTGGGTTCACTTTTTGAATTTTTAACATTTTTGGAAAAATGGAAAAATTTGACTTTTTCCTCTGCCCCTCCACCCTTGAATTTTGGTGATGACACATGGCACATGGTGGGTCCCATTGGGATCACGCTTCAATTCTACACATTTTGACCTTTTTTGGAAAATTGGAAAATTTTAACCTTTTTGCCCTGTGGGCCCACACCACACACCCAATTTCTCCCTTGCCATGTGTCATGCTCTCTATCGCTAAAAATCCATGGGCTTATTTCATTTTTTGACCCCTTTTTTCGCCAAGGGAAAAATTTCAATTTTTCTTCCGCGGGCCCACACCTCCGATTCCTCCCTACCACGTGTCCCCTTATGGTTCGTTACAGTAGGCCAGCGCTTCAAATTTCCACACTGAGTCTTTTTGCAAAAGAGAAAAATTTCACTTTTTCCTCCATTGGCCCATTGACCCCGCTCTGCCTTTGCCACGTGTCCATCGCTGATTGGAGTGGATATGCATCCCATTTTTTAACTTTAGAAAATAAAGCTAAAAAATCATTAAGTTTTCCATTGGCCTACTCCTCCTTTTTTGGTTTTTCCAGGACACGTGTCCATTCTTGATGCAGAGCTTCGGACCTTACTTTTGACTTTGATGCATTTGAAGTTAAAAATTTAAAGTGACCCCAAAATCCACCACCATTCTACCTTTTCAAGGCCTTGTGTCCTCCTTTGATTGGCCACGGGGCCATGCGCTTCAAAATTTTACTTAAACATTTTCTACCTCCAAAGGCAAAAAAATTCTTCAAAAAACCTCCGCCATCCACATCCCCTCCATTGCCCATTAGAACCTGCCACGTTGCCGATGCATGCTGAGGAAGAAATTGATGGGAAAATGATGCCCGTCTGACCAGTCCAAAAAATGTTAAGTTTTTGTCAAAAACAGAAAATGCCAACTAGATGCCCTAGAAATTGATTTTTTTGCCAAGAATGGAATTTTTTTGAATTAGAAGCAGACAAAACATGATTCTTGGGTAAGCATTTCTCAACCTTGGGATTGAATTTTTGAAGGCATATATGTATAAAATACACATGATCAATTTTGATTTTTCACAATCGAGCAAAAGGGAGAACACAAATGGCATAGCCCGCAGATTTGAAGAATTTAGGGCAAAAATTAGGGAAAACTTTGAGTATTCTTACAAAATGGGGCATGTCAAATGATATTCAAATGGAATAAGGCATGGGAACAAAGGTAGAAACTTCATTTCATCCATTAAAACTGTGGAAAATGTTTCAAGAAATGCAGAGTGAAAAGAAAATTAGGGCAAAAGCATAGAGGATCAAAATGGACACCAACATCGGTTCTTGCTTGGGGATGGGCACTCCCAGTGAGTGTCACAAGAACAATAAGTAGACCAAGTGCCAAAATAATCCATTGGGAAAAGGATTCATAAGCCAAAATCACCAAAAAACTAGCAATGAGAACCCAGATTCAAAAATGTGATTTCTACACACTTTCAAGGCAAGACCACAAACTAACTAAACACCATGAAAACAGAGTTGAGAAACCAAACATGATACACTGTACATCAGTGGTGCCCATACCTCAAATTTGGGGATTAACTCCAAGAATCTTGCTTCAGATGCCTACCATTAACAGGTTGTTCAAGAGTTTCCCCATCTACAATCTCTGAGAAAAAAGGTGATGGCTATACCAATTTTGACCAACTCACATGGATGTAAGATCCCATACATAATGCATCAAATTTTCCTGGTTCTTTGGTCCCTTATCCTCAGAAAATGAGCTATCCTCACAGAATTTGCTCATGATTTTAGTACTTGAAGACCATTAGGAGTGACCTTCTTGTCAAACAATCTTTTCAACTTCTATCTAATATCTCTTGCCACATTGGAGCATGCTCTTCTCTCTTCAAACTAGCTCCATAATGCTGATTGATCAAGTTTGCTTCATATGGACTAACCTTCTCATGATTCACTCAAGATGACATTGAACAAATTTGCAAATGAGAGTATAACTACAGATGTAAGTTAGTAAGATCTTGAATCATTACAAATATTCAAATGGATCATTATCCTTCCCGGAGGCACATTTTTCATTATCAAGGCATACAGATGCCTTTCCTCTCATCATTTCACCTTTTAAAACTACCTCTGCAACTTTCAATTTTGACATTTCATAGTTTTGATGGATTAGGGAAAAACTTTGTTTCAAAAACACCTCAAATCTGGGTTAATCCCTAAAACCACTTAGATTGATCTCCAGGCACAAAGGACACAAATTGCCATCAAAAATTTGATTAAAACACATGCAAAATTAGCATCTCCAAGCTTCCTAGAGCCAAAAATATGGTATTGCCAAAAATGAAAATGTACAGTTACCCTTGATTACTGTTTCTCCTTTAATCTGGGCCCTCCACGTGTCAAAATATGATCTGGGAATGAATTTGATGGCTTACTTTTTGAATTTTTAACATTTTTGGAAAAATGGAAAAAAATGACTTTTTTCTCCGCCCCTCTGCCCTTGAATTTTGGTGATGATACATGGCACATGGTGGGTCCCATTGGGATCACACTTCAATTCTATGTGTTTTGACCTTTTTTGGAAATTTGGAAAATTTTCACTTTTTGCCCCACGGGCCCACACCTCCGCCTTTGCCCTTAACACGTGTCATGCTCTCTATCGCTAAAAAACCACAAGCTAATTTCATGTTTTGGCCCCTTTTTTGCCAAGGAAAAATTTTCAATTTTTCTCCCGTGGGCTAGCACCTCTAATTTTTTCCCTCCACGTGTCTTCTTCTGATTTTTTACAGAGCCACGCTTTGAATCTTCCATTCTAAGTCTTTTTTGCAAAAGGGAAAAAATTCCCTTTTGCTTTTATTGGCCCGCCAACCCACTTTGCCTTCGCCACGTGTCCATCGCTAGACTGGATCAGAGATGCATCCCATTTTTTAACTTTAGAAAACAAAGCTAAAAAGATCATTAAGTTTTCCATTGGCCCGGCTCCTCCTTTGACTTTCAAAATTGGCCACGTGTCACACCTGGATTGGTTGCGGAACTTCGGCCCAAGTTTTAACTTTGATCCATTTGAAGCTAAATACTTCAAAGTCACCAAGAAATCCTTCCCCCCATTCTTGACTTCTCATGGACATGTGTCCACTTGTGATTGGCCATGGGGCCGTGCTCCAAAATTTCAACTTAGCTTTTTCTGCCAACAAGGAAAAAAAATTCTTCTATAGCCTTTGGCGGCCCACACTCTCCTTGCACTTGCTGCCATGTGTCCATCCATCGCTCCATTGCGGACCCGCGGGCCCTTCTACAACTATTTTCCCCTCGCCAAAAAAGGAAATTTTTTCCTAAGTCTTCCCCATATTCCCTTCCACCCTGGCACAAGAAGATGACACATGTCCCTCCTCTGGGACATCCGGAGGTTACGGGGGAAAATTGCTGAAATTTTCCAAAGGCCAAAAAATGTTAAGTTTTATTTAGAAAACCCACCAATCCTTCTCCAACTAGAAGTGGCCACATAGGAGGAGAATTTTGAGCTTAATTTTGACAGACAAATGACACCCGTACGACCGTCAAAAAACGTAGAATTTACTAGAGATGCCCGAATTTGATTTTTTCTTTGTGGATGAGGGATTTTTTGTTTAAAAACAAGGGGAAATTGATTTCATGAAAGTTTCACCCATAGGGATAGATATTTGAGGGAAAATACACATGAAATGAACAAATTTGAGCTCCACAGGTCAAAAAAAATGGAAAAAATGGCCAAGGCCCATGGATTTAGAAAAATTAGGGCACAGAACATGGCAAACTTGGATGTTTCTTCACAAATGAGGCATGGAAAATGATTTTCAAATGGACTAAGGCATGGGAACAGAGGCTTCAAAATTCATTTCCCATTCATTAAAACCGTAGAATATGTTTCAGTGAAATGTAAAGTGAAAGGAAAATTAGGGCAAAATAATAGAGGATCAAAATGGACACGAACATCAGCTCTGCTCGGGGATCGGCACTCCCAGTGAGTGGTCACAAGAACAAATATAGACCAAGTGCCAAAATATTTCATTGGGCAGCAAGGATCATGAGCCAAAATCACCAAAAATCTAGTATGAGAACCTGACAAAAATGGCCGCCACATTTCAAGGGAAACCACAAACTGACAAAACACCAAAAATAGAGAAAAATCCCAAACACTATACACTGTAAAAGTTGTGCATACCTTAAATTTGGGGATTAATCTAAGAAATGCTTCAGATGTCTGCCATTAATAGGCAGTTCAAGAAATTCCCTATCTAAATCTATGAGAAAAAAGGTATTCTCACCAATTCTGATATCAATGGAGTAAGGGCCCATCCATAATGCATCAAATTTTCCATGTTTTCCCTTATTCTCATTTCTGCTATCCCACAACAAAACCTAGATCTCCAATATTGAAGGCCTTAAATGACCTTGTTGTCAAAAAATCTTTTCAAATTCTCTCTAAATCTGATATTCCTATGGTGGGATGATCTTCTCTCTTCATCTAGCTCCACAATCTGATTGATCCTTGCTTCATATGGACTAACCTCTTGATCCTCAAGCTGTTGACCCAACTGAAATGGAGACAACTGCAGACGTAAGGGAAATAGAGCTTGAGTTCCATACACCAACTCAAATTGGCTCTTACCAGTAGCTCTCTTGGCAGTGATTATATTATCCCAAATTGTAAACATTCAGTTGTTCACCCCATTTTCTCTTGTTCAACTCCAAGGTTCTTCTAATGGTCTTTAACAAATTCTCATTGCTGGACTTAGCTTATCTATTTCATTGGGGATTATAGTTTAAAGAATAAGTATAGATTGGTTCCATACTCCTTTTTACATTGCCATTCAAAGGTTTAGCTCTGAAACACATGGCATTATCAACAACAATCTTGACTGTCACACCAAATCTACATATGATATTATTCAACAAGAAGTCCATAACAACTTGGTGTGTTGCTTTCTTGGTGGGGATCAATCGCCTCTACCCACTTGGTGAAGTAATTTGTGGCTACAAGGATACACTTATGTCCAGCACTAGAAGGGTCTGAAATCTCACCAATGAAGTCCATCCCCCACTGTTTGAAAGGAGCTTCAATTGATACAGGATGCAAAGCAAGGGATCCTGAAGCTTTCATTCTTCTAGAGAAACATTGGCAGCTTTCACATTTTCTAATCAACATGGTTGCATCTTTGAAGAGAGTAGGCCACCAATAACCAGCTCTCAAAACTTTGTGTGCTGTAACCCTTCCAGCAAAGTGTCCTCCACAAACTCCCCCATGGAAATCAAAATTACTTTGGGAGCTTCATCTTCAGTTACACATTTCAAGAGGACACCTTCAGGGTTCTTCCAAGCCAGCCCAAAGTCAGTGATGATGTATTTTTGAGAAGCCAGCTTGAGGGCTCTTTTCTGATTTTTATTTAAATGATCAGGACAACATAGGTGTCTGAGGTAAAATATTATATCCTTGTACCATTCAGAACTTACCAATTTCCCAAGAACATCTGCCCTTTCTTCCTCTACTTCATTCACTTCCATAGTCTGCAAGTTTCTCTCAGCCATGAGCTTAGCAAGACCCAAACCTCTTACCAACTTTGTGGTTTGGATGTCCATATCATACTCCTACAGTTTGTTCACCCATCTACATCTTTTACTTGAGATCTCCATCTCTGATAAGATGTCTTTTACCATGGTGTGGGGAACATAAGCAACAACTTTTGAACTTAAAATATAAGGCCTGAAAACCTTTGTTGCTTTCACTAAGGCAAATGCTTGTTTTTCCATGATTGTATATTTTAACTCAGCAGCTTGTAAAGCCTTGCTAAAGAAGGCAATAGGCCTCTCAGCCCCATCTTCATCCTTTTGGAGCAAAACAGATGCAATAGTATTTTCAGAAGAAAAGGAGAAGATTTGGAAAGGCTTCTTGTAATTCAGAGCTTCCAAGACAGGTGCATGTTTAAGTGCTTCCTTGATTCCTTCAAAATCCTGAATAACAGCCTCCTCCCATTTGATAACTTGATCTTTCTTTAACATGCATGTGATAGGAAGAGTCAACTCAGCAAAATTGGACACAAACCTTCTAATGAAATTGATTTTCCCAAAGAAAGATTGGATGCCCTTCTTTGTTCTTGGAATTGGCACCCTACTGATTGCTTATATTCTCTCAAGATCAATCATGACACCATCCTTTGAAACAATATGACCAAGCAGCTTGGCCTTTTGCACCCCAAAGTGACACTTCTTTGGATTGAGAGAGATTCCAAATTCTCTACATCTGATCAACATTCTTTCCAAATGCTGCAAGTGATCTTTTCTGCTCCTTGAAAATACAGTCACATCATCCTGATAAACTGCAATGAATTCATTTATATAACCAGAAAAAGCAACATCCATTGCTCTTTGGAAGGTAGCTCCAGCATTCATGAGACCAAAAGGCATTCTCACATAAACATATGTTCCCCAAGGAGTGGTAAAGGTAGTTTTAAATCTTTTTGACTCCTTGACAACAACCTGATTGTAGCCAGAGAAACCATCCAAGGTGGACAACAATTCAGATCCAGTCACTAACTACAGCATGTTCTCCATGTTTAGCAAAGGATAATTGTCTTTCAATGAAGCTCTATTCAAATTTCTGAAGTATACACAAAGTCTGATATCTCCATTCTTCTTTCTGACTGGCACAAGGTTTGTAACCCAAGATGAATACCTTGTGGGCTGAATGATCCCTCCCTCCTTCAGTTTCTTTAATTCATCTTGCATTTTCATGGAGAGGAGTGGATTAATTGGCCTTTTCTTCTATCTAAATGGTTTGGCATTTTTCTCAAGAGGGATCTCATGCTGAAACAAGTCCTCTCTATATGCTTTTAGCTTTGAATATGACCAGGCAAGGTAGTCTTGATATTGTTTCAACAATTGAAGATAGGACTATTTTTCTTCCTTGTTTAAATTACTACCCAACCAAACTTTTCTTGGTTTTTCCTTTATTCCCAAGTCATGCTCTTCCACATCCCTTGAGGAAGACATGTTTCTATTGATGATGCAATCAGCATTGCTAAAATTTGACTCAAGAGCAACAAGACCTCTAGGAATGGTGTTAGTTTTCAATTGGATAATATCTTTTCCAAACAAAGTCTCTCTTCCTTCAGTCACACACACCATTGGTTCCCAATCAATATGCTGATCTACAAACTCACCTTGATTTTGTAAGAACCTTTGCACTTGAGCATCATCATCAAACACTTGCCAATGCTTGATGTTGTCAGGGACAGCTGGCCTAGTTAACACTTCAACATTGTACTCACAATAAGGTGAAATAGTGCAATATCCAAATCTTGACCCCATCACTACCAACTTGTCAGTAGCAACATTCAAACTTCTGTCATGGTGCACAATATTGAAGGAATCAAACATCTCAATTAGATCCCAAATTGCATGCTTATACTGCTTCATCCGCTGATTTTTTGTAGCATACAGTTTTCTTATTTGTTTGACAACTAGCTCTGAATCTCCCTTTGCAATGATGTCCTTGACACCATACTTCCATGAAATTCTCAGACCCAACAACAAGGCTTCATACTCAGCAATGTTGTTAGTACATTCAAAATTAAGCTTGAAGGAGAAAACAAATTCTTCCAAGCTAGGAGAAATCAGAATTACACCAGCACCATTTCCAAATTTGGAGCAAGCTCCATCAAATAGCAAGGTCCAAGGAGAACATCACCTGTTCAAGGAACTTTGACTGATCCATCTTGTGTTCTTTACCATCAGCAAAACCAATAAAATTATCAGCATCAACATCAGCAAATAATACTTCATAAGAAGCATTGTTAGGGTCCTCAATTAGATGCAACATTTTCTTTTCTCCATAGAGCTTGACAAGGCTGCCCTCAATGGGAATGGTGGCAAAAGACATATCCATTTGGACACTCCCTCCAACACTTGCAGCCCACTTTCTTGACAATAACATACCCCATTTGGCAGGGCAATCAACAATCACAACATCCAATTTTAAATTCCTCCCGGGATAAGATGCAAGCTGCACTACCAAACCCTTCACACAACCAACAACCAACACTTCTCTTGAGTCCATGGTAGTACATTTTCCATAGGCTATTGTCACTTTGATATCCAACTCATTCATGACTTCTAGAGGCATGACATTACATGATGCACCAGAATCAAACATACAATTGTGAAGTAGCCTATCCTTTATGATCAAAGTTGTGAAGAATGGATCAACATTCAATTGGGAATCAACCAAGGATGTCCCCAAATATACCTCAGGTGTCTCTCCAAGATCTTCTACTGCTGGTGGTGTTTCAAGGTCAACAATGATTTGAGGAGGAATCTCAACAACATTTACATTTCTTCCTAGAGTAGTCTTCTCCTCCTTTAATCCCAAGTACTCAAATGCTCTCTTCTTATGCTCAGGAATTCTAAGCAACTCAATGATTGGAACACTCACTTTGATTTGGCTCAATACTTGGGCTATGTCATAGGGAACACTCTTTGGAAAAAAGGCATTGGAAGGGAGACAAGAAGATTCATTTGATGGCAAGGGATTCTTGGCAGCTTGGGCATGAGGAGGACTGTAATTTTTACTTGGGACAACAGAGCTTTTGGCAAGTGTTTCTCTCCTAGGAGCTTCTTTTGGAATGCTTGTGAGCAAGGGTGTTTTAGGTTTGGCTTGAGGCCCAACTCCCTTAACAACTTTTCTTCTAGTGTTATAATCTTTCTCTTGAGCTACAACAGCATTCATCAACAATTGTCTATCTTCCTCCGAAGGGATACCACCATCATACTTCTTAATCATCAAAGCTCTTAAGTATTCAAAGTCATTATTAGGAATTTCAAAAGCTTGCACTACATCAACTTCAAGAGTATGAGGGGGAAGAAAGACTTGTACCCATTTGATGTAATCCCAAAAAGTTGCAGCTGTCCTTGCACTTATCACTTTAGTAGATGTTTCTCCTCCTTGTGAGCTTGAAGGACAACCCACCATGCAAATATCATCATCAGTACCATCATCATTATTAGCTTCACCTTCTTTCTGGTCCACTTCACATGGAGGATGGGGCAGAAAACACCTATCACACCAATCAATATCAACAACTTCTTCAACAGTAGCAACCCTAGCAGTTAGGGGATCAGGTAACACTCTTCCTTCACGTGCTTGAGGATGTCTATTTACAGACCCCATGGGTCCTTTTCCTCTATCATCTACCCTTTGATCACCTCTAGGATGATTGGAAAATCTTTCATGGTTTTGTGCTCTTGGCTAACCTTGTGAAGTTTTCCCAATTCCCTTCTCAACTCTTGCCAACTTATATGAGATTTCTTTGACAGCCCCTGCCAAAGTTTTCACAACCTCTTCTAAATCAGCACCCTTGCTAGCTTGAGGTTTTTTAGGGTTTATCAACTTTACACCATCTCTCTTGAGAGGTTTCCCAATTGCTTTGATATTGTTTTCAATTTGAAGTTCCATGGTGAAATCTTGCCTTAGATTGGTAGGGTTCTTGTCTCTTAGGTAATAGGCTATCTTTTTATCAAATGCATCTGCATATTTGATTAAACAAGATTCATCACAAGGCCTCAGATTAACTGGAAGCCTTCTCAAAGTTTTGTTAAACCTTGTGTTGAAGTCATGGACTGATTCATTGGGGTTCTTCTTGATATTCTCAAACTCAGACAAGAGAAATATAGGATCAGTCTTGTCACCATATTGCAACCTAAATGCATTCTTCATTTCAGTCCAAGAATCAATTGAATTGTCAGGTAGTGCCTTGTACCAATCCCTAGCATCCTCTTCTAGTGTATGAATGAACAATTTAATATACACATCTTCAAACTCTATCTCAAAATATTCCATCATGTTAACAAAAATTTTGAGATGTTGATCACTAGTTATTGCATTGTTACCTTGGAATTTTGGCAATCTATTTCTGACATCTTGTGGGACAGCATTTGGGTAACCATCCATTCCTCCAAAGTCTATAGGACCAAAGGTGTTAACAACAAATGGAGGTCTAGGCTGAGCCATATTGTTTGGTGGAGGTGATCTTGGGGGTGACACAAGCTGATGAGGAGTGCAAGGTCTTTGGGGCTCAAGAATGTGATTCACAAGGTTGGTATTCTCTAAGTGCTGATTTTCTTGGAAAGTCTTACTAGGATTGAAACACACAGGTGCAGATTGAAGAAGGAACTTACCAGGTATAGCAGAAAGACCTTCACTAGTTGAGGAAAACAAGTTTATGAGAGGATTGCTTGAATCAAAATCACTTGAAGAAGAGTGATAATCCTCTACCAAAGGCTGATCTCTCTCACCAATGGATATATCTCTACCTGATGTCTGACCTTTAACAACCTTCCAAACTCTTCTCCCTTCCAACTCTGAGTTTCTTGAATCTGTAAACAACTTCTTAGCAGAGTCTCTAATGAAGAGAGATCTTCTTCCTTCTAGTTTTGTAGAGATTAGCAACACCAAAGTAAATGACAAAAAGGTTAAGACACTGGTACTTATCAAGATCAGAACAACATGGAGTCGTCACTAAATAATTTCACCCTAGTTGTGCAAATGCACTAAAATACTCTGTCAAATATCTATCAACAATGAAAATCTTGCCAAACTTTATAGATCAGACCTTTCTTTATTTGAAATTATCAACCACAAACACAAATGAAGTGCAACTACTACTGGAAACTGATAAAATTATAGGCATAACCTATACCTTCACTCAATCCTTACAAATATGATTATAAAATGATGCTTCAACAATGTATTTGCATGCAGAATTTGCAAGGGACTTTACTAGGGTTTGATATGCATTAAAATATCTCAAATATGTATGCACATGGATCAGATTGAACTAAGAGAATATCAAACTCAGAACTCTACTCTTCATTCCAATCTTATAAATCTGATCAGAAGATGATACTCAGATTTTGTAATTACACATAAATCACACAAGAAGTATTACCAGGGATCTAAAATACTGAAATAATGTCCCTGGCAACATGCCATTAAGGTGTTATTGAAGGGATGTTAGTAATCAGCAAATTTCAGCAATCTCCTTCAAAAAAACTCAGTCAGATGACAATTGAGCAGCATCAAGGATTTTACAAGACACTCAGAGGAAGATAAATGATATATGTCATTTTGTAGCTGGGAAGAAATGTGATCTAACTTGTTAGCACTCAAGCTTTGGAGAGAAGGATAGCACTTTGAAAGGATTTGATCTAACCCTCACTATTTTAGGTTGTGCCTTTCAACCAAGGTAAGAGAACCTATATTGCAACCTTTGTTTTGTGAAGGAGGTGGAGATATCCTTATACTGTGCATATTATATGGAGATGGCCTTGGGAAAACATGATCAATTTTCCATTATTCAAACTCAATAGAGTGTCACTACTAAATGATGGAAATGCTTTCAAGACAAGGCTGAGGCTGCTAGAGACATGGTATGATCCTGATTTGCTTTGTGCATTTTTGTAGATGGGTTAGATTCTTTTGTTGACACACAATGCAATGTAGGGGTAGTATGGGTAGGATTAGTTATTCAGATGATTTTTGGTGGGGTATTGACAAGACAAACTTGGATATATCAAATATTTGACAACCTCTACAATACTTGAACAACTATCAGATAAAATGCTTCAAATAATCAGGATGTTCTTTCAACCAGAAGATGCATAAATGGAAGCCCAAGTTGCACTCTTCACACAATATTTGAGAACTCACCACAAAATCTTGAAGTAAAGAACTCAATTAAACACAAAAATCCTTGATCAAACCACGCCTAAGGTACCCCCAAAGGCTTACAAGTAATCCCAATCAACAAATGAAGGTGGAGTGATTTTAAACTTCTTATTTTCAATGCCAGATGAAAGCTCTTCTGACAAACAAAACTACAAGTGCCACTAAACTATCAATAAGGATGAGATTATGTGTGATTTCTAAAGAATTTCAATGCAAGATTGCAACAAGAACAATGAAAACTATTTGTAGGTATTTAAAATGATAACAGACATCATATTGCCCAGAAAATCAATAGATTAACTCAAAAGCTTGTTAGATTCATCAGCAGGGGAGAGTGTCATGAACAATCTCAGAGCTGTGTGATGGCTATACACTTGTAACCAACTCACATACATGAAGATCCAACAAACAAGAAATTAACTTGGTTCTTTGGTGGGTTTCTCAGAAAATGAGCTTTCTCTCAGAATTTGCTCATGATTTTCAACTTCCCAACCATTTGCATTTCTCAAAAATGCATTATATATCTCTTGCCACATTGGAGCCTTCTTTCCCAAGAAAAGCATATGCCAAGGGATCAAGTTTGTTACAACAATTTCTCATGATTCACTGAAAATGACATTTAACAAATTTGTAACGAGAGTTGCCAGGTGTTTTTAAAATTACTGAATCATTACAAATATTCAGATCATTATCCTTCCTAGAGGCACATTTTTCATCATCAAGGCATGCAGATGCCTTTCCTCTCATCATTTCACCTTCTCACCTTTTAAAACTACCTCTGCAACTTTCAATTTTGACATTTCATGTGTTTAGACGGATTAGGGAAAAACTTTGTTTCAAAAACACCTCAAATATTCAAATTAATCCCTAAAATCACTTCCATTGATCTTTGTAGGCACAAAGGACACGAATTCATCAAAAATTTGATTAAAAATGATGCAAAATTTCACATCTCCAAGCTTCCTGGAGAAAAAATGGTGGCCAAAAATGAGAATGTACAGTTACCCTTGATCTGCTCTTTCTCCTTCAATTTGGGCCCTCCACGTGTCAAAATATGATTGGGAATGAATTCGGGCTCACTTTTTGACTTTTTAACATTTTTGGAAAAATGGAAAATTTTGAATTTTTTCTCCACCCCTCTGCCCTTGAATTTTGGTGATGACACGTGGCATATGGTGGGTCCCATTGGGATCGCGCTTCAATTCTGCACATTTTGACTTTTTTTGGAAATTTAGAAAATTTTCACTTTTTTCCCTGCAGGCCCGCACCTCTGCCTTTTCCCTTGACATGTGTCATGCTCTCTATCGCTAAAAAACCCACAGGCTTATTTCATGTTTTAACCCCTTTTTCGCCAAGGGAAAATTTTCAATTTTTCTTCCGTGGGCCCGCACCTCTAATTTTTCCCTCCATGTGTCTCCATTTGATTTGCATGGAGCCATGCCTTCAAATCTTCCATTCCAAGTCTTTTTGCAAAAGGGAAAAAATTCCCTTTTGCCTCCACCGCCCTGCTGACTCACTCTGCCTTTGCCACGTGTCCATCATTGCTGATTGGAGCAGAGATGCATCCCATTTTTTTAACTTTAGAAAACAAAGCTAAAAAATCATTAAGTTTTCCATCGGCCCGCTCCTCCTTTGACTTTCAAAATTGGCCACGTGTCACACCTGGATTGGTTGTGGAACTTCGGCCCAAGTTTTGACTTTGATCCATTTGAAGTTAAAACTTCAAAGTCACCAAGAAATCCACCCCCCCATTCTGACTTCTCATGGACATGTGTCCACCTGTGATTGGCCACAGGGCCTCACTCTAAAATTTCACCTTAGCCTTTTCTGCCAAAAGGGAAAAAAATTCCTTCTGCCTCCGGTGGCCCGCACTCTCCTCCGCACCTACACGTGTCCATCCCTCACTCCATTGTGGACCCATGGGCCCTTCTACAACTTTTTTCCCCTCGCCAAAAAAGGAAAAAAATTCCTAAGTCTTCTGTCGGCCTTCCCTTCCACCCTGGCACAAGAACATGACACGTGTCCCTCCTCTGGGACCTGCGGGGTTGCGGGGGAAAATTGTGAAATTTTCCAAAAACCAAAAATGTTAAGTTTTATAGAAAACCCATTGATCCTTGTCCAACCAGAAGCGGCCACATAGGAGGAGAATTTTGAGCTTAATTTTGACGGGCAAATGACACCCGTACAACCGTCAAAAAAACAGAATTTACTAGAGATGCCCGAATTCAATTTTTTCTTCATGGGTGAGGGATTTTTTGCTCAAAAAACAAGGGGAAATTGATTTCATGCAAGTTTTGACCATGGGGATAGATATTTGAGGGAAAATACACATGAAACAAACAAATTCGAGCTCCACAGGCTGGAAAAAATGGAAAAAATGACCAAGGCCCATGGATTTGGAAAAATTAGGGCACAGAATATGGAAAACTTGGGTGTTTCTTCACAAATGAGGCATGGAAAATGATTTTCAAATGGACTAAGGCATGGGAACAGAGGCAAAAACTTCATTTCACCCATTAAAACTATAGAAAACATTTCAAGAGATGCAGAGTGAAAGGAAAATTAGGGCAAAATAATAGAGGATCAAAATGGACAAGAACATATTCCATTGAATATAAGGTGCCATTTTCCCGGATCAAGGTGAGGATAAGATAATTTGTAACTTTGATGGGCATCACATTATCTAAGGCTCTAGAATCTATGATACAATTATTTAGCTAGAAGCCTTTAACGAGAAGTGACAGGTAGAAAGGTTCAACCATGTTGGCTTTGGAGGCATTAAGGGATAATATGTTTTGATAAGGTGGTGTGGATGGTGTGGGGAATAAGCCTTTGGAACTTGGACCCAAGGTTATAGGATTACTGCCACGAACTACATTAATGAACCTATAAAATTGGGTAGGATAAGTTTATAGGTATTCTATTTCTGAGAGTTGGAGTTTAGTTTTGCTTGTGTGTTCCACAAAGTCAAATGGGGTTATTGTGGGTGAGGAAGAGGTTCTAGGAATGACAAAATATTTACATGGTGAAGTTTTTTCTATTATGGGTGTTGAATTTTCCTTCAAGGGTGAAGTAACTGGCTTGGAAGGAGATGGGGATGCAGGTCTTAATGGCACCTTAGATGTTTTTGTAGGACCAACATTTGAAGGAGAATTGTCCTTAGTAACCTTTGAGCTGGGAGAATGATTAGATGACTTACTTGGTATGGTAACATGATCCTTGCTAGCCAGTGGGTCTACTTTTTCTTTAGTTGACTCCATTGAAGGTGGTAGTGGTGATCCTCTACTGATGATTTTATTTTATGGGACCTTTGGAGAAGAATCTTCTTTCTTCTTCTTGTCCTTTACCACATCCATTGATGATGAAGCACCTTTCTTGGACTGTGCATAAGTGAAAACTACACATGAGAAACCTAGAGCTTATTCATCTTCATCATCAACATATTCAGTTAGGCCATTATGTGTATCACCATCAAATTCCTTGACCTCAAGATAATTTTTATAGTCCTCTGCATTTTCTTCTTCAGGTTCTTCAATTTCCACTTCCTCCTCTAGTTCTTTGGTGTCAGAGGCGGCATTGACTAGTGGTGCTTCAAGAGCGAGCTAGCGATGAGGTGGAGCAATCCTTGGTCTATTGGGAGGATTTAGCTTCCTCGGAGCATTCTGCATTATGATCTAGAATAACTATTTCTTCAGGGAAACCAATTCATTTTCCATTTTTTGGAACATTAGGTCCATGGTGGTGGAGCTTGAATTGTGGCTCTTTTTCTTTCTATTTGGGCCTTTCACTTTACCAAAAAAGATTAGATCATCGTCAATTTCTATTGCATGGTCTTGAGCTTCCCTCAATGTTCTTGGTTGGGTTCTTCTAAGGAAGAAACATACTTTTGATGGTAAGGCACTGATAAAGAATCTCTTCAAATTATTTTCAGGAGGCACCACATCTTTAGGGATTCTTCTTATCACACTGTTATATCTTTTTATGAAGTCTATCATTGACTTGGAGGTTTCT
Source organism: Taxus chinensis (assembly GCA_019776745.2). Lineage (NCBI taxonomy): Eukaryota > Viridiplantae > Streptophyta > Pinopsida > Cupressales > Taxaceae > Taxus > Taxus chinensis. Next base: position 177,240,054 of record CM034150.1, on the reverse strand, counting down.
ATTTCAATTTGTACTAATTGGACCAAGAGATCTTGACAATATTCTATGGTCTTAAACTTGTGTTTGAATACACTTCTTATATCTTCCCAACATGTGATAGACCTCAGGGTAGTATGTAGAACCATTCCGTAGCCTTTTCTTGAAGTGGCTCCACAAAGAGACAAACTGACACATCTTCATCCTTAACGCCCAATATACCGCAAGCAGTGATAAATGATGCTACATGTTCTTCAGGGAGTTGAGAACCATCTCTTCTGAATTTTGGAAATTTTTTTCTTGAGCCCCTTCGTAGCTCATGGAGTGGTTGAGCAAGAGAAAGTGGACCGGTGTTCCCTCCCCATGGTACATTAGGCCTACGGGCCTCATAATCATGATCACACTCATGATCCTCCATTCTATTTCTACTTCTATCTTCCAACCTTGCTAAGGATGTGGCTTTTACTACTACTCTTTCATCCACCTTAGCTTTAAGTATTTCAATTTCTTCAAGTTGAGCTCTTATTTCCTCTTCCGCTCTTACTTCTCTTTCTATATCTTCTTCTTCTAATCCATAAGGATCCAAAATGAATCTGCTTCATCAAAATATTCAGCACAAAGAAGGGGAAATGAAACATGGAGGTTATGTATTTTTAGTAACAGGACCGTTGCTCTATGCAGAGTAGCAGTTACAGAATCACCACCCAACCAGGGCGGCGGTCCAGGGACTGTCGATCTACATTGGGCAGTGGTCATGGCTCTTTCAGATAGAAAACAAAAATATGAAATGAACAGCCTATAAATTGGAAGGTTGTTCATGGATCTTCCCCTCCATGAATTTTCCCATCCTCCAATACACAGGAGGACATGGGAGAGTCTATCAATACATGTTTGTAGAAGATAATAGGATCATCAAAGCATGAAAGCAAGTGAGCAAGAAGTTCTTAGTGCTGGAATTGTGTTTTGTAGAAGAAAGGAGTGTTGAGATAGAGCAAGCAAGTATTTGGGAGGAAGTGTGAGATATTATCTACTTCTCTTTCATACTTATTGTAACTTGTACTTGTTTATTTTGAATTGGCCAATAAAAGTGGGAAGAAAGAGCAATTTCCCTTCCTGACTATTTTTTCCTCCTCTGGAGGTTTCCAAGATAAAATTTGTTAGTTTTATGAGCTTAAATTCTTTCCTTTCCTACAATTGTGGATTCTAAGCATAAGCATAATTCATTCACTAGCTATCTTTGTCATTTTCCAATAGAAAGTAGAATAGCAATGTTTATTTGTGTTTCTGTGGATAATTCCAAAGTTGAAGAGTTTACAGATCATTTTGGTATCAGAGCTAACAATTATCCAAGACTATGGTATTTGTTCTTGGATTCGTATGATAGTGATGAGATCTAAAGGTGGATATTCTTTACCTTACAATCTAGAAATTTCTACAAAGAAGTGGAAATAGAGAATTTAGGGACAAATGGAGGAAGAGAACTTGGTCCATAGAATCTAGATGTTGGAGACCATGATGGATAGGATGTTTAGAAGGCAAGAAGGGCTTGCTGATTTACAAAAGAAAACTTCTGTTAAACAAGACTCCATGGACTCAGTAGTTCGGGGCTTAGCTGAAAAGTTTGGCATAAGAAGGATCCACCATGAGGAAATTTATGTGGAGGAGCATGAAAAAGAGACTTCAAACACAACAGAAAAGGTAAAATCTGATCATACTCCTTTTAAAGTTGAGATGAAAGTTGATATTAAAAGCTTTGAAGGACACGTAGATGTGGAGTTGCTTTATAAATGGTTAAAATAGTTATAAGTCTACTTTACCATCCATAATGTCACTGAGGCACAAAGGATCACCTTTACACATATCAAAATGGAGGGACACTCTCTGGTTTGGTGGGAAACCCATCTAACTACTTTTGAAAAGAAGAAGCATCCTATTGTGAAATCTTGGCAAGAATTTAAAGAATTACTTAGAGATAACTTCTATCTTATTGGCCACAAGATTGACCAAATGATTAAATGGTAGTATTTTAGACAAGGTAGTGGTCAAAGTGTGCAAGACTATACTATGGAGTTTCGGAGGTAGAGCATGTTACTAAACATGGATTTGTAGGATGAGGATATTATGACTAAGTACTTGCGAGGACTTCACACTCACCTTCGAAGAAAATTCATCTCCACTAAGCCCAAACATCTCAATGAGGCGTGTGTACAAGCATACTACATATATGAAGAAAATAAGCAAGGAGAAGTAGAGCCGAGTGCAAAGAAGTCAAAAAATCAGTAGAAAAAAGAGTATGGGAAAAAAAGTAACAAGGTTAAGTGGAAAGCGAAAGGTAAACAAGCTACCACTACTTTAAATACTTGTAAAGATCCCAAGAATTTTTGCAAGAACTATGATATTAATGGTCATACTAACACTTCATGTTGGAAGTTGCATCCAAAGTTGCATCTGAAGAACTGAACCAAGGACTCAAAGAAGTCCATGACAACTGTAAAGATAGAAGGGGAGGTGGAAATTGAATATGACTCTGATGTAGATGAAAGTCTTGGATGCACGGCCACCAATATGGACAGCTAGGAAGAGGAGATGAGTAGACTATTCCAAATCAAGAGAACTAAGGTAAATGCTTTGGTGGATACTGGTTCTTAGAATAACTTGATTTTTGATGTAGTTGTAAAGAAGCTTTGTCTTGAGATTTACGAGCATCCACACCCTTATTCTTTGGGTTGAGTGAAGAAGGGTGTTGAAATTTAGGTAACAAGAAGATATAAGGTCAAGTTTGGGATAAATTCCCAATATATTGGTGTTTTGGAAGCTGGCGTTATTCCACTTGATGCTTTTGATATTATATTCAGGATTCCTTACTTGTATATCAAGGATGCTATATTTATGAGAAGGTAAAACCGGTACAGATGGGTCAAGGAAGGGATCAGCTACAACATCTGGGCACACCAGCATAAGGCATAGGTTACTATGGTGAGTGCTAACCAAGCAAAATGACTTATTCAGGAAAATCATAATCAGTTTTGTTTAATTTTGTTAAAGGATAAACAAGATGGGGTAGAATTTCCAGATATTTCTAGCTAGAGAAATCATGATTTGGATAGTATTATTCTGTATTTTTAGGAATTATTTCAAGCTCCCAGTGGGTTACCACCAAAATGAGAAGTAGAGCATGAGATTTAGCTATTTCCAGAGTCCCCTCTACAAAACATTGGGTTGTATAGGCAATCCTTGCTTGAGAGTACTGAAGTAAAGAAAGAACTCCAGGAACTACTAGACCAAGGAGTGATACATCTGAGCACCTCACCATGTGGTTCACCTATTGTGATGGTGCCAAAGAAGGATGGTTCTTGGAGAATGTGCATCTACTATCGTGCTTTGAACAAAATCACCATAAAGAACAGATATCCACTTCCTCACATAGATGATCTTTGGACCATCTTCAGCATGCCAAATTCTTCACGAAGTTGGACCTCAAGTCTGGTTATCACCAAGTTAGAATGAATGAGGATATATGGAAGACTGCCTTCAAAACAAAATAGCATTTGTATGAATGGTTAGTACTTCCTTTTGGGTTATTCAATGCACCCGCTACATTTATGAGATTGATGAATGATGTATTGTAGGATTTCATAGATTCATGTGTCATTGTATATCTAGATGATATTTTGATCTTTAGTGCCACATGGGAAGAACATCTAACTCATTTACAACAAGTCTTGCAAGTTCTCACAGAGAAACAACTGCTTTGTAACATGAAGAAATGTGAGTTTTCCAAATAATCACTTGTCTATCTTGGGCACATGGTTAGAGGAGGAGAGCTATGAGTGGATCCAAATAAGGTGGAATCCATCACCAACTAGCCAACACCTAAAGGATCCATAGAGACTAGGAGTTTTGTGGGAGCAGTACAATACATGTGGAAGTTCATTCGGGTTTCTCTGCAATTGTAGCACCTCTACACATAGTGGCTGCAAAGAGTAAGGGTTTTGACTAGGGTAAGGAACAAGAAAAATCCTTTGAGTTATTGAAATACAAGATTAGTCATGCTCTAGGACTTGCTCTTCCTAATTTACAACATCCTTTTGAAGTAGAGATAGATGCCAGTGATTACGCCATGGGCGCAATACTGCTTCAAGGAGGTAAACCCATATATTATCATTCTGAAACTTTCACTTGAGTAGTTAAAGGATATTCAGTATATAATAAGGAAATGTATGCACTAGTTCAGGAAATTAAAAAACGGAAGTATTATTTGTTGGGTAAAGAAACTATTGTGCATACTGACCACAAACCTCTCTAGTACTTGCAAGAAAAGTCTAAATTGTAGTAGGCAAGGCACTACAAATGGATGGGGTTCCTTCAGCAGTTTCATCTGGTGATCAAATACAAGAAGGGTAGTACAAAATTGGTGGCAGACATGTTGTCTAGGCCACCCACATAGGAGAAGTTTTCATATTTGGCCACTATCTCTCAGATTGAGCCCTTCACAAGGGAAGCTTACGGAGAGGCATATGCCCAGGACAAAGACTTTGGGGTGACATTTCAGCAGTTTCAGTCCCAAGGGGCTGAAAGGATAGGGATTGAAGATTGTTATCTCAAATACGGGATGTTCTACTGATGGGGGAAGCTTTTTGTGCCAAAAGAAGAGAGAATTCTATTGATTAGGGAAGCACATACCTTGAAATTAGTGGGACATTTCGGTGTTGGTAAGACCCTATCCCACTTGCAAACGTGCATTTATTGGCCCAATATGCAAGAAGAAGTATCAAAATTTATATGGGGATGTAAAATTTGTTGTACTAACAAGCCTAAGACTAGGAAGGAGGGTTTGCATATGCCTTTTCTAGTACCTACTCATCAATGGGAGGACATTTCTATGGATTTTGTACAAGGATTACCTATGTCTAAACATGGCCATGACTATCTATATGTCGTTGTTGATAGATTCAGTAAGATGTGTATTCTTATGGCATGTCAAAAGATAGTTTATCACATCAGGCAACAGATATTTTCTTTGCTAATGTATGGGTACATTTTGGTTTGCCAAAGTACATTATTTCTAACATGGATTCCAAGTTCTTAGGGAAGTTTTGGACTACTTTTTTAGACAAGATGGATACCAGGTTACAGAGGATTACAACTTTCCATCCACAGACAGATGGACAGACAAAGGTGGTAAACAAGACTTTGGTACAACTGATCAGAGGGTATAATAAGAAATATCCAAGGAATTGGGATGATTCCTTAGCCTACATTCAACATTCCTATAACCGAGTAGTACATACATCCATTATGAAGTCATCGTTTGAAGCATGCTTGGGATATCTACCTAAAAATTTATTGGACATAATAGCTGGGAAGTAGGATGAGGAGGAGACATGAGACACACAAGTGACTAGAGAAAACAAATTAATTGAGAGGATCTAAAAAATCCATCTCAAAGTCAAAGAACATATAGAGAAATCTCAAGCCAAGTACAAAGCTAGGCATGATCAGTATAGGAGAGAACATAAGTTAAATGTTGGAGATAGATTTTGGCTTTAATTGAGCAAGGAGAGATTACAAGGTCAAGCACGGAAACTCAAGCCACTACGATATGGGCCCTTCACCATATTGGAGTAGGTTGGAGAAAATGATTTTTGACATGACTTGCCACCATTTATGAGGATATACTATGTAGTAAACTATGAGAACTTGCACCTATATGAGCCATCGATACTAGATGAAGATGAAGGACTACAGTTTCTACCTTCCATTGAGGATTGCATCTTGGACTCGTGAGGAAAATTAGAGGATGATGTAGTGTTGTAGTAGAAGGTCAGAGATACTAGGATATTCCCACAGGAGTCTTGGCAGATTGGACTAAAAGGGAAGACACCAAGGTAGGCCTGATGGTACTTAAATGAGAAAGTGAGGGAATTATTTCCTCATCTACTCCCCCACTAAGCTTTTGTGAGACCAAAATCCTCTTAAGCAGGGGAGGTGTGATCCATATGGATCCAAAATGAATCTACTTCATTAAAATAGTCAGCATGAAGAAGGGGAAATGAAACACGGAGGTTCTATCTTTTTAGTAACAAGACCATTGCTTTGTGTAGAGAGGTGGTTATAGAACCACCACCCAACCAGGGTGGTAGTCTTGGGACCATTGGTTTGCATTAGGCGACGGTCCTGGATATTTTGGATAGCAAATGAAAATATGAAATGAACAGCCCAAAATTTGGAAGGCTATTCATGGCTCTTCTCCCCCATGAATTTTTCCATCCCCCAATGCATGGGAGGACATCAGAGATGCTATAAATACATGTTTATAAAAGAGAATAGGATCATCAAAGCATGAAAGAAAGTGAGCAAGAAGTTATTAGTGTTGGAATTGTGTTTTGTAGAAGAACGGAGTCTTGAGACAGAGCAAGAAAGTATTTGGGAGGAAGTGTGAGATATTATCTACTTCTCTTTCATACTTATTATAACTTTTGTACTTGTTTATTTTGAATTGGCCAATAAAAGTTGGAAGAAAGAGAAATTTCCCTTCCCGACTGGTTTTTCCTCCTCTAGAGGTTTCCAGGATAAAATTTGTTGGTGTTTATGAGCTTAAATTCTTTCCTTTCCTGCAATTGTGGATTCTAAGCATAAGCATAATTCATTCACAAGCTATCTCTGTCATTTTCCAATAGAAAGTAGAACAACAATGTTTATTTGTGTTTCTGTGGATGATTCCAAAGTTGAAGAGTTTACAGATCATCTTTGGTCTCTACATCAGTGAAATATTCAAGGTTCTTGTTGATGTATGGAAATTCACCGTCCAAAGGATTGGCAACACTTAGGTTCCCAACGTGACTGGTTACTTGATGAAAAGGAAACCTCATAATTCTGAGAAGTTCTTGTCTTCTTTAAATCTCTTCAAAACTAGGATCGGATTGTCCTCCTTGTCTCTATTGTCGGGTGTATCTTCTATCCTCTAGCCTAGAAATTTATGCTCTTCTTTGTGGTGTTGGAATTTTTCTTTGCCTCTCTAATTCAGCAACATGTTCTTCTTCAAGGTCAAGAACTCTTGTGGAAATGAAGTAATGGTTGACACTTTTCCTATTATACCAAATAGCTTCTCTCAAATTTGAAGTGATATCATCTTGGATGTGGAAGAGAAATTCAAGTATTTCAACAAGAGGATTTCCCAGAATAGCAATGGTTTGTAGACATGTGGCTCATATAGCAATTCAAATTTGAGAAATTTTCTCTTTTTTGAATTTTGAATTTGTTGAATTTTTTTGGTATTTTTCAGACCTTGTAGTTGTATTCAGGTGTATATGCTGCTAAATCTACCCCATGGTGGGCACCAAAAAACTGTTGGCTATAAAATTTGTCAGGGACAAATTGGTGGTTATCTTTCCAATGCTCTAGGAGTCTAAGTCCCTCTACTTAACCGATGCAACTACCATACGTGCATACGTGAGTAAATTGTGAGTTTTATTCTAGTGGTGTTTCAATCGGGGATCTAACAGGGGCACTCCACTAACCCTACAGAAAATGCTTGCAGGTACCTATGTAAGGGAAAAAAATTGCTACAAAGGCGAGAAAGGAGAGTGAGAATATTTAGAAAGGAGAGACTAATGTTGCAAGTAGAAAATCAAAGACTTGCACACACTAGAAAAAATTTTCATTACATGCACTTGTATTTTAGAAGAAACCAAATCTACAAAATAGCAACAAGACTAAATAGAGCTTAATGAACACAAAGTACCAATAAACTCCTCAATCAAAGAGGAAAAAATTCCTTCTTCCTTTATTTAATCTCAAGAAAAATTTGTACATAGTGTGGGAAGTAGAAGACATTCTTTTAGTGGGATAAATGGAAGAAACTTGCTATCTCTTTCTCTCTTCACAAGGATATCTCTCTCATGAATTCACAAAAAACAGCTATAACATTAGAATTTTCAAAAGACAAAATTAATAAGACCCTCAAATGAGGAGCTTGCTATAATTTATAGAAGAGCAAGAAACTCTTCATCTTCCTCATGAATTTTTTGAATACCTTAATATGACTTAAGACTATTCATATTCCACTATAAATATTTAAGTCCCTTTTATAATAGCAAGGTGACTTAAAAGTTACATTATATCTCTAAATTCACTTAAGTCATATTAAAATGTGCAACTCTTAACACAAAAACATAACATTGAGGAGAGAGAGAGTTGTATGAGAAGAGAAGAGAGAGAGAGAGAGAAGAAAGAGAAGAATTATGCTAAAGGATGAGCTGCTGCTATCTCTTTCTCTCTCTTGTTATCTCTTGCTCTCTTCACAAGGATATCTCTCATGAATTCACAAAAAATAGCTCCAACATCTAAGAATTTTCAGAAGACAAAATGAAGAAGACCCTCAAATGAGGAAAACTGCTATCTCTTGCTCTCTTCACAAGGATATCTCTCTCATGAATTCACAAAAAATAGCTCCAACATCTAAGAATTTTCAGAAGACAAAATTAAGAAGACCCTCAAATGAGGAGCTTGCTAAAATTTATAAAAGAGTAGGAAACTCTTCATCTTCCTCGTGAATTTTTGAATACCTTAATATGACTTAAGACTGTTCATATTCCACTATAAATATTTAAGTCCCTTTTATAATAGCAAGGTGACTTAAAGTTACATTATATTTCTAAAGTCACTTAATTCATATTAAAATGTGCAACTCTCAACACAAAAACATAACATTGAGGAGAGAGAGTGTTGTATGAGAAGAGAAGAGAGAGAGAGAGAGAGAGAGAGAGAGAGAGAGAAGAGGAAGAAGAAGAAGAAGAAGGAGAAGAATTATACTAAAGGATGAGCTGTTGCTATCTCTTGCTCTCTTCACAATGATATCTCTCTCATGACTTCACAAAAAATAACTCCAAAATCTAAGAATTTTTAGAAGACAAAATGAAGAAGACCCTCAAATGAGGAAAATTGCTATCTCTTTGCTCTCGTCACAAGGATATCTCTCTCATGAACTCAAAAAAAAACAGCTCCAACATCTACTAATTTTTAGAAGACAAAATTAAGAAGACCCTCAAATGAGGAGCTTACTACAATTTATAGAAGAGGAGGCAACTCTTCATCTTCCCGGTGTCTTTTTGAATACCTCAAGATGAATTAAGACTGTTCATATTCCACTTTAAATATTTAAGTCCCTTTTATAATAACAAGGTGACTTAAAGTTACATTATATTTCTAAAGTCACTTAAGTCGTATTAAAAGGTGCAACTCTCAACGCAAAAACATAAAATTGAGGAGAGAGAGTGTTGTATGAGAAGAGAAGAGAGAGAGAAGAAGGAGGAGGAGGAGAAGAATTATGTTGAAGGATGAGTTGCTGCAGTGGACTTGGCTCCGCTCTCTGATTGCCTTGCACTTCATGATCCCGAGGAGGCTTCTATCTTTCCAAGATCTTGTTTGAAATGGACCACTATTGGTTCTACTTTGTTGGCATGAGGGATGCAAACTCAGCTCAAGGTTTCAGTTCATCCATTAGTCACATCGTTGATGTCCTTGTTTCCTAAACCATGATGAAATCTGTGATAAGTGCAATGGAGGCTGATATATCTGACAATAAGTCAAGAGTATCATTAGTGAAGGAAAATGGGTTTCCCACCCCTTTCTTGACATATTCCTCGAAAGGGATGATCACTTCATCAACAGTTGTGTGTTTTCTCATTGCGGGTACTTCAAGTTTATGAACTTTCCAATTTATACTATCCTTTAGCTTGTATGTTTTTTCTTTCTTCTCCTCTACCTCTATGAAGGATCGATTGATCACTTTAAATCTGATCGCCAAGGACCTCACTCATACATGTGTTAAGTCTTCTGCAAGAGTTTCAAAAACCTTCTTATTGATCAACTCCTGACATTAGGTGTTGCTCATCTCACTCACTACTGGTCCTAGAGGTTCCTAGTAATCTCTTTCTTTCTCCACATCCTTGAGTGCTCTCGTTCTATTGGTCGTTGCACACATGTACGCAACGATCTTGACTACCTATTGGAGTGATGACTTCACTTTTTCAGAGATTGAGTTGATCCATTCATTGTTTTCTCACCCCCTGCATCGTGAGGTCATGCATTCTTCTAATGGATTTTGGATCAAAGCTACTCATGGGTACCACTTTCTCAATAGGAATTGTTGTAATGCTTGGTTCCACCAGGTGTTGCACATAAGATGAAAGGGTTTGTAATTATTCCTCTAGTACCTCATTCTTCTCTTTATACTCTTTATTATTTTCCACCATGCGAGTAGAAGATTGTTGATATATGTGCAAATCTCCCTTAGGAGTATCTAGTCCAAATTAGATCATTCTTATCTCATAGTCAGCTGATGTCATCTCTTCCACTAGCTTGATTACTTTTGGCTGATCTACTTCGATGCACTGATTACTTATCTCCCACTATAGAATTGTGAGGTCATCCATGTGATCTTTCTCAACCTTTTTTCTTTAGCTAGTGATACAATCACTGATAGATCGGGGGGATGCTACCTATTACACAGTGTGAGTGATGAGGATGACCATTTCCCGCATCAACATAAACATCTCACCAGATTTAGGCTCAATGATGAGTGCATCAACCATTATTTAATCTGGTGGAGGAGGGAAGTCCTAAGTGAGAGGGGTGTTGGTATCAACAACATGCAATACCTCTTGTAGTGGTTTAAAGAGTGGATCAGGAGTCCTATACTCCTCATTATCATGTGCATCTGCTACTTGGAATTTCTATTTGCATTACTTAGATTATGTCTTCCTCCTACAGTGATGCCAATGAACCTTCTTCTTCTCTGAATTTCTTTGGCGTCTTCTCGCAGGGAGAAGTTTACAATTCCATGGCCTTCCTTTTTGAACTTTCTCCAGAGTGTTTAGAGCTAGAAGTCACCTATACTACTTTGAAAGATGAATTATGTGAAGCTTTCTTCTAGCTTGGAGAAATTCCTCGTGGCCAAATGATCATAGCTCTCTTCTTCTGAAAACAGTTCCTCATTCTCCTCACCACCTTTTCAGTCCCCTCTAATATATCTCCTGATTCATGAACATGTCAGTTGATTTGGGGCATTGGGGACATCTTGACTGCTGCGTACTCAGGGTCATACATCTTTGTCCCATTATCGTGCAAGATGTCTGCATACCAAGAGAACTTGAATTTTTTCATCTCACTAATTTTCATCCTCATGTAGTCCTTTTCATGTACTTCAAAATCATGAATACAGTTGACCCAATATTCCTCGACTTGTGGCTCATGTCATAATTCTAGGACATAGAATGAGTCAGGCTCTTCTCAGATGTCAAAGTTAGGCCTGGAAATTTAGGAATGCAAAGTCAAATGTATGAAAATGGACTCCAAGTGAGATGCTTCATTTGAGATTTTACACGTGAAATCCCCTAGAGATATAGGGAATGGAAGTAATTTCTTTCTCCTACTTCTGAGTTTGTTATTCACCTGAGCAATCTTCCTATAGAGCTCAAACAATACAATCTGGTCACTGAGATACTTAGGTAGTTTTAGTGGATCTTGGTCAAAGCCAGCAACTCATATGTAGGAGAATGTTGAGAATTATATGAAGTATGAGCCATATTCCTTAATCAGAGGATGGCGCTTTTAGTGACATCGTAGCTTTGAGATCCCCTTCTAAGATTTGGACCATGAACATAGTGAATGCATCATTCACATGATTGAAATGCCTATTTTTCTCCTCCACTACCAACTGTGGAAGCTTCTCGAATACAGGTACCATTGGCAACAATGTTCTATGTGAGAGCCAATCCTTTAAATGATCTCGATCTTGCAAGTAAATAAACTAGGTAAGAATTCATGTGGAACTTATTTTTCCTGGGAACTTGGATCAGTTACAGATGGAGGTTGTTGATGATGATATGTCCCAGGTCAATTCTCTACCTTCCTTCTATCAGTGTCAGGATGAAAAGGAAAATCTAGTATTAGAAGTCTCTCATGCTTTCTTCTCCCATAAATCTACTGAGGATATTGATGACATCATAATACCTTTCTCAAAACTCACACCTTAGAAGATTCTTAGGAATCCTGGAGGGATTTATTCCTTTTTTAACCATTAGTCGAGCGTTACTCCTTAGACATATGAATCCATTGTTTCCCAATCACACACGACCATGTCCTTTGAGATTATGACTACGTTGGGGGATGTCGATATCCGTAAAGAGAGTGAAATAGTCCTATGGATGATGACCACCATCACTATACTATTGTTAGCTTAGATGGTTCGTGTCTTGGGCTTGTAGTGGAGAGAGTAGGCTAGGAATAACTCGAGACTCTGCATAGACACTGGGTGTCTTGCAGTGGCAAACAAGCCACTTGTAAATATCTAGTATTTAATCCTCCTTCAGTCCTTGGAGGTCATGCGATTCTTAAGGTCATTCAAGTCCATGTACAAGATATTGCTATCTTCCACATCATACTTGTAGGTAAAGGGTTGTGTCGGCTTCTAACCCGTCCACTTCGAATTCATCTCTCCCTTAGAAAAATCAAATTACTATTTTTAGTAAGTGTGAAAAATCAAGTCCCTAATCTTCAACTAGATGTTGCAGCTTAGTTTTCCTCTTTCTCCCTGTGTTATTTGAGCATTTTGGATCAACTTTCTATTTTTAGCAGGTGCTCGAGGGACCACTTACTATTTTTAGTAAGTGCCAAAAAATGTCTGTTCTGGTGAATGCTCGGGCTGTAATGCACCTCCAATGTTTGTCCCCTTCATAGGTTCTTTTGTCGATGACTTTCCTGAAATAGTAGTTCCTATGTAGTAGACATGTTATTTTATAGAAAGTTTTCTTCTAGGAGTTGGATTGACGTGGAATGAAGTTTTTTTATATGGGTTTTTTCCCAATATCACAACTCTGAAATTTTGGGCCCGCCCACTTAATAATTTAGGAGATTTTAACATTTGAATTTTTGAACTTGGTAGTGCTTCTGGATGCGGCAACCATTAATGGACCTCAAAATTTTAGGTCTGATTTTTCCCTTCATTTGCAAAGAAAATTATATTTTTTATGTGGGTTTTTTCTTCTGGTGCTTCTTGGGCGATCATACTTCAGTCCGACAACTGGTTTGACGGGAAATCCCACTTCTTTCTTCGTTGAGCCGGGAAGGAAATTTCTTCATTTTGGAATGCTCTGTCACATGAAAGGAGATTTTAAGGTTATGTTTTTATGTTCTAGGATAGAGGGAAAAATAGAATCAAATGGTTCATTGATTCGTGCACTGGAGTAGAAGATTTGCTTAGTTTTCCATTTTTTCGCTATGGAGATTTTACTGTTCTCTTCTTCATTTCTCCTTCTTAGCTTGATGAGAATTCCTTCTGAGACCTATGTATCGCCATGGGGAAGGTATTTTAGTTCCTTGGTTAATCTGGTCTAATTTTTTTATAATGACAGACTGATGGAAGAAATTTACAGAGGAAGGATGAGGTTTGTCTGTGCACAACAGTGTGTTGGGCCCCTAAAATATTGACTAATTACAAAAGGTGCATAGGCACATAAGGTCCCAGTTAAGGAAATGCATGCAAGGACAAAGCACATAGAGAAGGTTTTAAGGGAGCATGCGCGACATGCGTGGAAAAAACCAAGGGTTTGGGACTTAGTTAAATTGGTCGTTCAAGGTAGAACACATGAAAAGCATGACATGACTGCATGTGGATAAGGTGCCAGCTTGGCGTCAGGTTGGCCCATGAAGGAGCATGCCTGCGGTAGTAGCTTATAGAAGCACATCATGGTATAAATTGGAAAGCTTAGGCTTGAAAGAGCATGCTCACATGGAGGACCACATTCAGACACTTGGCATCGAATCTGAGGGCACTGGAGGATGAGTTGGCAGTACAGAAAGGCTATAAATACAAGTGCCTGCAAAGTAAACAAGAGAGAGAGAGAGAGAGAGAGAGAGAGAGAGAACTAGAGAATGGGCGAAGCTCTGTAAAAATAATGCAAGAACTTTGTTAGTGGGTAATTGTACTTGGGAAAGGATGTATTAGGTATGGGGATTGTAATTTTTCTTTTTATTAGCCTAGCTACATTAGTCCAGTTGTAATGCATAACTGCGGTCTAATTCTCTGTGACATTTTGTAATGGCTCCATGGATGTAATGAGGTTACCAGTTTATATATATTAATATCAATGGTTCTGATACATACATATTTTTCATAGGTTCTCTTTCATTTATCTTTATTCTAGGTATGGATTTTTGTATACTTCTTTCTGTTATGACACAAGCAATATAGTCTGTTAAGTACTATCTATCTGGAATGGTTGTAAGGATTTAGAGGTTGTTCTGATCTCTATGGTTCTTCTGTGTCATAAATCATTATTAAATCTCTTAGACACAAATCATTAATGATGTTTCCCACTTAACTCACATAAAAGAGAGACTCAATACCCATGCGTGCCTCGGGTGAGTGCCCAACATCCATTGGTTGATAGGCCGGCATGCATGGGGTTCCTTTCTTTTGTGATAAGGGTAAAAATGACTACACAATGGAAGTAGCTGGAAGCACTAGAAGCACTGAGTGGTAATTAGATTTTTGAAATTTTGAACACATGGAGGGAGAATATTTGGTACAATTTTTCATGTTTTATGTCCCTAACCTCAGGGACATCAAATTCCATAATGGTCAAGAGGACGACACATGGCGGCGATCTAACGATAGGGGATGAAGGTGAGAAAAGTTGATTTAAAGCATTGGGAGCTGAAAGCTAGTCACATGGAAGTCCAAAAGACTCCTCATAAGGGCTGGGAGAATTTTTCCATGCTTGATGTCCCTAACCCCAAGGATGTGAGGGACATCAATTTCCATAGTGGTCCTGGAGCTAACATGTGGCGCTTGATCCGACGGTAGGGAATGGATGCTCCAAAAATGCACTTGGGGGCTGAAAGTCGGTCATGTGGGTAACCAAAAGACTCCCCATGGGGGATTGGTGAATTTTTCCATGACTGATTTCCCTTGCCTCATGGATGTTAGGCACATAAATTTCCATGGTGCTCCTAGAGCTGACACGTGGTGCTTGTTTCGACGGTAGGGAATGGATGCTCCAAAAATACACCTGGGGGCTGAACTATCAAGTCTGGAGGTCATATGAGGGTCCTAGAGGTCACATGGGGGCTGGGAACATTTTCAAAGGTTGATTTACCTTACCTCATGGATTTCATAGACATGAAATTCTGCCAAGCTCCTGGTGTTGACACGTGTCCTCCCGAAAAATGATTAAGTCTTGAACTACCTTTGAGAGGGTAACTTGAAATGATGATAACTTGAGCTCCCAGTGAAATTTCTTGGTGAAGTTTTATATTATCCTGATTGGAAATGGAATTTTGGATCCAATGGTGGGGATATCATGTATTTATTCAACTGTAGGATTCATGAAAACTAGGATTTTTAATTTAAGACTCCATTTGTACTTGAGAAAAATTGTCTTCCAAACCTATGCGCCAAGGTGTTGTGAAAAATATTATTTCACCATCATGTAGGTATTGGAATCCTATTTCCATATATGTTTTTTTTTACTTCTAACTCCATCCAAAGCTCCCATAATCTTCTTTTGAAGCCTAGCAGATGTTTTAGGCCCGTGTACTGCCTAGGCTTGTGAACCCTATTTTTTACTCAGACTGCTCCAGGTATTTCAAAAATTCCCCAAACATTTCAAAATCATTTCCATGATTCTATAATGTGTTCAATTCACCTCCATGTTGAATTTCTCCCTTCTTTTCCACTCTAAGGGGGTTTGATCCAGTCCTGGGAAGTCCAGTAATAGCCCTTCCCAATACTGCCAAAACATAACATCTTTTCAGAATTCCCTAAAATCACCTAGGGGGAATGAATATAATTTCCTAAATAACATCAGGGACCAATTTGACATCAAATAGGGGGTGACTAGACTGGCATATTTGTCCTAAG
The DNA here is from genome assembly GCA_019776745.2 of Taxus chinensis. Lineage (NCBI taxonomy): Eukaryota > Viridiplantae > Streptophyta > Pinopsida > Cupressales > Taxaceae > Taxus > Taxus chinensis. Next base: position 177,224,153 of record CM034150.1, on the reverse strand, counting down.
GTGCCTAGGAATGATAAAACATGAAAATTTCGGCACAATGATATAGTTGTCGTGCTTAGAAACTTCCAATTTCTTAGTTGCACATTTACATGAAAACACGTTTATATTAGGGGAATTTAATTTGAACCCAAAAATATTAAGGAAATCATCAAAATTCCTCCTCCTTCCAATATTAAGTAGCTTCACAACCTTCAAGGCTACCTCCAATCTATCCACCATTTCATCTCACAACTTTCATCACCTCCTTGAAAAGGATTTATAATTTTATTGGGACCATAATTTCTATAATCCTTTTTATGATCTTAAACAATATCTCCTATCTCCACCAGTGCGTACACCTCCACGTGAGGGGGATCCTTTTTATCTATATATCTATTCTACTAATCATGCCTTAAGAGCTATGTTAGCACATAGTGATGACCAAGGTCATGAGCAAGCTATTTATTACATCATTCACACCCTTCATGACTGTGAAACCCACTACACTAAAGCTGAAAAGTTATGTTGTGATCTCTTCTTTTCTACTTATAAGCTTCAACACTATCTCCTTAATCATAAGATGTATGTTGTTACTAACTTCCATCTCCTTGAGACAATGCATTATAAGCCATATCATAATGATCGTATCACTCGATGGCTCATATTCATGTTTAAATTCAACCTCGAATTCATCTCTCAAAAATCTATTAAGGGCCAAGATATTACAGACCAATTAGCTAAAGCCCCCCTTCCTTGTTCACATCCTCCTCATGAACAATTTCTAGATGAATTAATTAATCAATTACATCATGAATATGGCACTCTAAAATTCACTCTCTTCTTTTATGGTTCTAAGTGTCAAAAAGGGGGAGTTGTTAGATTTTTTTCATTCCTCCTTGGGAAACTCATATTCCCCTTGCAAAAAAACTCAATTTTGAGTGTACAAACAATATGGAATAGTATGAGTCCCTTATCTTATGTCTTGAAACTACTTCCATTTTAGGTTTTCAAATTCTTGACATCTATGTGGATTCTAAACTCATAATCAAACAATTCACAGGTGAGTATCAATGAAAAAATGATACCCTTCAAAAATATCCCAACATTCTTCATCTTCTCCTTGAAGCATTTGATTCTTACACCATACAAGTTGTTTCTCAATCAACCAATTATTTCACTCATACAATGGCATATCTTACAGTTCTTATCCCTTGGGCAACCGAGGAATCTAAGATTTTTTCTATCGTTCATCACAATGATCAACCATTTCATGAATTACCCCAAGTGAATTTGGTTGAATTTAATTCATCATACCTTTGGTATTGCCAAATATTTTATTATCTATCCCAATCCGGTATTCCCTCTGATCTATCCAAGAACACTAAGATATCTTTCCTTCAGCATGCCAACCGCTATGTGATACTTGGTGGAATTCTTTATAAATGTGGTTTTAACGGTGTTCTTCTTTAATGCCTTAGGTCCCATGAAGCCTCTCAGGCCATCTAAGAAGTCCACGACAGTATTTTTGGTGGAAACTTTAGTGGCTTAGTCATTGCTAAGCACATCCTTTTTCTTGGCTATTTTTTGCCTTCCCTTAATCATGAATGTTGTGATTACATTAAGAAATGTAAAAAATGTTAGCAACATTCCAATCTTATTTACATTCTTAACCAAGCTTTGCAGCCGACATAGGAACTTTGGCCCTTTTCACAATGGGGTCTTGATATCATTGGTCTTATTAATCCTCATTCTTCACAACAACCTCACTCTATTATCACTACAACTGAATATTTTACCAAATGGGTGGAAACAATCCCACTCACCTCAACCAAATCCAGTTCAATCATTAATTTTATCTACCATCACATCATTTTCTACTTTGATGTTCCTCACAAACTTGTCATGGATAACAGAAATTCCTTTAAAAATAAATATCTTAAGAAAATATACAATGCATTCAACATCAAACTCATATTTTTTCTCTATATTATTCTCAAGTTAATGGCCAAGCCAAAACTAACAATAAAACCCTTTGAAACATTCTTACCAAAACTATTGATCAAGCAGGTCGTAGTTGGCATCTCTAGCTTCCTTTTCCCTTTGGGCCTACCGCACTAGTATTCTTACTTCCACTGGGGCAATTACTATTTCTCTTGTGTATGGTTCCAAATTTTTCCTTCCTCTTGAATTTCAAATTCCATCTTTGCACATGTCCCTTCGCAACTTCATCTCTGATGAAGAATATCACCAAGCATGTCTAGCACAGCTCAAGTTGTTAGATGAATGTCTCCTTATCTCTCTAGAACACCATCATGTTTATTAGGAACACATTAAATTTTCTTAGAATAAACATCTTAAATAATGTGAATTTAATGTTGGTGACCTGTTCCTCAAAGAAAATTAGAATGTCACCACTCTAGAAAGGAGCCAACATGGAAATTTTTCCCCTAACTGGATTGTACCATACATTATCACACATAAGTATGGCTTAGGAGCCTATCGATTAGCCTCCCTTGATGGTAAATCAGAAGTGAAACCTCTTAACACATTGTACTTGTGACCATTATACTATTAGCACATCTACTAGTTCCTTTATTCACATCTTTAGATCATTCCTCCATCTTAGCCTCTTCCATCTCTCATTGTAATGATTTGAAATCATGTGGTCTTCCATCACTTCCTAGAGATGACCTTAAATATGGGCACCACAGCCCTGCCCATAGCATTTTCCTGATGGATAGGTTCTCCCTTCTTGGTGAGAACTATGTGATCAATACATCCATCACCCTCTTATTTGCCTATTGTAACCATGAAAAGGACCCAAAGTTGTCTCTTTTACATTCATCATCCCCTCCTAAGTGGTATACTTAGCTAGTCCCATCTCTCCCCTATGTAAAATCAAATTCGTAGATTCTCTTGTCAAAATTTCAAGTTATAAAAAACATACTGATCCCTCGAAGGATAACTGTTCATGTAAAAAAATCCATTAAATCAAAATCAAAATCAAAAGATATAGACCAATCCCTTGAACAATGGTTATCATACATATTACTCTTTTCATCTATATTATGTATAAATTAGACCATACCCTTAAAGGATGGCTAATATTTTATGGCATTTGAAGGCTTTCTGCATTAATCAGTTTACTCTTTCCCCTTCACAGAGTTGGGGCATAGTCTTAAGGAGCACCACTTTTGGAGAACCCTTTTCCCATGTACAAGTTACATCTCAAAACCCTTTTTCATGTTAACATTAGGTTGATGAGTTCATTTCATCCATGCTCTTTATGATCTTTGGTATGACCAACTTTCATTGGTTTTATACTAAGCTTTTTTTTGGTCACATGTGCCTTGTGTTACCTAGATCCCCTTCTTGTTTACCTCTAATGCAATTCAAAGCATCATTTCCTCACACATTCCTTGATATGACGTAGTGTCATTCATACTCATATGTTGCCATTATCTTATCCAATATCTCTCATCATAATTCCACCTTTGTGGAAATCTATAATCTTTTTTTAGATCCTTTTGTTTTAATATTTTACGTTCTCCACATTTCATTTTAAGTCCACATTTGTGGCATATTTACTTTTTCCCTCTAGGAATTTTAATTCTACATCCAAATCATTCCTTTCCTTCTTTTCTTTCATGGCCATATTTATTTTTCCCCTCCAATAATTTTAGTCAAATCTACCCTAAAAGCCCACTTTTTGTGGTCATAATTAATCCTCCTTTGGGAATTTTATTTCAGATTCCTATCTAATTCACACACGAAGTCCTCCTTTGAGGCCATATTTATTCCTCACTTGGGGAATTCTATTTCAACATTCACTTTATCCATTTCTATTCTCGAAGTCCTCTTTTGAGGTCATACTTACTTCCCCTTTGAGGCATATTAGTTAATCACCCACTTTTTCACTTTTCCTTCTCGTCCATTTTTCGTGTCATGTGTTGGGGCACCATATTTTTCATCCTCGTCCCTTGTGGATGCTTAACTATTCACTTTATTCCTCATGTAAGAAGTATTTTTCATACCTTTTTCATTTATTTGTGCATAATTTTATGTTTTCATATGACCCATTGGTCATCGTGGCTTGCATCCATACTGCAGTGATCTTCACCCACTCACTGGCCAATAGAACATTATAGCCCATTTCTGTTGAGACCACAATTTTCCTTTATTGATGTGATATTGGATTCGCTACCAAAGTTTTTATTGTTATTGTGATTTCCTTTTTGTTTAGGGAATTTTTCCTTGGTAATCATGTTACCCATTTTTCTTCACCCACCCGCCCTTTATCATCTACCTTATTCAAATGCATCATCAATTTCCCTTGGTGTAATAAATCCCCCATTTGAGGGGGTGCTCATCATCCACCTTTTGGAAATCCTCATTTACCCTTAATATCTCATCATTTTTATCTCATGGCTTGCTAGCGCAAACCACTCAACAAAAAGGGGCAAAATGTAGATACCTAAATTTGGTATCTATACCCTTATCACCCATGTGTGTATTTTTTTAACATGGTCTTAGCTAGACCCATTAATTTAATTTAAATGCCCATACCCCACCACCTCTAACCATAATTAATTCATATTAATTAATTAAATTCCTATTAATTAATTAATAGTCATTACCTTTTCCTAATAGACTTTATATTTTTCTATTTTGCATCCCTATTCTTTTTGTAACCTATCTCTACCTCCAAGTCACCCATGACACACCTTCTTCCCACCTACATGCTTTAATGCATTTTCCATATCCTTAAAATCCCAGAATCACATCAAAATCATTAAATCTAGCCCCATTGGGGAAACTTTCCCGGTAGTTGGCGGTGACCCAACCCAGACATCGTTGACCCTATAAAATTAAGTATTTTCCTTCCATAATCATCATACGCATATGAACATCCAAGCTTCCTCATGACCTATGAACTCTCTTTCATTCCTGAGAATTTCTGAAGCAATTAAAGACTTCTCAGACCTCCTTGGAATGTGTTTTCATCACTCAAGATAATTCTTCGTGAGCTTATCATTATCTTTTTGTTTCTTTATTAAGATTTTATCGTATTGTCATTGTTCTTCTTGTATCTAAAATTTTACAGGAGAAGATCATCTTCAACAACATTTAGATATCTGTCATCAACTTTATTTTTCAAATTCTTTACTTACAAGTCATTTATCTCATTCTTTTGACTCTGACCTTATCTACTTTTGTTACAGTCATCACCAACCCTGTTAGATAGCTATTTACCCAACCCTTTATGATTGTGTTGTCTGTCTCATAGCCTTCTCTAGTTTCTGCATATACTCTGTTTCTACTCCAATTCCTCCAAAATCTAAATCCATTTCCTCTGTTACATAAACCAGCCTACTTGTAGCCCAGTTTTCATCAATTCACCCTGGTCACCATTAATCAGGGTCCTAATTCACAATCTAATCTTTCCAATCTCTCTTTTCTATCATTTTCCTGGTTCCTACTCCTTCAAATCCTTTTTGTTGGTTGACTTCATTATACACAAGCCTGTGTTGTATCCATATTGTATTCAAATCTTGCAGGGTTTTCATATTCATATTATTTTCTAGATCCTTAAGTTCCTAGGTTGTCATTGACATGCCTCTTCAGAGTTTGGGTTATCATCGACCTAGACTAGGTATCATTTAAATTACATTTCTTTAAATTAAATCATCCTCTAGATCAGATCTTAATTATTCTTAGACTCATTAGAATTTATATTTTGTATGCTATTTACTTTTTATCTTTTACTTCACTCTTTCTAAACAAATGAGGGTTGACATCTATGAAAGGAAGCTCACACTTCTTGGAGCCAGCACTATTCAGGAAACCCCCAAAAATCTCATCTAATCAATCTCCTTTTTAGTCTGTCTTATTGATAGGTCATCAGCTATAATAAATGTCACCTACTTAGTGCTCATCCATCCACGTATCTCATGCTTCTGAGGTACTATAAACCCTCCATGTTTTGATTTGTGTAATTTCTTTAGTAGCTAGCTCATTAACTTGAATTGAATGAGAAATTACAACAACAGTACTGATTCTAGGGCTATAAACAAGATCATAATAAAATATAGGTTTCCACTTCCTAGAATGAAATACTTAATGGATTGTTTATGTGGATCAAGTTACTTCTCAAAGATAAACCTCAAGAGTGGGTACTATCAAATCAAGATAAGAGAAGGTGATGAGTGGAAGACAATATTTAAAACTACTGAAGGATTGTATGAATGGATTTTTATGCCATTTTGTCTCTCAAATGGACCAAGCACTTTCATGAGGCTCATGAATGAAGTTCTCAAACCTTTCATAGGTAATTTTGTTTTGGTTTATTTATATGGAATACTAATTTATACTCATAATAAAGAATAACATATGCATTATTTTCATCTAGTCATGAGGAGGTTATAAGAAGAGAGATTGTTGATCAATCTCAAGAAGTTTGAGTTCATAAAGACAGAGCTGTTGTACTTGGGTTTTGTGATTACTAAAGGCATGATAAATATGGACAAGATCAAAGTGAAGGAAATTTTGGAGTGGCCAACACCTAGGACAACTGAAGAGATAATAATTTTCCATGGTATTACAAGTTTTTATAGAAAATTTATTAGAAACTTTAATGAAATTTTTGCACCCATCATTGACACCATTAAAGGAGACAAGAAGAAATTTGTGTGGATAGAGAAGGGTGAAAAAAAAAATCAGTATTTGAAGAAAAGAGTTAAAAAGAAACCTATTCTAGTACTACCATACATCAACAAGGTCTTCTAGGTAAAGTGTGATACAAGTGGGATTATTATAGGTGCAATTTTGAGCCAAGATAACAGATCTATAGCTTATTTTAGTGAAAATCTTAAGGATGAAAATAATAAGTACTCTTCATATGGCTTATAATTTTATGCAATAGTTCAAGATTTAAAGAAGTGAAGGAACTACCTAATTCCTAAGGATTTCATCATTTATACAAATAAACATGCACTTCGATTCATTAGTAATCAGCCTAAACTAAATCAAAGGCATATAAAATGGGTGGAGTACCTATAAAACTCTACTTTCACCATCAATCATAAGAAAGGAAAAATCAATAAGGTAGATGATTCTTTAAGTAGGAGAGTCTTATTAGTGCATGAAATTCAGCTTGAGAATGTTGGGATTGAATCACTCAAGGAGATGTATGCGGAGCATGAAGACTTAAAATAAGTTTATGAATCTTGCAAGAAACCAACAAGTATGAATAAAGAACTATGGTTGGAATACCTTGTTTAATATGGGTTACACTTCAAAGGAGTTCCATGAGAGGGAATATCATTAAGGAAAATAATTTTGGAAGCATGACAGACCATTTTGGGCTTGATAAGACTTTAGAACAACTCATTAGATACTATTTTTTCCCTAGGATGTAAACAAATGTAAGAAGGTTTATTGAAAGGTACATAACTTGTCAAATGTAAAAAGGAAAGAGTAAAAAATGCAGGACTATAACAGCCCCTACCAATCCCAAATAGGCCTTGGGATTCCATCAGCATGAACCTTATGATGGGACTACCTAGAACACAAAGGGGTTTTGATTCCATTTATGTGGTTGTGGAAAGGTTCTCAAAAATGGCATACTTTATTCCTTGCAGAACAACAAGTGATGTCACTCAAATAGTAGATTTGTTCTTTAAGAATGTTGTCAAACTTCATGGACTTCCCATTAACATATTATCAGACAGAGAAACTTAGTTTTTTAGGACATTTTGGATGAAATTATGGAGAAAACTAGGAACTAATCTCATTTTTATCTCTGATTACCATCCTTAGAATTATTGTCAAATTGAGGTGGTTAATAGGAGTTTGAGGAATATTTTGAGATGTTTATCCAAATAGCATCCCAAGTAATGTGATCTAGTACTACCCCAGGTATAATTTTCTTACAATGAATCCTTAAACTAAAGTATAGGCTTGAGTCCTTTCCAAGTAGTGTATAGTATGCATCCTAGGGGAGTGTTTGATTTGAGATACATTAGTAAAATGGAGAAGATAAGTTCAGATAATGGATATTTTGTAGCAACAATGCAAGAGGTTCAAAAACAAGTTAATAAATACGTAGAGATTCCATAAAATTTCTATACTTTGCTTTAGTAGAAGAGATATAAATTGTTGGTTGCTTCTTGCGAATCCAAGTGATGATACATGCACCCAACTTGAAAACATATCTAGAAGTATATTTTCTATCTATATCATCACTAACATGGTCAGAATCACAATATCCAAATAATTTTGCATCATCAGAAGAAGAATAATACAAACCATAATTAATTTTTCCTTTAACATATTTCAAAATTATTTTTCTACTTTCCAATGTTCCTCAAAAGGATCCTACATAAATCTAGAAATAACTCCTACTTCATATTAAATATCAAGCCTGATAAAAGTTAAATAAATTAGACTACCAACTAGTTGTCTATACAGAGTAGGATCAAATTTAGCACATGCAAGTTTAGGATCTAATTTCAGACCAACTTCAATAGGAATGGAAAAAGGTTTACAGTTAATCATGTTAAATATTCTAAGTAAATTAGTAGCATACTGAGATTGAGATGCAACAATAGATTTATGATCTTGAAATATAACCATGCCTAAATAATGATTTAGTGGACCTAAATTAGTCATATAAAAACATTGTTTTAATCTTTCTTTGATTCTAAAAATTAAATTTTTATCACTAATAGTAATAAAAAAATCATCCACATATAAAACAAAAATAATAATATGATTATTTTCAAACTTAAAAAATAAATCATTATCAAAACAACACTCAAAGAAACCAAGATCCTAAAAGAAACTATTAATTTTAGCATACCAAGGTATAGGAGCTTGTTTAAGACTATGAAATTATTTTTTCATTTTACAAACATATAGTTCCTTACCAGGTTCTTTAAAACCTTTAGGTTGAGACATGTATATTTTTTATTTTAATTCACCTTTTAGAAATGAATTTTTAACATCCATTTGGTGAATCTCCCTACCATATTGGGAAGCCAAAGCAAGAATAATCCTATCAGTGTGCATCTTAGCTACATGAGAAAAAGTCTCAACATAGTCAAGACCAGGTTTCTGGGTGAAACCATGAGCTACCAACCTTTCCTTAAATTTATCTATTTATCCTACAAAGTTATACTTGATCTTATACAACCACCCGGATCCTACAGTGCTTCATTTATAATGAGGAGGGAATAATTCCCAAGTGTTATTTTTTAATTAAAACATTGTATTCATCTTTCATAGCCTCGATCCATCTATCATCTTGACAGTATTCTTTGAAATATTGTGGCTCAACCTCATATAGAGTCATCAAGGAATGATAACTATGAGTTACCTTTTTAAGTTTAACAGGATGAGAATCCTTAATAATATTTTTTACCAATTTAGGAATTCTAGGATACAACACACTTTGAGATGACTCCACCTCAATCTCCATCATATCTATATTAGGATAATTGTCCTCTTGAACTTATGTTTCCATATTTTTAGGAGAAGGATTATCACGCTCTATCTTATGAGAAACAGAGGAGGGTTCATAAGAAGCATCACATAATGTTTTCTCTAAGATATGAACATTCCTATTTTCAACTATATCATGCTTGAAATGGTCATAGACTCTTAAACCTTTATTTTGACAACCATAGCCAACAAAGATACAAAAGAAGGAGGTTAGATCAATATTTTTCCTTTTAACTTTTGGAATGAAGATAGAAGCAAGAATACTAAATACTCTTAAGTGAGAGATATCTAGTTTTTTATTTGTCGATACTTCATAAGGATTTGTTTGATGAAGATATTTTGTAAGAACTCTATTAAGGATATAGACTAGAGTTTTCATGGCTTCTTCCCATAGAAATTTACCCACATTAGATGCATGAATCATAGTCCTATTCATTTCTAAGATAGTCCTTTTTTTTCCTTTCTGTAATGCCATTTTGTTGTGAAGAATAGGGAGTTGTCAACTCTCTCTAAATCCCACGTGACACACATAACTCATCAAACTTTTTACTAACATACTCACCTCCATAATCAGTTCTAATTATTTTTATTTACTGATTAGAAGAATTTTCAAATAAGGCTTTAAATTCTTGAAATTTAGACAAGACATCAGACTTATTATTAATAAAATAAGACCAGGTCATCCTAGAGAAATCATCAATGAAGTAAATAGCATACAAGGCTCCACTGAGAGAAGGAACTTCAAGTGGACCTCTCACATGATTGTGAATCAACTCTAATAAATTATAAGAATTTGGATCATGGTGTTTGTGAAATAGTTCAACATGTTTCTTCCCATGAAAGTAACTTTCACATGTTTCATGATCAAATTTCATTCTAGGAAGACCAATTACAAGATTTGGGCAAGACATTTCATAAAAAATTCTAAAATTTACATGATGTAATATTTCATGCCAAAGCTTAATATCATTCCTAGAAGAGGAAGAAGAGCAAGATTCAGACACAAATCCATCAAAAATATATAAACCATTTTTCTAAATACCAAAAGCAACAATATCAATGAATTCATATTTTACATACCATTTATATTTCAATAAAAAAAATATATAGTTTTCTTTAGTTAGCTAAGAGCAAGATAACATGTTATTTTTCAACTAAGGAACGTATAAAACATTCCTAATTATTCCATTTGTCAATTTAACATTTCCACAACCTATAGATCTAATGATGGAATTATCTCCTAGATATATATTTTCCTCACATTTAATAACATCTGAGAGGATACCATAAATACAGGTCATGTTCCTAGAGGCACCACTATCTAGGATCCATTCATTGTCATTTGAAGATGAGAGAGCAATATATAGGGAAATATATTTCTCATCATTATTTTCATGATTTTGTTTTTTATCTTTCTTCTGACTGTTAAATTTACTATTTTTATTATTTTTAACAACTTGATTAGTATTTACACAAAAATCAGACTCTTTATGACCAAATTTTCCACACTTGTTACATGTTCCATTAAATTTGAATTTAAAGTTCTTACTGTTTTTAATATAATTAGACTTAGGATTGGATTTAAATTTTGATATGATGTTAGATTTCTGATTAGGATCTATATTATTCCTTTTTTGAGAAGGTTTATGATTCTAATAGTACAATGCTTGAGAAACAATCTCTTTTGAATCAAAATTCTTCATTACCTGTTCTTCTTGAATTAAAAGAGAAGTCGGGTAGATCATTATCATTCTGATATCTAGAGTTTAAAATGGAGATATAATTCCTAAATTTTTCATGAATATTTATCTGAATTATAAAGTACAAAATCTTATCTTGAAATAGTTTGTAGTTACATCCATCTAACTGAGCTTTAATATTTTTGATTTTAGCCAGGTATTTAATAATTTTCACATCCCCTTTCATGGGAGTTGTAAAAAATTCTAAAATCAGCTTAATTATCTTGGAAAGATGATTACCTTTATGCATAATTTCTAATTATTTCTAGGCATCAATAGGGGAATCCATATGAACTATATGCATTAAAAATTCATCTCTTATGCTCTGCAATAGGATGGATAAAACTTCATGTGATCTTTGGGAGAAGGAGATAAGGTTTTCAAGAGATGTTTGTCTTCCAGTGGGTCGTTTTTCCACACCAGTCACAAGATCCAATAATTTTCTTTCCATAAAACAAGCTTTTAATCTAACTCTCGAGATATTTTAATTCATTCCATTTAATAATTGTGATTTATCCATTGAGAAACTATCATTACTAGCCATTTTTTATAAATGCACACACAACTTATGAAAAAATTTATCTTAGACACAAACAAACTCCCTACGGGAGAGCCAAACAAAGTTAAAATATGAGCTATTTGAACACAAGTTCTTTACTCAACTCGGCACACTACACATGAACAAGTCAAATGAGCTTAGAGATAGTCGAGCTACAACCATTTTAAAAATAAAATTAAATTAAAAATAGCTTAAAAAAAATTAATTAAATAAATATGAGAAACGGAATTGGTAACTTCCAATTGGTAAGAAATCAACGGCTAAGAGAGACACGCGAAAAAGATTAAAAAAAACTGACACTGTGAAAACAATATATACATGTAGCTTTTCTATCAGATCGCACTTCATGGTGCAACAAACAAGTCCAAAGACAATTAAAAGTAAAAATAGACTCTAAAATTCTGCATACTTGTTGACAATTTAATGGAACAATTTTTTGCACTCTTACACGGTTATAATAAAGGACAAGCACAATGTGAAAGAACATGGACATGTTCTATTGGTTCGCAATTTTCTAACTCTGAAAAAGGCTTTAAAGAAGTAAAAATTTTGGCTTAATCCTATTAAATAACCATTTTCATTTTTAACAATAGACTGACAATGTGAAATGAGAAAATATTTGGAGATTTTCTATTGGATTATACTTTGTATTGGATAGAAACAAGTTAACAAAAAAATTGAATTTGTGAAGAGCGTGGAATAACCTTATTGGCTTGCACTTCGTAACTGACAAAAATATCTATAAAAAATATGACCCAATGAAGCTACATGGAGCATTATTTTTAGCTAAAGCTTTGTAATGTTGTATATTGCGTTTGGCATGGGGGTGGACTTAGAACCAAAAATTTAACTGTATTCCAAGAAACAAATTTGAGACTACTGCTCCGTTCAAAATAAAATGAAATGAAAAAATGTGGCATAAATTCCATGAGTCAGCAAGGATAGATGTCGTAATTCCATCACTTTTCTAAGGAAAAGTAGGCTGCGGACCTAAAACCCATAGAATATACCAAAATGGAATGTAAATTTGAAATTTTCCTGGAAAAAAACAATCCCGTAAAACAATGTAAGGCACAAAATAAAATAACTTATTTTAAATAATTCACACAACTATGTAATGGCTATATAAGAAAGGCACAAAATATTTTAAAAAAAAACTGCATACGACTGCAAAGAACTAAGAACAAAGACAAGGTCGTAGAAACATAGATACATGCACAAACAAGATCTAACTAATCAATTAACCAATATTTGGGCATAAATTGTAAGTTTTCCACCTAATTAACTTGAATTTGATGGAGCAACTATTAGGGTTTCACAGATCAAAAAATAAACTTCAAGTTTCTTCACTCATTCAAATCAAAATCATCCATATCGATCCTTCACACGCATAATCACTTACTTTGATACCATGTTAGGTAAATTAACGGAATTTTTAATTTAACTGCACATCATAATCTATAATCTTCAGTAATTACTTTGTGGATTTATAATTCATTAATTATACATTCCCTTTATTTCCCTAACATAATTTTATTACAATGACTCCTTAAAATGGAGTATAGGTACAATTCCTTTCAAAGTATTAAATGGTATGTAGCATAGGAAAGTGTTTGAGTTAAGATACATCAATAAAATGGATAAGAGAAGTATAGAGGGTGAAGTGTTTGCAGAAGCAATGCAAGAGGTTCGTTAGCAAGTGAAGAAAAACATAGAAGATAGTGTGGAAAAGTACAAGAAAGAAACTTTGAAGATAAGAGAGGTTAACTCTGAAGTTGGTGACTTAGTCATGGATCACCTCAGAAATAAAATATTTCCAAAGGGTGAGTACAATAAGCTAAATATGAATAAAATAAGTCTTTGCAGGGTACCAAATAAGTTTACCAGCAATGCCTATGAGATAGAATTACCTAGTGGAGTAGGAATATCACCAATTTTCAATGTTGAATACTTATACCCCTACAAGGAAGGTGAGAAAAGTGAAAACATGGTAGAGGAAACAAATACAATAGGTAAAGAATGGGTGAATCAATTTCCTAAGGTCAAAACAACAGAGATAGAGTGCATTTTGGACAAGAAAGAGCTCAAGAAGACTATAGGCAAGTAGTATTTCCAGTACATGGTCAAGTTGAAACATCAACCATATGAACGTGTTACATGGATTTTAGATAATGACATCACGTAACATGAGAAGAGTCTAGAAGAACTCATGAACAATAGTTTATGAGTTATTTTATTTTCCCTTGGGAGTATGATGCAGGGAAATCTCTCCTAAGGATAAATTTTGGTTTTTCTTATCAAATTCTGAATTTTTAGTTAGTGTGTAGAGTCTAGGAGTCATTATAAGGGACTTAGGAATCATTTTGTAGGTTTATATTTTATCTAACCATTTCAAAATTTAAATTTTTGCTTTTCCCGCCAAAATCATTATTTAAATTTTTGAGAGTTTTTAGGCCTAGTTAGGAGGTTTAATGTTATTTCAAGAAGAAAATATGTTATTTCATGCTTAAAATAGGTCCTCAGAGGGACTATGAGGCTATGGAACATGACTAAACACCAATTTTCTACTATTCCTCTCTAAAAGTTGTATTTGATGTTTAAATGTGTTTTGGAAAGCGCTTAAAGAGGACTCCAAATTCAATTGGAGATCTTTCATGAAGATATATATTGTCTTGTAACTCTATTTTAGACAATGAAACTCAAGGAAGGAAGGAGAAACAAGCTCTAATAAATTTGAGGGTTCCATTTTTCTTGAAAACAATCATATTGCATTAAAACATTCTATGCATGGAGATCGAATGAATAAAGAAACTAAGAATATAAGTTGAAAAAGGGATTATTCATGTTTGTAAGAGGAATTTCTCCCTATTTTTAATGAATCTTTGTGTCAATACAATTGGGTTTGTGGTTCTTGTTTAGAAAACTCTATTATAGGATTCCTTGAGTCAAAATTCCACTGAGTAAACGTCATTACAGAGTGAAAACCTCATTTGAAAGGTGAAGTTCATGAAGGGAAAAGTTGTATTTTGGTTGTATAGACCATAAAAATACATCACAGTCATCTGAAACTTGAAAAAACTCACAAAAATTTATTATTAGCTTTCTTAGGATATAACAGTTAGTCCAAACTTTCATCTAGGGTTTCCATACAAAAATTTGCATTGTGAGAGATTCCACTAGTGAAATTTGTTGAAATTTGGAAGCTAGTTGTGTTTTATTTTCCTTTAAGTGATTTTAGGGGTTTTAGTTCATTACAGTACCTGAATCCATGAAAATCTTTGACAATGTGCATCAAGGGCTAAATATGCCTAATTATGACAAGACAAAGTTGGGAAAAGGGTATTTTTAGTCTAGATTGTGGTCCCAAACTTATTAGGGAGTTAAAAAGATATAAAGGGTACTAGAAAAGTACCATAGATTTTTGAATCTTCCTCAATTTTACATAAGGGCTGAAAAATGGGTCAAGCAGGGCTACAATCCCTAGGGAGAAAATTTCTCATTTGTGTTTGGACTTGTGACTTGATTCCTCTTCCCTACCACCTCTGCATTAAAAATTAAATAATTTTATCAATAAGATTCCCACCATTTCTCATCCAACTACATATAATATGAAAATGTTCTTCATGAATTCTCAGCGTCCTTAAGTTATTTTCATACAAGAGAGAGTTTAACCAAATAATTTGGACAATGCTCAAAAACTTGCCATTGGTGTGGAAGATGACCTGATCATGTCAGGAAAGATCAAGAACCATTCAATGAAGGCTAAGGCTCATGGTTCCAAATATGAAATATTATATTCATTGTTGTAAAATTTTGCTAATGATTTCATGATGTTGAAGAAGGAAGCTTCTCAATGAGCATCATACCAAAATTAGAACAAAAATTAGATTACAGGAGCACCCTGAAGGCTTTCCTTGGAAGCTCTACCGGTTAATGCAATATGTAGGACCGTTGAAGGTGAAATATAAGAAATGGTTGAATCATAACTGGAAGAATAAGAAGAATATGGATGTTCTAGGATTGGGTATTTTGAATATTCAGCAAATGAGGAATTTGAATAACCTACAGATAACTACTTGTGTGTGTTGTTCACTCGATCATAAATGGTCAAATAATCCTCTTCTTTTGATTCCCAGGATAAGTAATTTAATCCTAAAATTATGACTCTATGAAAAATACCAACAAAAGGAGGATCCTGACATTTTACTTCCATAGGTCAACTAAGAAGAAGAACAATACTACCTCAGCCAAGAATCCTTTTGTCTCTTCAAGTAAGTCTCATTCATCTTCTCTTGAAAAAATAGTTTCCACTTTTGTTGATCCTAAAAATGCAAATCATAAATATGTCAAGAATTCAATAGTCCCTGATATGCCTACCAACTCTTCACATTTTGACACCATTGACCATTGCAATAAATCCAAAATTCAAATTTCTAAGTATAAGTACTTGATAACCCATCCTGAGAAATTTGATAGAATTGTTTAGTTTATCAAAGGAATAAATTCACGTTCATGTTCCAAAAATGCCACTTCCAAAGAACTACCTCCCACTCCTCATACCAATCCTTCTTAGAAACTTATTACTTCAAAACCCTCCTCCACCTCTGGGAAAATGGAACCTTTCTATACAACATTGATGGTCAATAGATATAAACTAAATAATTACATTATTGAATCCAACACCTTTGATGATGTCATGCATGACTAAATATCTTGGTCTCTCTCTCTCTCCCCCACTCTTGGTTTTTGTTATTACATGGTGAAAAAATAATTATGTCTTGTTGTTCAATTCAAAGACAATTCAAGTATCACTAGTGGACTTTCTTGATAAGAAGATCCATCGCAATATACTTATTGTAGACATTAAAATCAGATCACACTCCCCTTTCATACCTCGACCAATAAGCACCTTTTATTACATTTACCTAGCCATGACCCCTTCACCCCACTAATATTAATTTAATTAATCTAATTAAATTAATTCATTATCCTCATTATATTTACTATTTAAATAATATCCACACATATAGTTCACTTAGACACCTCACCAAGCCAACTCAACCTAAGACCTATTCTTAGCAAGTTGTCATAACTAACTAAGACTTACCCAAACCCTAAAAATCAATGCCTACATTCCCTCTAACCACATTCCCACATGCTCACAAGAAGCTCCCAATCTAATTCATGAGATAACGGCACAAGATCCAAGGAAATCAAGAGGATCTCCCTAGTTTAGTAAACCTAGGAAATCTGCCTTGACCGACGTCAGTTACCCCTAACTGTCGCTGGTTAATCCGGACCGCCATCGGTTACCCATTTTAACCCCTAAACTACCTTATTCTCAAGGTTGGAAAAGATTGGGAAAAATTTGATGAGCAAGAACACATCTGAGAGAGATAACGCATCTTCAGAGAACAAATTCCAGCAAAAACTCGTATCCAAGGAAGGAGATTGATCATCTTCTCCTACGTAGCCATCCCAGCCACGATCTAATCTATCTAAGCAAAGAGGAGTGTACATGTAGCCCATGAAGAAGCTTTTCTTCAGTTGGTGATCACTTACAACCTTTAAACCCATCATCAGCACCTCCATCCCTGACAACAAACCTTCAGGAATGAAATCCAAGTAAGTGTAACATCATACTTTCCTAGTTATTTCATTTCATCATCATTTTATCATCCATTGTTTACCTTGCCCCCTATTGACCTTCTCCACATTTTCACCTCAATACCCATTAAAACCTCGCAAAATCCTACCCTAGTCACCCAATACCGCGTCCCGACCAACCAAAGTCCTTTGCGTAATCACAAAGGAGACCAAAAGCTTGTTCTATGACATTTCCAGATCTCACAGTAACCGACACCGGTTACACCTAACTGTCATTGGTCACCCCTAACTGAAACCGGTCTCTTTTTTGCCCACACAGCCCTAAACATAGACCTACCCACCTAACTTTATCTCACCCTCATTCACCTGTGATCTACATGAGACCTTTACCAGACCTATAATGAGACCTAGAACCAATCAGTCGACCTTTGGATTCTATCTATCTACTTAGCCTAATTATGATTAAAGGATATATTTCTTAATTATGTTTTAAGTGAGTATAACCTAAATCTTTTAAAATAAAAATAAGAGTTACTTTGTTTACACACAGCATTGAATTGTTTTAAAACAATGGCCTGACAGCCCATCTAGGAATATCATACTTCCCGATATAGCTTATGCTAGGAAGTTCACTACCCATATTATTTAATTCCTTCCGGTGGTCTTATTTTCATTACAGGTACTTCCTCCTAGCCAAAAGGAAGCTCTCACAATTAGCTTTGGATTTGGAAGTCATACGTGCACAAAAACCCATCAACTGACATTTGAACAGGTATTCCTCCTATGCCCGTTACCCTATTTGTTCCGTCAACGCTTCAAAGAAATGATTTAAGAAAAAGGTATGCCTGGTGGGACCCATCCAGGGTTCCTTGTATTTCATTCATTCCTAGGAAAAAATTATGTGTTTGTTTCCCTTCTAAAAAGTGTACACACTAATTTTCTTCCTGGTAATCCACCTCTCCTTTCTATTTTCTCTAAGGAAACTTTTCTTTTGGTGTAATTAAAAGGAATCCTTTTTTATGTTTTCTTTTCTGGCATTTGTGAAGAGCATCCCTCTTCCACTTCTCTCTTCAATCTATTGTGTCACCAATTTCCAGATTTTCGATTGGGTTTCAATACAAAAATTTTGGCATGTGAGAGATTCACTAGTGAACATTTGTTGAAATTGGGAAGCTAGTGGTGTTTATTTTCCTTTAAGTGATTTTAGGGGTTTTAGTTCATTACAGTACCTGAATCCATGAATCTTGACAATGTGCATAAAGGGGTAAATATGCTAATATGACAAGACAAAGTGGGAGAAAAAAGGGTTATTTTTAGTCTAGATTGTGGTCCCCCCAAACGGTATAGGAGTAACAAGATATAAGTCGGTCTAGAAAAGTACCATAGATTTTTGACTCTTCCTCAGTTACTCCGGGCTCTGAAAAAGGGTCAAGCAGGGATGGGGGGGGACTACAATCTAGGGAGAAACTTTCTCATTGTGTTTGGGACTTGTGACTGATTCCCTTCCCTAACCACCTCTGCATTAAAAAGTAAATATTTTATCTAATACGATTCCCACCATATCATCCAAACTTACATATAAATGAAAATGTTCTTTCATGAATTCTCAGCGTCCTTAAGTTATTTTCATACAAGAGAGAGTTTAACAAAAAATTGGGACAATGCTCAAAAACTTGCCATTGTGTGGAAGATGACATTGATCATGTCAGGAAGATTAGGACAAGATCAAGAAACATTCATGAAGGCAAGGATCATGGTTCCAAATATGAAATATTATATTATTGTTGTAAAAATTTTGCTAATGATTTCATGATGTGACGACGGAAGCTTCTCAAGGAGCAATCATACCACACTTAGAAACAAAAATTAGTACAGGAGCACCCGGAAGGCTTCCTTGGACGCTCTACGGTTATGCAATATGTAGGGACGTGAGGTGAATGAATATAAGAAATGGTTGTTGTTGAATCATAACTGGAAGAATAAGAAGAATTATGGATGTTCTAGGATGGGTATTTGAATATTCAGCAAATGAGGCATTGGAATAAACTACAGATAAATAATTGGTGGGGTGTTGTTCACTCGATCATAAAATGGTCAAATAATCTCTTCTTTTGATTCCCGGCTAAGTACGTAAGCCTACAATTTATGGCCTTCTATGAAAAATACAAACAAAAGGAGGATCCTGACCATTGTACTTTCATAGGTCAACTAAGAAGAAGAACAACTACCTCAGCCAAGAATCCTGTTTGTCTCTTCAAGTAAGTCTCATCATTTCTCTTGAAAAAATAGGTTTCATTTGTGTCCTAAAAATGCAAATTCATAAATATGTCAAGAATTCAAGAGTCCCTGGATATGCCTACCAACTCTACATGTCTGACACCATGACCATTGCAAATAAATCAAAAATTCAAATTTTAAGTATAAGTACTGATAGAACCAACATCTGAGAAAATTTGATAGAACTGGTTTGTTTATCAAAGGAATAAATGCACGTCATGTTCCAAAAATGCCACTGCCAAAGAACTACCTCCCACTCGTATTACCCCCAGCTGTGTCTTGTGGTGTCTTAGAAACTTATTACTTCAAACCCTCCCAACCTCTGGGAAAATGGAACCTTCTTATTACAACATTGATGGTCATAGATTAAACTAAATAATTACATATTGAAATCCAACACCTTTGATGATGTCCGGCATGACTAAATATCTTGGGTTCTCTCTCTCCTCCCCCACTCTTGGTTTTTTGTTATTACATGGTGAAAAATAACAATTATGTCTTGGTGTTCAATTCAAAGACAATGCAAGTCTCACTAGGACTTCTGATAAGAAGATCCTCGCAATATACTTATTGTAGACATTAAAATCAGATCCACTCCCCTTTCATCCTCGACCAATAAGACACCTGTTATGAAATTTGACCTAGACAAGACCCATTCACCCCACTAAGAGTGAATTAATTAATCTATTAAATTAATGTCATTATGCCTCAGGATATTTACTATTTAAATGATATCCCACAGATAGGTCACCTTAGACACCTCACCCAGCCAACTCAAACCTAAGACCTATATAGCAAGTTGTCATAACTAATAAGAGACTTACCCAACCCTAAAAAATCAAGCCTATTCCTTAAACATCCCAAATGCTCACAAGAAGCTCCCAATCGAAGTCAGGAGATAAAGCACACAAGATCCAAGGAAATCAGAGGATATCCCTAGTTTAGTAACCTAGGAAATCTGCCTGACGCGTCAAGTCCCCCCCCCGCACTAACTGTCGCTGGTGAATCCCGGACCGCAGAGGTTACCTTTTAACCCTAAACTACCTTATCTCAGGTGTGGAAAAGTTGGGAAAAATTTGATGAGCAAGCAAGAAAACACATCTGAGAGAAGATAACGCATCTTAAGAGAACAAATTCAGCAAAAACTCTATTCCAAGGAAGGAGATTGATCATTTCTCATACGTAGCCATCCCAGCCACGATCTAATTATATAAGAAAAGAGGTGTACCTGTAGCCCATGACGAAGCTTTTCTTCAGTGGTGATAACTTACAACTTTAAAACCATAATCAGCACAAATCCCTGACAACAAACTTCATGGGAAGAAATCCAAGTACGGGTAACATTCATACTCCTAGTATTTCATTTTCATAATCATGTTATCATCCATTGTTAACCTTGCCCCCTATTGACCTCTCCACATTTTACACCTCAATACCCATTAAAACCTCGCAAAATCCTACCCTATCAACAAATACCGCGTCACCGACCATACCAACGTCCCTTTGCGTAATCACAAAGGAGACAAAAATGTTCGATGACATTTTCCAGATCTCACAGTAACCGACACCGGTTACACCTAACTTGTCATTGGCACCCCGAACTGAACAACGGTCTTCTTTTTGCCACCACCAGCCCCTTAAACATAGACCTACCACCTAACTTATCTCCCCTATTTCCCGTGATATAATGAGATACCAGACTTATGGACTAGGAACCAATATTCGACCTGGATTTATTCTAGGCTTGCTATTAGATTAGTCTATTTCTATTTGTTTTTAAGTGAGATACCTAAATCATTTAAATAAAAATAAAGAGTTACTTTGTTTTACAGCATTGACATGTTTAACACAATGGCACTGACGCCATCTAGGAGGATCATACTTCCCAGATAGAGCCTTATGCTAGGAAGTTCACACCAATATTATTTAATTCCTTCCGGTGGTCTTATTTTCCATTCAGGTACTTCCTCCTAGACAAAAAAGAAGCTCTCACAATAGCTTGATTGGAAGTCATTACGTGACACAAAAACCCACAACCTGACATTGAACAGGTATTCCTCCTATGCCCGTTACCCTATTTGTTCCGCAACGCTCAAAGGAAATGATTTAAGAATAAAGGTGATGCCTGGGTGGGACCCATCAATGGTTTCCTTGTATTCATTCAGTACTAGGAAAAAATTATGTGTTTGTTTCCTTCTAAAAAGGTACACACTAATTTTCTTCCTGGTAATCCACATCTCCTTTCTATTTTCTCTAAAGGAAACTTTCTTTTGGTTGTTTAAGAAGGAATAATATTTCATGTTTCTGCACTCTGTGAAAGAGCATCCTCTTCCTCTTCATCTCATTGTGTCATCCAATTCCAATTTTCGATTTGGGTTTAAAAACAAGTGATTCAATTCTGCATGTATTACATTAGCTCAAATTAGTTGACAGACAACTATACATTAGGAGTATGGACCAACTGATGGTGACAAAAACAAATCGTAGGTAGAAAAGTACTTCTAATCCTTTTCTCGGTCTCTAAGTCTACAAAAAAACATATTAATTCAAACTACAACATCTTAAAACCTTCCTTACCTGGAAGAAGCTATAGGTGATCACATGATCACGACACAGTGGGCACCAGCTTGCTGCTCTGTCAAAGTCATACTCAAAGTGAGCCTGCACCCACCATACATACCTAAAACTCACCTTTTAGACTCTATTAGTTGTAGGAAGCCAGTTCTCACAAAAACTCTATTTCACAATTCATGTGCAATCTTAAATCGCATTTAAGCTGAAACAAACATAACAAAAAAGGCAATAGGACAAATTTCTTAGTGTTTCTGCTTGGCTTTGTGTTTTGAGGTGAGTGAGAGATGCCTGTTCGTACTTTCTTGTTCACTCCTTGCCTGCGTCTAGTCAAGCTGGCGTATTTTGGCTTCACCTGAGTGGCCTGGGCCCATATCATAATAATTCTCCAGAATTCTAGGTCTGATTCTACATAGATTTTTATTCACAACACTTCTTTCATCACTATTCTCAATTTCCAACCGTAACCATCGTCGGTTATTATAAACCGCAATAGTTATACCAAACCAACGTCAGTTCTACAGTCCTTTTGCTAACCTACTCAATAGGGCATTTACTTCACTTTCTTCCAATGTCACAGTTTGTCATTATTCATATTCCTTGACATTTTAAACATCCTCAGATTTGGCATTACCTGTCAGATTTACCTTCTACCTGTTGTTTATCTCACTGTCCATTTTCACAATGACCGGTAGTAAGTTACCCCTGACCACATCAGTTTCTCTAACTGGCCATCGGTTAGCCTGATTTCACATCCAGACCACCGGTTGGTACTTCATCCAACTGTTGATCACCAGAATTCAACTATTCCTGTTTGTCTTTGTATAATTATAGAGAAGTCGCATACTGATCAGTACAAGCACATGGTGCGAACCAAAGCCAAGAAAGCACCCTCATATTTCATGCCAGTTGTCAACCACTCCAACCTAGTCCTTCACACCTTCTAATTTCGCCAGCTAGCTAATGGATCCCATCCAACCTACACTATTACTACCAGAGATGATGATTTCCATGAATCCTTGACCAGAACCCTGCCACACCTTCAATTTACCCCGTTCCACTCATCCACTCAAGATGCCTCAGGTCATTTGATATATGGCATGCCCATATCTATCCCCCCAACTCTCGTGCCCACTTCCGCATTGGTCTCATCTGGCTGTGTCCTGCCCGCATCCACCTTACCCCCAATCATTTTGCAGTTAGGTTCTATACCCGCTTGAATGTTGTGTCTTTTACCTCTGTGGCAACCCATTAGCTCATGTACCTCGATGACTACCCCGAAAACACAACTCATCCAACCCAATGTCTCATACATACCTTGTAGCTAACATTCCCACCTCCAGTGTCGGTGGACCCCTACAACATTTCAAAACATGGTTATTTTCTTTCATATCATTATACTGCTATTGCATTAGGGTTACAATGACCCTTCCACCCATAGACATATACCAAAACCTCCGTTCATCCATTATTCATTTTGGGGTACGTACCCCCTATTTATGCCTTTCTCCACCACCCTAGGTGGCAGCCCCAATACACTGAGTGCCCCCCCTATTATTTGCCAAAACAAACCTGCCTCATGCTACAGGAGGCCTGCAATCATTCACAACCACCAATGACCTAATTAAATTGATGTTGGACACAAGATGCAAACATTGGAGGCCTAAGTTTTCTAGCTCCAAAAACTCTCACCTATAACAAAGATTGCAACGAGGCTATTCACCCATCCATTCAGTACCCCTGCATGGGAATTCTAAATTCAATCGTTCAATCGCAACGGAGGACCAAGTATAAACATTTGTGTTGTTTACACACGGGGTGTCATTGATCACTAATGATGAGATGCCTTGCTTTTTTTGCGCACTTTTTCCATGTCCGTCACTAGACCTGATTAGATTGGTATAGTGGGTTATATGCGGGTGCATCTTAACTCCTGATCAACACAGATGTAGATATCCCTCACTAATACATCACTATCTAACCCAACACACCTTTACCCATCAACACCAAATCCAACCCAACTACTATCGCAACCCCTACACGATACCTGTTAGCGCTCAAACCACACCCTTACCCATAACCATGACCTACATCATAAACCCAACACCCACACCCACAACATTTGCCTCAACTAAACCTATACCACTTTCGGGGGCCATACGACAACCAGCCTTACTCATCCACATATTAAACTAGATTTCGCTATTCCTCCAATGATCAAAACCCCCTTACGCTGACACCCAAACTAAAGAAGAAACAAACTCATGGACTCATACCCAACCACACCAAACACGCCCACACTTGTTCCATGTCCTTACAAACATAAACTACCCAAAATGTCAAGCACCCGGGCACCCATCCTTAAAACAATAAACACAACAACCCATTTCCTCCTCACAAACATCTAACCTACCAAGCAGCAACAGACTTGATACCTGCACCTACATTTATACCACCAATACCTCACATACCTTCAGCATTCTCACTTACCACTAAACTTCAGTCATGTCCCTCACACCTAAAGTACGACCACATCATCTCATTCACAAGCCCCCGTTATCCCCATGGGAAAACTTGCCCTCTTCCTCCATTGATTTTCCTTCTAGATCCTAAAAACACCCAAACACCTTTACCCAAAAAGAAGGTGTAACAAAAAACAAAACCCCACGACCACAAAACAAAGTAGGTGCAAACAACCACAACGCCCTCTCTACAATCCAGCTCTGGTGTACCACGACCCAAAATGAACCAAACCAGATTACCTCAAACCACACCAGCACCTAAACCCATAGCTCGACCATTCCTGCTCTTCCAAAATCAGTTCCTCAAACAATCAACCACGCCTACACCCAAAACCCCTGTCATTCCCCTTGTTATCCATGAACAGGGTCCTTATGCCAAAATTTTTAACCAAACTCCTCGAGACTTTCTGTTATCAAATTACCGCCACCTGACATTACAACCCCATCAAACCCAGGCCAAAGGGTTTGGTGATACTAAAATTTGCACATACATCGGTGTCAGGATGATGTGGAGAAAGGCAAGGCTTGAAAAACATTCCTTATCCAATTGTGTCCACTAGCAAACCAACTTTGACGATGGAGGGACCTTATGACAAGGATCCTATTCCACCAAAACCCCATACCCACACTGCCCACTCATAACCACAATCTCACCTCACAGCTCTAGAGTCACACCCAAAGTGATTTGTAAATTACATGTTCGTTTTCATGAGTAAGCTGTCTGATTTTTGTTGTCCACACACCCATGTGGTATGTTCACATCTCTGATGAGTTTATCCACAATGGTTTTATCCGCTGCAGGTTTGTTCCCCGCATGTCATATACCACTCAACCCTACACCTCTCCAGTTCCAACTTTCCCTCAATCACCATTGAGACACGTCACTACACATGCGAAAAGGGCTATTAAAAGGACCCACCTCACCAGCCAATCCTATACCAACTACCCTCTGCAACCATACCTAAATTAAAACTATCAGCCGGCCCAACGTACCCCATTTATATGGCATCACACATCGCACCATGCTCAAAAAGACAATTACACCAATCTCCCTCAAATTTCCTTTATGACCTCATTCAAACCTAGAATCCCATATCAAGAACTTATGGAGGGTCTTCAATCTATGGTGGTTTTACCCAATGCCTGTACACCCATAGACTCCATTAGCACAACCCAATCATGTAGGCTCTCTCACGAAATTACCACCTTCATCCTCACCTCACACTTGTCACCAACGTGGTCTCCCTTAGCTTCTCAAAGGAAGCGATGGGCCCACACCAAAAAACGATGACCGCCCCATCCCTATTTCATCTATATCCACATGAGGAACATATGCGTAAGGCGTGTTATTGATTGATGGAGGTTTCTATCATTAACATCATTCATCCATGTATTTTCTCAATGCAAATACCTAACAATTACATGACTAAACATCTGGTCATGTTGTGTTCATTCAACGACACTATACCTCTACACTACGGCACTATCATCCTTCACGTTCGTTGTGGGCCCCCACACTGTCAAGAATTGTTGTTTATGTTTGAGGGGGAATTCTAATATAACTTGGTGAGTGTAGACCTAGATCCTGTCATGGGGTAATCCTTCCCCTTGCATAGTTGGTAAAGTTTGAACATGGAAGGACACACTTATACCATCCAGGCCTAAAACCCCATCACCTTTCAAAACATTTGGCAACATGCTTACCGACCAATGATGTGCTCATACCTATCAAGCATCTACCTCCGTAAACCAATAACTGCTCACCTAACACTCCACCTACCAGTACAGTCCTTTGCTCACTTACACATGACATCCTCCATCCTACCACTGCTGACTAACCCCCCGAATGACCCATTAGCTTCCCAATCCATGAACTCCACTTCGTATCCAACCGGTGACCATATCCATACTAGCTACCTTTTTTTTTTTTAACCATACCAACCACTGATCTCTTGGTAGGTGTTTTCAACGCACTCACTCTGGGGGTTAGGAACACCTATTATATTTAAAACTTCTACTCGATATGATTGTGGAAGGCCTTACCAAAACCCCGCTATGATCACCGTTTATAGGAGAATGCCTCCTTTATGGTTCCTCCATTTCATACTAGCTATACCTATGGGGAACTTATGATAATACAACGTAAACACCTGAAACCAACACTAACAACTACACCCATTTTCCACGGCCTCCCATAACTAACCAATGGCCGTATCGCCAACACCTTCCTGAACCATTGTAGTGGAAGGGTTTGGTTTTGGCTTTACGAAGCAAGGCCGACTACCATTATTCCATGTTATCACCTGAAACATAATGACTGTTAGTGGTATCCGCTGCCTCGAACCTCCTACCAAAAAAAGGCCCACATTGAATTCATTAAAGACCCTAGCCCTCACCACCTTCCTCTCATCATAATCACCCGGCTCCACTTCTCACCACTCACCGACAGATTTGATGGATCCAATTATCCTCCCTAACTTTGTTTTTCGAAAAACACCATTTCCTGGGGGCTTTGACTTATCAATGCAAGGCGAGGCACCTTCCACTCTTCCATTCCTGTATCCTGAGATTATCGATGATGGCAACAACCTATAATTAATGTGTCGGTTAATGCCAGATGTGAATCCATGCTCACTTTACTTGGTGCGAAAGGACTCAGATTCATCATTCATTGTCATCTGAGATCAAACCCCCCCCTAGGTCAATGAATCAAGATAGATCAAAATTCTATCAGGATGACCCTCAATCTAAGATCAAGACAATTTTAGATGTTGCTGGAACAGGAAGGAAGCCATCACTGCTTTTTCAGATCTATAACCACACTTTACGCTTTGTCTTACGCAAACATGTCCAGTATGGACCCCCACCACATTAGTTTTCAACACTATCATAACCATTCCCGATGCCAAACCTCGTTCTCACCCATGGGTACTTGCCCTCGAAATCAAATTAATTTTATTAAAAACACCTAAATAGTGTAGAAGGTGGCCATGGATTAGTAAATCCACCAAGATAACCCCACTTACCCCACAATATATGTCATTCATGTACAAAATTAGGTGTGTCTTGCATCACAGCCTCAAACCCATACCTTGTGAATGTGTGTGTAAAGAATATAGAACCCAATATGATATCTACTAAATTATACCAGCACCTAAACAACATATGCTAAAGTGATTCCTACAATAAATAAAATCAAATTTAGGTTCTTGAACAAACATTTTTGCCTAGATATTTAAACCCATTTTCATATTTTAGAATTTTTGTTTAACTAATCAAGGGTCCTAGGACATAGTTATTCAATAGCTAACAAATAATCTACACTTCTATTATCAAATTGTATCAGCACTAGACTCTAACCATATGACCCCCTCAAACCTTAGCCAAATAAGGGCCATTGATGATACTATCCATTTACACCCAGTTGATAGAGTTTCATCATGTATTCAGGGCATTAGTGTGGAGATACTGGTTCATGACCTTTCAATAGTATGTTTCTAATGTGTCATATCCATATTGTGTCCACTCAGAAAGTCCATCATGTTGAATGAGTAATAGAAGTTCTCGAAGTAGAGAGAAAATAATGCTTCACCATTACCCATTCCCACAATGTTACCTTTCAAGAATTGCAACTAGGACCATCTCACCCTGGAAAGGTGGGTGGGTTGAGGGTCAAGACCCAATTTCTACTTTGAGTTGTGATGACATGGTAATCCAAAATCAGATAAGGATAATAATATAACCATTGAAAGGTCATAGTGCCCAGTTGACCTAACAATGAGTGGTATGTTATCCTCAATTGTAGGTAATTTCCAAGGGTCATTTCATTATGCCTCATCAGTATATATATTCTCCATTTGCCAACTGTCCCTCAAAATCAACATGGGATACACGTCACTAGACATGCGTATAAGTGCCATTAATATAAAGTGTGACTAACCCACCAACCAATCCTATACCCAACAGTGAGGTCATCTTGCACCCATTTTTAAAATAACTATCAATGAGCCCCATGTACCCCATTTAATAATGGCAAGATACATCAGGACTATGCTCAAATAATTACATCAATCTCCAATTATATTTTCCTTCTATTGATTTCATTCAAACCTTAGAATCCCATCATCAAGCCCTTATGGAGGTTCTTCAATCTATTGTGGTTTTACCCAATGACTGTACACCCATAGCCTCCATTATCACACCCCATCATGTAGCCTCTCTCACTAAATTACCACCTTCATCCTCACCTCACCTTGTTCACCAAGTGGTCTCCCTTAGCTTCTCAAAGGAAGAGATTGTGCCACACCAAAATGATGACCCAAACCCATCCCTCTTCATCTCTATCCACATTGATGACATATGGGTACGCCGTGTGATAATTGATGGGGGGTGCTATCATAAACATCATTTCATCCCATGCATTTTCTCAAATGCACATACCTGACAATTGCATGAATAAACATCTGGTCATGTTGTGTTCATTCAACGACACTATCACGTCCACACTAGGCACTATCATCCTTCACGTTCATGTGGGCCTCCGCACTATTCCAGAATTATTTTATGTTTTGGAGGGGGAATTCCAATATAACTTATTGCTTGGTAGACCCTGGATCCATGTCATGGGTAACATTCCTTCCACTTTGCATCGTTGTGTAAAGTTTGAACATGAAGGACACACTTATACCATTCCAGCTAACCTATCACCTTTCAAAACATGCAACATGCTTTACCGACCCAATGATGTGCTCATACCTATCAAGCCATCTACCTCCGTAACCAATACTGCTTCACCTACACCTCCACCTACCAGTACAGCCTCTTCTTTCACTGCACATACCTCCTCCATTCCTACCACTACTATAACCTCCACAACTGACCCATTAGCTTCCCAATCCATTAACTCCACTTCTGTATCAACCTTTGACACATTATCCATACTAGCTACCTACATACCAACCACTGATCTCTTGGTAGGTGTTTTTCAACGCCTCACTCTGGGGGAGTACCACCTATATAATGTTAACACATTCCTTACTCTACATGATTGTGGAAGCCTTCACCAAAACCCCCGCTATGATCACCGTATAGGAGAATGCCTCCTTTATGGTCCTCCTCATCTTCATACTAGTCTCACCTATGGGGGACTTGATAATACCACTTACACACCTGAACCAACATCACAACTCCACCCATTTTCCACTGACTTCCAATCACTTACCAATTGCCGTATCGCCCACACCTTCCTGCACCATTGTACGTGGAAGGGTTTTGGTTTTGGCTTTTACGAGCAAGGCCGACATACCATTATTCCATGTATCACCTGTAAACATAATGACCGTAGTGGTATCAGCTTCCTCGAACCTCCTACCAAACAGGCCCGCATTGAACTCATTAAAGACCCTAGCCCTCCTCCACCTTCATCTTCATCACTACCTTCACCCGCTCCACCTTCATCACCACCCTCATCGACAGATTTGATGGATCCTGAATCTATCCCCCCTAACTTTTTTTTTCATAAACACCATTTCCTTGGGGCCTTTGACTTATCAATGCAAAGGCGAGGCCCCTTCCACTCTTCCATTCCTGTATCCTGAGATTATCGATGATGGCACACCTATAATTAATGTCGTTTAATGCCAGGATGATGAATCCATGCTCACCTACCTTGGTGCAGAGGACTCATATATTCATCATTCATTGTCATCTGAGATGCAAACCATGTTCAATGAATCAAGTATTGAGATCAACATTCATACTCAGGATGACCCTCACATCCTAAAGATCAGACAATCTTTAGATGTTGCTGAACAGGAAGCCATCACTTCTTTTCTCCAAGATCATAACCACACTTTCGCTTGGTCTTACAAAAACATGTCCAGTATTGACCCCACCATAGTTTTCCACAATATCATAACCATTCTTGATGCCAAACCTATCAAAAAAAAGCTGAGGAAAATGCACCCTCACATTGCTCTTCTTGTTAAAGAAGAACTTCAGCGACTTATTTTTGTTTCCTTCATCTTACCCATTGATTATCCTCGTTGAATTTCTAACATTGTCCCTGTTACTAAAGTGATAGGGGAACTCCGCATTTTCACGGACTTCCGTGACCTCAACCTCACCTACCCAAAAGATGACTTTCCCTTACCCTGTATTGATCAACTGGTTGACCTCACTTTTGGTCATGAGATGCTCTCATTCATGGATGGATTCTCGGGTTATAACCAAATTTTTCTTGCCCCAAAAGATCAGCACAAGATAGCATTCATTACCTCCTTGGGGAACCTTTTGCTATCAAGTCATACCTTTTGGCCTTAAAAATGCTGGTGCTACATATCAAGGTGTTATGACTTACATCTTCCATGATATCATGCATTGCATATTAGAAGATTATGTGGATGATCTCTTGGCCAAATATAAACGTCGCGCTGAGCACCTCGCCGTCCTCAAAACCATCTTTCACTACCTCATTAAATATTGCGTCCACCTTCAACCTAAAAAGTGCATCTTCGCGGTTCTCTTAGGAAAGCTCCTAGGATTTATTGTTTCCCTCCATGGTATACAAGTTTACCCTACTAAATTCAAGGCCATTCCGGAAATTCCTCCACCCACTAACCTTAAACAACTCCGTAGCCTGCAAGGTAAATTGTAGTCCATTCACCGTTTCATTTCACAATTATTTGATCGGTGTCAACCATTTCATCATCTACTTAGAAAGGATGTCTCCTTTAAATGGGATGATGACTATCACAAAGCTTTTGAGGCCCTAAAACAATACCTTCTCCAACCACCCATACTCATCCCACCTAAATACGATCAACCTTTTTACCTATACATATCAGCTACCGATCATTCCTTGGGAGCCATGCTCGCTCATTGCGATGAACAACACAGGGAGCAGGTGGTTTATTACATAAGCCGTACTCTTTTGGACTATGAAACCTGATACAACCATCCAGAAAAGCTTTGATTATCCTTATTTTTCATTGCCACAAAAATCCACCATTACCTACTCAACCACAAAACCTATGTCATGACCAACACCGATCCCTTACACTTCATGTATGCCAAACCTTATCAAAATCAGTGCACCACGCGATGGCTTATGCTTTTAGCTGATCTTGACCTTGAATTCATTTACCAAAATTCCATCAAGGGCTAGGCTATCACCAACCAACTGGCTGACGCACCTATTTCTGAGGATCAACCCTCTAATTTTGACTTTCCTGATGAGTCAATTGTTACTCTTTCCCTGGACGAACCTCCTTACCAAATGACACTGTTCTTTAATGGTTCCAAGTGTTAGTGTGGGGGTGAGGCTGGTGTTATCCTCATTCCTCTTGATGGAGGACCCATGCCTTTGTCTTTCAAACTAGAATATGAATGCACCAACAATATTGTCGAGTACGAAGCACTTGTACTAGGTATCCAGGCCACATATGCCCTAGATGTCAAATCAATCCACATCTTTGGTGATTCACAATTGGTCATAAACCAAGTCAATGGTATGTACCAATGTCGTAACGAGATACTTCAAAAGTATAAACATCATGTAGACATACTTTTGACCACCTTTGATCGTTACACCCTTCAAACCATCCCATGTTCAACCAAAAAATTTGTAGATACCATGGCCTGCTTAGCTTCCCAAATACCCACTTCCCCTATCGATTCCAAAATATTTGTCACTTTACAATGCCTCCATTCACCTTCTTATTTACCTCACAATGTTTACTCAATCAGAAACAACACCCCTAACCCGAGTGACCTTTGGTATAAACAATACTCTGACTACCTTTCCCTCTCCATCTTACCTCCTGATCTCACCCATAACGGACAACGCGCCTTCCTTAAAAAGGTATCTCATTTTTTTATTCTAGGGGGAATCCTCTATAAACACGGCTTTGATGGTATTCTCTTACAATGCCTCACAAGTTATGAGATCCCTTATACCATTAAGGAGGTTCATGATGGCATATGTGGAGGTCACTTTAGTGGCCTTGCTGTTGCTAAGGGTATTCTTCGCTTAGGCTATTACTCGCTGACCCTTAACCATGATTGTTGCTGACTATGTCAAACAGTGTGTGAAATTCCAACAATATTCCAACCTTCATCATACACCCAATCATGCCTTATACGTCACTTGTGACCTTTGGCCCTTCTCTCAATGGGGTTTGGATCTTGTCAGAGAAATCAATCCTCATTCTTCCCAACGCCATCAATGAATCATAACTGCTATCGAATACTACAAAAAATGGGTGGAAGCCATACCAATCATCTCCATGAAAGCTGAGAAAATATGTGAGTTCATTAACCATCACATCATTTGTCACTTTGGTGTCCCTCATCGCCTCATCATTGACAATGGAAAACAATTCAAAAACAAAACACTGCAAAAAATTTGTGATGCCTTCAGCATTCAGCTTAGTTTCTCATCACCTTATTACCCACAAACCAATGGCCAAGCTGAATCCACTAAAAAAACCCTCAACAAAATTCTCATGAAAGTGGTTGACGATACTGGGAAGGATTGGCATACGCACATTCCTTTTGCCCTATGGGCATACCGCACTAGTATTCACACTTCCACTGCGGCCACACCCTTTTCGTTGGTCTATGGTACAGAGGTTGTTCTGCCACTCGAAGTTTAGACCCCCTCGCTTCGCATTTCACTCTAGGACATGCTTACTGATGATGACTTTTGTCAGGACCGCTAACACAACTAGAGTTATTAGATGAACATTGTCTTAATGCTTTGGATCACCTTCAAGTTTACCAACAACGTATCAAACGTACTTATGACAAACATGTTCATGAATGAACCTTCCAAGTGGGTAACATTGTCTTGAAAGAAAATAAACACATAACCAAAGTAGAAAAAATTAAATGGGGAAAATTCACTCCTAATTGGCTTGGACCATACATCGTAACTCATACCTATGGATCAGATGCCTATCGTTTATCCTCACTTGAGGGTAAACCCGAACCTGAGCCCCTTAATGCATTACATCTTTGACCATTCTATTGTTGACTCATTTTCCTACCTCAC
The DNA here is from genome assembly GCA_019776745.2 of Taxus chinensis. Lineage (NCBI taxonomy): Eukaryota > Viridiplantae > Streptophyta > Pinopsida > Cupressales > Taxaceae > Taxus > Taxus chinensis. Next base: position 177,190,346 of record CM034150.1, on the reverse strand, counting down.
CCTTTGTCTCTTTACATGCTCATCCCTTGAACGTTATCCACTCCATACACCTCCCTAACAAATAAAAGAATCATGTGAATTCCTGTCACTTGTTATCTTCTCTTAAATATGTGTACCACAGCACTGCACATAGCATGATTCTCATGGATACTTTTCATCTACCTTTAGATGAGATCCCATGGTCATTCCACCTTTCCTTTTAAACAAGATTCATATCCTCCACCTTGGTCTTGTCCATGATTTCAAAAAACTCATATGGGACCAAACTCCTTGAGTCAAACTTCTAATAAAAAGATGATTCCCTCAAAAGGACATCTTCCTCTCGACAAAATTGCTACTATAGATAGACTGCTCCCTCGAAGGATAGCTATGTGAAGCTTAAAAAAATGAGAGAAACTGAATCTTCTCGTATCGATCACCTTCATGAAGACCTCAAGGAGAACCATATTATTTATCCCATATAGACTTCCTGCATCGATCAGTCTATCTCAAAAAAAAAAATTAGTCATGGACTTGCCCATATGACCTCAGACCTCTTGCCCAAAAGACGTGTCACTCAAAACATATAAAATTAACTACCTTTCACCCACCTTACCATTTCCACTCTCATTTTCCTCAATCGCCTTAAGGGACATCTTGGAATTTTGACGTTTGGTGATCCTGTGACTACCTTCATTGTATAATAATTAATCATGCAATTCCTTTCAGGTATTGTGGTCATCACCTCTCCAAGGTATGATCTACTCGGTATGATCCTACCTAATCAGATAGCTTTATTACCCCCCTCTTATCTTTTAACCATCTTTGTTTACATTTTGATTACCTTATATAGGACTTGGTACTCGATGCTTACCTTTGAGGTAATCCTCCCCTTTTTCCATAATCACCTTCACCTACATCCTTTTACCTACAATATACCCACACCTATTACACCTAAACCCACTACATGTCCAAAAACCTACCAACTCATTCTCATATTCTTCCCTAGCTCATGGAAGAACTACATCGGCCTAAGGTCCCTTTTCGTTGGGACTATGTAGGTAGCACTCTGAGGGCATGGGGCACTTGGAGGTTAGCTTGGCCATTCTCTACCCTAAAATAATTCATAAACCATACCTAACTCACCATTTACATCACATTTCACTTAGTTCCCCTTTTATAACAAAATTGGAAATTAAGCCACATACATAACAAGTTGCTTCCCATTTTATATGTTTATTACACCTACCATTTCTCTATCATCACTATGCATGGATTATACCACATCTCACATATGACCCATATTATCATTCATTGCAAATAATAATGAATCATAAATCAACCTGACTCATCCATGCCTATAACCTAACTCAGCCATGCCTATAACCTAACTAAACCATCTCTATAACTTGACTCAATCCATGCCTAAACTAACCTAACTCAACCATGCCTATCACCTAACTCAACCATACCTATAACCTGAATCAATCCATGCCTAAACCAACTTGACTCATCCATTCCTATAACCTAACTCAACCATGCCTATAACCTGACTCGATCCATGCCTAAATCAACCTGACTCATCCATACCTATAACCTAACTCAACCATGCCTATAACCTAACTCAACCATGCCTATAACCTGACTCAATCCATGCCTAAACCAACCTAACTCAACCATGCCTATAACCTAACTCAACCATACCTATAACCTAACTCAACCATGCCTATAACTTGACTCAATCCATGCCTAAACCAACCTGACTCATCCATGCCTATAACCTAACTCAACCATGCCTATAACCTGACTCGATCCATGCCTAAACCAACCTAACTCCATCATGCCTAACTCACTTAATTTTGAATCACATTAAAGTAACAAATCCATATCTCCTCTAACACAAGCCATACATCCAATATCTCATAAACATATTAACACATCACAAAATACCATGAATCTCATAAATCAATAAATGTATATCTCAAAATACATGCCTATCTCATCATGGCCATCATCTCAAAAATGTCAGCACACAGGCCGATATACAATACAAAATGTCATCGGCATGCAGGCCGGTCTCATATATACAAAAAGAATGAATGAATCAATACCAAAACTTTTCAGCACGTAGGCCGGTATATGCTCAAAATATACAACAAAATCACTCATACATCCTCACTATCTTCGGCATGTAGGTCGGTATGTGATAAAAAATACAACTATCTTCAGCACATAGTCTGACATATATATCACTCGTATACATCAAAAATCAGGTGGCCGCATATCAGACATCTCACCAGATGTCCTCCATCTCTATGTCACCTGCACCCTTGGCCTCTTGTGTCCCTGCTGGCACATCACCTTGTTATGGTCACCATGCACTAGTGGCCTCTCCCTGATCAAGCCTCAGAGCTCACTGCCCTCCTGTACTCTCCACACTATGTGTACGAGATCTCATCCTCTCACTGGATGCTTGTTGTGCCTTGTACTCTTCGTAAGAGAGGAAGTCCATCCCAGCCACCATGACCTAGTCTTGATAATATCTCACCTCACCTAGGGAATCCCATAACCTAGATACAGGGATAGTGTGTGGTAGTCCCATAGGTCTCGGCCCCTGTACCTTCCATGTGCAAGCCTATGAACTAGGACCAGCTCCCTGCACCTGTGGTGGTGCACCCTGTCCCTTTTCCTGTATTTGGGCCTGTAAGGCCCTAATCTGTGCCTGGGCTATGGCCAACTAGCCCTATAAACCTACCACCTAAGCCAGTAAGGCTGCCACCTTACCATCTCTATCTCCATCTCCTCCACCCTCTCCCTCCACCATCTGGGCCTGCAGACTGGCCACTTGTACTCGTAGCTCTGCTACCTCTTCCTCTGACCCATCTAGCTATGTCTGCAGTATACCTATCTATGTGATCAGTGTCACTACCTACCCCTATAGGGTGTCTCTCTGCACTGTAACAGTAGCTAGGTTAGGCTGCCCTGGTCTAGGTGATATGGCTCGTAACTGAACCACCCACCATTGCCTATACCTGTATGTGCATCCAGCGTCATCAATCTACCAATCCACTAACTATTCCTCCTCCCTTGTAGGCATTGTAGGTTGTGGTAGAGGTAGAGGCCTTTCCACGTCATCTCTCCAATATTGTGGAAAGGATAGAGGAATATCCTGTACAAGCCCAAACTGTCGTCAGACCCTATCTACCGGGATCATCTCATCCTCCCCGACATGGTGACCTTGTATCCACCTCTCTAGCTGGAGCTCAGCTAGCTCCTCATGTATGTGCCTATATGAGGGGAATCCCACATATGGCCTCCAGATAATTTCCACTTTGGACAACCCCTCCAACAACTGTCAAAAATGGGCCACATCATTTGTTGGCATATCCAACCTCCACTCTCCTGCAACTGGCACCCATCTCCTGTATCCCAACCACACACACCTCACGAAAAATGCATCTACTCGAGGCATCCCTATAGGTTGAACACAGACTATGTGCTTGTAGGCCCAGTAGTGCAGTATAAATGTACAGCACAAGCTAAACCTGCGCAACTACCCATATGCCCACAACTCTCTATATAGTTGCACCAAAAATTATGGTGCCCAAGCAAAGCATGTCTCATGCACCATCATATCGTGGAGCACCCCCATCATTGATCGGGGAAAGCATCCACCCTCTGCATCTGGCAGTGCATAACAGCACACTACCTCCATCAATAAAACCACTAGCCTTGTCTCATCCATATGGGCTAGGTACATCTTGTCATAGCTCAAACTGATGCTATGGAATCTCAGGTCCACCACTCCCTCACCAAAAACTATCCCAATCAGCTCCTATGAGGCCTCAGAGGAGATAGAGTACACCTAGGCCCCCAATATGGGTAACTGCAAAATCTAGAACACGTCCTCCAGGGTGATAGTCATCTTACCCGTCAGAAAGTGGAATGTGTTGGTCGTGGAGTCTCATCTATCAATGAGCGCGACCATCAAACTGGGCTACCGAACAGCATTTTGGTAGCACTGAATGACACTCAAACCTAATACCTCCATGTGCTACAGATCCAAGGGGTTTTCTAAGCCACGTAATGTCACCAGTAGCAGTGGAACCCTATCCCACATATGTAACTGTGATCTCCCCTACATCCAATCCAAGCACAACATTAATCTATATTTACCATCACCATATTCACCAATTATCATTACCCTCCACCCTATTTTTACTTTACCCATTTCAACTACCTAGCCCACATCCCTCTTGGACCCTTGTGCCTAAAATCCTGACCAGTTCTAGTTAATCCTAACCGAATCCGGTCACCCTTAAACCAACATCGGTCACCTGTTTGGTGACCGATATCGGTTCCCCTTTACCGACCACGGTTACCACGTAACCGACATTGGTCACCTGTTTGGTGATCGATCCTGGTTCTACCCAACCGATGCTGGCCAAGCTTGAGTGACACCGGTCACTGTCGCAGAAAATTCCGTGACTTCCCAAACCCCCCTTTTATAAACCTCTCCCCTGCCCCTTTTACCCCACCTATAATGACCTCCCCTTAGACCCCTACCCACCCCACCTTTACAATTTACTACCCTCCCCCCCCCTTTTTTTCCCGTTATTCCCCCCATACCCAATTTAATTTTTTCCCACCCACAAAATACAAAAAACCCACAAAACCCTACAAATAACAACTATCACAACCTCTACTCTATCTAATTAACACTATAGAGTTAGGCACTTACCTCATCGCACTACCACCGTTTTGGTGGCACGTTTGGCCACTATGCCAGTGGTCCGCCCAATCCCTCTCTGGCCTCTGCCATCCCCAAATATCTACCCGCAACCTCCGACCAAACAACTCTCTCACCCTAATCTCGTGGACTTGCTACTCACCAACCCAACCCTCGTCAAATCACACTGTCAACTCACCGTCCTATTTTATCCAAACATTTTTCCCTCTTTTATCTCTTTTTTGTCATTTCTTCCTTTTGCAAATAATAAATGCATAGTAAAAACATGGATTTTTTGTTTTTATACAAAACCCAACCTAACCAACATCGGTTCCCCTCAACCGGCATCGATCTCATGCCCTACCTCACCATCGTCAGTTTTCCTATACCAACGTTGGTTATCCATGACCGTCATCTGTTAACCTAACCTACACATTACCCCTACTTTTCCATTTTACCCCAACCTTTACCATGCTCCTTTACCCCATCCAGCCTTTACCCAACCCATTACCTTACCTTTCCTAACCTCATCACTTCCTACCTCCATTTTTCCTCCTTTGGGGACTCATTATTTTACCCATACCTTGGCCTTACCTATGTCATGACCTAGACCATCGCTAGTGACCTTTGACCTCATGTGTTCGCTATACCTTGCGGCACTATACATGTGTTGATTGACCTAATGACCTTACCTAGCCTATTGCTGTGACCATTATCTGGACCCTACCTTTGGTATAAC